>JALJVW010000139.1:50469641-51097141 GCA_024865655.1 Emberiza elegans | reverse complement strand
TGGCTCTGAGGATATTCCACTACTCCTTCTGATCCAGTCTTCTCCTAAATCACCTTGGCTTGCTATTTCTTCAAGTCCATTGCACCTCATCTGCTTTTTGCTCTATTCCTACACAGAACTTCTATGTTGGCATGGATCTGAAAGCTACTAAAATAAAACTATTGTCTGTTATTTTACGTACCCACCAAGCTGAACAGCCCATTTGGGTTTCCCATCTCTTCTTTACCTCTGGAAGTTCAGACTCCCTTTCTCTTACAAGACAATGCATCCCTGTCTGATGCTGCAGCCCTTGTAACAGGAGGCACATCTGCAGTGGCTGGGGCTGGCAGCGCCCAAATTGAAATGAGTCCTGCAGTTGGCCACATTTCAAAGGGGGCTTTTAACAGGTGTGAGAAAGTTTCACACTGTTGAGAAATGTGGCAGCCACTTGGAGGTGGTAGTGAGCAAAGGTTTTAATGAAACTGATGTTTAAAAGCAAATCTAATTATGATAAAAAATTGCAAAGCTGCTGGACACCTATGGAATGTGCTGTAAAAGTAGATGCCATCTGAAAAATAATTTCATTGATAGGGCAGAGGCATAGCTGCTAATTCTCTATGGTTGGTACATTAGTGCCCACTGAAAGAAATCTGGCTTACTCCATTTTCAGTAAACAGAGCACAAAGTTGGTTGTAAATGGTCTGTTTAGCAGAATAGACTGAAAGTATGAGAAATTATTCACTATGGACATTTACAACCCACACATGTCATTGATATCATTTGACCACTCAACCTATAAGATTTATTGGTTTTGGCAAAATAGGGAGAAAACATCCCTAACTGGGATGCAAATTTAATGCACACTTTAGCTGACAGCTAAAAGGCTTGTTCAGAGATTTTAATATATTTTTTCATTTATGTTACAGATGGTGGACAGCAAATAGTCAAAATTATTTCACAAGTGTAGTATTCTAATTTTACAATTTTTATATATTATAATTTTTATATATTTGTCAGTATTACAAGACTGGCTTTAAGACTCTCTTTTCTGGCAAAATATACAAAATTAACAAACGAGATTTTGTAATGAAATCAAGTATGTGAGAAATCTAGACAAATTAACCACTGTTAAGTATTTTTCAGACTAACTGCAAACCAGCTTCTACCAAATTCCTTGTACAGGTTTGATAACTCTAAGCCTCTAGTACCTGTCTACTGACAGAAGAGATTTGTTACAGGTCATAAACTATTGTCAAATACTTCCATTCAGCAGTCACTGAAGTGAAATTCAATGCATGTAAGTACCTGAGACATAATGTTGGCCAGCACCAGCCAGATGAAGCCTGATCTATGTCTTCTTAAATTCAGGGTAAGTTTTGCATTGATTTTAATGGAAGTTTGATCAGAATTATTGGCTGTATCTCTCTGTACACGCTGTCCATGGCAGTGACACTGGCTGGCCTGGAGAGTGCTCTCAGCTTTATTAGCACTATAGAATGCTGTCACCATTGAAAGCAGACTGGCTGCCTGGAGCCAGCCCATTAGGAAGGGTTCCCTGAGCCACTCCCAGGCACTGTGCCGGCTGGCCAGGGCCAAAGCTGTGCCAGGGAATATTGAACAGCACAGGCAGCTGAGTTTCAGCACTGCCACTCCATTTACCAGCACAGATGTAGCCACTGTGTAAGCCACCATGGAAGGCACTGTGCAGTGGTTAAGCATCAGCCAAACCCCACTTTTTTTGCAGTTAATCCCACACTGATTAAATTGCCTTTTCATTTTGCTAATATTTGAGGACAGCTGGGTCACCGGCTGACATTGAAGTAATTTCCCTTTTGTTTTCTACATATATTTAAACCCATGTTGTCGATGTTAAAATTTTTCTGCATCATGCAAAATCTGTATAAAATGCTGATTTCCTTTAGAGCATAAAGCTCTGAATCTTTCTAATAATGTAATACTTGTTTCCTATTTTTTAAAATCTGAAAGACTAAGAAAGTATGCTCATGCCAAATATTATTACTATTCAATTCCTATGCAAAAACATTTCCCATGATTCCCATAGAAGCTGCACACTAGTCTCTGTCCTTACCTGCATATTTTCCTGAATTTTCTGCATAGTGATTATAATTTTTTAATCTTTTGATCAACACAAAAGTGTTTACTCCTATCTTAGTAACAAGCTGTTCCTGTGCCTTGAGTTTTAGAATGTGTGACTAAAGTGCACTGTAAAATATGCTTAGATACACTGTAAGAAACTTGTAGAAACTTGTGGGTCAGCTGCTCTTGAACAATTCAATTTACTGTAATAATCTGCAAATAAGAAGTGGAGGTTTTCTCCATTTACACAACGCTGCCAACAAAAATACCAGGCTACTCAGAAGTGCAGAAAAAAAAGAGGTGTTACTTCATATGGGAATAGAAACCGATCCCTTTTGATGTGAATTGCACCTTCTTACATGTATATCACTACATATTACACCTGTGACTGTTTAACTGTCATCATCTAAAAATCACATTACTGAAAACAGATTTCAATAAGTAGCATACTGGAATCATTAATAAACCATTATTTTTTCTCACACAGTCATTTCAAAACTTCTGATATTACCACGTTTTCATTTGTAAAATTTCCTTTTTTTTGTAAGGGGAATGTTTGCTTCCTTTGTTATTTAAAGTAATATAGGGCTATCAAAACTTCTTTAAGTGAAATTACAGCTACAATGATTTTTTTTCTTTAATTATAAATGATATAAAGTCCCTGTGCGTGACCCTTTACATCCTCTTTTGGACTGTCTCTTTCCCATAAGGATGAAACTTCCCTGTCATCCTTCAATACTAGGTTGAACTCTCTTTTGAGTAAATAGGTCCTGCACCCGGCCAAAATAACCTAAATCCTGCAGCTCAGCCACCTCTGCAAGCTTAGCCCCTATGTGAGTACTGACAGAAGTTCTAGAAACTGATTTTTCTCTTCTAGGCCAATTTTCCACAAAAAAAATGCATACATACCCAACATAAGCACCACATGTCTGTATCTCATTAGCTGCCTTTTTGCACTGCTACCATGCTATAAAGGGAAATTCATAAAAACGATAATTCAAATATGACTACACTCAGCTTTGCTTAAAAACTGAGAAGATTGAGTCCTTAATTTGCTTCCATTAAAATGCTATGGATTTCTGCAAAACAGAGCTAGGTTAGTCACTGTTGATCACTAAATACCACAGCTTTGCACAGAAAAATACAGTGTGAATAAAAACGTCTAACTTCTTATCCGATTGTCTATTGCACTGGATGAAGAACTTACTTTATTGACTGGAAGAATGTTTTTCACATTGAAGTAGAATCCAAAGTAAACCATGTTAAAAACTCCGTGACGGCCCAGTGTTGCAGTGAGGCCTTTGTTGAGTCCTTGGAAGCCCAGACCACCGGTTTTAATGATCTGCTGAGCTTGAACAAAGCTAGATGGTTGCTACACAAGTAAAGCAAAAGAAGGAAGAGATCATCTTTACAAAAAGGAAACAATAAACACAGCATCATTTCCATGCTGTTGACAAACACAGTATTGCCAATTCTTATAATTTTATAATAAGTATCACCGTATTTGTTATTTTCCCTTTCTTGTGAGCAATAAAAACCACAACTTTAATTAAAAAAAGATTCCTCATTTTTCTGATTGCAGAATAAGATGAAAGCAGGACTTGAATACTGTAAAAGAGTAGTACTGTAACAGATTTTCATTTCATAAAAGACAATAAGAAACTGCCTCATATCAGACAGAATCTGCCTGACTACACGCACCTTTGAACTTTTTTTGAATATACCATGATATCCAGAATTAGCTATTCCCCTTCTGAATATTTTACATTTTTAGCAGCTTTACAGAAACATTACCTTCAAAAAGTTGGTGAATAGAGTTTGGCTTTTTCCAAAGTAGAAAGTCAAAAAAGCCATAAAAGCCATAAAGCTCTGGGTAAGCAAATGTATAATTAGAAAGGCAAACCATGACTTCCACTAGGAGTTTCAAACATGAAAATATAGAAGAATTTTGACTACACCACTGTGAATACCACTAATTTCAATATACTTATTTGTTTAAGAGCTTTCCAATTCAAAATATCACTGTGGTAGATTCACAGCACCAGCCAAATAATGCTACTACATCTGACACAGCATATTACCGATTATTTAGGTGACCGATGAGTTTAATCTTTAATACAAAGTTTCATTTTGGTTTTTTTTTCATATTTTGCAACTAATATTATCCTGCTAATGCTCTGCATACATTTTACTGGAGTTTACTTTTCTATCTACTCCCAAGAATTCAAGTCAGAATCTATTCTAAAATGGAGATGCAAAACATGGATACTAGCAATGACATCCTTTTTGTGCTAAAATGGACATTAGATCTTTAAGAAATAATACAGCAACCTTCAATATTAAGGTATCCCCTGGCATCCCTTGTCTTGAGTATGGATTTACTCATGCCTCAGAGGGGAAGCCTCTCACTTGCTGAACACCTGAGATGGGACAATAAGCCCAAACATAGACACCTGCAATGTCTACACCTGACTTCCCTTTTCAGTCCCATAGTAACAAAGAGGACTCTCTTTTGGCAGCACTTCCCTTTTACCAAAGGAGGTGTCATCTTGTCAACTGATCAAGTCATAGAAAGGCTGTGGTTCATCATTGATGATGGAAGGACCTTAGACAGAGGAATTTATTGTACAAACATCTGGAGTTAATGCACTTCACACAGCTGTTGACTCTTACTTAATATAGACCTATGCAGTGGAATCTGGAGTCAGATTCTTCTCATTATAAAGCAGAAAAATGTATTTGTTTAATTAATCATAACTCTTATGTCAGGTGAGAAGATTTTAATCATCACACCAGCTTCTATAACCAGTGAGTTATCCAAGGCTACAGGGAAAGGGAAAAAAAAAAAGGAAAATCAAACAACATGGTGTTGGACTTCTTGCAGTCTACTTTAACAAAAAGTCACCATTATTTTTACCCACAGCAATCCACATTACAAAAGGGCTGATACGTGATTTATAGTGGCCTTCCTCTTTAAATCTCTCAGCCCTGGAAAGATGATCTGCTACCACAGAACAATTCAGCTGTCACTGCAGGGTGTGAATATTTGCTTTGGGGGTGTGCTGGAGTCTGGGTGTGAGTGTATGTGCTCATGCTCTTCCTTGTTCCTTTTAAACAAGATATATTTATTATTTCTATACAATAGTCAAAGAAATATGTGAACTGCATTAGGTTTCATCATGTAGTATGAAAGCTCCACAATGGGATAGGTACACACTTTAATTAAACCTTTTAGAAAAACAGTGCATGGTAATGCCTTGTGCTGTATAACATAACCTCTGGACATGCTTCTTCCAATGGGCTTGAGTTTACATGCTTTATTGTGGAATGTTCTTTAACATTTTCTTAATGAGAACTTGATGTATTAAGAAAATGGTATTAAGTCACTGGAGTTTTTTCTAATTTGCAGCAAATTTTGAAGTTCTAATGTTGTAGTGCGGTAGACTACGTACAGCATTCTAACACTTTGGAAAGATATATTAAAAATTAACATGTCCATGATAGAACAATCTTTGTGATTTAAGAACTTAATTTTGCTTGGATTCTTTTCCCTAGAGCAAGTAGTTAATATTTTCAATGTAAACTAGGTTTCTAGTAGGTCCAAATACCATTCTGTCACAATTTTATTTGTATGATAATATAGTATTATTTGGATTTTGTGAAATTTTGCATTTAAATTAAATTAGAGGATATTCACCTGAACAAAAACAACTCAGAATGCTTTTGGACAGCTACAGTTCAATTATTGTGTTATTATGAAGGTCAGCAAGGAAGGGATGCTGTAACTAAAGAAAATAATTGGCTAAAATTTGCAAACTAAACCACCCCAGACTTTGTGATGGTTTATAAATTTTGCAGTAGAGAAAAAATTAAAATGTATGAAGTGAAAGGATATATTGGTCTTTTTCAACTTTACAAGGAATAGTTTGTTCAAAATATAATGGTGGTTTGTTTATACTAAAAAGCAGAGGGTTTTTTAAAGCTAGAATAATTACATTTCACAACTGTGAAACAGAAGGATCCAGAATATCTGTTCACTACTGCTGGAGGAGAAACAGTTAATAATTTTTATCACATCATCTTCTTGAGAGACAGATCCTCTCACACATTGCTTTTTCCTACTTTCAGCCTCTCTCCTTCCAGGATCCTAAACTCCTGCTCTGCATTATTTATCTGTTCAGTGGCTTTGCTGCCCAAGTTTAAAAAATGTCTAGACTGGAGACTTGCAGCAATAAACATGTCTTTCATATGCATTGAGAATTGAACAGAAGTTTACTAAACATTTTAAAATTTATTCTGGAAGAAAATGCTTTTCTGGATGAGTTATGGAGTAGGTACCAGTTACTCTATGACATGTGGAAATCAGTAGCTGTATTTTTCCAGAGTGTACCTGAGCAGCTTGGCCCCAACAGATTATGTAAATGGCCAGGTTATAAATCTCTTTACTGTGCACCCCCCAAAACTGTTCAATTTGTGCAGATGAGTGCTGCAAGGCATGTAAGTATTAACTCAGTCAAAACTTAATAGTACAATATGCAAAAATCATGTCCCACCAGGGATTCAGCTAACCTTTTCATGTGAATGCTTATGTGATTTGGCACTTCTACCATGGTACAGCTGATTCCTCAAAAGATTTTGAAAAAGATGATTTGACAATTGCTATTTTTATTAAATGAGAAGAGGAAAAAGGAACTTCATTACTGCCTTCCTTCCCTTTATCCTGGAAGATGTTCTGCATTAAAATTAATAGAAGCTAGTGCATTCCTGAGAACACTTGATTTTAATGAATCACTGTTTTCCAGTTTAATATTTTCCCCCTTTCAGCAGTACCCGGAATCGTGGCCAATGTTTTGTACAATTACTCCATTGGACGAAACAATATTTGAATAACAAAACTCTGAAGTTAAGCAAGAATTTAAATTATCAATGTACTTGTTATATAACAATTTTCCAGTTTGTGCTAATAAAAGTGAAGTCTTGTAATTTCATCCAAGAAACATTGCATAAAGTACAGCAGCTGGACTCTGTCTAGGGCACAGGGCCGTGGTGTTTTATGCTAACCTCCAGTGCTCACTTGAAACCTGGAGCCTGCTGGGGTAAATGTGCTGTGTCCAAGGGGCTCAGGTTTGTACTGGATTGCAGTTCCTCACAGTGCTGGGTTTCTGCTGCTTGGGAGGGATGAAGGTGCATTTCAGGCACAGAATATTTACAGGGGAGATGCTGATGCCTCTGACAATACTGCAGGCCTCTCTGCATACCTGAGGGCATTGGCTATTGGGTGTTGAGCTTGTGGGGAAATCATTTGCATCCACCAATATATTACATTCTTCTCTAAATATGAACCTCAAAGTGCAATATGCCCAATACAATGGAAAAAGGAGAAGGAAGCAGTTTTCCTACCTCTGTGAAAGCGTTCTGGTTGGTCTGTAAGGTAACCTTCACTACTTCAAACGGGTTAACCACAACTGCCTCTGTCAACCCAGATCCCAAGCCAGCAACTGCAAATGCCTAGGAGAGTTCAAAATGAAAATTGAGTATTAAGGAGTAATACTTCCTCTACATCAGATTGTGAAACTGAGGGATACAATGCAAACTGCAAGACTACAGTAATGCAGCAGTATTCTATTGCTAAACAACTTTAGCCCTTGATAGATGCTGACAG
Organism: Emberiza elegans; assembly: GCA_024865655.1. Lineage (NCBI taxonomy): Eukaryota > Metazoa > Chordata > Aves > Passeriformes > Fringillidae > Emberiza > Emberiza elegans. The sequence continues at coordinate 51,089,403 of JALJVW010000139.1, read as the reverse complement.
TTCATGAAGACAATATGACAATAGCCATAAACCATATTCCAAAACAATCAAAACAAAATATTGTAGCACTCCATGTCCATGTATTCTCTTTTCAGCTGGAAGGGAAAATATGGTACCAAATGATTGCGCAAACATGGAAAAAGTGGCAAAAAGAATATCCTCGTGTTATCTTTGGGTGGACTCTGAATAATAGCACAAATATAAGTGCAGTTATTCAGCACTGGAAAAAAATAATCCCTGAACTGAGCATTAAGGACATCACATATTGACTTAAAAATACATGTAAAAAACGAAAATAGTTCAGTACTTAAGAAAATTGCACAAGTAGGAACGTTCATCTAGTAGTTAAAAATCCTAGAAAGGTTGAAACAGGAATGAGTGGCACACAGGGAAATGTCAGCATTCATTGCAAGGATGAATTAACTCCATTTACTTAGCAGCTGGTGGCATTTCAGTCATAGATGTGGAAGTACTACTGCTTTGCTTTTCATCATGGCACAACATTTTATGATACCTTAATTTTTTTAAACAAAAAATAGTATTAAAATATTTAGGTCAATTGAGAAAATTCAGAGAGGTTAAGTGTTGTAAAGTTTAATGATCACTTTACACATGTATTGCTTTCATTTAACATCCCCAAACTCTCTAGGTGCTGAAAAAAGTCCCAGGACCAAAATATGTTCTAATGAATCCATTTGCTGAAATTCAAAGAAACCAATAGTAAAGGAAAAGACAATAGTGAGGAAAAAACTTACTTAATGCAGAGGCATTTGAGCAGGGACTCCTGAGAGCTCAAGAAAGACAGGAATGAAAAGTTAGAGGGGTAGTGGCAAACACCAGTCTTACTGCCTTTGGAGAAGATTGTGCTACCAACAAATCAATTTTTCCAGTAAAATGGGAACATTTCATCATCATGAGATGGAAGCCAGTAGGACGATGATGCTAATATATGCACCTGTCTTTTAATAATAAATATTGCCTTGATATGAGGTCTGTTGAGGTACATAGAAACATTCTGCCTGGCTTAGACCAGAATCCCCCTTAGTCTTCTTTTTCCCTCACTACCTTAGGACCAAAAATATGAGGGATTTCTGATTGTTCTAAGCATTGTTGTATCTGTTCTATGAATCACAGCAGCTTTTGGGCAGCTTGTAAACATGCAATAGCATGTTTACAAGTTTTCAGCCTATTTTTTCTCCCCATCAAAAAGTGCTGGGATACCATAGAACCTTCAAATCTGTTCTTTCCACTTGCTAGAGAACAAGTATCAGTCTCTCTATATACACCTAAGGATGAGAACTGCTGAAAAATACCAGATAAAATAGGAGAGACTGCAAACAGCTATACAGCCAGTGGAATAATTAAGAGGAAGAGGACACTTGCTTTAACCTTGTTAATGGAATTCCTTGACCTTTCACTCACTGCAATTAAAGGGAGATGTAACTGGAAGGAATAATCTTTAAAAGAGACTTGAAATTACCAAAACCTTTATAGAATAGCCTTAAAAATCAATTGTTTCCTTAAGTCATGATGTCATCATTGTGAAAAATAGGTATTGACTATAATTTACATTCTTACACCAGAAGAAGCAGTAGCTCTTATAAAAAGTATTTTAATTCTAATGCATAATTGCAGAACTAAGATCTACACATGAGAATGCAGATTACATATACAAGCTACATCTTTGCATTAAAACATTTCTGTGTATATGTATGCCCTGTATTTTGTTTTTAAACCAAGGAAGTAGCAAAGGACTTCAAAGGAAATAGCAATTTCTTATCAATAATTGTTTATTTTATAAAGTTTTTAAAATAAGACTGAGATCTCTATTTTTGCTATAGTTGTACTGTGCCTTGGAGAATAGCACTGTGAGGTTGAAGTGTTAAACTATACACTACAATATGAATAAATAAATATTGATAATGTTCAACTTTTTTTGTTATTTCATAAGAATTAAGAATGACAAGCTGTATACAGACTCTTCCATGGTGGTTGTTGTTATCCACGTTCATGAATGTTAAGATGTTGTAGGGAATTCTTTTAAGGACATTTGATATAAAACATAATGTATCAATTTTGATATATTCTTATCAATATTTTCTTATCAAGACACAGGTCTGTTTTGAAAAACTCTGGATTGAGCTGGACCCTTTAATTTTGGGCTTCTCCTATGGGAGGAAGCAGATGAGACAGACTGTTCAGCAGACATATATCACATCAGAACACAAAGCTCTGTATCTATACATACCAGTCCTGGTGGCAATGATGCATATCCCAGAAGCTTCTTGTATTGTTCAAAGGTAAAAAACTGTGAATAGAAGATAGATTGAAATTGAATTGAAAAAAATTATTAGTTACTTATACAAATTAGTAAAAAGCAGACTACAATGGAGTTTCACTACCTCATATCCTGATCAGCTGCGCACAGTTCTGCACAATAAACGTAAGCCACTTTCATTTCACACTTTCTGTAGCAGTGTTGGATTTGCAAGAGTAGACAACCAGGCTTCAGAACTGACTTTATTAGTGTATCATGCATAATAGCAGCACAAGTGCAATTCAAGTAATGCTTTATCTAAGAGTTCACTTACATCACATAGGACCAATTTAAATTTACGAACTTTTCCTCTGGCATTAACCTTCATATACTAGTGTAAATGTAGGAGCAGGTATTAGAGTTGTCCCAAGAAATCACCCCCACATCCTTAATGTAATGTGATGCAATTGCTTTTGCATTTCTCAAACACTAGTCTGCTTCTCATCAGAGAGATATAATTGTGTATTTTGAAGATGGAAAGTCTGCCATTTTTATAATCTACTGTCAACAGGTACATTACTTTTCCTGTTTTCTCTTTACAAATAAATCTTTCAGTCAATTGTCTGCTTTCAAACAGTGGCACTTCAAAGTTCTGAGCACCTGCAATCCCTTAGAGGATATCTTGAAAGCTGTGCTCATGGGTGTTTGAATCTCAAGAAAAAAGTAAAATCAGCTTCACCTACACCAACATGGTGAAAGGTATTTGCAAAGGCTCACTTTGCAACCTACCATGTCTTGACACCCAAACCCATTAGTTTTAAGACTAACTCCTGTGAATTCTTATAAAAATCAAAGCATAATAAATGAATGGATTTATTCTTCCAAGAAGAAGGTTTAAAATAGCTCTGACTGCACTGAAGCCAGGAGGAGGCTTCCTGTTGGCACAGGCAAACAGACATTTGCTGCCTAGCTCCTTGCCTGTGGACATGAAGTCTAAGATGCACGGGTCAAGATATACTCTAGAGAAAGACTATATGTAACATTTTAAAAATTATTGGGAAGGTGCCCTCTGAAATACAGCACACAATCCAGGTTACTATTTAAAAAACAACTCAGATTACATCATATTCAAAAAAGGGCTACCAGGACCATTAAGGAGAACTTAGAGATTGCTTTAAGAATGAAGACTGAAGGAGAATGACTGCTTTCCTTGTTTAGTTTAGCAAAAGAGATGCTGCGAGAGTATGTAACACAAGGAAGATAAGTAACATAAAGAAACTAGGTGTAAAAGCAAAATATACTTATGGAGAGCTGATGAAGCTTTCTTGCAAGTTAAAAAGTCCTGAAACAGTTCTCCAATAAGAACAACAGGGGGAAAATCTTTATGTTGTGAACGGGAGAATTTGATAAGTTTATGAAGGAGTTTACAGAAAAAACCCCATAGTGTCTTAAATTCATATTCTGCAAACATTTTACTGAAGTCACTGGAAAAGCAGTCCAGTTGCTATCACAAAAGACAGATCTGAGTGCAGTGAAAATGATCCTCTAGCATGAGGGTGGCAGAAATTGTGGGCTAAAAAGAGTAGGTATCTGAATTCTGGGTAACCAGAAACATTGGAGGTGTTATTCCACATAGTTTTCACACATGGAACAACACAAGGTCCCTAACCACAGCTCACTATTTGTGAGTCCTGTAATCTGTCTAAGAAAAATTCACATCTTTGCATGCAAAATAAAGTGGCTTTTACACAGCATGCCTGGTATGATGGGAATGAAGAACAAAAAGCTGTCACAGTTCCACCAAGACCGCATCAGTACAGGTACATATCTCCTAGCACAAGAGCTGTCACATTCCAGTCTAGCAAAAGTAAATAGCCAGAACTTTTAACTTTCCTGTCTGGTAGCCAATGTTGGCCTGTGACACGTGATTAGTTCAGAGCAAGCTGGTTCAAACGAAGGTGGGATCCTTGCAAAGTCGGTGAACTCTGTGACCACAGAGGGGCTACAATCCCTCCACACAGCATCTGCTGATGCACGAGACAACCAAACTGTTTCACCACGAGAGGAAGGCAATGAGCAATGAGGCCAATGGAGATGTGGGAGTCATAAGAAACATAAGGGAATAGAGTTTTTAAGACAAGAGAGAAAGACTGTGTGGCCTGTGCTGACTCTCAGCCAAAGAAGACAAGCTCTGTCCCTCATGACCTATCAGAACAAAACAGCTATTCCATAAACCATGTGCACAGGAACATAAGTAATAAGCACCACATTTTCATTTGAACTTGTTTAGAACCTTGTCCTATGGCAAAGTCAATAAAATTTTTCAATCAAGACCTGCTTCAAATGAAGTCACTAGAATCATACCAAAACCATCTGAGAATTGGGTGTAAATGTGTTAATAATGCCACTGTCTTAAAGCAAGAGGGAATATGTATACATAAGCAAAACTGGGTTGTTAAATTCTGGAAACTGATGGGTTGATACTCTGGTCACTGGACAGATATTTTTTTATATCCTCAGCTGGGATTATTATATCATTTTGCAGAAAAGGTCCTAGAACTGGGATCCAGATTTTGACTACCTTCCAAAGAGTGTAAAGATTGAACATTAACCTTGCAAGCATCTTGCAAATATGTTTAAAATTTTTGCATTGGCCTTGACAATAATGAAAAAAGATAGAAGTGTTACTTAAACTTTAGCTCTATCTTTTTGAAGGTATAATAGAGGTCTAACAAAGTGGGAGGGTAAGCTGCTTCACTGAACTAAATTAATTTCTTTTTGTGATAAAATTTGCTTTATTCTCGCTCCAGCATCTTTCTAGTCATTGTTACCCTCTTAACCTTTAATGGAATTTCTGGTATTCCTTAATGTTTTCCATAGTGTTACAGATCTGTAAAATAGTTGTAATAAAGGCAGAATTACATTACCCAGCAATTTTTTTGGTCTTTAAAATGTTACCTTAAAATCAATAGCTTCCTAGAGTCATAAATAAAACAACTACTTAATAGTAACTATGCTTGAAATAATTTTTAAAAGAAAAAAATCACTCGCAATAAAATTTAATACAAATGTTGCTGGGAGTACTAGAGTGGCTAGTATTCATACAATTTTTCAAAAAAGAACGATTTTATACTGTATCATATGACTTTATAGACATCCACCTAAAATGTTTTTAAAAACACAGCATAATTTGTCTTTTCCTCTACAGTTGTATTAAGTTAATAGCTTTGTGCAAAAAAATTTCTCAGAATAAGCGTATTTAAAACATGCTTTTGTGTATATAGTAACCAATATTGTCCATCTGGCAAAGATACACTTTAATTGAAGTTACACAGAAAATAGCCAAAGTACTTACCAGATGTCTCAATAATGCTAAGATAAAAATATATGCTTGAAACAAGATGTCTGGGAACACATGAGCAATATAAATTTGCCCCAAAAGTTCATCTGTTAACCATTGTATTGGCACCATCATTTCTTTCCTCCAAGTTCAATCTAACAGAAAGTTATAAACTCTGACTTTTCATCTTCCAGAAATACCAGCTTTCTTTTTAGAAGGGAAATAAAAAGAGAGAAAAAAAGAAATAGTAAGACAGACATGAGAACATATTTGACTAAAAATGAAGCTTTATCTGCAACACTTAACTGAAAAACTGGGGCTAAATAACTTCATTTTAATAGCTTTATTTTTACTTGCAAAAATACACACCAGATAAATAGAATATTCCAGTAGCACAAGTACATTTCTTCTTAGTACAAATCTCCCTTGTCTATTCTCTACTCATTTTTATGACACTATAACTAGAAGCTTTCAAAAAACTTCATTACAAACATAAAAAGAAGCTACTGGAACCTAGAAAATGCCTCTTTTCCTTTTGTGCTTTCTCAAATCTCAGAATCATTGGCCTGAATGTAGTCTTCCTCTAAATCTCACTAGTAATTTAGGCAGTCAGGAAGGGACAGCTTGAGGCTTGTTTCAATGAGAAAAACTATTAGAAGAATAAAGGTTGGAGGGTGGGCCAAAGAAAGCAATGATTTTTCCTTTGGGATCATAGCCAAATAAGGTTAGTGGAAATTTGAGATAGGCTGGATTCTCTTCAGGTCAAAGCATGGGTACAAATTCCACTTTGGATGTTAAAAATTGTACTGGCTTATGACATCTCACATTGAATTATTCCATTTTACAGGTTCTTACATTATTGTTCAGCCCTGTTTGCTCGCTGAATTATACTAATGTAGAATACAGCTGATGTCTCAAAAAAATTATCTTGATGTCCTTGGAGCAGCAGCAAATTTAAAGGAATATTGTAAATAATAAAATAATTCATTTATTAAATTCAAACCCTCTCATGTTTAACATTTAAGCTTGATTCTCATGTTTGCAGAAAACTCAGCTCTCACATAAATGTCCGAGAACTAGGTAGAAAGCATCCCACAAAGAGAGGACAAGCAAGACATTAAAGGAACCAGGAGCTCTTGATGAACAAGAGTTTGAGAGAACTGAGTCTGCTTAGCCTGTAGATAAGAAAGCTAAGGTGATTTAAGTTCTGTTTCCCACCATCCAAATTTTATACAGAAAAGTCAGACTTTCTCAGAGGCCAGCAACAGATGCATGAGAGGCAACACACAAAGGTTGCAACAGGAGGTTTTGGACTGGATATAAGGGAAAATTCTTCACAGCAAAAGAATAAAGGACTGGAAGAAGTGCACAGAGAGGCTGCAGTCTCTATTCTTTAAGATTTCATACCTCAGCTAGACAAGGCATCTGAACATCCTGATGTAACCATGAAGTCAGCTCTGCTTTGATCAGAGATCCTTCCCAACTGAAAATCGTTTTGTGATTCTACAATTATATTGAATATCATGGGGTTTAAGCCAATTTAATAAATTTGAGTAAAGAAAAGTGATTTGAAGTTAATGAATGACTGAAAATGGTAGAAGAAATCAAATGGGTTAGTATTTTAACTAATTAATGCTGGAATCTAAAAAGTACAGTCAGATTTACTTTATCCTCTTTCAAATGAAATTAAATGGAGAGACAGAGGAAGCATCACAATATGAAGAAAATGAATCATTAAGAATCTTCTAAATATTTTCCATCTATTCTTCACTGCCACTTTGCCATTAAATAGGACTTTAGTTTTCCTGGTTTTATTAAATAATTTTGAGATAAGTGACATATGTCACTTGCATCTAAAATGCCAGTGCAAACAAGAAGATGACATTACCAGAACTCCTTTAGGATTCTATTACAAGGTCACATCCTGTCACTTTATACAAATATTATTCCTCTGTAAAGGAATCGGAATGTGAATGATTAATTGCAGACTAAGGACCAGAATCATATGCTGCTTTTTTAGAAAGAAACAACAAAAAGAAAGAAAGGAAAATCAAGACATTCTGTATAATAACTGCTTTTAGACACATTTGTTGCAGCTATGGAAACTTCAAAGTTCTGAAGTAAAAGACTAAGAAACCTTTGCTCTTAACACAATGGCTGCTTTGATAGATTTAGAACTTTAGAATGATGTGCTTAATAATTAGGTTTTAATTAAAGAAGTTGAATGGCTCAACTGAAAAAATTGATGTATTGAAGTATTTCGCTTAGGAATGTTACCAAAATCCTGTTCTACAAATCAAAATAAAGGATAATAAAAGAAAATCAGATCAGCATTTGACAGAAAATACGCTTCGATAGGCTAGCATCTATAACTGTAAGAGAGCTGGAGTAAAATGTTTTGCACAATGAGGAGTTGTATCCATTACAATCTTCAATCTCTTAAAAAGACAGAGTATTGAGCAGAGTGCTCTTTGGAGCACAAAAAAACTCTGGGCAGCACTTCAAACCTACTAAATAAGTACTTATTAGTGGCTTCTTTAATGGCTTCTTGTGTTAATTTATTATGCTGTTAGTTGTTTTGCAAGTTGCTAGGCATTTTCAGTAAAACAAAATATGTAAACCAGAGGCACTTATGAGGCTAAAATATAACTTAAACATTTTATTAATTCTGACAATATAAAATAATTGCAACCTTTTTTTCCCCGTAACATTTGATACATGGGTCAAAATTAGCTTAACGTTTACGAGCCTTATCCTACACTTCTTAATCAAGGACAGTTTTTATTGTGCTATCAACAGGAAACTTTCCTCCTAGTAAAAATCAGAGGATTAATATGCCAAATAAGTTTAAGATTCTAATCTCAGTCAGTGGGGGAGAAATAAAATGTTTTACAGCTGCAACTGTCCCTAGTTATACTTCTAAGGGAGCAAGCGTGGGGTTTTTACCTTCACTGCCCTTTTGGGTGTCTCAGCCAAAACGGGAGGAAGTATTCCTTTGTAGAAGCCAAGTAATCTATTGAAGAAAAAAAAAAAGAAATTATTTTTCTATGGATAAAAATATATATCAATACCATACTGCCAATTCTATTTTCACTTTTGAGTAAAGCAATTAAGCTTTCAGCATTTCCAGTCATACAGACATATATAAATAATGATACTCTCTGCTTACTTGCTAAACAACTAATGTACTACCAATTATATCATGTGCTGCTGAGATGATATAAAGAAATCAGCAATAAATACATAAAAATTCAATCAATTTTTTTCTGAAATACAAGAAATTGTATTTAAAAGGGACATTTTTGACAATGAAAAAGAAGTATTGTTTCATTGTTTTAATTTGCTTAGCACAGCAATGTTTACCTCAAAAACTTAAGTCACAAAATCACAAAATACAGATTTGGAAAAAACTGTGACTTCAGCAAGTTGAGTACAAAAACACTTCTTGCTCAGATGCTAGCTGAGACATATTTTGAAGTTTAATTTTAAACACGTCTCAAAATGTATTAAGTTTTTTTCTTTTAGCAACTCAGTTTTAACCCAAGTTACCTATTCAGAGATCCATGACAGAACATTTGTATTTCATCTTGGAAAAAACCATTTGGGCAGTATCTTGTCACTGTATGTGTTATCTCTATATCTATATCTATCTATCTACAACCTGCTGCACGCCAGCACACATGGCATTTGCAGGCAGCCTGAGCTCTGCTTACAAGGTCAGTGTAGATACACAATGCTGGGGCTTGGGAATGCTTTAAATGACAAGCAGTTTTCAAAATCCCCATGTGGGGTAGAAATACACACAGTCCTTGTCTGCTAGGTCCGCACACTAACCTGGATAGTGCATGGTGAGGGTTCAGAAAGGAATTTAATGGAATCACCAAGAAGAATCATAGAATGATCAGCACCTCCAGGGATGGTGACTCCACCACCTTTCTGGGCAAACTATTCCAATGTCTGAGCACCTTAACAATGAAAAAACAAGTTTTTCAATATCTAATTTGCATTGTTCCTGTCTTAGCTTAAGATCACAAGTTACCTTGTTAGCCAACAAGAATATATCCTACAATTTGTCCATCTTCAGAATGTATACACATTTACTCAGGACTGTAAGGGGATTCTGTCTACACACAAAAAATATTACTTTATGTATAGCATTTATGTTTTTAAAATGTTGAAAGGTGGTGATGTGGGAATGTGATGATTCACCTTTCTAAAGCAGCCTCATATTTGAAATATTTTTGCAGAGTGTGTAAGAGACATGACATCAATAGACTCTCCTACAGTTGATCTCTACATGTCAAAAGAAAACAATGAAATTCATATTCCCCATGTGAATTTAAAATACTACAAATGCTATACCATTTTGCCCATCCTTCTTCAAACACCTCTGCAGTTCTCTGCTTGGGCTTCTCCAACATAAATAAAGTAATTTAGGCCTTGTAAGATGCTCTGGGTTGGGAATATCCTTACTCTGAAGAAAGCAATGTATGAACTCTAGTCCACAACAAAAGGACGCTTTGAGCATTTAACATGATGGTTTAATGACAAAATACTGAACAGTAGGAGATTAAGGAATTCAGTTGTCATCAGATGTTTAAATTTTCCTGAACTGTTACTTTCCAAACATAAACAGACATTTATGTATCTATTAATATAGATATACCTACAGATACCTATAGATATGGATATAACAATATCAATATAATGGATCCATTGAATCATACAATCATAGAAACATAGAATGGTTTGGTTGGAAGGGACCTTAAAAATAATTTAGTTCCAACCTGCCTGCCATAAGCAGGGAATCTTCTACTAGACCAGGTTACTCTGAGCCCCATCCAGCCAGATCTTGGTCTTTATTCTTAGTCCTGGGCCCATTTTAGTCTTTAATGGTTCATACATATGCAGAGCATATTGATGATTCAGCAAGCAATTGAAATGTCAAATAACTTCAAGAAGGTGATTCATACATTTTAATGCGAGTTCAAACTGAAACTGAGGTCCAAGTAGATCAGCTACAAGAACACAGATCCCCGTAAACACTTTCTTCCTTTCAGCTCAGTCTAAACCCCTGCAAGCATATCTACAACAGGCATCCGGCTTGCAATTTCTACTCCTCCACATGATTGGAATTGGAAAATTAATGTCCTCCGCTTCTTTACTCACTGGTGCAGCTCTCACTACAAAAAGTGAGACTCGGTCTGGATTTGTTCATTAGTAAGAGATGCCTAAGCAGAGAAATATGCAGTGTAGAACAACAAATCAGTTTTAAAAACATGCAGCAGCATTACCCAGCCTTACACAGCAGAACAGGTTCCTTTTCCAGGTTGTCTTTTTGTATATCCAAAAAGCATGCAGCTATTGGATATATAAGCCTTGTAACATTTCCACAGTCTCTGAGGATCTTAGAGAAAACTTTTCAGAGAGAATGTAGGAAGGATATACTAGGAATTTGACCAGTACATTTGCCATCTTAGCAACATTGCAAGGCAGGTAGCAGCTCCTAAAGAGCAATCCAGCATTAAACCACAAGTCAGTGTTGAAACACCGGTGATTCAGGTCACCATTAGACCAGACAGTGGATTATTTGAAAGTTCTAAAGAAACGGGAACTAAAAATATGAAAAGCAATTACCCATTGCTTCTGAATCACAGAAAAGTTGATGATGAAAAGGACCTCTCAAGATCATCTGACCCAACCCTTTGGTCAAGAAGGGCAACCTAGAGCCAGTTGTCCAGGACCATGTCCAGACAGCTTCTAAGTATCTCCAAAGAATGACTACCCTTAAAGGAAGAAGATAGAACAATTTCTCTGGGCAGCCTGTGCCAGTGCTTAGTTACCCTCACAGGAAAAATGTTCCTGATGTTCATATGGACCCCTTGTGCTTCACTTAGTGTCCATTGCCTCTGGTCCTGCCTGAGTGCCACTGAGACCCTTCCTTTAGGTACTCGTGCACATTGACCAGATTCCCCTCTGAGCCTTCTCTCCTCCAGGCAGTTCTGTCTCTCTCAGTCTTTTCTCATGTGAAAGTTGCTCCAGTCCTTTAATCATTTGAGTGGTCCTTCAACTGAACTCTTTGTGTTATGTCCATGTCTCTCTTGTACCAGGGAGCCCAGAATGACCCAGCACTCCAAATGTGGTCTAACCATTGCTGAGTGGGGGGAAGGAAGTAAACACCTCCCTTGACCTGCTGGCACCTAAAGCAGCCTGCTAAAGCAGCCCAGGATATCATTAGTTCCTTTGGTTGCAGGCCATATTGGTAGCTCATGCCCAGCTTGGTGTCCATGAGGACCTACAGGTCCTGTGCTGTAAATCTGCTTTCCAGCTAATTGGCCCCAAATATAACACTGGTGTGTGGGATTATTTTTCCTCATGCACAGGACCTCACACTTCCCTTGTTGAACTTCCTGAGGTCCCTGTCAGGTCGTTTCTCCAGCAAGTCAAAGTCCACCCAACTGGAAGTACAAGCCTTTGGTAAACCAGCCACTCTGCCACATTTGTAACATCAGTAAACTTGCTGAGGGTACACCCTGCCCCATCATTCAGAACGTTAATGAAGATGTTGAACAGAGCTGGATCTAGTACTGACCACTGGGGTACACTGTTAGTTACTGGCCTCCAGTTAGACCTTGTACCACTGACCACCACCCTCTGGGGCCAGCCATTCAGCCAGCTTTCAATCCACCTCAGTAAGTACTTACAGAAGCTTTTGACATCTCACACCAAGCTCAGCTGCAGGTAGGCTTTGACTTCCCTAACCAAGTCTCTGCAGGCTCAGGCTGTCTCCATACTCCTCTCTTGTTGCCTGTCCCTGCTTCCACCTTTCTGTATTTTTCTTTCTTTTTTATGTTTGAGTTTTGCCAGGAGCTCCTACACAAGGCTCAACAACACAGGCCTCTTGAGATCTTTCTGCATGCCTGACTTTCTGCATGCTGGCATGGACTTGAGTGGAGATGATCCTTGATTATTATGCAGGTTTCCTGGACCCATCTTCCTTCCAGAGCCCTTTATCATGGGACTTTTCCAAGCAGACCTCTGAATGAGTGACAGTCTGTTCTCCTGAAGTCTAGGGCTCTGAACTTGCCTTTTACCCTGTTCCATGTTCTCAGGATCTGAACTCCACCACCTCATGGTCACAATAACCTAGGCTCACTTTGACCATCACCCCAGTGAGGCCTTCTTCATTTGTGTTAGAGCTGTAGTTAGAGCACTTCTCATTGACTCCCATTGTATCAGGAAGTTATCATTAATGCTGCTGGATTGCTTATGCCCTGCAACATTGTCCCCCCAGGAAATATGAAGCCCCCATTAAGGATCAGGGTCTGCAAACATCAGGCTGCTTCTGGCTGTCTCTTTAGGGCCCCATCTGCTTGTTCCAGGTCAGGCAGCCCACAGCAGATGCCTACCACCAAGGTACCACTATCAGACTGCTCTTTAGTCCTTACCCATAAACTCTCATCATTCAACTTCAGGCAGAGCTCCATGCACTCCAGTTGTCTTCCTGGCCAGCCCTTCCTAAACAGTCTGTATCCCTCCACAGCAGCACTCAGTGCATTCACTGCATCCCTGGGGTCCTGATGAGATCCTACCCCTGCAGCTGCACACAGATCTCCAGTTCCTCATGTTTATGTCCCATGTTGTGTGCCCTGGTGTGCAGGCTCTTCAGACAAACTTCCTCACTCACATGCAGATGCTTGAGGTGACCCCAGCTGAGCCCTGTTTATTGAGTTCCTCGTGGTTCACAGGTGCTTTGCTTGGCAGCCTCTCCATCACTCCCTCAGAGCTGCTCTAACTCCCTCTCTCCTACAGGGCTCCTGGTTTGAAGTCCTCTTTTAAAGGACTTTACCAGGTGCAGCCACACTGCAGCAGAGATAGGTGTGCAAAGATTCCACTCTGCACCTGATGTCAGGCTAATCTGCTTTTTGTAAGGCTGACACTGAAGCCTTTCTGCTGGAGGAACCTCTACTGTGAGCCAGGAGAATCTGCAGAGACGAGTAACCATATTCATGTCTCTATGAATCCCTAAAATGTGAAGGATTTCATAGCCACATAAATGGCTTTCACTGCTTTATTCCTCCTTCTGCTGTGGGAGCAAATCTCTTCATAGAAAACAGACAAGAAGGAGTTAAGGTCTATTCCTATGGAACGCATTAAGTTTAGAAATCTAAAAACACATGAAACTTTGAGGATATACATCCATATATGTAATATGTAATTCAGTAAACATGGTAAGAGCTAGCTCAGTATTTAATTATGAGCTGTGGTTTAGGTTTTTTTCCCTTCCTGATTTGAAATAGAAACAGAAAAAAGGTTAGTAAGCACAGCCAGTAAGATGAAAGGAATAAATGAAAGGAGGAAGTAGAAGACAATGCCATCCCATCACTGCCTATTGTCAACTGACTAATTTTTTGCATAAAGTGTAGTCGCTTTTAGAACCTCCTGTGCCTGAGGTGGAGGACAAGCAGCTGCCCACAACTTTTACAAATAACATTTTACAAATTGTACCCATTAAAGAGAGTTATTTCAATCTTTGCAGAATGAACCATTTACTTAATTAAAAAAACCTAGCATGATAGTAACAAAAACTTGACTGGCTTTGCCAGTCAAAAAAGCACACACACACACACACACACACACAATGATCTTATACTTCTGCTTTGCTTGGCCAAGAGAATTAGTCTATTTGCTCACAGAGTATGAATTTTTTTCAAATTTTTCAAATGAACAATGATGACATTTCACATTTGAGAGATATTATCACCTGGACTCAAGCCTTCCTTCAAAAAACTAGTGTTCAGAAAAATTATGAAACAGCAGCAACAGCAATCACTGCAGGGTCTGATAGAAGAAAGAGGAGATGACATCATATCCCCAGCTAGAGACACTGGAAAGAACAAATAAATTTCTAACAGAAACACAGCTACATCTTATTTTGTTTCAGCATTAAGGGTCTAAATGAACATCACCATTCAATTGTATTCTGGGCAAGAGCCCAAACTCATCTTTGTAGCAGTTGATTTTGAAACATTACAGTCAATCACATCTTCTCAATTTGTTCTTGCAGGCTTTCCCTATCCTTCTGGTTTCCATTTCTTGTTTGGAAGCCTTGAGTCATTCACCCTGGCAAGACGACCAACACAATCAGTTATTTTCTCCGAATTATACTGAAATTGTGATCTTGCTTAGCTTGTTGTTTTCTTCCTCTGCCTTTCATATAATTTTCCCTTTAAGGATCTAATAAAGCTGATTGAAGGCATAAGCACAATATTCCCTTTCTTTTGGTGCTGTCAAACCCAAGGCATTTACCCGCATTGTTTTATAATTGAAACAAAAAACCTCTTAGGTCCAATTCTGCTTTCATTACCTCTGCATTATCCCAAGTATAAATAAAAGACCTGGCTTTCATGGCCACATCAGTTACATGAAACAAATGTACAACTTTCAAATTTTATGAAATGTTTTATTTAAACAAAGGGAAGGAATTATGAAGACATGATTGGTTAAAAAGTTGGGAGTTGTTAAAAAGAGGAAGAAAATATGCCAAAATATAATTAAGTTTGCTTAAAATTTAATTTATATCAGGGAAAAGGTACCTTTCATTTTCATGCTATGTAGCATGTTGTGAATTTATTAATAATAGAAAATAAATAATTGGACACAGGGCAATGTTACTTTAACATAACTATAACATAACTTTGTGTTGACCTAGCTGGATATTGAAAAGATTTTAAATTCCCAGAAGTTGTAGAAAAACAAGCAAGTGCTTAGTGAAGGCAGGCACAAATTAGTACCTACCACTGAGAATAAGGGACTTATATTTAGGCATTTATTTTGAGAGCTGCAAGCCACTAACCAGTTCACACATGTAGTTCACCCTCAATCCCAGCATTTACAATTATTTCCCCAGCTGAGGAGATATGTTATAGGGAAGGCTGAGTGTCATTCTGGGACAACTGGCACAGAGTTCAGCAGACTTGAGAAGATATTAAAGGTTGGACACATTCACAGAAAATCAGGCCTGGACACTCTTGCTCTCCAAAAAGAATTTTTTTTTGTGAAATATGTTATGTATATTATCCTACTGCAAATGTTAAATACACATCTCTACAGGAACCCCATATGAACCTATCAATGACACAGTTAGCTAATCTGGCTTCTCAATTTCTATTATGCAACTATATTTCTTTATTTATTCTGTCTGTTATACCGATATCTGCCATTTTAGACACTGATACTAAATACTAGATCCTTATTTTCATAGCATCTTTAAATTTTTGTTTGTTTGTTTGTTTGTTTGTTTTTTTTCAAAGCTTTCATTGCAACACCTGGGAATTAGGGAAAAACGTAAGTATTTTTTGCAACAAGCAAAACAATTATATGTGACCCTGTGCCTGTAGTAGCACTCTTACACTACATGCTAAAAGAAGACCAAGCCTCCAGCTATAGGAATACTAGAAGCAGCCCAATTAATGAAAAAGATCTGTCAAATAAGTTAGGACAACACACTGTGTGAAAAGTGACTGGGCAAAAAGGAAGAGGCTGTCGGTGAAAGCTATTAAGATACTTCAGGAAAGCACTAACAGCGGAGAAGCTGGCTCAGAAGCAATCAGACTGGCCAAGAAATGGATTAATAATAGCATCAATCCTCCTCACTTATTCAAAATGACAGTCATCACTGTATTTACTGCATGTGGGTCAGATTATGAAGTTATTGTGATCCATCATCCATGTGACTGTTATTCTTACTGAGAAATGAGTCTTTCTTCCATGAGTTTTAATCACCTCTCAATCTCTTGGTCAAAACCCTCACTAATTTTTTGGCTTTCTAAGATGCACTCTGAATTTATATGAGTTACAGGACACACCTAAATATAAATCCCTCAAGAAACTGAAAGATGAAACCTTTTCCTTCCTTGCTTGTGTCTGTGGCAGTAAAAAAGTAAGAATTAAAAAAGGAATATCTGTTAAAATTTCTTTCTACTCAAATGATGGTCTTTTATTTTTTTAAATTTTATATTCTATTTACATATTTCTCACATGCTTTCTGTGTTTTGCTATATGTATGCAAAGAAAAAATAATCTAGGAAGGTGAAGGTATAGCCTTGCATTGTAACAAGCAACACAGCTTAAACAGTTTCCCATGGGTGGAAAAATCAACATCTTGTTCCAGATTTTTTTCCCTAAGGATGATTATAAATTAGTTATTTAAGTGGTATATTGTTACTGTGTACTGCCTGTCTAATAGATTGATGTGAACTAAATTATATTGGATTTTTAAAAATGTAGACAGGCTCACATGTCTGCTCCTTACTCTGTAACTGCTGAGGGCCTGGGAAGCTGGGCTGGCAATGCTTCCAGGGAGTAATGGGGCTGCCTGGGAGTGCGGTGGGAGCTGGCAGGCAGCGAGGCAGGACCTTGCCAGCTGCAGCACCTCTGCTGCTCCACGGCTGCAGCACCTCTGCTGCTCCACTGCTGCAGCGCCTCTGCTGCTCCACTGCTGCAGCACCTCTGCTGCTCCACGGCTGCAGCACCTCTGCTGCTCCACTGCTGCAGCACCTCTGCTGCTCCACGGCTGCAGCACCTCTGCTGCTCCATGGCTGCAGCACCTCTGCTGCTCCATGGCTGCAGCACCTCTGCTGCAGCACCTCTGCTGCTCCACGGCTGCAGCACCTCTGCTGCTCCACGGCTGCAGCACCTCTGCTGCTCCACTGCTGCAGTCTGCTGCTCCACTGCTGCTCCATGCTGCAGCACCTCTGCTGCTCCACGGCTGCAGCACCTCTGCTGCTCCACGGCTGCAGCACCTCTGCTGCTCCACGGCTGCAGCACCTCTGCTGCTCCATGGCTGCAGCATCTCTGCTGCTCCACTGCTGCAGCACCTCTGCTGCTCCATGGCTGCAGCACCTCTGCTGCTCCACGGCTGCAGTACCTCTGCTGCTGCTGCAGCACCTCTGCTGCACCTCTGCTGCAGCACCTCTGCTGCTCCACTGCTGCAGCACCTCTGCCGCTCCACTGCTGCAGCACCTCTGCTGCTCCATGGCTGCAGCACCTCTGCTGCTCCACTGCTGCAGCACCTCTGCTGCTCCACTGCTGCAGCACCTCTGCTGCTCCACTGCTGCAGCACCTCTGCTGCTCCACGGCTGCAGCACCTCTGCTGCTGCAGCACCTCTGCTGCTCCACGGCTGCAGTATCTCTGCTGCTCCATGGCTGCAGCACCTCTGCTGCTCCACTGCTGCAGCACCTCTGCTGCTCCACTGCTGCAGCACCTCTGCTCCACTGCAGCACCTCTGCTGCTCCACTGCTGCAGCACCTCTGCTGCTCCACTGCTGCAGCACCTCTGCTGCTCCACGGCTGCAGCATCTCTGCTGCCTCTGCAGCACCTCTGCTGCTCCTCTGCTGCAGCACCTCTGCTGCTCCACTGCTGCAGCACCTCTGCTGCTCCACTGCTGCAGCACCTCTGCTGCTCCACGGCTGCAGTATCTCTGCTGCTCCATGGCTGCAGCACCTCTGCTGCTCCACCTCTGGCTGCAGCACCTCTGCTGCTCCACTGCTGCAGCACCTCTGCTGCTCCACTCTGCTGCAGCACCTCTGCTGCTCCACTGCTGCAGCACCTCTGCTGCTCCACGGCCGCAGCACCTCTGCTGCTCCACTGCTGCAGCACCTCTGCTGCTCCATGGCTGCAGTATCTCTGCTGCTCCATGGCTGCAGCACCTCTGCTGCTCCACGGCTGCAGCACCTCTGCTGCGCCACTGCCGCAGCACCTCTGCTGCTGCACTGCGGCCAGCCCAGCAGGGCTTGTTCTGGGCTCTTGCCACCGCTGCCTCTGCCTTCTGAGCACTTTCCTCTGCTCTGGCCCCAACACCAATGAACAAAATTCCAGTTTGGCCCATGCTTCTGAGAGGCCTTAAGCTGGTCTGTTTGATGTATTTCCTGTTGAAATCAGTGCAAATGGCAGCGTTATTATCACTGGCAGCTGGTTTAGGCTCTTAAAAATTACCTGCATGTAATCACTAGCCAGGCTGTAGAATGGGTCTGCATGTCTCATTTCTTACAACTGACAGCATTTCTTCCCCCAAAGACTTTCCCTCTAGCTGCCCCTTTGTTTGCAAGAGGAACAAGCTACGGACATGCCAAAACAGCTTTGCCTAGAGCTTCTGAAACAGAAAAATTCTTCATTGCATTTTGGATTGTCAGGATTGGCAGAATGTTTCATTTGTTCAGAAGGAGTTTTAGTTGTTCAAACACTAGAAGAGAATTTACGGGTTTTTTTCCCCTTTTGCCAACAGTACTGCCGCAACTGGTACGACAGGAAGCAGTCACTGTTTTAAAGTAGCTCCACACCTATGTCTATTGAAGCTAAAGAATGCAAGAAAATTAGTTTTAATTTTGACACCAGAGCGAAAAAAATAGATGTTTTAGGAGATGTGCTTAGAAACATGTTTCTGAAAAAAAAAAAAGAAAATCACAGAGAGGATAATTAGATGTGTTTTCTGGAAAAGAGTGACAGCATTTCTCTGTGTTAAAATGATGATGTGATTCATTAAATGAAAAGTCATGAGATGAGCAAAATTTCTGTGCTTACCTTGGGAATGTGTTCTACTTAAATTGGTTGTGACTTCATAAAAATACAACATTAAGTTGTTTTAATTCCATCAGAAAAAAATGTGGCTCAGGAAGGAAATTTTTGATTGCAAGTTAATGTTAACCTTCACTGGAATAAGTCATACTCTTCAATATCCACATGCATGATCCCTAGGGAGTTATATGACGCCATGTATTCTTTCCCATCTGCTAGTTAAATATGAGATTCAAGAGGCTTTCAGTGTCATTATACAGATTAGTGACTCTCCCAGAGGAATCTAGGTTCACGATACAGTGAATAACTCACAATGAGATTCTGAAGACCAACATTTAGAGATCATTCTGTGTTTGTATGAGTTTTGCACCTGCAATTATTTGTGCTTGTAATTTAGGTTACTTAGATGTTTTTAACTTACAGATGCAATCAGTGATGTAGATACTTAAACTGAACTGAACTGCAGGCAACCATAACTGCAGGTGCAAAATTTTGTCTGCAATTATTTTGAACTCATAAACACATCCATCTCCTGTAAGTCTAAAGTAAAACTAGACCAGTAGTGGTTTTATGCAGTATGTTTAACAAACTAAAATCATGCATAGTTTCCTCAATTTTCAAAAAAAGCTCACGACTACTCTTTTACATTAAAACGAATAGGGTATCATTAAATATATTTAACATGAACTAAACAATTTGGTTTCATCTTCTAACATCTTGACCTTTGGGGTGTTTTTCTTACTCCCTTTAAAGTATCTGTAGCAGAGAAATAAGGAAAGATCCCTGATTTTGTCACCAATAGGGAGCAAAAGTACTATATGCACTGAGATCAAAGCGTGCAGAATTTGTAGCACTATTCAAGGCAGTGAACAGCACCATGAACATTTACACATTCTGGCACTTGAATTTCCACCTGGCAGGCAGTTCTGGCATCTAGACATACCATGGAAGTGAAAGGCATACAGATGTGTGAGGAAGCTTGTATGAATGGCAACTGCCTGCCTAAAGACAAATACCTGCATTTGTCATCAAACATGGGTGCTCTTATATGAAAGTAATTGGGAGCAAGAAAATAAATCCTTGAAAAGCACAAATTTCCGACAGTAACAGCTAGTGTCCCTAGATAAGGAGGCAGCCTCACAGACCTTTTCTTTCACCTTTGCAGGGCCATTGTGCAGTGTGCTACAGTGTGGGCACAGGTGTGAAACCCAGCTCCAGCCCCTTGCTCCAGACAGGCTCATCCCAGCCCAGGTTACACTGCTTAAAAAACTCTGTCATGTGAAGGTCTGCATTACACACTGACAGTCACGGGTGCAGGAGCAATGCCCAAAAGGATACCTCCTACTCCTCATGCACCTAAAACATCCTAAAAATACCATGTGGGTTAATAAATTTTCCTTCGTGTTACTCTTATCTAAAAACGAAAGGAGTTAACAGTTAATACAAACTTAATTTCTTTTTTCTTTAAACACAATATGTTTTAAACATGAAAGGTGCCTTTTCAGTCAAGATGCAGCAATGTTTTCAAACAGATTCCACATTCAGTACTATGACAGTCCCACATTATGATGACATTTTGCTTGTCCTTTTTGCACATATTACAACATAAAAGCACTAAGATGGCATGTGATTATCTTGTAAGTTGACTAACCCTGACTCTGAGTTTCTCTAAGAGAAAATGGACCAGAAAGGTAAGATTAAATAACTGAGAAATTAAGATTTACCAAAGATTTACCAAAGGATTCTAAACAAATTTTGACTGTAACTATTAGAAACAGATTTTTCAAGGATTTGCACCAGGGATACATCATTTTATGATGAAAATCCTGCTACAAGATTGTGATGCAGAGTTATGTAAATATTTTTTGAGACCAAATCAACAGGCAAGGGTGATGTTTGAAGAATAGTGTAGAAGTTGCTGTTCTAAATATTATTAATTGCTAATTATAAAAATTTTTATTGCATTTTAATTATTCAGCAATCTACTCTTGTTTTATGTAGTCTTGTCTTATCTGCCAAGTGTCCACATCAGCATAGACATCTGTAAAGAAATGTGACAGGTTTTTTCTTAAAAAGTGATGGAGCCTGTTTCTTGGTGATGTGGCAGTTTGTACTGGATTATTTATTTTTTAAAAAAGCTTGCAATTTGTTCTTTGAGCAGCAGACCTGCCTCAGCAGGTTTAACCTGAACATCTCTTTTGAAATGTTTTCTTTTTCTCAATATACTCTTCTGATCCTGCACTCTTCACAACTTGAATTCTTCTGCAGAAAAGAAATTTTGCCACTTGGGCATTGAATAAACAAAACAAAGGAACCCTCCCTCCTAAGTTACTTTTAAAAGCATAAAAGGTATTTTAGTTTGAAAAAATGAACAAATAGTTTCATATAGCAATTCAAGTAAATACAACATGTGCTATTTTACAGTCTGCAGTGTGATTTTTTTTTTTTTTTTCAAAACTTTCTACATTTTATGACTTAAAATAGAAGTACCTTTATAACCTTCAACATATCAAAAAGAAAGTAATTTTTGATCAAATTTGCTTTTCTTCTAGATCTTTAATTTTCTCTGAGTTTCCAATAGAGAATTTTGTTTCCTTTGTAACTCACAAACATGCCATGAGGCTTGCTTGGTAACTGCTCTGTGCTGGATCTTGAATTCAGACAGATTAGCCAGAAATTACCATTACAGCTCTACAGCAGCACTGTCTGCCATAATCTCACATCTGAGCGTAATCGCAATGTTCAACCACACTGCTTCCTTCTTCACCATCATTAGAGAGCATTGCAAAGTTGATACAAGCAACACCAGACACAACTCAGTGCTTGCCTGGTATTCTACAGAGATGTAGAGAAAACCTTACCTATGGACAATTCAGCCATCAAGGACATAAGAACACATCTATGTTTTCTTAACTGGGGTAACAGGCTGCTTCTTCCTGGCAAACAGCTGTGGGAGACAAGAAACCGTCCGTGCTGAAGATGAGTGTGGGCAGAGACTTCCAAGTGCAATGATTTGGGCTGTAATTGCAGAGGTTTTGAAGGACACATGGTAAAGTGGTTTGGAGTGCTGGGAATCCACAGGCAATGCTCCAAAAAAAAAGCATCCAACTTGATCAGCATTGATACGCAACACAGTAGGTTCTTTTATGGGTTCTGTTTTGGTATAAGCTAAAAATTTTGAAAAGTCCATGAGTGTTACTGAGCTTTTAATAAAATGTGTGTCTATAGGTCAAGAAAAGCTACAAGTCTATTATTTTGTACTGAAACTATGTAAAACTGGCAACACAGTGAAAATCCATGCAAAACTCAGAAGTGTTGTCAACAGCCTTGAGTTCTCCTTTTGGGTGAGAAATTCAGACAAGGATATCACCTGAGGCCAGCTAAAAATCATCTAAAAAGCTGCAAAATTAAAAAATTAAGAACTCTTAAATTGCTAAGCACTAGTATTTCTGAAAGCTGTAGTTTATCTTCTATTCTGTCATGATGCACTTGTAGGTTTATGATGAGTTTTTCCTCCAGGGAAGAACATACATTTTAGTAAACAAATTTTGGCCCTTTCTCGTGTGATAGGGAGTAACAGAGCTATGGACAGTTCTCCAGTGAATCACCTCTTAGAGAAGTCAGAGCAGCTCTCTTTATTTTAATAGCATTTATACCACGTCTTTTGCAAAGATGTTTTAAGAGAGACTTTGGAGCATGTAATTACCCCTTTTCTTTCAAAGACTATACATTGTTAAATTTTTTTCTCTAAGCACCCAAGACCTTTTTGTACCTGTGTTTCTCCCTTTATATTTTTTCTGGTTTTTATGTATGAAGGCTAAAATCCCAGTTCCAAGTTAAAAATCTTGTTACCATTTGTTTTCCAGAGACAGAACAGAGCAGGGTAGTGCTGTATTCAGGCTTTAAGTAAAAACAGTAATCTAACTTATGAATACTGATATATGTCTATTGTCCTGTGCAGATCTATACCACTAACAAACACAACCAGCCTTTCATGAATTCTACATTTTAATTCAGGGTTTGTAACAGCAATGATCTTTTGGTTTAGAGACACTTAAAATTGGCTTAAGTATGTTCTGATAATGAATGTCTAAAACTTACACTGGGGGATATTAAAAATCATAAATAATCAATAGAGTGGCAAGAGAAATGGCAATGCTTTCCATCGTC
Organism: Emberiza elegans; assembly: GCA_024865655.1. Lineage (NCBI taxonomy): Eukaryota > Metazoa > Chordata > Aves > Passeriformes > Fringillidae > Emberiza > Emberiza elegans. The sequence goes on along the minus strand of JALJVW010000139.1, from coordinate 51,066,060 downwards.
TCCAGGGTCTGCCCTACACAGACCCCCTAGAAACCACAAGGCAGTGCCTCATAATGTAATGAATGCTTGTACTTTGTAGGAGAAGTACATCTACCACGTCTACAGAGGCAGAACGAGGCAGTGCAGGGAGCCCTGGTACTGCAGCTCGAGTCTGCTACCATTTGAGCTAAAGCAGAACTACATGAGCTGGCACTAACAGCACTCCATTCATCCTGGCTGCCCGCAAGCTGTCCTAAGGCAGCAGCACAGCACACACACAGCCACAACCACTTTTCAAGCAAAATGAGTAGAGAAAGGAGCTAAGGAGAAAAATACAACCTTTTATTAAGTTTAATGTATATCCCTGTCTAATTAATTCATTTTTCAAAGTTATTTATGCCGCTGGGAATGCAGCTTTTCTATGACACATTATATTCAAGTGGCACTATATCACAGTAAGTCAAGCACATAGAATCATCTCAGAGATGACAAATAATAAAGTAGTACTTTAGATTTTCAGCTTATTCACTCTGTATTTGTTTGTGATGATGTGGTAAAAAAACCTATTTGGATCTCATTTTTAACCATTTTACTGGACATCTGGTGTTTGCTTCTTAAAGTTTCACTATTACCAGGGTCACTGTAATTCTATAGCACATCTGGGCCAAATTCCCTGGCAGTTTTTAGTGAATTCTGTGGCAGTGGAAACATCTGTTACTGCGCGCAGTTCCACACACAGAGAATTGTGAGGAGCTGCAAAATTTTCTTGGACGTTTTGCATTTTGGTGTCCAGGAAATTACCCACTGATAATGGATGATCTTTTAGTTGGCTGGTTTTTTTTTTTTAGATCTTCTGTGGGATATGTCCAAATCAAGTAAAACCACATAGATTCTAATCACTAACATTTTATTTTCATCAGTTATTAAAGAAAACAGTGGTGCCTCAGTCTTCGTGTTTTCAGAAGTGCACACAGCCTTTGGAAACATTTTCTTGGAAATGGGTGAACCGATGCAATGTCAACTGGCCTAGTCACCAAAAATGTTGAGAACTGCAAACAAAGACTAGGCCTGAAGAGTTGAAGAGAAGTTTAACAAAACTTTGCCTTGCAACAAATGACCAGGCACAGCATATCATTAATTCTTATATTGTAGGCAAAAACATAGATTTAAAAAGTGGAGCAGTGTCATACATTTGCCATTTGTGCACAATCAGCTTTCACGTTGAAAATCTTTTAACATTTAGTTATAGTATAATCAAAGTTTCACTTATTCTTTTTAAAAAGACAGAATGAAAATATTACTTCTTACAGTGAAAGGCCTGTGAGAATGAATGTTCTGGAAGAAATAGTTTCTTACTCCCCAGATCCTGAAGTACTTGTGCCAACTGGTTAGGATAAAATCAGTATGTTACAATTGCCTGGACTTGATCCAAAACTTTGCTTGCAAAACAACAAAAAACCCCAACCAAGCAACCAAAAAAGAAAATCCTAACACCAGGTTTCTTTCCAGTAGTGTAACATCACTGATTAAATCACCAGAGGAGTAGCTCTATTTGTTCTGTTACATGTTGAGTGATTGAGCAGTTTGTGTTGTATGTGCTTGGACTGGCAAAGTAAAATATCATCTACATCTCAGCCTAATTCCTAATCTGAACTAAATGCTAAAAGGAAGGAAGGAAGGAAGGAAGGAAGGAAGGAAGGAAGGAAGGAAGGAAGGAAGGAAGGAAGGAAGGAAGGAAGGAAGGAAGGAAGGAAGGAAGGAAGGAAGGAAGGAAGGAAGGAAGGAAGGAAGGAAGGAAGGAAGGAAGGAAGGAAGGAAGGAAGGAAGGAAGGAAGGAAGGAAGGAAGGAAGGAAGGAAGGAAGGAAGGAAGGAAGGAAGGAAGGAAGGAAGGAAGGAAGGAGTGGGGAGATGATGGGACAAGAGCAGAAGAAGTTAAATGCTATATCTCTGATGGATGTGTAAGAAGCCTTTTTGGTTTGAAGTTCTTTTCAGGGTGACAGAAGGTATGCTCAATAGGGATAAAACCCCCTTTCACTTTGCTGTATTTGCTCTGATACATATTAAACACAACATTGGTCTTGAAGACAGGGAATATGAGCAATAGTTAGGTGGAATGCAGAGAAGAGCCAGAGATGATGCCTGGAACAGGAAACCTCTGATATACCCTACCAGACCGAGGCAGAAATTCCTTCCTTCCCCCCAAACTGTAAATAGGTAAGACTCTGAGCCTCCAACAATAAACCAATCCCCCTCTCCCCAAATGGATTTCCTCTTTATGTCAAAAGTCTAATCCATGCTATCACATCTTCATCTGTATCCAATCATGCTTAAAAGGAAGGAAAAAACCCCTCTCTATCATGCTTCTACTCAATTGTGCATTAAGAAAAAATAATCCCTCTTGATCCCTGACAGTGACTTGCTGAAGCTCTGAAGCATGATGTAAGTACAGTCATTATTCTAGTGCAAATGTCCAAGTGTTATGGTAGGTTCAGGGCAGTGCAAGATTTCCTGTTCTCAAAGCTTAATGCACGACAGGGGATGAGCTATGAGACTAGACTGCAAACTCAGGAGGGACTCTTTACATCATTTACTTATACCAGTTTTCACCTAGAAACTATATTAAACAATATTTGTAAAGACTTAAGTAATGGCCCTCCAGCAGAAGTTCCCCAGATGATTGTTGCATGCTTTTCTGCATTCAGAGAAAGCTGTGTTTGAAGGCTGAACTTGCTTAACATCAGATTCCAGGTACTGGCCGTGGTGAGCAAAGCTGAAAATCCATGAGCTTCTAGGTGCCAGAAAACCTTTTCTATAGGTGAAAAATATATCTATCCATAGCAATCAAGTAACTTCTCAATATTCTCCTTTCAACCAAAAAAACTTAGCCCCTCAATTTTTATTACACAAGATTTCTCTCCCTGCCAGTACAGTTTTGTAGACCTCACAGACTTATTCATATTTCCTCAATATTTTCTTTAACATATTGATTTAATTCAGTATTTTATCAGTTGTGTTACCAAAGTTATATAGAGAGGCAAAATTCTGTACTTCCTTACTGTCTAAGCTTTAGGATCGCATGATCCTTTTTGCCATGGTGCAGTTCTATGAGTTCATGTTATGTAACTATCTTTAACAATTAATTTTTTCACCCAAGAGAATGTTGTCTGCATTGTTGATCTAGTAAGTATAATCTCAATTTTGATGTCCCCTCAATTTACTTTGTATATGGTCATATGAAAATGCCTTTAGTTGCACAGTGACCATGAAATTGGGTGTAATTCTAAAACAATAATCTGTTCTCATTTACTGCCCCACCAGCTTTTGTGTCTATTGAAACAATTACCAACTTCATTAAGTGTTTGCAGGGAATAAAACACAATACTGATTCTAAAGGGATAGGCCTGGGATGAATTATACATTTAATTCTAGAGATTACCATGACTTTGAAGCATTCCCAAACCAAGCTTGAGACAAACAGAGACTTTAACTGATAATATTTTGGTATGCATATTTAAAGTGTGTGAAAGTATTCGCTTCACTTCAGGGATATTCTGAATTCTTTGATCTGCCTGGCAGACAGAAAATTCACCCTACTGCCAGAAAGGTCACCTGAAAAGATAACTGGGCCATGATTCCACAAACACAATTTAGTTCATTTGAAGCTCCATTTGGTATACTGGTTTGATGAGTGAGGCAGACTTTTTCAAGAAATTTTTTATATAATCAGTATTTAATATCATAGCTCTAAAATCATAGAAGGTGAAGCCCTTTTATCTGATTTGTGTTATCTAGGTAAATTATTTTCTAGGTGTTGTAAATTAATAATGCTAACAATGATGGGAGAATGTTTGTACTTATAAAGGACTATTAAAATGTATTTCATATTTCAAGAGATTATATGATAACTATTTTCTTTCCATTCAATAGTAACATGTACCACTTTCCTTCCTTACGTGAAAAAGGACTTCCTAGTTGTATTGACAGAAAATGGCTTATAAAAATATTAAAGAGCCAATATCACAGGGCCAACCAGTATTCAATTTAGCAATCATGCAGGTACTGAAAGTGGCTTCATTGGCTGAATGTGGAATTAAAGTCAAAGTTGTAAGCTACAGTCTTACTGATAAAAGACTTAGCAATTCTCTGTCATCTTTAAATAAACTATTTCATCTAGTTAATGTTATTTTTCTTCATTTTGCACTCCACTTTATGCTATAATCACAGCCACAGTGAGGCATTTTGAAATCTCCAAACCCTGGGCACTGCCCCCACCAGCCCTCCAGCCAGCTGCCCTTGCCGTTTGTTGTCTTCCCAGGTGGCAGCTACAGCAACTGAAATTTGCCAAATTTACCTCCAACACTTTTGGCTATTCCTGAATTCTGGTTTCACACACATTTAAGACAAACCACCACTGCTGTGAAAGAAGAAATAATCCTATTTCCCCATTTTCCTTTCCCAGTTGCTCTATCCTGCCTCCACAACAGCCTGTCCATTCTGCTGGCAAAAGGTCTGTGTGTGACATGATGACCTAGCCACTGTGAACCTTTCTGGATTACATTTCTTTTTAAGTGGCCAGGTTAATATTAACCCAATCATTTCCCCAACATCCAAGACTCCTGACCAGAAGCAGAAGGGCATGTGCTGGCACAAAGGAAAATATGGCACAAAAGCAGGAATGCATAACTTTGGGCACAGAGCTTACACCACTTTTTCTGGTGGCAGAGCTGGCTTAAAGCATCCATGAACCATGGCTTTGGTTATACAGAAATCAGGATGTAGTCTGTTATGTGTTCCTCCTTAACCTGAGTTCGGATGTATGGTTCACATCTTGCTGTGTATTATACTTCTCCAGCTGTGCTACAATAATGGCACCTCTACCCTCTCATCAGGCAGTAATTTTGAATCAAAATGCCTCTTCTAGGGATGGCTTCTAAAGTACAACACATACCACCTCGTGAATGTGGTAACCGATATGTCGACATTCCAGAGTGCTAAATAGGTGAGGATGTTGGCTTTCAGGAACAATCCCTTGCCAGATAATACTTCATTATCTGACAGACCATCTGGTTTCCAGTCCATCAATGCTATATTACTACATTCAGCTTGCTATGCATGATTATTGCCCAACATTTGTATGACTTTGTAAATAACAGAACTCAAAAAAAGAAAAAGAATCTTCCACAGACTGAGCAAGACAAATCACCACTTGCTTATGTACTTGTCATTGTCATTTTTGGATAATGGCCAAACAGTGGATTTTTGTCCATGTGACTTGTGCATTCAGAGTACAGCATACCCCATTGTTATCAGGAGAAAGATCACCAACTTTTAATTGCACAATATATATAAACACAGCTGGCCTCGTGACTCATTCTGTAATGCAATATGTTACTCCCTAAAATTCTGTTTCAGGTGTGACCTCAGGACTCTTTCTATTCCAGTTGTTGAAGTCTCTGAGATTTACAGTGATATACTCCTAGACTACCAGGAATATTTAAAGAATATTTTTTGCTTGGATTTTAGAAGGAATGTGAATGAAAAGCTGTATCTATTGTATATCCTTTTGGTGCCTGTTCCGAGCACTGTGTCTTAAGAATGAGCAATCAGAAGAATGTGCAGTTTATAATTCCATAACCCATGATAGCTGATCTCTTCACAGTAAAACAGGCACTTCTTCAGTGGGAGGAATGTGACCATGGCAACATAATGATATTACAGAACAAGATCAGGAAGAGCAATATTAGCTGCATTTATTAAAAAAGTATATATTTACTTATGAATAAAAATCGTGCTTTATTTAGTTAATAATATAAATTTTATAAATAATGTAATGGCTTTTAAGTGAAGATGGTCCTCAGTCCTTATTTGTTAACAGATCTCAGAATTTCACTTTTGTGCATGGCTCTCCTTTCTACAAGAATCAGCAATCTCTTTATTTTCTTTCAATAGTCTTAGGGTAAAATTCCATTTTATCAGTTCCACTGTAACTGATATTGTTATCCCTGCCAATACATATTCTTAGTACCAATACGTGTTTCAAAATCTAGATGCCTAATGAAACTCTATGGCCAAACAAATAAAACTCAGACCAAAATATTTTTGGAAAAAAAAATGGGATTAGCTTCCAGTGAAAAATGCATAAATAAACAATGAAAGAAATGTTTAATGGTTTTTATATTCCTTTTTTCCCTTATAAATAGAATGCTTTTACAGTGAGCACTCTAGCCACTCATGATCACACTCTTAAAGCTGAACATGTCTGAAGTCCTTTTTCCAAGAATGAAACACAAATACAAGTATAAGCAAGTCAGGGTGTTTAGACCAGGCTTTCTCCCAGGGAGGCTGGTGGCAGAGAGAGGCGAGGACTAAGTCTCATTCAGGATGCTGTGCAACCCCAGGCACCCGATGTCTTGCAATGCTGGGTGAGAACAGGTTGATGAAACTCCACAGGCTCAATTCCCACAAGCAGGGGAGAACTGGGTTTTGTGAGCAGAGATGGTGCTGCAAAGAATACACTTCCCAGCACGGGGTACCCCATGACTCAGGCACAGTGTGTAGAGCACACTTGAGTGCAGCTACAGAAGCTTTAACATCCCACCTCTTATTGGCTTTAAAATGGGGGTTAAACCATACTCCAGCAAGTGGGACCGCCTGGTCTGGATTCCTCTGTGTTCAGAAGGACTAAAAATCTTGAGTTCCTCGTCAAGACCTTTATGCCATTGTATAAACGAGAATATATTTCAGAGGCTGCAATTTCTAAAAAACAAAGTAGCAGATGCAAATCTTACTTTATGAGGAGCCCAACCATATGGGTGTGTTTTAGGCATGATCTGGAAATGTTTACAAATTGATTGATGGAGCCTACCAGTTGTCTCCACTTGACAACTGCATGACCCTTCTTACAATAAGAGCTTTAGGCTTAGGTGATGATGTCATTATCCAGACATGGCTTTTTTTTGGTCTCATCAGTATCAAATCCAAGTTTTCCGGTATGGTCCAAAAAGAGTAGTTTAATTTGTGTTAATTCTGTTTTTCTCAACTGAAAGAATAATCACAATTTAGAAAAATAGTAGCATTGGATTTTGGAGCAGTAGAACTATTGCTACAGATGTTCTGGTTTAAGTGAAATGTATTTGTTCAGGACTGGTTTTATAATCAGCTTTATTCATAAGCAATTAATCTCATGGCTTTACAGTAGCTGTTCTTTCAGTTTCCCAGTCATGGTGCCTTGCCCACACTCTAAGTTGCAACATGTTGCCCTTTGTCCCAGGGTCTGTCCTGGCAGGACTTTGTGGAGATCTGCGGACACACGTGGTGGTGCTCTGACCACATCTTCCTCCCTGCAGCACTCTGGCCAGCTTTATTGTTTAAGTGTCCTCTGGCTAGGAGGGTGATCTCTCTAGGCTGCTAAGCAAGCTTTGTGGCTGGCTCTAAGGACAAAGCAGATTTTGTCCCACACTTCTAAGGGTTATAAAAAGTTCTGCTAAACACAAATAGGTGCTTATTTTAGTTTCTTTTCTGATGAAATACTGTCAAGCAAACATATGAAGTCAGTAGCAAACCCTGAGGGCTAACAGAATTCTTAGTTCAGCTGTTTTCCAGTGATGGGCAAGCAGTGTCATTTGGATGTTTCTGTTATAGTTACACATATATAAGCACGTTTTAATTAACTTCTTCCTGTGAGAGAATTTCTATTCACAGGTGTTTATAAAGTGGCCTCATATGAATCACAGAAGCAGAAGCTTTGGTCATGCATCAGTTAAGGTAGGAAATGTAGACATCCAAGGCTAGCTGGAATGCTATCAGGCATCCTCACATTTCACCATTGCTATCTGGAACATTTTCTATGGCAATGAAAACTCTATCTAGATTTCACAAATGAAAAGAACTGCAATTAAAAAACCCAAGAAAAATAGAATAATAGTGTTTAACCCATATATTATAGGTACTTTCTACAGTCTTCTCTGAATTCAAATTTTATACCATTTCTATGTTGACTTCTACAAATGCCAGTTAGCCATCTGTTGCCACAATCCACACATATGATTTACATGACAGAATTACAGGTGTCTAAATTCTGCTTCTCTTGCTGGACATCTTAAAACTTAGGGCAACTGTAAAATTAAGAAGTGTGTAATTTAATATATTGTCCTAAACACAGGCTTAGGTAATATGCCAGAAAAACCTTAGAGAAGAACAGCAGAAAAACTTGGTAAACAATCTGTAAATTTGCAGGTCACTAATGAATGTGGAAAAGGTGAAATGTTTATATAGAGCCTACGGCACTGTAGACTATATATAATGATCACCCAGCAGGACAGAAGCAAATTTACATGCTCTGCTAAGGAAGGCAATGTGAGCTTCATTTTGAATTAAGTTACTTACCTGGCACAAAAGGAATCAAAGAAGGTTCTGAGGAGCAGGCAAGCAGCAGCAGATTATACTGCTCAAAAATCCTGGATTTTTTTTGTTTGTTTGTTTTTAGGTGGAGTGTTTGAGCATTTGTATAGTCTAAGCAATAAGAACCAGGGTCTGCACAATTTAGTTTGCATTCAAATTCGCTCTCTTGAAATTGAAAACCAAATACTATTGCTTACATACAGCAACAAGGATATATTTGTGTAATCTTTTGGTACAGAATTCTTTCCTTCTCTTTTTGCACTTCTTACTTCCACAGTTCCCCAGACCCCTTCTCTATCAAATACTCCCTAAGAATGCATTTCATTTAGGAAGTCTCTCAGCATTAACACACCGAACTGTACAAGTTTTAGAGTATTTCTACTATTGATCCTTCTCTTCCTACATTTTTTTGTACATGTATACCCATTTTCCTTTTTATATCTGATTTAGGTCATGTCACTGGAAGCACAAAGGAGGGTATTAACATTTACAAAGCAATGGGAAAGAATAAATCTTTATGTAATACTGCCACTAGCTAGAGTATGAAAATGAGGTCTATATAGCCATTACAGGTTGAACTTGAGGGGATAATTTTTAAGGTAAAAATAAGCATAAACATTTAAGCATTCAACATATACCATACCATATACCTTATAGTAAAATGATAGTTTTGTCCTCTCCCAGGAGCAGGGTATCTGTTAGGTCATTTGAAATTGGAGTTGCTATAGCAAACATTCTAGCCAGTAACTAAAAAGTTATGCAGAACTTTCAAGGATGTGAGTATTTTAGTGGCCCCTACACAGCTGAAATTGTTGTCCACTCAAGGTTGGTAACAAACAAAGTGTAATGCTTGTATGGCTTACACCTTAAAACTGTGCCTCATTTTTCATATGTATACCTGTATTTCTATACCCTGGAATATAAAAAGAAAATTCATCACCTTGATGTCACCAGAAATTATTTTAATGAATTAGAAATTGTTTGGGTACTATCTGAACTTTCCTAAACATTTGCAAAAAGCATGAAATACAATTCAGACTTTGGCCACAGAGAGATTCTATTGTCCTTAATAATTTTTTAACTTCATCTTCATTCAGAGAAGCTTCCAGAATAATGCCAATAAGTAAAGAAAGCTATAAATCAGAGCACAAGTTCAAAATGTGGTGTAGGAATTACTGGGATCCTGAAAGAAAATCTTTAGGAAATACTGTATGAATTTTTGAACGCTTCAATCTCATTTCTCATTAGCTCATGAGTGATCTGTCAAGTTCTGTGGTCAATTCTCTTTATGCCTCCACATTTAATCCAAATATTTGCACAGAAAATCAGCATTAATCACAGGTAAAGTAAGACTTCCCACAGAATTACTGTTTAGGTGTAAACTTGCATATAGAAAGGACGGAGGAACTGTCTCTTAATGGCAGCATTGGGTTGTGTTCCTTAAAAGGGAAAGAAAATGGAAGGCCTGATATAAAGGCTTTAGCCAACAGAATAGTTTCCACTGACTTCAGAAGGATGCGAATCAGGCCCCTAAAGTACCAACTCACTTAGTACCGACTGCTAAATTTATAGCACTTATTTTCTTTGAGCATAACAGCATCCATTCATCACAGTGCAGTAACAAAGCTGTAACCTGATCTAGGACAAATATTACGAGCCTAATGGCTGATGTCCATTACTGACGGGACCTGCTCACCATTTAGAAAAGATTGGCACTGAAGGATTACTGAGCAAACATAGCACCTGAAAAAACTTGCATGCAGGAGTCTGTCATCAGGTGTGTGATCGAGGGCATTATCTGGGAACGCTGGCTCTTATCTTCGGTTGGAAACTGCTGGAATTGCCAACAACTCTCAACAAAGAGCTTCCGTCATGGAAGGCTGATACACCGAGCCAGTCTGGTGGTGGTTTACCTTCCCAAGGCTTCATTCCTTTTTATGGATCACCTGAGACCAAGCAGCACACCAGTCTTTAATAGCTTAAATAGCAGGACAACCTAGCAAACTGATGACAATCAAGGGAAAACCAATCCTTTTCGGTAGAAAGACAAAATTCCAAGCATTCCCTCACAGTAGCTTAGAAAGACCTACTTTAAAAACTGCATTTTCCCAAACAGGATGCTGAGAAAACTTTCTTGCCACTGATTCCTAGCATTTTGCAACTTTCCCTATATTAAACTGCTCGCTAGCCAAGTTGTCACCTTTTAAACCAATACAACTGTTTTCAGGAACATATTAAATTGACATTCACCCTTTTTCTTTATGTAAGCCTAGAAAAAATTAAAATTATAAAATTTTGAAGAAAGTCAAAGAAAATTGCTATTTGTGCAAAAATACACTCATTTTTCTTGTGAGTAATAAAGTAATTAATCAAGTAATTAGTAACTTTCAAACAGCTTTGAAAGTTATTAATTACTTGCAACTATTAACATGAGTTGTCAGAGATATTTTATTTTTCTCATTTAATTTCCCATATTTAATTTGCACAGGAGTTTTTAAAATGTAACTGAAAGTTTTGCTTTGCCCGTTTACGTACTTCTTAAAGAAAACCTAAGTTAATTTGATGCTTAAATTGAATTACCCATTTATTAAGGAAGTATGAAAAAATGAGATTAAATACTTTAATATGCCGTGACCCAATAGGTATAAGAAAATCCAAATATTATGCAAGTATACAATTTTACATTTTCAAACACAGAGACATATATGTGACAATATTTTAAAACAAAAGCTGAAATGCTAACTAGCTAGTAATTCACTTTTATCCACAAAAATTAGGCCAGATTTACTCATCTAAATCACAGTAGCAAACAAAAGATTAAATACTATCTGTATATTAAATGGTAAATCAGATTGAAGATAGCTGATATTTCCAATAAATGTAGTGCAGAAAATTGGTTCTTAAAATACATAAGACATTTTTGATGAAGTATTTTATACAGAAAAATAGTTGAATTAGGATAAAAATGGAATAAATAATTTGTTCCAAGAAGGGTTTTACAAATTAAAGAAGGTACATTTATTAAAATTAATTTCTTAAGTCATTATATCAAGTTAGTTTGTGTGGGATTAAAATTACAAAAAAATTAGTTTCATTATTAAATGTTTTCATGGTAAGTGATCTGAGCCCCTATCTAGATTAGAAGGCAGCAGGATTGTAGAAGCATTTATCCCAGCCACAGAGGTGAACTCTACAGAGAACAGTGAAGAGATGTATTGGGTTTGGCTACCTAATTCCTATGCTTCAGAGGTGTTTATTTATTATGGAAAAGTTCAATTTTTCAGAATGAAATAAACCCTAAAAAATCATTCTGTTTTTTGAGACAACCAGTGTATGATAGTCAGCTACAAAACAGCATGTATGCAAGTTCAGGCAGAGCTAAAATACACAAAAATAGGCAAACACTGAAGGCAAGCTATATAAAAAGAAACCCATCAGAATTGATCTTGTATTCATAACTGGAGCCAATGCTTCAGTCAGAATTACTGCCTCATATGGTGCTTGAAAAGTTCAGAAATTGACGATGAAGTGCCTGCTGGCTCACAGTGAAAGCAGCTCTCCAGCTGGATAGACAGCATGCAATGGTGCAGTTCATCTGGGCTTATATACATGCATTCCGGCAAGGAGATGCAGCGTGTTAGACACACACTACACTTGATGTAGACAGTTTTGGAATGAAATAAAACTTTTTATTGCATTAAAGCTAGCATTGATATTTATAGGGTAAAAAACCACAGCATGCCGTAAGTTGCATAAGCAAAGAACATGAAAACTTAAAAAAACCCAACCTCATATGTACTTAGAATTTTATTTTCTCTGAAGAGGCCAATAACATAACAAGCAAAATAAACTATTTATTTTTCACAGTTCGATTCTCTGAGTCATATGGAATGCAATGTGCCCTGAACTATGAGTTAGCATTATACAGAAACACACTCTTCTAAAATATTTCCATACTCCATTCTAATTCCATTTTATCTTGTTTTATTTAAGATGCATTCCATGGAAAATCTATGTAGCTGTCAAATATTCGTAGTTATTTACATTGCCTTTTTATTTTGATTTGGCACACTGTTTTGGAGGAATATTTATGGTTAAGCATGGATAATCTCAACATCTGGATTACTAAATTTCTTTCAGAATGTGAAGCATGATATACAGGAAGACTTCAGTTTGGGTGAAGAACATTGCAAAGAGAAGAGGGGCTGGGGGTGGTGTCAGGGATGAATGATCAGCTTACCCGGCAGTTACTGCTGCCATGGCAGCTCTATGGCTCAACAACAAAAAGACTGCCTTCCTAACAGAGATGTATTTTAGAAGTTTCTCGTATAATGCATTTTAACTTCCAACATTAAAAAAGAAAACAAAGTAATTTACTAGGAAAAAATTGAAGAGACCTCCACTTTTAATAACACAAAATTGTGGCTAAAACTATTGCAAGTAATATGCAGTTAATCTACCCTGAAAATAAGAAAACTATTCTTATTGAAAAAATTCTACTTAATCTAATATTTTGTCATAGTCTTACTACAGCTTTGTAATTTGCAGTTAAAACCATGAGCAAATGTATATAATGTAAAGAGCTCAGTTATTTCTGAAGTGAAAATGTTTTATCACTGAATAAAGTACTTGATTTAGCATAGAATCGTGATCTGCATTTTTACAGATGTAAAAATTTTAGTTGTTCAAATCAATCTAAGTTACATACAAATAAAAAATGGTGGACTATAATTAAAAGGATTGGTATAAAAGAGACAAAGCTGTGTTTTCAGACACAGCCAGTAAAGAAATGAATTTAAATGAGGTAAAGACATTCAGATTAGACAGAGATATAATAGTGCCATTATAAATAAGTATGAGATATAGTCTAAGGAATATGCTAAGTGTACCTGGTTTGGTTACTTAGGTCAGGACACAAAAAAATTAATGAGAACTTTTTTTATCACCCACTTCAGACTACAGCTTAGAAACTTTTATTTGAAAAACAAAGCTTTTGACCTAAAACACTGTTGCTCATTTTCACAGGCATGCTTTCTACAACTAAAACAAAAATGCTTTACTTTGCATTTTATGCTGTCTGCCAGGTATTTCCTGTGAACATCCCATCTAAAATCTCTTGCTTCTAGTAACTAAAGTCTGTAAAGAAAATCCTGGCAAAAGTGTAGTTCTAAGCTTCACAAGCAGCCATTTTAAACAGAAAGCTGGTTTTGTTGTGTTGACAATCACATTTTAAACTGATTCCTTCCAGATGAAAAGATGCTATTTCAAACAATGTAATAAAAGTGTGAAGTCAGCTGTTCTAAGGACATAAAAATGATTTATCTGTTCTCCGGTCACTTTTTTTTTCCTTGATACAGTGGAATTTTTATTTTAAAGAAGAGGTTATCAAATAATAGCTAACAGAAGCCCAAATTACAGAGAAGTAAATAACTACTTGACTTTTAAAGAAACACATCACGTACCTGCAATTAATTTTGCACCTCAAGATGCCTCCTCTACCGTGTTTATGAAATATTAAATGCAATGGCTAGATTTACATAACTGATAAATAGCTAATTCTTGGAGTTGACTACTGACGATCATCAGATTTCAGAGCTTTTTCCTTTGGTAAGAAAGAGTTTTCAGATAGATTTCAGATTTTTTTATCTGCCTGTAACTGGGCACGACAGCCTTGTCCCAGCTCAGATTTGAGACACAGCCCCCGCCCCTCTCCCCAGCCTGGTTTGAATCAGTTACTCATGTTTTAAATACAGGTTTCAGTTCTGGAGACCTAATGGCACTGAAGAGATAAAATTTCAGAACAAGCAAGATTTTTAGGGACAGATCCCCAAAAAGCAGCATGATACAAAAGTATGGCTTAAGCTTAATTTGGCATTTAACAGTAATTCCTGAAATCTTTGTTCAGGGGATATGCAGCCCTGGCTGTAACTAAACTCTGAGAGGACTTGGTTCCTTGGTTCCTGCCCTGAAAAATTCTCACTAGCTGAAATTTTCGTAGCAGCCCTAGGGGAGCCAAGGGCGCCGTGGAGGGGTACAACAGGTATGGCACAGCCTGTACCAGCTCTTCCCAGTTTTCTAGCTCTAGGTGGCTCCCAGCTCAGCAGCTCCGAGGCACGCAGGTTTCAGGGCTCAGAGGCAGCACCATGTCCCTGCCTGAAGTGAGGGGAACAGTGCCAGGCAGAAATGTCTCCATCAGGGTGCCAGGAGCGAGCCCTGCTTGGAGCACCAGGGAATATCATGGCAGTTCACCTCTTGAAACACGGCAGTCTTTCACCCTGAGCCAGTTTCTGAGGCAGGAGAAATTCATGGCCATTTTCCTGGGCTACCAAATTTGGCAGACAAATTCTTCACTTTCAGAGAACTTAAACACATTCAGTGAATTTGATGACAAAGCACGGTATGGTGTTTTCTACATACTAGATCTAATAGAAGGTTTATTATAATCCCAATTATCACACTGATCTATTTAAACATGATGTTTGAAACCATCAGAAACCTAATGTGACAAAATGACAAATATCCTTGAATGTTAAGATAATAAGGATTAAACAATTTAATTCCATTGATCTTCTGAATAGATAGATTAAAAGGGACTGAAACAATTCTTGTAGGTATCTTTTTACTTCTTTAACATAAGCATCTTATGATGCAGTCATCTGATTCCAGGGAGCTACTACTATAAATACTAATGTTATCATGAGTTCTATTTATATTATAGTATTAGAAAACAAGACATGTGGGAAATCATATCTTTAAGGTTAAAACTATACAATTATGAAAATACTTGAAAAAAAAATACAACAACTTGAACCTTTAAAAATGAAGATCCTACACCCAATGTGGGTGTACCTCCAGTGGCCTTAGCAAATGAAAACAACTAATGCCAGTTAATGTCTGGCCTGTTTACTTCTAAGATGCTTTTAAGATTTACATGATTTTATTGTGTTTTGTTCCTATGGGAAATAAATAAGCATGTGTTTCATCTTTAAAGCACATGATTCTCAGAAGTGATTCTCTTTAAAAGAGTGTTCTTGTTAACTGCATTGCCATATATACCAGATTAAATTTTGCAAGTAAAATGTGTGTCCGTCAGTAATAAAAATGTGGTTAGTCAAATGCTGCCCTTAGTTACACCACCATAACTTCACTGTATTTCAGACAGCTATACACATAAAGTTTTTCACATTCCAAAGCCATTTTTTTATGTTTTCAAGTGTTAACATATGAAGATGGGGGTAGGGAACCTCCAGTCAGGAGCAGAGAATTCTTGCCTGAATGGGATGATGAAAACCTCATGACAGTAACATCAGTAAACACTGCTGACTCTGGAGACAGTGCGGGCTGTGGAGAGGGAGCTCGCCTTGCACTCAGGAGATCCAGCTTCAGGCCTGAACCTGTCACTACATCCACGGCTGCTCTCAGACAGCTGCTTCATAAAATGAGCTGATAAGGTCTTCAGAAAACTACTGAATTATTGATACTGAACCTGTATCAAATAATGCAATTTTGTGTGCAACACGTGTGTTCCTCGGAGCTTTGATATTAAGGCGATCCAAGGGGCCAAAGAAGCAACACGGTATCAGGCTGCTCTTTGAGAACCACCCGTGGGCATGCTCTGATCCTGGTCTACTTGACTCTACTTGACTCACTTTACAAGTCAATATCCCCATCTGTACATTTGAGATAATGGTACTTCCTTCTTCTGTGAAGTGTTTTGAGACCCATTGGTTAAAAGAACAAGTATCATCTTTATTTTGTGACTCACTGGTGTTGCAAAAGCATCCTTAGAATTGTTGGCACAGGATTAAGAGCTTGTTATACACAAAAGAAAGCCTAATGCATATCACCTTCACATAAATACACAAAAGATGTCTCCTTTGTGGCCATATTTGATCTAAAACCTTTTGAGTATAATATAAGTCAATACGTTAAAGTAAATGATCATGGAAATTCTGTCAGTCAAATTTTATGCATTCCTTGAATCTTGAAAGTAGTCTTTATGATTACTTTATTCAAAGCTATACCATAATTTAAATTTTATGGCTCAGCACCCCTTCAGCCTAAGAATAAAATTGCTGGTTTTAAGAGACAAGTCCAGGTAAAATAGAGACAAGGAAATGAAACTGAAAACAGTAAGACCAGATATTGCACATAGGTCCATGTAGGGGTAAGATGACAGCAATTGGCATAAGAACCCTTTTAGGGAAAGAAGATCTGTCACTCTGCATATGTCATGGACCGTGAAGAAGCAACACTTACTAATTAGGCAGAAGAAATTCTGAAATTCTTTGATTGTGGGGCACCTGGTCTATGCTAAGGCATTGTTTTTCTTTTCACTGCAGATATGTGAGACCAACTTCCCACAGGGCCATGTGGATCCTTTCTTCAAAACTGTACAGGCATAAGGGCACTTGCTGAGGAGTGTTGTGTTCAAAAATAAATGTACAGATTAAACAGTTGATAAAATTAATTATCTACTATAATTATGTACTAATTATTTGCTATGTCTGTACCTAAACTTTGCAAGCTCATGCTCCCTGAAAATATAGGAATACTAGCTTTTCTAAAACTGAGCCTTTCTTCTTTAAAGATATGCAAAGCAAGAACAAAGGTTTAAAGATTCAGCCCTAAGACATTAATTTTATTCATGAAAGCCAGCAGTTTTAACACAGGTTCCCAGTTTAAGCCACTACATTTTCGTTTATGATTTCAATTAGAGTTCTCAATTCAACAATTTTTAATAAAACTCAATTGACACTTTATGTTTTAGATTATATTATTTCATACAGGAATGTGGTAATTATTTCTGATACTCTAAATTACAGGTTTTTAGTGAAGTCTGCAATGAACACTATAGTATGACAAGAAGATGCCATGGTAGAATAATGTGACCCACAGAATAATTCTACAACATGACAGATGAAAAGAAGAAAATGTAGCAATATACTATTAACTATGTGGATGCATGAGGAAATACACAGATAGAGATTTTGGTGGTGTAGTGCTTTTTTTTTTTTATCCTTCAGGCTCACTTTAGCAAGGCTGGTACAAGTATTATGAGCTTGTAAGTGTGAGACAGGCCAGTAGGACTAGAAGAAAGATGGATCTATATATGGCTTTTTCTTCTCTTGAAGTACAAATGCCAGCAGACTTTCCTCAGTGCTCAGATGGAAGTTACTGCTCCTGAAGTAGAGGCAGAAAAGGTACTTGTGCTTCAGTTTGCAAGATCACAGCTTCTGAAACTGTCAGTGTAGGTGAGTCTCTACTAAGAAATAAGATTCTTGAATGCAGCAAGCAGTCATGGGTCCAAGTTCACTTCTGCTCCTCCTGGTCTGAAGTGCTAACGAGAAACTAAGGAGTGGGGCAGATAGCTCTGTGTGTGTGGGAAATAACACCTTAATCTACAACTTCTGCTTCCCTCAGAGCACTGAAAGCAGAGCCTTAAGTCTGATCTTTCGATACCACAAGAATTTATGCCTCTAGTAAGTTGAAATTAATCTCTCCTTTATAAATGCACACTGGGAAAAGGGATTTATGGCATGACTGACAATGTCATGCTTACCTGGCTGGAAATTTCAGTATTTGTATCCTGTGCAACCCTTATTTGGGAGCAGGAATGGTCAGTGATGATGCTGGTGAGTGCCAGAGACTGGTGTTTGCCTGCATGGCTGCCAGCTCTGCCAGTCTCCTTCCCTGACCTGCTGGCATCTAGCAGCAGGAGAGTGTCTCTGAGGCCAGGTGAGAGAGCAGGCCCTAAAGAGCACTGCTGCAGTCTCTCCAACACTTGTTACCATGACATACAAGACAAGACAAAGGAGAGTGTTAGCAAATTCCTTAATCGATGCATCATCACTGATATCACACGAAGCAGGAGCCCTCCAGCTTCTGCATGTTTGCTGATGACTCTGCACTCATCCAGCTCCTGCTTAGTCTTGGCTGTTCTCCCACATACTCCACCCATAGCTGACAAGTTTTGTGCAGCTTTATAACCCCATTAATGTATGACTCAGGGTGCTGCTTATTAAAAAAAAGGTGTGTGTGGTCATACAGACAATTATAGGTACAAGAGAGGTAAGGTGGTGCTGAGAACAAGACAGGAATAATTATAAAGCTATTGGACTGTGTAAATGTGGAGGTAATTGCTCCTTCCCAAAGCAAATAACTCAGCAGAAGTAGTGAAGTCTCAAATGAATGACAATTGTGTTTTGCACTTTCCCAGGACCATCTAGCTCTAAGAAAGGCTAAGAAGCACTTTAAACTGTAACTTATTGAAGTGTTGAATTATAAAACTGGAATCCAAAACTCTACTACCCTTCCTATTTCAGGTAAGTTAACAAATGAGAAAGTAACAGGTTTCTTCACTGAGTGTCCCAAAAAACCACAACTATAACCCAGAACATTTACTGTTAAAATTATGAGCCCATGAAAACCCAAGTTTATAAGAACAAAGTTGTTTACAGACTTGAAATAAAAGCATCCATCATTTTAATGCTGTAACTGCAGATTAAGACAATGCAGATGGGCATAATTTTCCATTCTTAATATGAGACACAACACCATGTGTCTTTAATATAGATACAACATATACATTCAGCTAGAACATTGGTTCATTCTTACATTTCAAATTCCAACTTAAGTCACTAACTAAAAAAAAGCAAGTGAGTACAAATGCAGTAAAGATCATGATGGAATAAATATCAGTCATTTAACACAATCTAACATATTCTTTGTAGGATCTACAGAGAATGAAAAGTTTTCTCTATTAATGCTTTGAGTTAATCCTGTATCCAAACATTTTTCCCAATAAGCATCAGATTATTTTTATGTTGGCTGCAAAGCTG
This sequence comes from Emberiza elegans, assembly GCA_024865655.1. Taxonomy (NCBI): domain Eukaryota; kingdom Metazoa; phylum Chordata; class Aves; order Passeriformes; family Fringillidae; genus Emberiza; species Emberiza elegans. The sequence continues at coordinate 51,046,839 of JALJVW010000139.1, read as the reverse complement.
TCACTTCTCAATAAACAGACATGCTCCTGGTGGGTTTACCTCACTGTCAAAAATCTGTCAATCCATGCATCATCTCATAAGTGAAACCAGAGAACCTTTACTGCAAATCCAGCTGAGCAGAGGCTGCTCATCACCTGAGAGGATTCCTACCACTGCAGCTCCTGTGCAATTGGTAGTGACTGGATGCTCCCAAAACAAGTTCACAAAAACCCTGAAATTAATAGTTCTGCCTCCCTTTAAAAGAAAGTTATGTGACCTTTAATGGTCTTCTCAACTGAGCCTTTGTTTAGTGAGTCTCAATTAAATTTTATGTTTTGTGGCTCACATTTTCTTGTAAGACAAGAAAAGAGTTCAAGGGATGGATCCTTCTTTGAAGAATTTAATTTGCCATGAAGAAAATTTTTTTCTAGTTAAAGAGATACTCAAAGTTTGGGGGAAGGGAGTTTTTGTAGAACTTCCTGTTGTTTTTTTTGTTTGGTTAGGGTTTTTTGTTTGTTTGTTTGGGGGTTTGTTTGTTTTATTTTTGTTTGTTTGTTTGTTGTTTGTTTTGTTTTTTTCTTCAAAGATTTCTAGTGTTTTGTAAAGATGAAGGAGTTTTCTGATTCTTTAGCATGGACAGCGTTCTGTTAGTGATTAGACAATTATTTCCTCTCTCCTTTTCATTGTAATGAGGACAAAATCAGCGGGATGGTTAAAGATTCTGGCAGTTATTTGTGATGAAGCTTTCCATGAAATCACCAGATTGCTCCAGTGATACTGTAGTAACATTGTACTGGTTGATTTTCAGTAAGAGCCACTGCAGCAAATGAATCATTTGCATATGTGTTCACAAAAAGAAATAGTTCCTGGGCTGACTCTACATACTTAACCTCAACATAAAAAGGTCAAAAAATTAAGGCACAATGAAGTGTCTCACCTGAACTGGGCTTTGACATTTTGGCTTACCTTAGTTGCTACTACTGAAAAATGTAAGTACAAATCAGCATAAGCAATATTCCCAAATGTAAACATTTTCAGGGACAGGCCATTAGTAACACTTCTTTTCCCACTGTGTTTCTTTATTTAGTTAGGGTTTTTTTAGTCAATTTAATATAAAATCACAGACACCAAAAGGGAATTCAGAGTGCTGGAGCAAGATGCCTAAACCCTTTCTCGTTTAGTTTAGTTCTTTTCACTTTAGTTTATGTCTAAAGTCTTTATAGATTAAGATATTTAGATATTTTCAGAAAATGCCACACACCATTTGGGGTGTTTCATATTGCCAATATGAAATAAACTTGGGGCATAAATGAGTTTCTTATACCCTACTCACAGAGTTACACACCTAAGTCTGAACACTTCATAAACTGATTTTGTTTGCTTAGTATCTAAATGTGAAGCCCTTTCTGCATATTTTTGTGGCCACACAAAGAATGGGTTATCAGGATTAAAGGTTTCCACAAACTAAAATAATTCACATACCACCATCACTTCCTTCACAGTTGTCATAATCACCATGCTCCAGAAAACCAGAAAATTTGTGAAGACAGGAATGAAAGACTCATGGAGTCATACAGGTTTTTCAGGATTAACTGATTTCTTTTCTTATTTTTATCTGAAATTTAACATTATAATTCATCTGAGATTTTTTATCTCATTCTTTTTCCTAGTGCTTTCCACTGATGTCTTTCAATGTGAATTTCTGCCTCTGTCTAACTTCCTGGAGAAAAACAGGTACTCATGGCATTTGCTTTTTGACTGCTTGTATTGACTGCTTGAATTGAGTATTGACTGCTTTTGCAACAGACAAATAAAACTCTGTATTAGCTCTTGCCCAACAGAAATTTGATGCAATCCACTGCTAAACTGTGATTTAAATATATAATATTTTCATGTAATCACCTTCTTTTTTCTGCTCACAGATTCATGACTTGTTACAAACATTAAATATATTCTGGTTTATTTCCAGTATTGGGGCACAAGAGTTCCATAGGAAAAAACCAATGAATGAAAAAAATAGTGAATTATCTTGGAAGGTGTCTCTTGATTTACACCCTTTCTCCAGATACGAAAAATACTAGTGAATTGGGATGAGATAAACACTGTTTCCATACTCACTGACTTAAATATTGAAACTAGTTTTCTATTTAAAAATAGTTCTACATTACCATAAATATTAATACCTCAATAATTTTCTTTTGAGAAGCAATACAAGTTAACATTAACTCAGCCTAGAAAACCTCAGAAGCCACAGATTATCATTTGTGTGGAATCTTTTCAGCTTTTAACTTTTTAATGTCTTTTGTAGTGAAAAAACACAACATTAATCTCTCAACAAATATGAATTTGCAACTAATAAGGGCATCTGTGACAACTTCCTCTTCCAACATCATAATGAAACTTCTTTGTAGGTCCCTACTTTCTCATTTCAAACCATCCGGTTCTATATGGGTGTGCTTAGGAAGTTTAGCTTAGCTAAATCCCACTGCAAGAAACAAAACTGGTATAGTTATTAATTTTCACTGCTCATCTCACCTCCATTTTTCCAGTGCAGCTTGTAGATGCAAGAATTCAATGTCTCACTGCACCTATGCTGCCTCCATACCCAGCATCTGTGCCATTACATACAGGAGCAGCTCCATTTTGATGAATATTTAGGTTGGACGCATGATACAGAGGTCTTTTCCAACCAAATTGTTGCTGTGATATATGGATAAAAAAAAAATTTGGGTTGCTATGGTAAAAAAGTCTATGGAAAGCCTGCCAGCTACTCAAAGCTGGGTTTTACTAATTAGAGTTACCTTGATTAAAGGCTAGCTTCCAAAGAGCTCCCTGTGGATAACAGGCTTAACTTTAAGCATATGATTGATCCCATTACATTCACTGGCTTTAACTGGACTGCTCATAAAATTAAGCCTATATTTAAATGCCTTTCTGGATCAGAACCCAAGTCCCTTAGAAGAGCTCCGGCTCAGAGCAGCGGTACCATATGATGCCAGTACAATTCAGGTAACTAATGAACGTACCTGTTTTTTCATATTCTGTCAAACTGAAAAGCTGTGGAATTTTGCTTACACAGGTCCTGCAAACATTGTCTCCCACAGGTAACTGGGAATGCCATTTCATCAGAGCTTGTAAACAAGAGATGCGCTCAGCCTGAGCTGCTTACTAAACCAGGACATGAGTGAAGATAGAGGAATGCACTGATGCAGCCATCCCAGCTCCAGTGCTCCGTCCTGCTCCAGGGTTTGCACCAGTGCCTCGATGCAGCTGTGCATTCTTTGACATGTCATAATAACCAAAAATGGCATTGTGAGTCTAATTTAGACTAATCAAGGCTTTTCAAATTGTGCTCGTTATGTAAGACTATGTTTGCCAAATTCTTGCAATTGCAAAAAGAAGAGTGGAACATAAGGAGGATCTAATGTCTGGAAAATGGGTGATTAAGAAAGGTTGCATAAAATTGACAATTTTAAAAACATATACTCTTACCCTTCTCGTTGGAAAATAGTCTTAAAACAGTCCCCCAGGCTCTTGTAACTGGTTGGATCAGTTTTCCCTCTTTGAATTTGGAACCTAAAAAAAATACAATTTACATCACAGCATGAGAAGTCAGGGATTTTAAGTCACTTTTAACTTTCCCAATTATTATATAAAAGGAGTTTTAAAGGGTTTTTTTATGTCTCTGATTCATTATTATATACTGTTCCTGATATACTTATTAACACTGTTTTCATAGAAGCTGTTAAACCAAGGAAAAGTAGAGCTTTAGTGGTAACTTTTTTTGTAGTTTATGGAACTCACAGTATAGCTATCACCTTTGACATTTACACCTCTTTCTAGTTGTTTGAAAAATAAGCTGTTAACCCTGTGCCTGATCCAAAGCCCACTGAAACTAATGTGAGTGCTTGAGTCAAACCCTGCTTTTGAAAATCTGGAATGTAATACTATCGTGTGTTGCTCATTTTTATATCTGACACAATTACAACAAAAATCAAACAGAGACATGAGCAGATATTAGAGAACCATTCATTTTTCATAATTCAATAATAAGATGAACAATAAAAGCCAGCAATGAATTTTCTAATTGAAAACTTATTTTCTCTATTCAAATTTTGACAACAATAAAAATTTCAACATGAAGCTTGAAGCCTTGAAAGAAAAATCAAGATTATGATTTAAGATTGTAAACTTCTTATTGTTATGATTTATGGATAGCAACAGTGATTTAACAAACTATATTATTTTACTAAATATCTCAGATAGAGGATCCTATTTCTTTCAGTTTAAAAACTGCAGCTGGCACATTCAAGTAAATAGAATGGAGATATTTAGACTAATTTTTAGCAACACAACTTCTTTTTAAACTGCTGAGTGCCAAATAGCACTAAAAAATAAAAAGAATATTGCTGTTGGCAATCCCAGTCTAAAATAGCCCTACATCAGGCAATCACTATACTGGTTTTATTCCTGGTTTCAAGGAATAATTCATATTACATTCAAGTACACCACTTGCCACAGGTACACTGCTGTTCTGAGAAACATCAATTGTTACTCATTCTGATCACGATACTGGATCTCATTTAAATGAGATAACAAATCAAGGCATTTTTAACTCAAGGTTAAGCAGCAATTTTCTCCTCTCTCACAGAATTCAGTAAGGTCAAGTCAACATTTGCATTGTGGCAAAAGGCATTCATTGTTTTGAACATCAGTATTTCTGTGCTAACACAGCTAAAATTTTCTTCAGTTTGAGGAAAAAAAAATCGAGTGATGCAATTCTTTGGGCAATTATGAAGGCAAGCCCACACCTTTTTTAAAACAGTCAGAAGGAAACACTGAGTCCCTCCATAGTCCTAATAAAAGTAGTTCAGGCACATCTGGGATCTCTATCTGGGGTAACCTCTTTTATTAGCACAAGAACTTGGTGCCAAGTTGGCAGAAAGAAGAATGCTATTCAATAGGCTTACACTCAAATAAGAGCTGGTGCATAACATTTTGTCTGAAAAGATCCCTTGGGAAGGTTAATAGTTGAAAAAAAAAGCCTCAATGCCATCAGCATAGTCCAACAGCAATACCAGCTACAGAAGCTTTTACACTGTGGCAATCAAGCAATCCGAATTATAAAAACCTAGTTTCTATGCACATTTTAATATATTTAAGACTTGATTGTTCATACACCTCAGCTCAAAATCAAAAATGTCTTTCTTTTTCTTAAGGGAAACTTGCAAAAACTCACCTCATACTTTCTCAAAGTATTTAAAACCAACATGTTCTTAACCCAAACTCTTTTCCTCAAGTTTCAAGATTTGGCGTCCTTGTAAACTCAAAAAAGTATCACTGTTTCTAAAGCACCTTTTGAATAATGCACTTTGCTCTCTTTTACCCTGCAAAATGCTCAGCAATGTCCTACTTGCATGTGTGTAAGGTTCCCCACTAAATCATGCATGCAAAACTGTTTGTTGAGCTGGGGCTTTAATTCCAGAGTCACGGTGGATCTCAACAACATAGTGAACATATTTATATAAGTCTGCTTAACAGCTTACACACTGGCAACTTCTCAACTAAATTTAAATTATTCAATAAAAATATGTCTTTTATAGCAATAATGTAAGTAATGGCATAAGAAATGCAATAATCCTGTAGGTAATTTATGTTTTATCAGATGAAGGATAACTTCTTGCTAAGGAAGTTAAGTCAAAGAAGCTTTACATTTATTTCACATTTTTGTTTTAATATAGATAAGACTTTAGTATTAAAGGAGTCCATTTGTTACACTGAGTCACATAAATAACATATTCCTTCCTTTAGGGTTTTTGGATCCATTCCTTCCCTAGTAAATCTATTTTACAGCTTTAACAGCAATTCTAAAATGCATGCCAATTATGTGCTTCAACCTAGATCTGCGAATTGGGTTCTTTGATTCAGAATTGCTTGCTTCAATAAAATCATGTGTAACTTTTTAATGAACTAACTAATTGATCACCAGCACTTGTTATAAGAAGCTCAGGGAAGAGCTGAAAAAAATGTTTGTTTGTTTTCCTGGAGACAGCAGTGGCAGCCTCTATTAGTAGTCTTAATAACACAGAAGAGCTAAAGCATTCCCTTAAAGAAAACCCCAACCTGGCCTGTTTTTAATGATTGGTTAGAGGAATGAACACAACTGTGGGATATGTAATGGCTTTCTCTGCTTCAAATCCGTTCCTTTCTAAAAGCACTATAAAACCACTGAATTTCATGCATTTTTGAATGTTGGATGGCTGCCTTGTATCCTTTCAGCTTTTGCTAGACCAAAAAAGATAAATTCCCCTCTAAATACCATTGGAGTACTAACTTCTGATCTAATAATTTTGAAGTGTGATGGCAGGCAGCCCTCAGTGACATGCTGGACAGCCATTTGTGCAGGAATGCTTTCCCAGGGCTGGGGTGGATGACCTCCTACTCGCTACCAGCATCCAAGAAGTGTCAGAAGTCCCTGGACACTCCAACACACTGTGTTTACTGCAAGCTTTATCACTTTAAGAATGAGCATCAGGCTAACTCTCCTCCCCTGTCCTTTTCCTGCTTCTTGGCTTTCTGGGCAGATTGCTGCGGTGCTGAGCACTCCCAATGCTCACTGAGGCACTTTGCACCCTGCATTGCCACTTCCTACCTGGGACCAGCCAAGGCATTTACTGCCTGCCCCCTTGGCTCCTTGCAGTTCCCACATCCATCTCCCATGCCATCAGGGACATCATATTCTCTTTTTCTGGCTTGTAGCAGCAGTCCAAAGGGCTTGGTCTTCCATGTCCCCTTCGAAGGAACGGTACCTTTGCAGTAGCTGCACTAGATACCAAAGTGCCCTGATAATGTTTAAGGAGAGAACACTGGTGTCCTTCACTGTTCACTGCAGAAGAAACATGCTTGGGATCGCTATGAAAAGTGGGAACCATGTAAAACTATTTGAGGTTTTGGGGTCTGTTCAAAAAGGCATTGAAAAATGATGATCTAAAACCATGAAAATATTTTAACTTACCCACACTAATCAGCACTAAAAATTCTACTTGTGAAAAGAATAAACCTAAATTATTGTTATTTTACTAGCATGAGAGAGAACTTTTTTTTTTTTGGTTATAACAGTCCTTGATCAATAATTCTCAATGGGCTCTGCCTGAAATTCCATAATGTAGAAGATGCTTGAGTTCTTTCAGCAGTTCTCTGAACCACTTATCATTTAACAAGTGATCCATCATGTTGTGGAGCAACGACTCTACACAAACACATGCATCTGTTTCCAATGCCTAACTCACAGTCCTTGTTGGTTTTTTAATAGCCAGCATTTCATCCTGAGTTCAATAAACTCCTCAGTCCAGATCATGCTTTTCTGATCCTATTCCTATTGCAAAAGCCCTCTAGGTAATCTTTTCTAATAAAATCAATATCTATAGAAGAACAAATAGATGAATGTTCTTTACAAAAAAAGATTCTCTCACATCCCTCTATAATTTGCTAAATTTTTTGTTCATGTTTGCTGAATATCTCATCAAAGTTTTCTTGTGCACGTCTGCTACTGCATTGTCCAGATAGTTAGTGTTTAAAGCCTGTTTAACACAACACTACCTAAAAATCCTCCCTGTTTTATTTACTGATCAGGGCTGGAGAAAGATTTCTAATTCATATTGACATTGTTTTAGCCATCATAAAATCTAAAAGGAAACAATCAGTATTTTCACATCTAGATTGAAGCACACAGTGAAATTTAAGACCCAGTTATGTAGGACAAGCACAGTGTGATATGGAGCAGTCCAGACTTGTCAGATTGTTGCCACTGGGTTTGCAAAGACCCTCATGCATAAATTCCAGAGTTTCTTGCTGTTTTTATGCAGCACTGCTGACTAGTTGCTCAACCACAGAGTTCGGAGGGAAAGAAAAACACTGACTCATAGAACCAAGCTTTATACCAGGCTGCAGTGCTTGCCAAGGAGTGGCAGTCTTAGCTGTATTTTCCTTCTCTGCACATCTCAGTAGGATTTTATCACACATTCTACTTGGTTTTGAATACAGCTCCTAACATTTCCATTCATGGCTGGGGTTTGTGCAGTACCAGAGCAAATAAACTTGGGAACTGATGTATATGGATGCTATAAAGAAGATAATTACATGGCATAACAACAAAATAAATTAAAATATCTGTGCAACTTTAATTTTAAAACAACTTTAAAATAAATGTACCGTCTTTGGAAAACTGAAAACATGTACAGCTTTTTTGCACTTTCAGTAATTCCCATTATTCCAGACACTCCTAACTGTATTTACCACACCCTTATATGTTGATAAAAGAATGTATAGTCTGAGTCTGAAGTTTTATATAAATATACACTATTTAACAGTTAACATACTTATAATAAAATAAAATAACTGCATTATATTTTTAAAATATTTTGATTTGTTAAGTTAAACATTTATTCAGGTGCTACTATGAGTGATATCTACCAATGCTTAAATTTCATGCAAAACTTTGGACGGGAAAATGGACCTCAATAATATAATTTATTTCACTTTTTGGCTCAAGTTCTTTGAGTTGCTTATGTTTCTTACAGGATAATAACTAAGTTGAGATTATAATTCTGCCACTTATTTTAATAGTAAATCATAGGAGCTGTTAAAGAGCTGAATATTACTTTTCAAACAAAAAAAAGCCTAATTATTTTAGGCAAAAGATACAAGTTTTGCTACTGCAGAAGTTCATATTTTGAGTGTTCTAGTATTGCTATGATGATTATTTAACTGTGAAAAGCATATAAGAATATGATAAAGTAGTAACATAAAGAACAGGTAAAGAAGAGAACTTATTCCAGTTATTCTCCATACTAGCCATAGATTTGTCTGAAATCTATGGCAGATAGATTTAGTAGCTGAATTTTCTTACAGTTCATATTTACCTTACAGAAATAAACCAGAATCATAGATAGTCAAGCAATACTTAAAATTATTTCAAAATTCATCACAATTAATTTCATTTTGTTGGAATTAATGATGCTTGTTGAGTTTATTCACCCCATTGAATTTTGGAGGAATTTGTTGGGCTTTAAAAAAAAATAATAGCAATAATGGAAATAATTGTAAAGATACCCTGAAAGGTTTCTCTGCAGAGCTGATTTTTCTATCAGTTAGAACAACAACTATCAGCTATGATGGTAAAATAAAAACTACCAAATAGAAACTGATGATTTCTCACATTTACAAATGTGTTTATCAAACATTGCATCTCACAAATGTGTCTATTCCACACCTGATCTCTGCCTTATTGTAATCCAGATCTGTTCTGCCCTCTTGCTATCTGATTTGTACTTTGAGAAAAATACCTCAGAAATTGCCATGAAAAATAAGTAGGGCAAAAGGAGGAACTACCATCAGCAGATGAGAAAGGAGCAACTGCCCACATCTGAACAAGGGTATATTCATGGCAAAAGTTACTGCTAGATCAACAACAGACTTGGCAATTTACAGCAGAATTTAGATGGAACACGTTGGCTGCTGTGATCAAACTGGACCCAGTAAGATCATCACCACCTGCTGTCTCCTTTTAGACTGGCGAAAAGCAATTTATATAAACCTTCACAAAATGCTTGGTCTAAATTCTTTCAGCCCAGATGATGAGAACTTACCATCCATAGCTTATTCTGAACTTACAGTTTTAAACAAATACTTTCCCAAAATGAAGCGCATCATTAAATACAAAAACTGTGAAGTCTTAAACATGACAAAACAGCTTCTCTCAGCCAGTTCTCTGAATGTGACTCTTACTCTTAGACCAGAGAAAGGTACACTAATCAGAAAAACAACTTAATCTTTCCTGTGCTTCCTATTCCATTTATAGATGACATTCCCCCCTCTCTTGCTTTTATATTCAGGCTAAGCAGCACATCATTCCATCAAAAATATCAGTGGGAAAAAGAACACAGTATTTTTATAAATAAAAATATATTTCTATTTATTTAATTTTTTAGAGACTAAAGCTGTATTTTTTCAGACACTAATGAAGAACTCTTCTGATTTTTTTCCTCCTCTATTAATTCTTCCATTGTGTGCATGGGACAAACATGCAGTAGCTATTACATCAGAAGGAAAATTTTCTTCACATGTAGTTTTAAAAAATATTAATGAACAAAACAACTTGACCAGAAGTGGGTCACATTAATCCATTTAACTGTTTCACAGATCTAGTAATATTGCAGAATAAAAAAAAAAAAAAGTAGTCATAGCACTTACATATGAATAATTTCATGTTTTCCTAAGGAAGAAATTCAGCAGAAACTAAATTCAAACAATAAATATTTTAATAATCTAATTCCATAAATGACTGTATGTTTGGAGGGGGAGTTCTAAACAACAAAACCAAAAGTAGTGAAAACCAAAACTTTTTCATTCCACACTAAAAACCATTCAGAGAAACCTCATGAACGTGCAAGTTCCATTTTATTTCATGGATAAAAATACTAAGAATACTTGGATTCATGTTTCACAACAAAGCGGACATATGGATTGAGGCTCCAGGCTGGAGCCCTCCACACCTACTGCACGTGCACAGTGAGAGCTGCCTGTCTTCCACCCCAGCCTGCAGGGCCTGGAATGCTCTTGTTGTTCCCAGGTCCCAGATACCACCGGCAGCTGTGGGAGCCTGCAAGCTCCTCAAGAGTACCAGCCTTTCCTCATGGTTAAGGACTTGCAAATAATGCATGTTGTTATTGTCCTTTAGAAGCGTTTCCAGTGCTGTTCTGTGTGAGAAGCCCATCCACAAGTCCTGCCAGAGCAGGAACAGTTCCACTGGCGGCTCTGCCAGTGCTGTGGCTATGTACAAGGTACGGTTCTGTCGCTGAAGCTTTGCTTTGACTGCCTAGACAAAAGTTCTGAGCACAACATTGGATGACAGCAATGATCACAAAAGGGACAGCTGTTTGAAAGACCATGCAGTATTTTGTGTGAAGGACTGTGCAATACACGTGATCTCAACACAGCAAGATCAGCCAGGATGTGTTGACTGTAAAAGCAATAGGCAAATTTAAGCACTACTTGTGTTTTCTGTCTACATCTTCCTGTGTATAAGGCACTTAGTTACACTGGTGAAAGAATCTGCAGAAATCAGGAACGGTTAAAAGAGTATTTTGTTTTTTACAGTGAAGGTTTCTTTCTGAAACCTTTGTAATCTCTATTTCCTAGGTGAAAGCAACCTCCCCAAATCTTTTTTGAGCCTTATCTAAGCTGGACAAATCATTCAAAATGGCACCACAAGGAATAATTTTGAATTGTCAGAGATGATGGAGTTATTTGCATGATTTTAAGTATGAATAGTCACTCATAGCCTAAGACATCAACAGAAGAAATCTGGTTTTCATTAGTTTTGAAAAAGTCTTATATATTTTCCTTCAAAATAGTTTATAGAGAAAGAAGGGACAAACTGATGAGGTCTATAAACTAATGAATAGAAGACGTTTCACAACAATCATATATTATATGATAATTATATTAGGACATGTAGTCTCATGTATGTGTGCAGTCTCAGTTCAGGGAAAAATGAGAATGTGGTTTGGCTGATTTCAGTGTGAAATGTGCCTGTTTAAAAAGTGTTCAATTTTTTTATCTCAGTTTAATTTCTATTACAAAAATGTATGTCCTCTCTTGACCTCTTGTTGGAAAGCAGTTCTTGTGTCCTGTAACACTACTATGATCTATGACCCTTCACTGAGCTTCTGCAAATTAGTCATTAAAAATTTAAAGGTAGGTATGAACACTTCACCTATCAGTTAAGTAATACCAGGTTAGAGGAGTGATTTTGCTGCCTTTAAATGGTAAGGGTATTCTCCATCACTCCCAAGAGATGCAAAGGCAAATCTCAACACAGCTTTGTAAACTCAAACACGTCTGATTAGCCACAGAAAGGCTTCAAATGATCCCTCACTGGTCATTACTGGATGATGCCTGAAATACAAACACCAAGCCCTGCTCTAAACCCCGTCCAATTTCAGAAAATGTAGTAAAGATCTACATGCTACTGGAAAAAGTAATATTCTTCCTCTACAATTTTTGTAGAAAGGGCCAAGCACTTCTACACAGTTTTCTCAACAAAGCTTTGATCTCAGTGTCTGTTATGGAAATCTCACAGCATCTCTCCTGAGAAAGCAGAAGAATTTTTGTGGCTTTCTGGCATGAAGATGGAGAGGGAGGATTTTTAGGTGGGTAGTTCAACACTTTTCAGAATTCATTAACATTTTAAGTCCTTTGATGAGATCAATCCCCTCACAGCTGAATGTATTCTGATTTTTTTCTTTTTTTGGTATTAAAATGATTTAACATGAAAAATTTTCAAACCACAACAAAATCTACATTACACTTATTCCCTATGGTCAAAGTAAGAAAGATAACAAAAAATATCTTTTCTCCCAAAGGAAAGAAATGGCCAAACACAGAAATCAAAATTCATTTCTAGAGAAGAATAGCCAAAATCAAATTGTGAGTTGCTGAAAGAAGTGTTGGTTTTGTGCTGGAAAATATTTGAAAGGGAAATAATTTCATTAATTTATTGTGGCTGAGATTTTTTAAATGCTGGAAAGGATGCAACCAGACTAACTCTGCTGAAAAATACAGCTAAATATCCCACACTTGAAAGCATTAACACACATGCCCTTTCTCATTAACAGACAAACCACTTTAAATGACTAATAGCCAATTCACATAATAAGGACATTGCCTACTATGCATGGGCTGCTTCCACGAAAAGATTACTTTTTTCCTATTAAATTGTATGGCTAAGTGACAGAAAACATACTGACTTAAATGAGCAAAATAAGGAAATTCTGAGTTAAAGACTCAAACTCAACTTTTACCCACCCAACTGTGCCCCAATATTACAGCTTATGTGGGATTCATTATTGACCAGTGCTGAGTGATCTCAGCAATTCTTAACATATAGTAGGACAAGGCAAGTTAAGGGTGAAATTTCCTCTGAAGCACTCTGACGTTCACTGCTGTGGTTACTTATCATAAAACTAGTGAAATATTGGAGCATGTGCATTCTGAAATTCAATTTACCAGAAATAGTGCACTTCTGTAAAAATCAAAACAAAAATGTATTCACTTAACACTAAGGAAAGTTTTCTGTGTGTTCAAATTGTAGCTTGCCAGTTCTTTTTGAGTCCACAGATGCATAAAGACACATTCAAGAAATTTTGGTGTAACACTAAAATTTATCCTAGTAAGCAAGGAGAAACCTTTGACACCTATGAGTATACCCTATTAATTCACTGTATGAAGATAAGAAAAAAAGAAAGGAAATGAGTTTTCATATATTCAATGTAGTGAGAAAACAGCAGTTATTTTCAGACTTCAGTAGATTAGTTTTTATTTTTCTAACTCTTACTATTAACAGTTAACAACAAAAACTAATGCTAAACAAGACTCAGGAGAATCTACACTGCAGGTTGCACACCAAGGTCAGAAGAATAAGTTTGAATATTCAAAGCTGTTGTTGAATCACAGTTGTTGCTACAAAACTGTCAGGATCTTTTTTTTTTTTTTTTTTTTTCAGAACCAAAAAGCCCCTCAAATTGAGATTATTTTTCTTATTTTTAAATAAACTTTTGAAACTACCAAAGTTCAACTTTGAGTACTTGACATCCCAGTTTTACACAATAGAAAATAATGCTGTAATGGAAATACATACTAGCAAGGTCTTGACAACAGCCGTGTAAGGCTGCACCTTTATATCACAACAAACTTTTCCAGCTGAAAAAACTCACTCATTACCCAGGATGGCGTGGAAAAAAGATCGTTGTTGCTTCAGGAAAGACAGTTGCTTGAAAATTGGCATAAAGTGGTGAAAATTATAAAGGAACATTACTTTTTTTCCCCTGAACTCAACCTAACTACTCCAGAAAGTAATGCACAAATCATTCATTCTAATGAGTCATAACAATGATTTGTGATCTTCCAAGTTTTCATTTTACGCCCCTCTGTTTTTCCTTAAAGACAGGAGGATAGACAAAGACTGGAAACTTTGGGTCATATGGATCACGGCACCACTGCTATGTCTGGAATTTTCTTATAAATATCCTATTGCTCTGAGGTTCATAGGCCTGACTGAAACAGCAGGGACGATCTCATTTGTACTTTTATAGTTGTAGAGGGATTTGCAAGAGTTAACACAATTTTCCATAATATTTCTTACCGACTTCAGGAGTAAAGGGAGAGTTCCCTTTTTAATCAGTATCTGAAACATTGTTAAGTCTAAAGGGAAACAGGAATTCTTTCAGATTTAACAAGGCTTTTCCAAGTGCTGATAATTTTAAAGGTACAAAACAAGGCAACTTTTGAAAAAGAGGATTTCAGTGAAGCGTCTGCGGGCAGCAATCAGTGCAGTAGTCTGGAGGATACACTTTTCAGCAGATTTTACTGCTTTCTTGCAGCCTTGTGCCTTTTAAAGATTAAAAGATTATTTTTCAAAATAGAAATGGTAAATTATTCCTTTTGAGTTCATGAAAATATTCAAATCAAGGAAGTATTGTCAGGTTCTGTTACAGTGATGTCTATCTCAGAAGACAAAGTGTTCCACTAACCACCAGTGGGAAGCTAGAAAAGTGCCTTCATTTTGTATAGTAACAGAAGTCTTTAAAGGCTTTCTGCTCACATTCTCCTCCAGGCAGGCAGGCAGGCAGGCAAACAATGCTAACATGGCTGATCTGACTCAGATATTGAGCTTGAGGGCTGAAAAATAGAAAGAAGAAAAGGCAGTTCTGATGTTGCCCATGCAGCATTTCTCAGGGACTACTGTTCTGTTTCCTTACCCCACTCAGTACCTCTTCCAGGTACACATTTAGTCAAGTTTCCATAAGGCTACATGGATTCAGAGACAGAACTAACAGAATTATTGAATTGTTGAATGCCTATGGATAAAATAGGATTGTTGAAAACTGACTGCTGGAAAAAAGTGGGTCTGCATTCTTATACAGAATTAATAGGTAAATTACTATATATTTTTTTTATATATTAAGAGGATGATCTTGCTGGCAAATTTCTCTGTCTTGTCTAATGCCAAACTGAGAGTGTAATGAGTAAAAGCTTAAGTGTTCAACATGTAGGCATACCCTCTCCTATCCTCTTTTTCTTAGCCCATATGTTAACGGGAAGGCAACTCTCTGAAAGAACAGCATAATTTATCCTTTTCTTAAGTTGTGTTATGATGCTTTCAATGAACCAGCTGTACAGAGGTCTGCTATGTGATATGAGACTAGCAATAGCTTTAGCTGTTTCATTTTGGGTAAAATCTTTGTGCAATATATGCGTCTGTGCACTTAAATACGGATCCAAGTATTTGCAGGAACCAGCCTTCCCTGCTATGGAGTCTGAAAGGTGCCCAGTCTGAAGCATGAGAAGGGCCTACTGCACCTAAATTTTGCAGAGTACATTGGAATTATCCTTGTTAAAAATCTAAAGTTTGTCCCACTTGTGGTCTGAACCCCTTCCAAGAATAAAGCTGACCTTAAAGGTCTGCAGAAAGGTATCTCCAGTTTTATTACGTGCAGGGGACAGATTTTAGCCTTCTTTTTCAAGACTCTCTTGAAAATGCAGACAGCCATCCTGCCTAACAGCTAAGAGATGTATCACCCACCAATTTATTAGAGGTCATTTATTAGAGGTCACAAGATGCCAGCTTGTCACTGGAACTGGTAGCAGAAACCACAGCCTCAGAATCGGCAAACACTGCTGCTTTTGTTGCAGGTTTTCCCCTATGAGCCTGTGGTCTGGGAAAAGGGCAAATAGTGAAAGTCAATCACAGGGGAATGAGTGATGGATATATAGGGAGTGAGCAAAATTATGAAAATAGGCAGGATAGAAAAGAGTGTGGCGCTGAAGAAACATGATATATTGAGCAGATGAAAAACCTTGAGGCAGATACTGGTCAAAACACGAGCAATGTATCACTGCATCTGTTCCTTCCATCTCTAAAACGCATCAAGAAGCACTGTAATTCTGCAAATTTCCCTTCTCTCTCTCCTGCTGCATTCAATGCATAGTATTAATGTGACATAAATGATATCTGAATTAATATATGGTATTAATTTACTGCACCATACTGTATCAAATTATAATTCTTAAATTCATCATCTCCCATTGACGATAAAAGCCACTTAAAAATATATAAGAGAAAGATATTTTAACTTTACATGAGGTACTTCTGTAGGACTTTCTACCAAAAGGATATATAATTTTCAGGTTTCCTAGACTTACACATAATATCAAGTGGCATCTCTAACATGTCTAAAGTCCTTTTTTGGCTCAATGATATTCCTCTGCTCACTGTTCTGTTTACTTTCTGTTTATAGTCCAGTAATTGCTGTTTTCCTTCTCACCACTAGAGTATACGTGTGCACAAAAATAGCTTTTCAAAAATACACAGAGAAAATGCAGTGTGACTTAAGGATAATTTTCTTTTAAGGAATATGTGCAGAGAGAATGGTTCCATGTCTACATCACTGCTATAATTTATGTCAGAAGAATAGTGTATTTCCAGATCTCTGTACTATGAAACACTTGACTTGTTTAATTTTTTGTCTCTTGGTTTCTGTCCAAAGGGCTATGATTGTGTGAAGTTTCAATTAATATACTGAAGAAGCTCTTTAACATAGATGATATGGCCAATTGCAAACATTTATTAAATATGAATTCTTGCTGTCAGAAGGGGAAGAATTCTCAAAGTGAGCATCAAACCTCAGACTTCAGGAGTAAAGAGCAGCAATGAGTAGCTCAGGAGTAGATGAATAGCTTTGAGTAGCCATAGGAGTAGGTAAGTGCTATGTGTGAGGAATGATATTCTCACAATGCTGAAGAGAGTCTGAATCAACCAGTAATAAATCACCTTCAACTCTTCTCTCCTCAGAAAGAGCTTTGCATACAATGAAACAGAAATCTCTTTTTGAAAAAACCCAGCTGATTTACATGGCATTTACACAGTTGATTCAAGAAGTACTTCCTAAAATGACTAAAAATTCATTTGTTTAGCCAAAACAAGACCTCATTAGATTTCTAACAAGCATTACAACAGAAGCCAGGGTAAGAAAACCCCCACCACATTATTTCATATATAAAACTGGAAACTCTAGGAAAGGCAGATATGACAATTTGAATGGTTTTATCCATGTATGCATACATATACCCTTGTCTTCCCTGTAATTGCAAGGAATAGAATTTTCTGTATTATGAAAGAAAAGTTTTCAGGAAGAAAAAAATAGACATATCACTAATCCTTCAAATTCCTTATTATGCTTGATATACGCTTTCATCTTAGTTAACTAAATGTAAATCAACAGATTGACATGTGCCACAGAGTTTAGATACTAATTTAACACCTCTGCATAAAGTTAGAGAGGGATTTATAAAATCACTTTGAATTTATTATTTCTAGAAAGAGTAGACAAAAGTCTTTGAGGATTAATTTCATGCTGTGGGTTAAATTTCACTCTCACGATAGGCCAACTATTGCCTGGGGCACTACAGATAATGAACCTGACAAGGGATTAGCAAGGAAATACTTGTGTTATTATAAATCGTGTACACTTCCCTTTCTAACCAACTTCATCCTTCATGACATTAACAAATTACACTCTTTGTCCATGTTTCAATATAAAACAAAGCCATGAATGATCCTGAACCAACAGTACATTAGATAAGGTCTTCTCGAGGCATAAATAGCTACTAAATTTGGTTGAAAGATCCAGACCTCCTGAAGTGAGAACCTAAGACATTTTATGTCAGATATCTCCAAGACCCAGAGAAACATTTGTACATAAAATCTGATGTAAGAGTATCAGCTGATGCAGTCTAAAATAGTTTATAGACAAATGTGCACAATGGAATTAAATGTAACACAGAATCAGAGGAAATTTAGGGAGCATTAATCTACCAGAAAGTCTAAAACAAGCAAAAATGTTAATCACTTGGCTTCACTGTAAACACTGGATTTACTAAAGACCTCAAACACAATATATCATGTGTAAATTAGACCAGAAGTTCCAGTAATGATTTTTTTGTGCCCAAAGCCAGAAAGAATATCTATGATGTAAATATAGAATTTTTTTGTGTTTGATCCTTTCGTCCTTTATTTTACTGAAAAGCTTCAAACTTTTACATGTAAAACCAGCTTAATTTCTAGACAATCCATGCTGAGCTGTGCTGCCATGTAATGGTAGTGAAATTGCATAAAGGTTAAAGTGGAAACCTGACATCACAAACTGGATCCTTTATTTATACATTACCATACAAACAGAAAAGCAAGAAAGAATGCCAAGCTCTGAACTTTCTTCTGCTGACCCAAACCAGCTTAGGATGGCATTCCTTGAATTTTAGAGATGATAGTATTACTGTCAATGCCTTTTGAAGGGAAAAAGAATCCCAGAAATGGTTCTTGTAACATACCCCTCTGCACGTTTCAAAGCAATCAAGTGCAACTAAAAAAAGGAATTTTTTTCTACTGATTACTCTCCCATCTCCTTTGAAGCCAAAACTTTTTCAAGACAAACCATCTCCAGGTTACAGCACCACATAATTTCTAATCACCACATGGTAATCATCCATGGTAAAACACTCAGAGATTAATTAGTGCTGGATTGCAAAAGGCATGGACAATTTTTATTTTATTCTTCTTGTCAAAACAGCCTGGGCACGACCCCTCACTAATGCTCCCTTAAACTCTCTGAGAGAACATGACCTGAACAGGTTGCTCCTGGACCCCAAAGGTGAGAGCTAATGATGCTGGAAAAGTACCCAGTTTTGTCTCTTTGCTCCTGTGTCTGCAAGCCAGTGAGCTCTGCTGTCCCCTGCGTAGTTGCAGAATGTCACCATGAGTCACACTGAGCTGTGCCAGATGACTCAGACCTACTGCATGGCTCCCATTGTTCTTGTAAGACCAAAACAGAGAAAGAGGAATTTCACCATTGTGCTCTTGCAATATATCAGTATCAGTACTGCATACAGCAGGCAAGAGTAGTATTTGCTGCACTTCCCTCTTAGCTTTCTCAATGGAGAGAAAAAAATACAGTTACATTAGGATGCTGATATCATAGGCTAATAACATTTAGCATTTCAGCTCATAGCTATGACTCCTCAGCATCATATAACTTACTCTCTCTCTTAACTTACCCATACAGCTGAACCAGCTCTGCATCCAACCATCTCCATCCCCTGAGACCAGACCTTTGGCCAAAGTTATTATAAATGAAAGATAAATCCTATTGAAAGGACAACTGAGCATGCCCTTATACTAGATGAATACTTGGACAGTGTAATGAGTCCTATGAGCCCTCCACACTTTTCCAGAACTGAAGGTGCTTAAGATGACTATTGAGATTCAGGTGGGCTTTGAACTGGGAAGACAGTCAGGCATTGGCAACATCTTACATTTTCCACTTGGAATGTAATTTAGTGAGTGGCTGCTCTGATGAGAGAGCCAACTTAAGGTCACTGCTTGCTGCCAGACTCTGTTTTGTTGATGCAAATATCTACAAGACTGTGGAGTAGAGAAAAAAAAACAAACAGTCCCCACCCCTATGCCCAATTTTTACTATTAACCAAGATTATTTTATTTTTCAGTAATTCAGCACTGCTCTTGAGTGGATTCACAACAAAACCACCACAGCTTTGATTTAAACAATTGCCTTCATCTTCCTGATGCAGTTTGTTCTGTTTTCTACCATAGGATCTCCTAAACACCATATTCAGCATTATATGCATGAGGCATGTCATGACATGGTCTCAGCAAGAATTGAGTTTAAGCAGAAAGCGGTGCCTCCATCTAAAGGAGTTAAAAGAAAAGAGAGCAAGTGAAGAACTGCTGGCAAGTGAGGCAGAAATGAACTGGAGAGGAAGAATTCGGGACAGGTTATTAAAAAGGATAAAGAAGAGACACAGAAGGAACAGATTTAGTGGAAAAGAGCAGCCACTAGTGTAGGTGAACTGAAAAAAAGAGATTTTCAGACCTAGAAAATTAAAAGAACATTAAGAAGAAATCACATTAAGAAGCAGACATAAATGAAATGTGGCCACAGAATCTGCAATGATTTATGCACATGCTTCATGATGCATACTTTAACAAAATCCTTTTAATAATTTTCAGAGAGTAATTGCTTAATGAAAATCATATTCTCTGCCTCTCTGTCATTTGTTTTTGGAAGTGGCAGGTTCATTCTGTGAAACTTCTTAGAGAAAACTTTCAACTTGAGACCTTCCCGAAAGACACAACTCTTAAGGTAGATATATAGAAACAAAAGCGTGCAACAAGAAGTTTATTTTTTAAGATTCCTTCCTCATTAAGTCCAAGGAAACATGATAGTCTACAAATGAATCAGGCTGCATCAGGAATAGGGATGCTGAAGATGGTGTCTAACATGCAGAAGAAGTTAAATGTGGCCCATGTTACTGAAGGGACATTATTAGGGTTTGTGCAACTTACAGTTTCCTGTAAGATAATGGCTTTAAATTCAGACATATTAAATTCATATAGGAGGTAAAAATAGTGTATATTGCTCAGTTGGCCATTAATTGAATAAAAAATCTTAGGTCAGCTTAAAACAATTTTATGCTACACTTCTAACCATAGAATTGTGCACACTCTACTTTGCATTAAACAATTTATGTTCACATCTGTCACATATTACTTGTTGCCTCTTTTCCCCTTTCCCTGAGGGGAGCTTCTTGTTCTGACAGCAGCTTGTTGTCTGTACTTCTGTCTAGCTCTTGATTTATAAAGGAATAATCACAAAAAATACAGTAAATTTATTTCTGATTTTGATATTTCACTTTTGACTGTGCCTATGGAGGATGATGTTAAAGAAAATCCTACTAACAAATGGAGTAAGAGAAAAAAGAGATATACCTGATTACTAACCATCACCTGATTTTAAGACCCTTTTCTTTTCGTAAAGAAAAGCACAATTGGATGTGATGGAAAGAACTGTCATTATCTTCCTCATAAGAGATCTGCCACTAGTTAGCAGCTGCCCAAACTGATATGCTGAACCAATTTCTGACTTGTAAAGACTGAGACGTTTCTATTAATTTATGGCACATACAGAGGAGTACAGCAGGAAAATATTTTTTAATGGAAAATCAGGTGACAGACTCGCATTAGGAGATGAATCTTTGATGATTGATGCATACGTCCGCTCTAGCAGGCACTAAAATGCAACAGACACACTTAAACTCTAAACAATGTTACAATCTTATGTAAACACCAAAACCAGAGACTAAATTAAACTGCACTAGACTGAGCATGTTAATTGCAAATAATGAAAATTAAATACTCAATCCTATGTGCCCAGTGGTAATAATAATTTGCTTCGTGAACTTTTTTTGTGTCAGATTTTTTCAAATTCACAGCTAACTTGAACTTTAAAAAAGAAGAGCTAGGCATTGCTTGACAAGCTGAATTAATGTGTCTATCAGCATTTAAGCCCTTGCTACACTGTGACATCTCTCCAGTAAGTAAACTGCCTCTGAGACTAATGTGTCTTCACTTATTACTTCACTCCTCCATGGCTAAGCTCTGAAGTGCCAGGGGATACAAATGATCTTGTCTGCAAAATAATTTAAGGCCTGCTGCAATACAGAATGGGAAACACAGAGAGCAAGGTCTTGTCAAAATGCAAAATCAACAGAGAGTGTCAGGAGGTAGAGTTTTCTGTCTGTAATGTGATCCTTCCACACACCATAATCTCCATTTTATTTTGCCTAATGAGGCAGGAGTTAAAGCAGTTGACCTGATCAAACTCAGATGGCAGCTCTAAAGGATGAGCCCCCTGCTGCACTTGTGTCCCGACACCCTTTGTTACCTCCAAGTGAGCTGAGACCAGGCTGTGAACCATGTAAATAGGAGGCTTCCAGGTTAATGAAAAGCTGCAGCACCCTTCTAAATCAGGACAGAAGGTTATGCTTTTCTAATCCAAAGAAAGTTTCATGAACCTCAGTAATAAAGTTTAATGAATGTTGGTCATTTTGACCCTTGCAAATAGAGACTGGACAAAAGGTAATATTTTCCTTTAAAAATTTCTTTATTCTGTAAGCACAGGTCAGCACATATGATTAGAATAACATGAATTTGTTTTCTTATGACAAATTCAAATATATCAATTAAAAAGGGATATCTTGGGAAAAGGTAGTTAATAGTTTTTATGAACTGATGTTTTTATTAGGTGATGGCATGTTTGCTGTTTCATTTCATTACTTATCTGCCAAGGAGTTTCTTTCAACACCAAATCAGAATCTACATGCTACAATCATGTAACACATTCAACTTCAGTCCATTTGCTCCAGCTGCTGACACAGATAAATCTTTAGCAGTGAGCAAAACATAAAAATTGTCTACATTATCTTTCAGCATGTAACATAATTTGCAGTCTTTTACACAAAGGAAATAAAAATTGGAATCACCGAGTATGCTCCTACATGTCACTTGAAACATGAGCCTGTGTTGGATAATATGCCTATGGTGTCTGCAGAGAGGTACAGAGAGCCAAGGAGTATTAATTTGGGTTTAGTGATTGCATAGGTTTTGTTCAATTTTGAGTGTGATGGATGGGGGGTTACATCTGCTCTGAAAAGTTCACATAGATAAAGTGGATAGGATATACATAAAAGTACCTCAGTGTGACTCAGGTGCTCCATTAATGAGTTTGAATACATTTCTGGATGCCTGAATTTTTACTAACATGCATTCTGTATGATAAAAACTTTCATACTAACACAGGGGAAACACAGTAAACTGAACAAGCAAGACATTGATATCTGCATAGTCAAAAACATACCAGTATGGTTTATGCTTGGCTTGTGCATTTATATTGTTTTAATTCTACTGAAAGTGTGTACTAATTTATCTGCCTTAAAGAAAAGTGTGAGCAATTTCACATTTATTTTGTTTTAGGTTTATCTCCTGTGCATTTATTAATTTGTTACTTAGTCCATAATACAATTTTGTGTTCAGATTTCACTGGGCTATTTTTTAGCCCCCTTTTCCTTTCCTCAACGAGGCACTTGTGACACCACTTTTCATACATTCCAGTAATCAATTTCAAAGCCATTCATCAGGATTTCAGAAGCCACTCGAAAAATTAGATACATGTGCTCAGTGTAAATGGGAACCCAGTGATTTATGACACAGGTCATTTGGAAAACCCATGAGTTCTTCTCCAGTGACATGCCAGAAATCACAACTATTACTAGAGGGCTGTGATCTGTTTATTATACAGCTTATGGGAGGTGTGCCATGTCTAATTCATTTTTAATGTGTTCCATTTTTTCTGGTTGGTTTCTGAAAACAAGATTTACAGTTGTTTAGAGTTTGACAAGAACAGTAAACTGCTGGTTTAGTTAATACATTTTAAAATGGATTGATTAAACTATCAGCCTGTTTGCACTCAGTGTTCAAGCTATGAAGGCAGCACTGTTTTAATTGCAACTGCAGCAGTCAGCAGTTCTGTAAATCCTGTGCTATGCATCCCAAAACATGGGATGAAAAACTAAGGATGCTTAATCTAACCGGCAGGAAAGAAATTAAATTCCTGGTTTCTATTCAGCTTACAAAAGCTAGCTATCACAATTTAAAAAAAAGTTATATCCAGCATCCCATTATCTCATTTACCTGCTCAAGGGAGGGATGAGTGTGTTCCTGAATCATCCAGCTCACAAACCTTTGTCATTGCATCTGCTGCTAAGGTACTTAAAAAGAGACTGACGAAGCAGCTCTGTCACACACAGCACAAACTCCAATGAGGATTTTTTCATGGTGCTCACCATAGCAAAACAGCCAGTGAAGTTTTTTACTGCTTTGGCATTGGCACATTTCTAACTTCTAGTTAAGGGTAAACTAATAGGAAGTATAAACTAAGTACTTTCTAGTATGGATGCAGATATGGTTTTATCAATAGCATAAGAGGGTTGTAGTCCTCAGTGCTACTTCCCACAGCATACAAGTCTGTTTGCATGACACAGCAGCACTTCTGCAGACATGCACCCCAGGTGCTCAGGCAGAGGGCATCAGAGGCCATTGCTGCCCTGAACACGTGGATTAAGTTGTGCCCTGCCAGACTTTCTGAGAGAGACACCTCAGTGGTACTGAAGGGGCTCTGCCTTGGCTGAGTCAGGATCTGTCCTAAATCTAGCAGTCATGTACAGACTGCTGGAATGAGATATGCACTAAAGAAGAGCTCTGGCATACATTTTAAGTACTTAAGTATTATTCATCTTATTTACCTTCACTTATCTTTTATTCAAGCGCTGAATTTAAGTCAGGCTTAAATTTGGGCTCCCTGCAGAATCAGTGCAGAGACATGCCTTGGCAAAGTCCAACTCATCCCACATCCCCAAGATGGGTATCAAGGACTGATGGAATTACCTGTCCTGCATGTGGTACAACTTCACACCAGTACAGTGAAACACTGAAATGCTTCACCTGTACTGGGACCATTTCTGCCATGCCATTCCACTTGCCCCTTCTCTGCCTTTTCTCAAAAGACCCCAAAGTGCAGCAGAATATGATACACAATACTAAAGTAATATTTAAAATTCATATTAAAATGCTCAGGTAACACTGTAACATTGCACCTTTCATATGTAATGGCTAGACTTAATTAAAGACTAAATTAAATGCAAGGAAAAATATTTTAAAGCAACTTCATGAGAAAGTGCAAGCCACTACTTAGTTTACAAAAATTACTTATTATTTGTTCTTGATCTAAAGAGACCACAACTTTGCAATGCATTTTGGATTGAAGGTCAGAAAATTTAGTTCTATATGCAGAACACAATTTTAAAAAAAGAGTATTTTTTACTTCAGGCTCTTTGTTTAATTTCGTGGCAGTTATTTTGGTTAGGATTTTGTTAGTTTGCTTTTTGGGGTCAGATTTTTGGTTTTTTGTTTATTGTTTTTTTGGTTTTTTTTTTTTTTTTTTTTTTTGTTATGTTTTGGTTTTTTTATTTAATTTTAGTTTGAGACAATATGATTTATCCCCTGGAAAGAGAAAGACAAATCTGGTATAAGATTTTACACAAATGGCAAGACTTTATTTACTGGCACATTGGACCAGAGGAAGGTAAAGTGAAACGTGAGCCAGGATTTAAACTGCTAGGTTTTCCAAAGATACTTACTTTAATTACTATTTTATCTGTGAAGTACAGTCAGTGCTAGTATCTTTGGGCACAAGACTTTATTAGATTGATTTAACCCCAGGCAGCACCCAAACCCCACACAGCCACTTGCTCACTTCCCCCCAATGATCAGGGAGAGAATCAGAGGGATAAAAGCATGAAAATTCATGGGTTGAGATACAGACAGTTTAACAGGGAAAGCAAAAGCCACACACAAAAGCAAAGCAAAACAAGAATTGATTCAGCGCTTTGCACGCAGGCAGGTGCTCAGCCATCTCCCGGAGAGCAGGGCCCCATCACATGTAACAGTATCTTGAGAAGACAAACATCACCACTCCAAATAACTCCCCTTTCTCCATCACATTAGATACTGAGCATGGCCTGGGATATCCCTTTGGTCAGCTGGGGTCACCTCCCCTGGCTCTGTGTCCTCCCAGCCTCCCATGTACCCCAAGCATCCTTGTCAGCATGGCAGTAAAAAACCCAGAAAAGGCCTTGATTCTGCACAAGAACTGCCCAGCAATAACACAAACATCTCTGTATTAGGTGTTTCCTCTGTGTTCAGCACAAATGCAGAGCACAGCCCCATACCAGCAACTGTGAAGAAAATTACCCCAGCCAAAACCAGCACAATTGGTGTTACAAGCATATTTTCAAACCTTGTCTCCCACAATCAACAAGTTTGAATCATGTAAGCACAGCTATATTGATACTTAAAGCTACTGGTTTAAAATATTAACTCTTCTGTCAAGGCCCCTAAGAAGGCTTGGATTTGCGTGCAAATCAAAGAAACAGCAGAAGTCAGTAGATTCCTAGAGACAGAACCATTTCTAAACTAGTCACGAGAAGATTTAGAGCACATAAGCTCCTGCAGCAATGATAACCACAACCACAGCATGCACTCTACACCATATGATGTGTCATGTACACTGCACAGATCTACCATCTCTGTTTCAGTTATATCCCTCTAATCTGGGGGGATTGACTATTTTTTTTCCCAATATTTCTGGCTATATCACCCACTATATGATTCTGATAGAATGGACTAGAGATGGACTTTCAAAAGAAAAGCTCCTAAAATTAGCTCAGGAAACTTGTGGGAGTACTGCCCATAATTGGATTTGATTTTAAGATGCTTCCTCTTCTGGTTTTAGTTAAGCTTAGCTAGCTGTACTAGAAAGAGTGATTCAGAAAACAGGTACTTGCATCTTAATCACAAAAATAAAAATTCACTCCAGAATGGGGATTTACCCACAACTGCCATGCACATGCCTTTTTAGCACAGCTGATTTTAGCTCTTTCAGTGGTTTTTGAAGATCTAAACCATTTCAATATTTCCTCCATAAAGTTAACTGGCAGTGTTTCACAAAAATTAGGGAAGGAAGAATAGAATAATCCTATCGTTGTACATATATCTAGAAATTTATGACAGAATAAAACCTTGATAACAACAATTGAAAGCATACTAAAGGTATGTGTAACAACATCAGGGATAAACATCAGAAGTAGCAGTCCTTTGTTTAAAACATACCACAGGAAATATATTCAGCAGTTGGAATTTATGAACATTGAGTGTTTATTTAAAACATTAACCTGGCTTAGGCTATTGTGAAGTGACCAAAAGCACATACAGCTTTCTGCACTTGCAGAAATACTGCAGGAGAAAGGAATAAAATTAATTACCCATTTTCAAATTTTCCCCAAACTCTATGATTAGTGTATTTCAAAATTGGGAATTGACACAATAATTTTGTAGTTTCATTACTTTGATTTTCTATTCCTTATCTAAAATATATTCTACACATTCTCTGAGTACACTATTTTCTGCATGTCTACCCAAAGCACATGCCTTATAGTGGGAAGGAAAATCCAAAATAACCAGTGCTATACATGAAGATAAAGTATCTAAAAATTTACACTACTGATATTTGTCTGTTCTTACAGTTCTGGAATCAATTCCAAACCACTGGGGAAGAAAGTGCCAGTGATGAACACTATATGCAAGTCTAACATGTAAGATGGGTGGAATTCTTGTTTTTCACCATGATCTAAGAAAAAAGAAAAATGCTGTTGTTAGGATAAACACTGATCATCACTAATCATGAGGTTTCCCAAGTTAAAGGCACATGGACTTGCTGACCTGAGAACTATGAAAGCGTGTCAGACTTTGTCTTCCACAAGCAACGAAAGAGCTCTAGTGCAGTAACTGTGGCTTCACAGATTCATGCAGGAGCTCTTGATCCTTGGATGGCTCAGTGAAGGTTTGAACAGAAATATGGGAGGAGATTCTTCTTTTGACATTTGTTAAGCAATGAAGATGGATATGAAATGGTGTGAAAAGCAGCACTCTATTGTTTGAAGGGAGTAGAGGTGATGCTAAAACACATGAAAGATTATAGTGAGTGTCTACAGTTACCAGGCCAGATTCAGCACCCCAAGGGGCAATGGTAACTTTTGGAAGAGAAAACCAATTCAGATTTCTTTTTCTGTACAGTTCAACTAAAAAGAGATCCAGCTAAAAGACTCAAGGATACTAGTTTGGAATTACTCTTAAAGGACACAGTTGAAGTGTCAGCTCAGTTTCTGGCACTTGGACATTTACACACAGGAGGTTTGGGAATACAACATGGACAGTGCTAAACAATAAAGAAATTCTGTATCTTGAGTACGCGTGATTCTGCACCTGCAGCATAGATGCACATACAGCAGTCATTTTAAGAATGGATCCATTAGACACATAATTTTCTTTATTCCTGTGAGGAGCAAAATGTGCTTCTATCTGGTTACTTTGATTAAAAGGAGTTGTAGTTATTGAAGAAATGAGAGGCAGGGTATTAGTGGCCCCTGTACCCACAATAGGATCTGGCAGAGACACAATCAGTTCTTGCTTTTTTACAATGCAGTTTGTAGCTGAACCATGTGCACAAGTGAACATGCTGGAGAAATGAGCTTATTTGGAGCTCATATTTTAGTCTTGCCTAGTTTTTCTGAGCTTTGAATAAAGGATTATGCCATAGAGACCCAGAGGTCAAGGCATCTGTGAAGGTTTTGGGAAAGACAAGTCCAAGTCTGGTATCTGATTCAGGAAGCAGGAATTGGAACTCATTGTTTCACTTCATAGCTATGTGCTATGATTATGAGGTTATTGCCTATTCCTGATCAGAATCCAGGTCTGTCAACTTGATCTTGAAGTTAAGAATTTCTTACCTATTTCTTCATAGATATTTAAATATGTAATTAACACACATAGTAAGTTACGTTTAATGCAGAGAAATATTTCCCTAATGGCTTTGAAGTTTTTAATTGAGTCTCTGGATTAGCACCTGAACACTCAAGGAGCACATGATGGCTGCTGAGTCCATCATACTTTTACATCAGTGACCATGAAAATGAGGACAAGGAGATCAAACTATGGTGAGCTTCTGTTTAACTACATGACGGAAACCAGCACAGCTGGAGTCAATTCTTAGCAAATTGATCAGAATTCCTTTACTTTAACAACAGCTTAACTAATAAATGGACTTCCATAATTTTCTGCAATTGATCTAAATGTATCTTAAAAATTAGTAAAACATTTGATCTTGAAATGTTCACTAAATCTTAAGTATATAACTTTGAAGAACTTACGTAGTTTATCTTTCTGCCAATTCAGAAAAGAATAACTATTTATAATAAAAACTTGTTAATTAGGTAAACTCTTTAGAAGATGAATGTTCATAATTCATTTCCTATGTAACAAAACTGGTGCTTTTTTCTTTTTCAAAATTCAGTATTAACTTTTGTTACCAGGTTTGTATTCTGTTTTTTTGTTTGTTTGCTTAAAGCCATTTTTGTATCAACTTCTGCAGATAGTAGTAATCTCACTGAAAATTTGAAAAAAACGGTATGTGTGTTGATGCTCTTCTTTGGCCATTTTTAAAAGTAAGCACACTTCATACAACAATCCAGACATTTTCCTGGACAGATCTGTTTCTTTTAAGGGGTTTTTCAAGTATTCTGTGTACAAGAAAATCTTGAGCTCCCTTTGAACATAACAGGCACTCAGAAGATCTAATGAAAATACACTCTTTAAAAATATAACTGATCTGGCTTTCACCCTTTTTTCATGATTATTTCTGCAGTTACAGACTGGCAAAATCTGAAAGCAATAGAAACGTCCTATTTACTAAAATAAATGAATACACTGAACTTTTTTCTTTTTTTTCCCCTAAAAGCCCATGTTGCAATCCCTCCTAAGGGAAAAAAGAATAATAAGAAAAAGATGGAGTTTGAACTCAAAGCAAACATAAAAGCTTTATTCACAAAAAAGTCAATTACACAACCCAATTTGTTTTCACCAGCAACGAAAGGAAAGCCTGGTTAGGATGTTGCAAGATCCAAACACCTTGGATCTACATGTTCCACCAAAATTTATATTATAGGTATTTCTAAGAAACAAACTAACAATTAGAGACACCTGTTAAAAGTGCCTGTGCTCTGTTCACACTTCATGGAGTATCTTAAAGTGACAGCATATTAAAATGTCAGTGCAATTCTTTTCCATTACAGAAGTATTTTTAACAACAGAAAATGCAATTAAATTGTCTGCTCCTAAGTACTTGTATATAACTTGCTTAGCATAAATTCTAAAGTACACTGTCGTAGAAGGGAAAACTACCAAATATATACATTTTGATACTAGAAAACACACAATGACAAAAGACATGGACAGGCCAAAAAATAGTAGTTAGATTACCCTCTCCCACACATTTTTTGTACTTGTTAAGCACATAATATATTTCTTCCAGGATTGTTTTTCAATTTTAGATATATAGGCCCATATTGTAAAATGAATATTGCAGCCAAAATAAATACAACTATGCTGAAATTATTCAAAACTTTGCATTTGATTATGTGCCCACTGTACAACTTGCAATGAAACATTCCTTGATTTTGAACCCTCCAGCACATAAATATGTGTCTAACTCATGTCAGAAGCCCCTGAGTGGGAACTAAGACACATTATGGACCATACCTGAGAAACAGGGCAAGATAAGCACCTTCAAACAATTCCTACAGATCCTTTTTATGGGTATCACCCATACAGTGAAGATGCATTTACAGCAACTTCACTGTTAAATAAAGAAAAATTACAGCTTGATGAAGTGTATTACCATGGGGAAAATTCACTTTAAAAAACAATTGTTTATTCAGAAGAAAACTCCAACAAATATGAAAGTTTAAAGTTATCAAAATTGAAGTTCTAACAAAACCTGGTTTAAATATTCTGTCATGAACTCAAACCCATGCATATGTCCAGAACAGAGCATCTAAAATATTGCAGACCCATTTCAATGTCCTGTGGAGTATTTCCTGAGGTGCTACACAGTCTTGTGGCAGTGCCTGAGAGAAAGGTGAAAAATTTGACTGTCTCTTAGAAATGTTGCACATTTTGTCATTTATTTAAAATCACAGACAGATATCACCCTGACCTTCCAAAATGTTCATGTCTTGCCAAATTATCCACCAATATTGGGTTTACTTAACTGATTATTCTGAGCTGCAGGACTGTGTGGAACAAATTCAACAATACTGTAATCAAGGGTAAATTACTTTTACCCACCTGTCCAACACATTGCCCCAGGTACCACTTTGTAGGAGAAGGAACAAAATGAAATGCCCCTAGGTATTTTTGCTCACAGCTTTAGTTTTAGAGGAAGTAATATAAAATACAATTCTTTAAGCTGTATTTCATGAAAAGTCACAAGATTTTCATCTGTATCACTTCTGCAGTTTCCCACTAGCTTCCAAAGCAGTAGCTTCATCATTTTGAAATCTGAAAATTGATTAATGTGTCTTCAAAAGACATCTTCTTCTAATATATTTATCTTTGTTTTCTGAAATATGTCTCATCAAAACTTTAGCTGACCAAATTTCTGTTTATTCTAAGTTTTATTACGGTCTGGATAAAAATCCTGGTTTATTTTTCCAATATGGAAGAATTCAACTACCAGTATTCAAGATATCTGCATGTTCAGAAGCTAACTTGTCTTCAGATAGAAAACATAACCTCTTTCAAAAGGCTTCTGAATCACATTGTTCTCATCACTGAACAATGATAAAATTGAAATTTTTTGCAACTGCCTAAATTATGTCTTCCAAGAGTACCTGCGAATTGGCCTTGTGCTATAACATTTCTGATTATAACTT
Organism: Emberiza elegans; assembly: GCA_024865655.1. NCBI lineage: Eukaryota > Metazoa > Chordata > Aves > Passeriformes > Fringillidae > Emberiza > Emberiza elegans. Next base: position 51,015,504 of record JALJVW010000139.1, on the reverse strand, counting down.
TATGATTTGTCACCCAAGACTCAAGTTTACATTATTCTTAAGCTATGTGATTAAATGGGAGGAAAAACTGTGGGCCAAGCTTTTCAAAGCTGCTAATGTATTTCCACTGCACTCAGGCTAGCCAAGAATACTGGAACTGTTTTAGCCCCAGCACATATAACACAATTCTGCTCTAATTGGTGCAAAATTCCTATTAGCCACCAGGGTCTGTACTGGCATCCACAAAAAGCTGGATTGTAAAAGACATTCTGACCACTGATTTCTTTCCAGAATTACCTACTGCCATATAAGAGTTTGTGAGGAAGAGGTGAAGCAGAATCATTAATCCACCTCTACATCATATACCACCTAAGGACTTCTGATTCATTAAGAAAATTTTTCAGTGCCAAAATCTCTCTCAATGTCCTCTGAGCTGTCAGAGTAGCACAAAAAGACAACAATAAGACCTTGCTCTTCTTATTCAACTGCTCTAAATGCTTCTGCTGAATAAATTTATTCAGAGGCTGAAAATGAGTAAGTGGAAATGGCATCATTAGTGCATCTAATTGATCTCAAAATTTGGTTTGGCTAATCAAGGAAAGGTTTCATGTAACAGAATCAGCTGAATCTATGTGAACTATTAACCTGGTTCCACAGATGTGATGTTCTCTGGGATTTCATGTTGTTTCTAATGGATGAGATGTTTTTCATGGTACTCAGAATGCATATGAGCATGATATACTCATCATCCTTCTTTTATTACTTTTCTGAGGATTCATCAAAATAGTGGATGGAAAGTGTCTGAGTCAGAGACTTCAGCTCTTATTATCACAGGCAACTCTGTCATATATGCCTTTGTAGGTCACTTACCCTAAGAAAGTGACTGCTGTAAAGATAGGAGGCTTCTTGCCTCCATAGTGCCTGTTATCATGCATCAGCAGACAAAGGATCAGAAGGTCACCTGTCCTAATATCTAGTCTTTGCCAAAGTCTACAGAGGATCATCAGGCCAGTACACAGTAAGATGACAAATATATACCCTCTGTATTTCCAGATGTCATGATTCTGGAGCTCAGGCCTCTTGTTAATTACGACCTTGTTATCTCCACATAACTATGGGAGTAAATGTCACATAGGGCACTGTACGTATTTCTTTATACAGGTTTACTTCTTACCCAGAGCACAGTGCTTCATGTTACATTTTTTTCATGCTGTTCATCAGAACTGACTGAAAAAAACACACATCTGCTTGGAGAGAGACTCAGTTTACTTCCTTCCATATTCCTCCCTCTCTAACTACACATTTTGCTGGGCAGTTTTGCTTGTTTGCTTGCTTGTTGGTTTTTCATATTTTCTTCTTTTTGTTGTTGAATTGGTTTTTGATAAATTAGAGAGCTGAATCTGATGAGTGCAGGGCTGACATAAGGGAATATGAGGCTCTTTTTAGTAGCCATGAATTAGTATATCTGCTAAAGCTGTAATATGAAAATTCAAAATCCTAATTACATTTTCCACAAAAAAGTCAACAGCTCTTTGTAGTGTGCAATCATTTTTCATTGTAATAACAGCAAGCAACTTCTGCAATATTGTGCAATTTTATTAACAGGGAACTTCAGGAATCCTTTATTCATTCAAACTTGACCAAGTATTTAGACACTAGAATTAAGTACTGCAGAGCTGATAAATGAGTACATTGAAGTACAGGAACTAATATACCCATGAATTCAATGGTTTGATGCTTCTTACTTAAGATCTCCCATGATCAGTTGATCTGATGTAAGAGTTCACCTGAAACAGAACAGGGAGGTTTACACCTCAATTGGTTCTCCCCTGTCCCTATTTGGTTTTCACTGAGTTGTCCTGCTGCTTTCTCTGTGATAATTCTGATGCTCACTGAACCCTTCCAGTAAACTGATACAACTCACAAATTCATGAGAAACTGTACCAACTTATTCTTCCCCTGGGGTGATATGTTCTATAGGCTTATGGCAAACTACAAGGTTCTGTAAGGAGGGGCACTTGGCATGAGGGAGACAAGCATCTTTTCTTTTTAGCAACAATGAACAACAAAATTGGAATTTTCTGTCTTGTAGAGTTGAAAACTAAATTTCAATATATTCCTAAATTTCCTAAGACATGTGCCATATACTGTTACAATTTTATCTGTATAAAAATAGAATTGTTAACTGTTTTACTTCCTAGATATGTCAAGTTGATAATATAACAATTTGGAAAGAAAAAGAATGCATCTGGAAAAGGATAGCAATGAATAGTAATAGCTATTAATTTAAAAATCGACCTTTCAATTATTAAATTGGGAAATATTTTTACTTACACAACATTGCTGCATTATTCTATTCCCCTGTGAAGGCAACATACCTTTCTTGCATTGTTTTTATTTATCCTATGATGGAACTCAACTTATACCTTCAAAAGAATATATTTGTCCATAACTAACTGAACTTGATTTTCTAAGAGAAGACATAACACCATGAAGCCTGTTCTGTCAGACAAGATAGAAAAAATGGCAATCATAGAAATAAAAGTTCATATATAATTTAGGGGACATAGTAAATAAATACCTATACACCTTTGATTAGGATGCAGTTTTGCATTACTAGATGGCTGATCCAATAGTCTGCAGCCACTAGAAAACAAATACTTTTCAATAGCTTAATTTTCTGACACACCATCAAGCTAAATCAATCTCCCCTGCAGTTTGCAACTGCTAGACCTGGCATATGGGAAATGGTGGGACCAAACTACAAAGAATAGAAGGGTGTTGGGTGTCAAGGGACCAGGAGCAGGCCTAACTCTCCCAGTGTAAAACCACCTTTTCAGCAATTAGGTGTAACAGCATACTCTAATGGCAGCATGTACACACATGCCTTTCATGCATTCCTTTAGCATACAGTTTGGGGGTTGCCACTGTTGATCTGGGTCTGGAGTGCCCCCTTCTTTGTCCTCATATTGCCTGATACATCATTGTGTGGGGAATTAATTCAGAAAACCAAGCTGGTAAAAAAGAAACCCAGCCAGAAAAAGAATCGCATTGTAATTATTTACAATGATTAATTGGTAAGTCTTCCACTGTGCTAGCTCCTGAAATCCAGTGTGTGTCAAGGGGGCAAAGAATGGGAGTGTATGTGTCGAAGGAACACAATTCCAAAAGAATTGACCTGAAAATGTTGTGGAACCATGTTTTTAAATGAAACACGCCTCCCTTCACTTCTTTTTCAGATACAAAATAAGTTTTAAAATGTGGGTTTTTTTTGATTTTGTTGTTATTTGTTTGTTTGTTTGCTTTTCCTTTCCAGATTTGTGTTCCAGTTTAACAATTTCAAAACTTGCAGCCGACCCTGAACGCCACCGTGCCCACATGGGCACCCACAGCACCTTGCACTGCTCTGCTGCAGGCCCATGATGGCAGCCAGCACACAGGGGACACACAGGTACTCTTTAGCCCCTGCTCCAGATTTAGGGAATGGCCACAAGAAATGACCACACTTTTGTAGTTACAAATAATTAGTTCTGCTATGGATCAATCATCCATTATGATGACAATGAGAAAATTGGGAAGGCCACAGCACCTCTGAGGCACAACCCCTTCTGCGTGCTGCTCTTCAGCTGGTGCCACTGAGCTCTGCCCCGGCTCAACTCGGGTTGTAAAAGCACAATCTAACCCACTGCCTGCTCACCAGGGAGTCATCAGCTTACTACAGCATTGCTGCAGCTAAAAACTTGCAAATATTTCCTTAGCTTTTTGTTGTTTCTTTTTACTCTCTTGAGAAATAAGTTCAAAAGACATGTCCATTGTGCCAAGATTATTTTGGAGATGGTATTTTACTTGCATCCCACTCAACATGAACACTCTTGTTTCTCAAAACCCCCTCTAGACCTAGAATACACACTGATGCATCTGTTCGTAAAAACTTACAGAAAGCACAGTTCATAAAGATATTATCTCTCTTTTTATTTATTTATAGATTTACTTGGCACTTACTGGCCTAATGCAGTTATTTTCGGGACATACTTAAATACAGCATTAAGGGCCAACTACTCTGAGAGAATTATTGGCATTGCTACAGTTACATTGTGCTTCCAACACATACAGCTTTATTCTCTTGTATCCATAGCCTTGAAAAGCTAACTCAAGTACAAGTAAGAAAAAGAGAAATGCAAAGAGGAGAAAATTTACTTTTTGTTTATTGTAAATGAAGTCATTAAACACTGATTTTCTATACTTGAACTGTCTCCCACTCATTGCAGTAGATGAACAAATTCTAGTAAAATAAACATAGGCAGTTTTCTTTCTTTTCTTTCTTTCTTTCTTTCTTTCTTTCTTTCTTTCTTTCTTTCTTTCTTTCTTTCTTTCTTTCTTTCTTTCTTTCTTTCTTTCTTTCTTTCTTTCTTTCTTTCTTTCTTTCTTTCTTTCTTTCTTTCTTTCTTTCTTTCTTTCTTTCTTTCTTTCTTTCTTTCTTTCTTTCTTTCTTTCTTTCTTCCTTTCTTTCTTTCTCCCTCTTTCTTTCTTTCTTTCTTTCTTTCTCCCTCTTTCTCTCTCTTTCTTTCCTTCTTTCTTTCCTTCTTTCCTTCCTTTTTCTTTTCTTTTTCTTTCTTTCTTTCTTTCTTTCTTTCATTTTTCTTTCTTTATTTTTCTCCTTGCTTGAATTATTTTAGGCATGTTCCATCCATGGTTAGAAATCAGGCATGACAGTGGTCTAATGCAAAAGTTTTGTCCATGGAGAAATCAGACATGACTACAGTCTACCCCTGAATGTGATCTTAATGTTTTATACCACTGACAAATCATTAACATCTGTTAATAACTCACCCAGCTGCTTTGTTAGATTGTTTTAAAAAAATCTTATGTACACCATAGATGTCTCCAACTCATAGTCTAAGTAACCTTTCCCAGCTGCTTAATCCTTATTTAAAATCTTACTTTAAAATACACACATTTTTTAACTATCCCATTTCTTTGTCTCCAGACAAAGTAACTTTGCTAACATCTGTTCATTCTCACTCCCCAATTCCCATCTTAAATACTTATTTTCAGCATGTATTTTTCTTGTAAATAGAATCCCATGTACTTTCTCACCTCCCAGTCCTTCATTTTCTCCTTTCCCTCTTGCTCTCATTCCACTCTATCCCTCATGATTTCTTTTGACTGATTATATTTTAAATACAGTATTAATAGAGAGAAAAATATTATTTAAAGAGCTTCTCTGATTATCTCACACTAATTTAGGCTTGGGAAAAAAGAAAATGGGGGCATGCCATGAATCTACTATGTCTAAAGGGAATAAACAAAGGGAAAGGGGAACAATATACAGTAATGGGTGTGTAGGTAGTTGTTAGAGATAAAACTATGTAATGGAAATACCGGAACATTAGAAAATACCTACTGGCTGTGAGAAGCAGAAGGCTATGCAGGGGCATTCCAATGGAATTAGAGGGGACTTGTCACTGGGCACAATTTAAAATAGACTGGACAAAAGGTATGGTTTGGGACCAAGCAACAGGCAGAGGCAAGGAGAGAGGAGAGGGTGAGGGTGAGAAAAAGCGAGAGGGAGAGGAAGCTGAACTCATCACTGGGATGGAGATTTCTGAGTGCCAGTACAGCAGAACATGACAGACACAGGCTGTAACACCTCATTTGGGAACAGGCAGTGATTTTAAGTGCTAATTCTACAACAGTGGTCAAAAGAGTACAGCTCTGGATAAAATGCTAGCAGTCCTGGTACCATTGCCCATTGCCAAGAAATAGCAGATGAATAGTTGAATAGATGTCCCATGTCCAAAAGAAATAAATCAGATTTACAAGTGATGTACAAGATAGTTCACATTGCACTGAGCACCAAATCTTCTAATGCTATTTCTGTCTCCCTGTTAAGAGTGTAAGGAGCACTGAGGCAATTTCCATAACCCAAAAAAGTTACATTTCTGTAAGTTCCAGAATTCCTTTTTTGACAGCAATACAATAGCATGAGGGAATCTAAATGAACAAAATAATTAAACACATCTATTGTATTTAATACAATATAACACACTAAAATACCACAGGGTATTTTACATGGCTGTATTTTTCCAGATCTGTCAGCTGACCCACAGATCCAAAATATTTCAAACTGAATTTGAATATTTTGTCAAGAAAATTTAGTCATGGCTTCTGATTCTTGTAAATATCCTGTTTATCTGTAGATATCTTGAGACAGTACAAAAAAATCTAAGTGCTTCTATACTATCTTTAATGTCTTCAGTAGTTTCTAACTAGAGAAACAGACAACACTACAATGAGTACATTTTAGAGGGTACTTAGTCCTAGGTTCTCTTCCTTTTTTTCTTTTTCCCATTGGGCGGTGTAATGACAAAAGAATTATTCTCTCATAATTGTTAGGCATGGTATGATTCCTTGCCGTAACAGTTTTAGAGCTCTTTCATCACATTTTCCTGTCCTGTCTAGAAGAGGGTTATTTGTAGCATCATATTATAAAAGGAAGCATTTTCATAAAATTAAGGCAATAACAAATGGAAGAAAAAAATTCTAGAGCTTTCTTGGATTTAAATTGCAAGTGTAGAATGTACATCTTGTGAAATCACAAAACACAGTCCACACCACTTTTTTGCAGCTGCATCAGGCAGACACAACTAATCACCAGCAGGTTTTTCCAGTGCTAGAGAACTTAAATGTAAAGAAACTTCACTTCCTCTACCAAGGAAGATGCTGTACCACTACACTCAAATATATCTGTGTACATTTATTTCTCTAAAGCATGTAAATATATAGATGCTGATTATCGGAGAGAAACCCTCGGGCTCTTGTCATTTTACAAGTTCTGCCCATGTAGTTGCCAGTATATTTATATGAACTTTTAAGCACTGGACATCCAAACATAGAAAGAATATTGTGCTATGTCATTAGAATGAAAACAAAATATACATTAAAGGGACCTGAAACTCTTCTAGCTTATTGTCCAAATAGGGGGAAAAATTAAGTAACAAGCAAAAAATTGTTAAGAAAACAAAAGACTGAATATATCTTGCAAATGTCCATGGTCAAAAGGATTGCCACTAGCAGGATGGATAATATTCAATATGTCTTCCAGCATGATTACCATTTACTCCCCAAATCAGCTGCTCAAGGAACCATCTGTAAAGGTTCACCTAGACAGAACTGTGTTTGAGGAATGTAAAAGACCTTCTCACAGAATCAGAATTGTCTGAGTTGGAAGGGATCCAGGGATCATCAAGTCCTTCTCTTAGGTGAATGGCCCATACAGGGATTGAACCCACAAGTTTGGCATCACTGGCACTACACTCTAAATCTCAAACAGAATTAAATATTTGATATTTTATACTATTCAAGGTGCAAAATTGCATCTTTGAGAGAACCAAGGCCACTCCAAGTCAGCTTTGTCCATCAGCCTTCTAGAAACCCCAAACATCCCTTCTGTATCTATCTGACAAGAAATTACACAATTATCACACATTCCTTCTTGCCCTAGCATTCTTTTTCTTTTGCTCTCTCTGGTAGACTGTCCACTTGCTTCCTTGTCTGAAAAGCTTATCCCATCTACTACTGCCTCTCAATTCCCCTATGATGGTCTCACCACTTGCTCCCTGCACATAGAGCCATTTCACTTCCTTCTGGTTCACTTCCGAAGTAAGTAAGTAACTATTTGGGCATCTGGACTTGTCTTTATTCCATACTATTCCCCTAAAAACCTCACAAACAAGGAAAGAATTCTTTAATAGGTAAATAGAGATTATTGTTCTATCTTGAGCTGAAGGTGGACATGGTTTATTTTGTGGGTGTTAGAAATTCTAGGTTGTTACAGCTCACAAGCGACCCAAGAAACTGAGGGAAGTTTTGGTAAATCCAGTGAAATGGCACAGGTAACATGTAACTCGAAGCAAGCCATGCTGTCAAATAGAAATTATGATTTTAGGGTATTTCAGTCCCTAAAAAAGAACGACCTATTCATTTAAAAAAACTCAAAGAGTAGATGGCACAATGCGTAATCAAAATTAAAGATAAGCTTGAGAGATCTGTAGCAGTCTGATTTGAAGATGCAGAAATTCCATTTCTATCAAAGAAGGGGTAGAGTTATTTTAAAATCAAGAAAAAAATATAGGTTATAGATCTTCCAAAAATCTATACTGATTTGAAATAGGGGTATCATCAAGCAGCTCTGGTGTTTGATCACATATAATACAGCATCACATGAGGACAGCCACACTTATACAGCTCCTTTTATCCCAAAAGATCTTGACACTCTTTATAAAATACACACGTGGTACACCGATGAATAGCAGAAAAAAAAAAAGCACATAGGAACAGAAATCACATTGACCAGCACTGCAAATCAGAGCATCTGTTTAACAGTGTACATCAAGACTGTTCTTTAATTCAGGGAAGGATTTAAATTGCAATAGTATATCTAGCAGGAATTATTAGCCCATGTGCCCTTATTAATTCTTAACAGATTGTACATCGAAGGAAAAAGAAAGGCAAATTACAGAGCGCTGGATCACATCCACATCCAAATTACTATAAACTGTAAAGTCCTCATTATAAAAAAAGTTGAATCTGTATATAAATATCCAAAGTATTTCAGTGCTGAAATTCAAATGATAAAACCAGAGTACAAGCTGCAATATGCACACAAACCCTGTGAAAAATTGTGCCAAAGGCCACTGATAATTGAAGGAAATCTAATCCTAGAGAAAAGCCTTGACATTTGGATGAAATAAAGACATTAAGCTGAGTTGGTCAGGGATTATTTTTACTTGGTTCTTTTTCTTCAAAATGAAAAAAAAACATTTCTCAAGAAACTATCAGTTTCAATATATTTTTATACACTTCTTTTAGATGACAATGGATGTTGTTCTCTCCATTTTCAAACAAAACCTTCTGTTTTTCTAGTTCAAAATTACTTAAAAGACATTGAAAAGAAAGAAAGGGAAAAAAGGAAGTGAAAACTTCCAAAATCCAAAATTAATTGCACGAAGTTTCATTGGCCATAACTCATTGTTTTTCTAGGTCTTCTGAGATTTCAACTGTTCATTCCAATACAGAATATTTTGGTATCCTGATAATTTTCCCAGGACAGGAAGACTATTTTCTGCTTAAAACTGTTACGAATCTAACTAGAGCAGTTCGCATCAAGTACCATGAACTTAACATGGCCTGATGCAAACCAAGTGAACTATGGTCACTCACTTGGAAATGGTAACACTGCATAAGGACAATGAACTCTTCCTTAACCAATGTTTTTCAGAAACAAGCTCCACCTCTGCCCATTCAAACAAAAAAGACCAAAAATCAAAGAGGAATTAATGATATAAAGGAAGTAGCTCTTGCAAAATAACAGATGGAATGAGATCAGAAACACATGTAGTAAGCTGAACTTTTTTAATAAGACCAAAATGACAGAATTGGAACAAAGGAACAGAATGGATAAACATGCACACAAATCAGCAGAACAGTTGCTAACTAGAAATAGGTCTGTAATGCAGATTCCAAACCTCGATTTAGATCCCAAATAATTTTTTAGATTTGGGCCTTCAGATTAATGATGTTGGTTTAGAATTTTTCAGAAAGAGTAGCAAAATTTAGAATCTCCATCCTGACTACACAAGAATTTCCTCCACAGTTTCTAAGGTGCATTATGTGCCTCATATTTTAAATGCTGATGCTCAGGATCACACATGAGACCAAAAGTCAGTCCAAATGAAGATTCTGATCTAAAGCTGAACTATGTGAAGAGGCATTACAGTAGAGCAATATGGACTGCAGTCTTCCTGCCATAGGTGAGAAACAGATTTAATAAAAAAACAGCGATGTGTGATAGGTTGATCATGAACACAAGCTACACCTTATAACTTATTTTCCTGATAAATCAAAGTAAAATCTTTCAAAATAATGTCTCCTGGGTCTCCTTTCTGCATTGATTTTGAAATTTCATGCTCATCCCAATGTGAGACTGCATTGTGAAGGCACAAGTATGTCGAAAAATAGAAAAGAATGTTTCAACATAGAGGAAAAAAAAATCAAACGGAACTGTCATTATTTGAGTTAACTAGAGAAGTATAAAAAACTGCTCACTGAATATATGTTTAAAATGTTAGGACAAAGGTTACCTTGATGATTCCACTATTCTATTATTAATAAAATAATAAACTAAACTTTCTCCAAGTCTTTTATATGGTATTTGGCATAACATTCACTTCTCTTTGAATACATTGTCTGTAAGTAAAAAACCTCTATATACTCCAGTGGTATGAACTCAACTATCTCCACTGAAGTCAACATAGATCTGGAGGAAAATTTGGTATTATTGTGATGTGAGAGAAACCATCTCTCTTTCAGATATTTGTCTCAAAATGCACAGTGATGTCAAATTACACCTAAAATGGAATAGGGAAGTAAATGATTCATCTAATTCCCATAACATTTTTCCTGTTCACAGGAATTTCAGACATATTTTCTTTTCAGATGTTATGCATTTGAAAGTTTTTGATGATGTGTTGTTATTTTTAATCTATTATTTGAAAACACTTATTCATACATTTCTTCATTTGTTTTTCTATTAAATTCTGTAGATAACTGTTGAAAAAATTACTCAGTAGGTTTCCATTTCCTGACTACTTAATACCAAGTCACATCCAAAACTATTTCCACACAAATATATGTTTCACAGTCTGTATGATTACTTGCAAAGGAAATTTTGAAATTGTTTTCAAGAACAGTGGAGTCACTAAAATTCAGCTGTATAAATATTGGTGATAATCAAAGAAAAAGAAAAAGCACATTAGGGGAATCAACGCATAAACCTAGGGAAATAACCTCAGACTATAACCTGGAACTGTCAGAGAGACCACAGCAAGATCCTCCAGTTACCAGCTGGGCTTGCTTGACTGATTCCTCAAATACAATCAGCTTTTCCTTTGGCTTTACACAGCTCCCTGGAATTCTCCCATTCTCTCACCAACTATGCACCTGTGAGCTTCTGCATAAATACTAATTATCCAACAATAAAAAATAATTAATTTCTGAATTTTTATATTTTGATTGAGGCAAAACATATAAATTCTACCCGGAAAATCACTTTACTGTTTATAAATTTAAAGTAATACATATGGCAATGTCTTGTCCTATGTATCATGATCTAGTAGGTCATTTTGTCATCCTTTGAAAGTCTCATGGATGAAAACAACATTACAGCCTGCATTATGTTTCAGACACAAAAAAAGGTACAAAGTAAGCAAACCCAATTCTTTATCCTAAGATAAGACACTTTTCTCCTCTGTCATCTTCTAGGAAAGAAAGATCATCTAGAGCTCTTAATTAAAAAATAGACCTTCTATGCCTTGACTGTATCTGTGCCGGAAAACTCTTGCTAGTGCTGTCACTTCTCATACATGGACACACAAAAAAACTTGCCAGACTCTGTATTTAGGAAGACAAGAACAGAGGTTCAGTACTTTATTTGATGGCTAACTTAATCGTAAGGGTAACTGATATATAAAATAGCTATTAGAAACTCTTCTAAAAAGAAAATAAAAAATCAGCACATCTTTTTTTGGTATCTCATCAGAAACTATTCCAATATATCTTGCAAATGAGGAAAGAGCTTCATTTCAAAGAATAAGTGGGATTCATAAAGCTAAAACAATGAATCATAATTATCTTAATCTATCCAGCTATCAGGAATTTCTTAGAGTAGTGATCTTTGGTGTTCCATCAGAGAAAAAAATAAAATTATTTTCACATATACACTTAGGAAAAAAACACTTCATTAAGCATTTGGATTCTCTATGGTTTATAAGCATGTACTTATATACTGTTCCTCCCTTGATGTGAGCAGATAAACAAATCTAGCATTGTTACTGTAGAATAATAGAAAATTGCTAAACACAGAAAAGATATTGCAAAATGTCATAAAGGAGCCAAACCATTTTCCAGGGTTTCAAAATAATCTTTGACAGAAACTTTATTTTCTCCAATTTTTTATTAAAAACATGCACTTACACAAAATATCAATGAAGCACTAAGCCACCAGTCCACTAATGTGAGCCTCTGACATCTTCCCTAAACTCTTTCAGAACAGTGACTTAGATCAATGAGATTACATAATTTGAAATGGCCACAGGACTCTTTTAACCAAACACACTTCTAGGAAAAAAGGTAGGAAACTCAAAACACCATAAAAATTAAGGAACAAATGGTGCTTTCATACATCCTTTCACCTAACCTATAGGAAGAAAACCCTAAACCAATCACCAAAACTGTAATAGCTGGAAGTGATTATGAACCAGTGGATTATCAATACCATGTTGGGAAAGATTAAGCACACAATAGTACTTAGAAGCATTGCAAGAAAGGAATAAAGTCAATAAAAAACTACTAGAAAACATTCTATGTCCAAAGTTCAGAATTAAAACCAATGCTTCATTTAAACTTTCAAGGCCATCAAAGAATTAATCTGCTATAGTAAATCAGGACCATTACAAAATGAAAGGAAGAAGCATGATGTTAGGAACGTAGAACAAAATGATGGACGAGATCAAAGGACATTCTATTCTTGGTTTTGTCATTTGCTTTCAAAATGTAAGTATTTTGAACTACTACCATCTGCTGAGATCTGCAGAAATGTTTCTGCAAAATCTGTGTAATATCTCTGAATACATCTGCATCAACAAACTAGAAAAACTATCACTTGGGTGCTGCCCACTTCTGCAAAGAGCTGCAGCTAACTCAGTGGAAGAGTTAACTCAATGGAAGTTTCTTCAAATGAAGAAATTTGTTTAATGGATTTTTAATTTGATTCAGCCCCTCAGTTTTACTTTGATCAATAATCTGATTTCTTCTGGACAGCTACTGTTGTTTCCTTTCTTTCTACTTCTTTCTTTCTTCTAAAAATTCCACTGTTTATGTGCTTACATTTTAAATGTAAAGGTTTCCTAATTTTTACTTTTTATTGTGTTTTTAAGGATTGTTACAGCTTGACAAATATCCCCATACACTCTTTAATGCTTTACATTTCAGGACCTCAGATCTGAAAAGCCTTTTCACTACTAAAAGTGTGTAAAACTCAGTGAAATCTCAAAGAGACGTGGGAAATCTGTCCTTGTGTTCTGAGAGTCCACTGTTCCTATCAGAAAACTGAAAGTACCTCTGTTGATTGCCAGTACAGGTGTGCAATTAATGCATTTTCTGACACATGATATTTGGCTTACACTAAATTATGAATTATCTACATTCTTACTACAAAAGAACATGACTTCTAATCCAGTACAAAGAGAAAAATGGGGAGGAGTAAAACCAAGGCTTGAAAGCTAGAGGTGAGTTAAAGCACAAACTGCCAAAATGAAGTCACTAAAGCACATCCTTTGGGGACCAATTGACAGATTTTTTTTCTTTTAAATTTGGTGTTGTATTTGTTTTGCTTGTACCCTGTTGCTTCTGAGTCTTTAATTTCAATCTCATGAAAATCTTGTTTTAATAGTATTGTTTCAGCGGTACTTGGAGGGGCAGAGAGGACCCTCAGAATCACCAGGTGCATTGTCTCTGTATGAATCAACACATCCACGTTATGAAGGGATATGAAGGATTGCCTGAGCCACCTCCAAGCCTCGAGGAGGACCTACAGCACCTCAGCAGCATTTAACGCAGCTGGAGCCTGAATAACTCTCTCCTGGTGTTGGGCAATGACCACAGACAGATTACTTCCTTCTGCAAAATGCAACCTGCAAGAAAAATGCATCTCAAAGTCTTAGGCAAATCACAAAATGTGATTTAAATAGACGCCAAAAAGTGCATCCAAAAAAAGCTCACATGTTGGCTAACTGAACTAGAATAGGAAGTCATAATTGGCAACTTTAAGCATATCCAGAGACCAGAGCTGTCCTCATCATTTGTTTGGGGCTGATTAGTCTCCTAGTGAAGCTTTTCTACCTACATGTCTCTGACCTAGGTAGAGCTCCAGGAACAGTATCTATGGTAAGTGTTGGCACTGCATAACACACGTGGCATGAATAGCTTTCACCTTCTACTAGGATGCTTCTCCATTCTGGTTTGCTTTTCATGTGCAGTAACACTGATTTGTGAATTTATATAAAAACTAAAATGCATAGGAAATAAAAGGATATTCCAGAAACACAGCTATTCTTTTTTTCCATTTCAGTAACCAACATTAAGCAAATTTTTGTGGGCATTTAATCATTTATATTCACATAAGAAGAAATTTTCAGAAAAAAAATAAAGACAAATAAAAATATTTTAAAAATATAAAATCATGAAGTTATTTAGCTTACAAAGACAATATTGAACATCTCCTCTTATTATTTTTATTAAAAATTGATGGAAATTATTTTGAAGGCAATATGGTATTCTCCCAATTACATATAAAAAGCATTACTGCAGATATTACATATACTAAGTGAATTTAACTTTAGCCATCTTCATGTCATAGCATTGTGTTACAAGAGTAAAAATAAATGTCATAAGCAGATTTAACACCTTTAGATGACCTCTAATCAGAAATGTGCCATGCTACTAAAATTCCATCTGTCAAATGCTGTAAATACAGGTAAGTAAATATAAATGTCATTAGAGGCACAAGTTATCTTACTGGGAGAAGTTCTAGGATTTTATTTTTTGACAGCTTGTAATTTGGATATCTTCCAGTGTCAATAAAACCTGTTCAAGCATGATCTTACCTTGTTTTCACTACATCAAGGGGATGCATCAGGCAAATTTCTACAAGACCTATAAAAGAATAACAAAGAAAGGCCTAATAAACATTTGTACAAATAGTAATTTAATTTTCATTGACTCCAAGTTTTTAAATTTGAAAGGCAAAGTAAAAACCTACACATATCATTGATGACACAGTACTCGTACACCTCATATATTAAACATTCACTTCTGTAGTGTGAATAAACCATTGGGCTGTTTCAACAGTGAACATAGCTAGTTGCTTATTGGAGTGGGCTAAGTGAGGACTTTAACTACACAATCAATTTAATCTCTATTTTTGCTCAGTTTTTCTGACTTAAGAACAGTGGGAACATTTGACTGGCATCATAAATAAATACATTAAGTCTTGCTTAATGTATTTATTTATACATCCCTTCCTTTCAAAGGAAGGGAGTTCAGGTTGGCACTTGCTTCTTTGTCATACAAGAATAATTCCTAAGGACACTGCAGGACTGCACTGGTGGCTCAGATGCCCTTGATGTTGAGATGACAGCTGATTCCTGAGTATCTGAGCTGCAGCCTCACTGGTTCTTTGTCCTACCCTACCCTGTGCTAATGCTGATGTGTGGTCCTGGTTTTTCCCCTTTGAGTGTGAATCTCAAGGGGCCAGTGCCAAGGTAAGAGAGATCTGGAAGGTCCCAAATGCACCTGTCAACACCACCTTCAAAGTTGGCTCTATTATTTTTTCTACCCACTTGACACCCGATGAAAAGTCCATACATAACCTAGGGAGAACTTTCTAGTTAAATTTCTAGCTTTGCCTGCTCTCCTTTCCATTTGGCATATCAGCATCACTCCAAAGAGCAAACAAGCAGCAAAAAGATGTATTTATCAGGACCACTGTAAAAGCATATTTTAGAGATCTTTCAATCTGCAGACAGAATAAAAACTACTACAGAAATCTTACAGGACTTTGAAGTTTTAAGAAAATGCATGCATACATTCCCAGATAATAATTACAATGTCTTTGAAATTTCTGTGCCCTGATTATTAGGACCCTAAAATGTCCACTCACTCTTTTTACCTAGTGTAATAAATTCAATGCTACACTATGAAGAAACTGGTCATGAAGACTATATTTATTACAATGTTTGAATGCATTTAATTACTTTATTTATGATTATTGTAAAATTAATCACAAGGCTTTCATAATGAAGATTGTTTTGATGAGTCAGAGCTAAATTTCCAAAAATCTTGATTCAGGAAAGCATTCTTCTTCAAGTTAAAATATCTGCAAATTCCTTATTTTAGGTATAACATAGAGTCCCACTGAAACTAAGCACATGCTTATGTTCCACTACATGCTCTCCTATTTCAGATGTCACTGGCTTAAGTTCCACACCCTGTCCTATTCCTTTAATGGCACACACCACATCTGAGCTTCATTTTCATTATTTTCTATCATTACAGTATAATGCATAAAGACTGAAAAACATAAAATTTTCCAGACAGCCCCTGATCCCTAGTTTTCTGCCAGTGAGTTTGAAAGACAGTATCAAGTTAATATTTATGGTCACTGTTTTGCTGTATTTTCTTTTCACTCCATGCAACATGGTTTATTTTCAATTTTGGATAAAAGGAAGAAAACATAGGTGACATCAGCCAAAGAATATTAATATTAGTAGTAATGAGACTCATTAAAAAGATTGCAATTTTTTCAATGAAAGCAAAAGCTGTCATCATTATTTCTGTGCAGGTATATTTATTGCTGTAATTATTGTCCAAGAATTGCTTCTATTTTACTAAAATAAGATCATATCACATTTCACAGAAGGGAACGGTCCCAAAATCTATAAACTGCTTCAACAGCTGCCAACAGGTGCTTTGTGAGTGGAGCTGCAACTGAGTATTTCAGTGCTGGCAGGGGGCATAGCCCATGAGTTTTTCCTTTTCCAACCACCCTCCTTTTCTAAGCTCTCTTTTTCCAACCTTCTCCCCCTCTCCCCATTTTTGATCTTCTATTCCATCTAATTTTGGCAGATAGAGCCTACAGTAGGGGGCCAAGCATGGGGCCAAGGGTTGTTCACCCTATTCTGTTTTTGCAGCATTAATGACCATTTTGGGAGAAAACTGTAGAGTGCCAGAATTTGCCTCTATTTTCTTGGTCCTTGTAGGATAATTTTTAATTCAGGCATTTTTCCAGCAACTGAATCAGATGAATTCCAAGGTCCTTGGCAAGAGCTCTGTTTTGATAAGTTCAGGATTCTATTGGTTATCTGCCTTTCTCAGTCTTTCCTTTGTCTCATCATCTAATTACACACCAGGTTTTAAACGATGTACAGTTACTTGATTTCACCAGACCGAATTCTTCAAAAGATGCAGGGATTATGACACATCTCTCTGAAGAGCACCAAAGGACTGCACACTGTGCAAGACACTAATGGAACAGCTACAAACACAAGCTACATTTTTCCATCTACTATAGTAGTCATGCAAATCATTACAACATCCTACTTGATAGCCTGCCCAGAAAGTGTGGTGGCCCTACTAAATTACAAGCACTCTGAGATGTGCTCAATAAAATAAAATATATTGCCCTTTCTTTAGCTAATGTTCATCAGCTTTGTAACAAATTCAATTAGCACTATGAAAATCTAATTTACTAAACATCTCTATTAGGGTGCAATATATCTTAACTTGTCACTCTGCAAAGACTACTGTTTACAATCTTAAAAAAAAAAAAGTAGTTAAAATAGTTACAGATACATTGTCCAAAAAATACTCTAATCGTCCCATTGGGTCTCCTTGGTGATGTCACATGCAAACTAACCCAGAGTGATATATGATGGCCTAATTATGTTTAAAACAACTCTGATCCAACTAGCTGAACAAGAGCCCAAAGGAAATATAGGAAAGAACAATTACCGGGCCAGTCCAACATTTGTTGTCTTCTGGGTGGGAAAAAATTCCCTGTGAAAACTAAATAGTGATCATAAAATAAGACATAATCAAAATCTGTGTGTTGAAGAAATAACCAGCTGTCATCATGGACATGCCTGAGCATACACAAGTGGAATATCAACAACCAAGAAGGGAATCCAGAATTCTATTATGTAAAACATTCTGCTCAGTAACTGAGCCCATGGAGGGAATAAAATGACAGAAAATGCTGACCCTCAAACTGACCCTCCTCAGTAAATCATTTTCCCTTTCCCAACTAATATCTTCTGTCTTTAAATTGTTTAGCATTATGGATTACATTACATTTCCCTCTACAAGATTCCCACTTAAAATTTCATACTGGCAATTTCACACACATCTCTTCCATGCAAACATTTTGGTGACTGGTGGCTATTTTGAGCTCCTTTGTTCTTTGTTGCTCTATTCCATCATTCAAGCAAGCCTTGTATCAATAATCATACATGGCTTGAGAATACTTTGACACTGTTTAAAATGTGTTGTAACAATCCATCTGGCAAAATGTAAAAGCTTGAGATTTCAGCAGCACAGGATTACAGCTCTCCTTGAATCTGCAAGGGTTTCCATACTTCATCTATTCACTGCATAGGGAGAAAAAGAACGAAATCTAGCTAACAGTTCTTGCAAAATAACAAAGATAAAACCAGAACCATTTGCGCTTTGGAATGCCTTAGGAGAGGACTTATATTTTTATCTCCAGTATTTCATTGACCCTCAAAGCTATGAATTGAAAGTGTGAAGTGCCTGTGATGGACACTGATTTCTTTCAAAAAAATCTGAGCAGCTCACCCTCTATGTGTTTTCTGCATCATACATGAACACAGATTCAACACAGATTCAAGAGATGTAGAGCATGATCCATGTGTTAGTTCAGACAACCCCTACAGTGTAGAAGCCATCATGCACCCTCCTCCTTGTGTTACTCATTTCCCTGGAATAACACAGTCACTGGAGAAACACAACAGACAGGAGACTGGTCAGAGAAAATGTGGCAATAAACACATCAGGCACTGTATATTGTATAGCTGGAACAGTTGATATTTATTTTGGCTTTTACATAGATATAGTTACAATGTACCAAATGATCATAAATATTTTATGTGTACTACACATTTCCTTCTGAGAATACAAGTCTGACAGAAAGAATCTCGTGTTGATCTTTGTATCCTAATCAAAACAATGACAAATTCCTCTTAAATATGCTTTTCTCTTGGCTAAAACACTCCATTTGATGGGATGGAGCACTGACTCTCTTCCTGATTGTAACAGCACTATTTCATAAACAATCAATGCCTGGAAAAAAGCATCCTTGCAGTAAATTCTGCACAGGCTAAGTAATTTCTATCAGCTGGCTTTCCGACCTAATCTTCAGAGACACATAAAGCTTTTACCTGTTCTGTAAGGGTACACCTTCCTCAGAAAAGTCCACAAAACATTAGGTTCACTGGGCAGCCAAGACTCACTCCTTTCCTAGGGAAGCAGTAATGTACTGTGCCCTTCTCAATTGTACTACATGTCAACTAGGCTCCAAGGAAAACTATAAAAGAGCATGCACAGACTGTGCTGAGAAAGATCTACCTGTTAGCCTTTACTTAAGAAAATGACACTTATTTTAACTCTTGCCCAGGATTCTATTTAGTGATGTGGTATGGGATTAACTAATGGTACCCTGGAGCTCCTCACAAACATTGGTAAGGAGCCAAATCAAGGCTTTCCTTAAAAAATGTGGATAAATGGAAAGTTACTCCAAAAAGTACTTCATAATGGCAGTGCTGTATTCATGAGTCATTCTTCCTCAGAGACCTAGTTTACACAGAGAAAATACACTAGAAAACATGTTAATGAAACAAGTTGTTGAATATGATTTTCCCCTTGGAGTAGACAAGGATGCCTGTGTTTAAAAATGTGTTGGCTGATCACAGGAGGATCCCAGGAGGAGCTGTTGGTTTACTATCACATTTTAGAACAAGTCTTTTGCATGTCTAGAGGAGGAGGTGCCTCATGCTCAACTTCTTGTTAGGTAACAGTGCTCCTTAACAGATGCACCCTGTCAGTGCAGCACTGCTATCTGGAATTGCTATCCCCAAAAGCAGGATTGGGAACAACAACAACAAAAAAAAAACAACAAAAAGAAAGAAAAACCAAACCTTCAAAAAAAGAAAACCAAACCACCCTGGACTTAGCAGTAGATGGAAATTTTTGGTTTTTGGGCTATACTATTTGTGCTGAAAGAGGTTGGTGTTCTCACAGCTCTCTCCACGACAGCAATTCAGCTCATGCTCAAATATTAATGGGCCCTTGGTTATATGGTATAGCAAACAAACATTTTAGTCTTCAAGGTTTCAAGTAAAGATTCCTCAAGGGCAGGAGAATCACATCCTAGATGTGTGGAAGACAGGAGGTGGAAATGAGTGTTTGAGGCAGCATTTTGTCTGAACCAGCTGTTGCTTCAGCCTCCAAGTCCCAATACACAGACATAGCTAGAAACATGCTGCTGCTCAGTGCTTACATCAGAAAATTCAAACTGCTCATCTTTAGTGCTCACAATTCTTAGCTTGTATCTGCTTCTGCTTCATTTCACTGCTGCCTGCCCGGCTAAAGAGAACATTACTACCAGATGGCCAACTGTTCAGTTCTATTGCAAATATAAAACAAATGTAATTGTAGTCTATTATTTTTGCTGAGCTTGAAAATTGGGTTACAGCAATTAAGTGAATAAAGACAGAAAATGGCACACATCTTAAATAGTCTTGCTCTGAATAAAAGATACTCAAATCTAAGTTGTGATCTATACCTGGGCACACATGCACAAAGCTTTGTATCTTTGCAAGGGCAAATTCCACCTTGAGATAATACATGTGTATACAAGTACTGAGAGGTTATTATAGTAATGATAAAACCATATTTGAAATTCAACATTTGTCATTAAGTACCATATTGAGGAAGTATTTGTGTTGTCTCAGGGACTTTGTTGGAAAAATGAAAAAAAAATAAAACCAATGAGATTATTCTTATATTTTAGTTCCTTTTTTCTGTCTTATTTTTATTGGATGTTTAGATTGTTGACAAATGGTCCTATCAAGCCATTTTTTAATTCCTTTCCTCAGTAGTTCTACCCTAGTGTAGACATTTTTTCAGCCTAACACACAACAAGCCTGATACATGTTGATTCAATGTGAGTGGGATGGTTGTAAATATGCTCATCAAAACCATGATGAGCAAATGTCTACCTAACTTACATTTAGCAGATTTCTGCAATATTTCATCAATTTATTTCTTGCCTATGGGGTAAAAAAAATCCAGCTTTAATGTTCAAAGCATGTATGTAAACTGCTCTAAATTTAGCACAAATTTATTCATTGTTTGATTTCTACATTCACCATTCAAGGCACAATCAGTCAAATCTGGAAATTATGCTCATGCTGCCGGCAATAACCACATCTTTATACCTACTGCTGCCTGGAGTACAGCTCTATGAATCTCTTAACATGCTTCACTTAAACTGCTCAATGCTCATTTATGTTCTCTAAGTACTGAGTAAAAACAAAGGCCATCTTCCAGTTTAATTTGATTTTTTTATTTGCTGCATACTTTAACATGAAAAAATTAAGTCCTTGTTTCACAGATCTACCATCTTGATTAACCTCATGCCTATGGCTTGACTGATATTCATATATCTGCCATTAGAGAAATCTATGACGATTTGGAGGACTGAGTTAATGTTAAATTATGCATAGTTAAATATGTTTATAGTAAGTCTAGAAGGAATTGTCAAATCAGCCAGCAAAAATCAGAGGCTCATAACAAAGAATCTTCTACTAGAGCTACATGTCTTTGGAAGAAAGGTTCTTCCAGAATCCAGTAGCATACACTACTTTCACAGGGATGCAGTTCCAATTGCAATACTCACACAGAGCCTTTCTTAGGCAAAATGCTACACAGAAATGTTCTTTGTATGGTAACACCCGCCAAATTTGCATTTATGACATAGTCAAAAACACAGTTTTAGAATTCTAGACTTTTCACACATTTACCTGATGTTAAATACCAAAGCTGTTCCAGTGAGACTAAATAGCATGGAGGGTTTGGTCATGCAGTTAAACAAGGTGACATTTAGGTACTGACACAAAACATAATGGAGCAAAACACAGCACAGAACATTTTAAAAAAAGCAAATATTTTCTTCAAGTTCTTAAGTTTTATTGAGGCAATATAGCATGGGTCACCAGAATTTACCATTTAGAATGTCACAGGAATTTGATTAATTTTAACTATCTTATTTTAAAATAGTAATAAAAACATTAAGCTATCAAACAATTTTCTAAAAATACACTGAGCTGGATTCACAAATACTTCTGTGCAAAGTCGCTTTTTCCAAAATGACTAGCACTTAAGAGTTGTTTATATAGTTAACTGATCTTTTTCTTTAGTTAGTCTTTCTGATGCTATATTAGCATTAAAACTTTGTGTTATAAAATAAACACTTCCAGTTTACAAACTTCAGTATCTGAGTCTCTAGACACAAGTGAAAGGCTATATATTGTGCAAATTCTCCATAAATTTTTCAGCAAGTATTACAGGCTATTATGTCACTCAGCTATGACATATTCTTTCCTTCATGTGTGTCTGAAATGGAAGTTTTTTAAACCATGACTGAAGGGACCACTGAGGTCAGCCCTGGGTTATATGATGTTTGTGTCACTACAGCTTCAGATATTTCAATGCATATTGAATCAATATTCCTGCAACAAAAATGTGTAACTGATATTTTTGTTGGTACTATAGTAAAATGCTTCTCAGTAAACTTGTTTTCATAAGAAGCTTGTCCATTCATATGTCCCTGAGCTGTTGTAATCTTCATTGCTAATGCTGATCTAAGAGCATGGACATAATTTTATTTCTTGACACATTTAAAGTTCTCTAATGAATAAAGCAAACAGCTTATGGCTGCTTGGACTGTCACTTGCTTGCCCTGGAGGGTTTTAATGTCTTTAAAATAGGCCTCCTAGTTTGTATTTAACTACCTTGCCCACAGAGGTCTGAGGGGTAAGGCAGATCAAAGATGTGCTGGCAACATAAAAAGCAGCTGTCCTTCATTTACCTTTAATTAGCTACATCTGACCAGATTCTTTATGGCCTCTTTGTCACACATTCAACAGTCTAAGCCTTCTGACCTGTCCTTAAGGACTCAACCATTACAAGAGTTTCAACAAAATACAAATTAAAAATATGAGATACAGATCTTTGAAAAAATATTTGGTCTCACTATAGAAATACTACCCGAGTCATTAGTATTTTGGATTTATCTGCAAAAGCTACAAATTGCTCACTATCTGGAGTGTCAAAATCGAATAGGATGCTGAGCTTAGATCAACTATTTACGGTTCTCTGTGTACTACTCGACATTGCACTGAAAAAAATTTCACGCAACAAGGGATCCTATAGAGAATGGAAAGCCAAGCACGCGTCTCTTTGGCTAGGACACAAAGCTGCTCTTGCAGGAGCTGTGGCACTCACTGTAAAGGAAGTCACAGACCTTCAGGCCCCCCTGCCCTCCCCCTTTTCTTTTTTACCTCTACTTGCACAGAATGCACACCAATATCAAGTGGGATTTTGAAAGGTCTGTTGCTGCTGCAGGATCAATAAGGAGTTCATGTACATTACAGCCTTGTAGTCAGGGTATACTGAAAGCTTGTATCATCAAACTAAGGCCTTATGGAATAAAAAAAGCTGTTTAACACAGCGGCTGGAATGTATGCTAAATTACTCAAGTTATTGGTACTTGATCACACAGATCATTGTGTGATCCACTGAGATGGACATTTTCAAATTACCTGGGTTTGGGTTTAGGTCCTTTTATGAAGGATTAGCTAACAAAAGAAAAATATAGAAAAGATATATACAAAGTAGAAGGGTTTCAAAATTCAATTCTGTTGTCTAAACTATCCCTTTTTATCTTCCTCTGTATGTAAAAACAAGTTATAAAAACCTTAATTTTTTTTTCAGAACTCCAACCTCTCAGGCTTCCCTAGGAAAGTTTTATTTAACCAGATCTCCAAAGAAGTTAGCACACCTTCCAAGGAATTTGTGGTGAGGTACATAAACAATCAAATAACCTACCTCAATGAATGTACCTCAGCCAGCAGGTGTGGCTGGAAGCCTTATTCTGAAAGAAAAGGCTCTACTTTGAGCTGCACACAGAAGTAATTTTCTCCCCAAGACCACAAAGCTTGAGGGATTACTGTTGCACCTCAGCCTTACTCTCACAATGTTCTTTTCTAGTAGGCAGTGCACATGCACTGTATGCAGTGCTTGACCCAGTGTACAGCTGACAGATTCTGACATTATTCTTCATTTCTTACAAAGGTGTGCATCTTTCCTCTCTCGTTTAAAAGATTTTATTTAAACCAAGAGTCAAATCTATTTCCATATGTAACTAAAGGAGAAACATGCATGAATAAATAAAATTAGAGGACTTAAAAACCAAGTAAACTTGCTTACTTTTGTCCCATAATTCCTAAAGTCAAGAATAATTGAACAGTTATTAACAAAATGTGGATTTTTTCATGCTTTTTACCACAAATATAAAGACATATTGAAGTACACAGATGTATGAATAATGAAATGTGAGTACCAGTTTCAGTTCAGGTGAAGAAACAAACAGAGATACACAAAGTAATGCTGAATCTGTAATATAGATAAGGGCAATTTTCCATGTACTAGTCCATGTTACACTGAAACTGCATCACCCTTGACTGGGACTCTCCTGGAATTACAAAAACTGTAATTCCAAGAAACAGATTGCCCAAAGAAAACCTAACTGCAGGAATAGGAATGGTACTAAAATATTACCATTAAAAAGTACTTACATAATGTAGATTAAAAACTTATTCTTCTTCTGAATCAACAAAAAAAAATTTTCTGGGTAAAAATATCTAAACAGTTAAAAAACCCATAAAATTTTTGTTTAAAATATACATGCAAGACATGCACTGTTGCATCAACTACTGTTTGAGACCCTTGAGCAGTCAGCTTTGGAATGGCTGCTGAAGTGAACACCACTACAAATAAGCAGAAGTGCAAAAAATGTATTGTGAAGTGTCTTACTCTGGGGGAAACCATGCAGTCACAATGTGCCCAGATATGCTAGGGTGAGGTCTCACTCATTTTCTTCACTGAATTTCAATGGCTTAAATTTCCTGCTTTTATGGGAAGAAATGTTTCAGAAATATCAAGGACAAGCAATTCCTGTTTGAAAACTTCCTTTTGTTCAAGATCTATGAATAATATTTTAGACAAAATACACTCCAAAATAAAGTATATATGCTGTAAAACACTACTTATGACTATAAACATATGTTTCAAATCAGTAATTTTATATGAAAATACATTAAATTTGGCAAAAATAATAGCTAACATTTCATCGGGGAAAGCTCAGTATTGCATGTCCATTGCCTGGAAAATGAGACAACTGACCACAAAAAAAGGGAAAAATTCCAAAATTAGTTTATAATGATATGTGGGTTTGAAGAATTGCTGCACTTTAACATCTTCATTTTAATTTGTAGACTGGTTTTCTAGCACCCTTTGCTAATCTGTATTTGAATGACCTATGAAAAAGTTTTGGGTCCCATCAAGATAGCTGAAGAGCTTTTTCCAAACTCTCCACTAGTTGCTGCAATATAAACTGAACAATCCATGTTGGGGTTTACGTCCGTTTCAGTAGGTGTAACATTACACATTGACAAAAGAACACACTACTTTCAAAAATTAATTGACGTGTCACCAGTTTTAAGTTTGGGTTTTCATTAAGAAATTTGTACTTATTTGCAGGCAGTGCCCAGCAATTTCCTCATACTTTACACAGGTAACTAGAAAGTGAATATTTTTGCAGTACAAAAAACCCCCCGAAACCTGATCTTTGATTTATCGCTGTCCAAAATTTATGTAACTTTATCTTTTTTTTCTTTCTATAATGGAGACAAGATCAAATTCCAAAAGATGTCTTTAGAAGAATACACTAAAACTTTATGTATCCAAGCAAAGTAGTACTGTGATACATGGAGTTCTGCAAAGAGATCAAAAACTAAATGCATCTTTCTTTCTCTTCTCCAATATCCCACCAATGTCAACAACCCTTACTATAGGATTAAAATACAAAATTCATCCCAAATACAAGATGAGGCCTGACACAACTCTTTAAATATTAAGATATTCAGGAGTGAACTCCCTGCTTATTAGAATAGAAGCATTTTCTCAGTATTTCAGAGAAGGTCTATATGTATACTAGAATGAACCAGAACCAGATTCTTGGTGTCAACTAAAACACACTGATCAATTATCAAGTATCTCTGGATAGAATAAAAAAAAATATAAATTATTTTCTTGAGTGTGACCTGTATATACAATGATGTCAAATATTCTAAGGTCTTCTACTGCATGCATTTTTTGTTGAATTCTATGTTGTGGCAACAGGTGATGACAGCACCACTATTATGTGTTATTTTAGCAGTCACTGGTCTTCCCAGTATTTTTCACCACTCCCATCTGCTGGCAGTATATCATGGCAAAGATTCAAGAGAAATCCACTATGAAGCTGATTGTTAACTGGGAAATGTCAACATGCAAAGCCATGTTTAGAATTAACCTGTCTTTAACATTTTCAGGCGCCCACACCCTCTCTTCTTTCCAAACCTTAATTACATCAGCAGCTTGACAGCATTAAAACAAAACAAAACAAAAATGCAAAGAAGAAGAAGGGAAAAAGGTGTAGCTCTATTTAACACAAATATAGAACAATAATCCTCCAACAGAGGTACAGAACTTGCCAAGAGATAAATGTCGTAAAAAAATAAATACCACCAGTTAAGAAGGAATAATTTTCCACTAAAAGTATGAGGACTTAGCACCACTGACTGTAATGACAGAAATTTTCAACTTCTTCCTTTGGGAAAATACCTGGTTTTTACTGGTCAGGTGATTATGTATGTAACTGAATTCTTAAGGATTTTTTCTTGTAGAAGATGCATTTTCTCCACTAATTATTTTAAAATTATATTTTTCAGAAAAATGATCCTTTTTCAGAACAAAATGAACCCCCAAAACAAGCAAGGATGCTATAATCCCCCTGTTGGTTTCTTTAATACATGCTTTAATCACTGACAGTGGTCAGCTACAAGGCGATTAAAAAAGGATAACTCCAAGTCTCAATGTAGTTACAGTATCTTTAGAGGGTTTTTTGCCTGAAAAAAATGCCTCTGCCATGGTGTAGTGGCACACTACTTTTGATACTCATAAAGAAACTCTATATCCCTTAATGTCCATACTTCCCTTGCAAAAATATGTGTGTCAGAGCCAAGTAGTGTAATGCAATCAGCATCTGAAAAGTGTTCTACACATCCAAGTTTCTGGCATCTAAACAGTGGATATCCTGAAATGCACTTCAAAGTGCACTTCAAAGTCAATTAATTGTTCAAACCTCTCCTCTCCACACCATCAATCCATCCTCCTCTCAGAATAAAACAAACAAACAAAACAAACAAACAAACAAAGAAGAAAATCAGAGTTCCTGTATACTGGCAAGTTCAAGCGCTGTCCTTTTCCCAAACTGTGAAAGCTAGGAATAAACAGACCCTGCAAGATCCACCCTGTAAGAATCAAAACCAGTTTGAGTGCTTGCAGAAGGCAAATGCTGACATATGCTTTTATATTGTGACATCAAAGAAGCAAAATTCCCTGCAAAGTTCCTAAAGATATAGCATTTGCATTTTACATTACTATTAGGGGACTGTGACTAATAGACCCAATTAATTAATTAAATTCCTTTTGCTACCTTTCTATATCTATATTTGGAAATACTTTAACACAACTGAAATGAATGACAAGATTAAGCAATTAGTGCTGAGGCTCCAAAATACCTAAATTACATATGTTTTTACTTAAAACCAGACTTTGTCTTATCCTTTCATTTGGACTCCTTTTGCTTGTTAGGGTTTGGAGAATGCTTGGTGAACTGAAAGCAGAGCAGACAGCTTTCCCTACTGAAAAGGTTGGGAATAGAGATTTTTGGGAAGAGAGAAAAGGTTTCTTTGCTTATTTTCCTGAACTGCCAGAGAACAAAGCCTACTCTGCTTTAGAGCTAATTCTCTGATCAGTTGTGATGTGATATCAAAGAAATATAAGACACAATATAGCTTTTGAGGTACTGTGCAGCTCATCTAACACTGTTGCATCACACCACTGGCACCATCGATTCAACATGGACTGCTGGTGGGACCAAGGTCTGATAGAGCATAGTTCCATAATGTAGTGGAGTTTTGCAGTGACAGGAAGCCACTGTTCTCATCTATATCTGATATTTCTCTCAGAATTCCCTGCTTTCACAGTTCTTTACAACTTCTGCCGCTCAGCCACATATGGTGTTGTCAGTATGCAGACTTAGAAGTCCAAAGACTGGTCACCCTTTACAGGGAATGGGGGAAAGAAAAGCTAATTTAGGACAGCAGGAGGTTGTAATAGGAGGAAAGCATGGGAAAATTCTGGGACTTGAAGAAAGAAAACAGAATTCAGCAATGTCAGATAGTGTTTGCATATGCAGTTTTGGTCAAAAGCCACATGTAAAACTGCATGTAGTGGTCTGGGGCAAATGCTAGCACAGGCTGAAGAAAGGCTCCCAATGTCCATATTGAGCTATGCAGAAACTGGAACCTTTCTACTGGTAAAAGTGTCAGGGCAGCAGTGTCAGAAACTGCTTTAAACAGACACTTGCTCATTGATTGTCCTTAAGCACAAGTGTGAAACTGCAACACTGAAAATCCAGTCTGTAACAGAGAGAATTCTTGCTGCAGCTGCTGCTGACAGCTATTAGTGATATAAATTTTGTTATGTGCTTTTCTTGAACATGTGATTTTGTCCACCACTACACTGGTTATTTTTGTTTTGCATGAAATCATGGCATAATATAGTTTGGGAGGGACCTCCATTTAGTCTTATATAAAATCCTGGTCTGCTCCACTCTGATGCTATCCACAGTATTGCTTCCCTTGCAACATCAGTGGTTACTGGCTGCAAGCTGGACATCGCACTACTGATCACAATTCCTACAGGCCAGTCAATTTCTCACTCAGTGACCACTGGTCCAGCTCACAACTCACCAACATTGTGGCAATGAGTCCACAAGAGACTGTTAAACATCTTACTAAAGTCTGGGTATGCAACAGCAACCATTCTCCCTTCGTACACAAAGCAAGGCATCTCATTAATGTACGATTAGTTAATGTAAAAAATTGGGAGACCAAAGACTTAGTTATACAGAGAATAAGAAGAGACAGAGATGTAATCCCTAATGGGAAGTAATCTTTCACTCGTTTAAATAATATCAGGCCTTTAACACACTTGCTCTTATTCTTATTTTATTTGTGATTTAGGTCTAACAGTTGGATATTACCTAAAGAACTCTTTAAAAAAAAACTAGGAGTAATTAAGTGAAATGTAATTAATGTAATTGTGGGATACATAGGCTCTTTTATCAATCTTAGTGTCATAAATCACTGAAAAATATGTTCACTGTAACAGAGCAAATCTTACATTTTAATTAGGGCAAGCACATAACTTAAATATTAGAGTTGTGTTTGGTTTTAATTTCCAAATCCCTCTTTTCTCTCTATGTGATATATATTCAGCATTTTTAATCCTCCATTTCTGTCTGTATCTGGCATGACAGATAAAGAGAAACCTCAAGTTACAAAATATGAAAATTCTCTAAGACTTGAAAAAGCATGAAATGACAGTTTGAAAACTTTGAAATTAGCAGGCACAGAGAACAGTCAGTTTTTAATATCTAATTGTTTTGATATTCCTTATATTCCACACTCACAGCCTAGTGCTGCAGATACTTTAAGTAAGCTACCTGATCTGGTGGAAAGTGTCCCTGCCCATAGCAGAGGGGTTAGAACTAGATGTTCTTGAAAGTCCCTTCCAACTGAAGCCATTCTACAATTCCATGATGTCCAACTTGTAGGTTGGATGTTCCTGTCTTGGATAGCCCATGAGTATGAAATCTGTTCATTCAGAGCTAATTCCAAGAATTCATTCTTGCAGGAACCATAGAAGTCCTTTAGAAGACCATCTCCAGGAGCCCTGCACTCTGGAACTATTCCACTAGGAAAGTCTGTGAGACAGCAGCCCTGCACTACGGAGCTGCAGGAGAGAATTGAAACTTGATACTTAAACTGGAGAGAATATCATCTGTGCAGCTAATTACCACTGGTTTTATGGTATATGTATAAGCACATGAATAAACACTTTGTATATGCTGCAGGATCCTTAATTTACACAAAGTGTAGATTGCAACTTTTATTTGGTTTCCTACCATGAGACCCAATAAAGAAAACATCACTGTTTTCCTCCAAAATAATGGCTGGTGCCTCTGCACCTGACTGTAATCACTGTAGAAGCCTGTACAGAAAAGCAACCCAGTTCTGACTACAAATGTTTGGAAAAAAGCAGTTTTTATTTTTAAATGGAAAGCTGTTCTGAGGAAAGCAACACACCTTTCTGAACTATTAGTCTGATTTAAACAACAGCATTCATCCACCTGATTTGGTACCAAAGCATTCCTCCTCAGATAAACAAGCACTGCTATCACGTTAAAAATAGTAGGAATTTTGAAGAAGCTAAAAGTACAGCAAACAGCAACATTTCTTTTAACTTAAATACAGTGTGTTTTTCAAAGCTCAACATTATCAAGTGCTATCACAACTATTTTTTTCCTTCTCTCTTGTAAACTAAACCATTAAACTTTCTCTATTAAATAGTATTTGAATAGTGATTTGCCATGGATATAATCATGTTCAGAGTCAAAGTTCAGATGCAAATTTTTGCATCTCTGTAGAGCAATGTTGAATCTGTGCTATACAGTAGACATGTGCATGGAACATAAACACTAACCAGAACAATATTCCTGCATGAATCATACAATCATAGAATGGTTGGGTTGGAAGGGATTTTAAAGATCATTTAGTTCCAATCCCCTTGCCATGGGCAAGAACACCCCTTCCTAGATCAGATTGCTCAGGACCATCCAGCCTGGATTTGAACACTTCCAGGAATGGGGTATCCACAACCTCTCTGGGTAACATGTTCCAGTGCCTCTGAGCAAAGAATTTATTCCTAACATCTAGCTGAACCTTGCCCTTTTTCACTTTAAAGCCATGGCCCCTTGTCCTGTCACTATCTGGCCCCTTTCCCTCCTTTTTATAACCCCCCTTATGGTACTAGAAAGCCACAATAAGACTTACCCAGACCCTTCTCTTCTCCATGCTGAACAACTCCAGATCCCTCCACCCACCTTTGTAGGAGAGGTAGTCCAGCCCCAAGTCATTCTCGTACCCCTCCTCTGGGCCTGCTCTTTCCTGTGCTGAAGACTCCAGACCTGGACACAGCACTGCACGTGGGGTCTCATGAGGGCAGAGCTGAGGGGCAGAATCACCTCCTTCACCCTGCTGCTCCCACTGCTTTTGATGCAGCCCAGGATGCAACTGTCCCTCTGGTCTGCAAGTGCAGGTTGTTGGTTCATGTCCAGCTTTTCGCCCTGGGAATTCCCAAGTCCTTCTCCACAGGGCTGTTCTCAATGACTTCTTCCCCAGTCTGCTCTTTTAGCTGATATTGCACAGTAGCAGACATTCAAGGAATCTGGCAATGCATACATTATACAATGGCAACAAAAAGGGTAAAACTTCAGTAATGTCAGTTTAACCCAGGTCCATTACAGAATTTACATGGCTACAGCTGTACTCAAAATTTGCACACTTGGCACCTGATAACTGCCTAGTCTTTTCCCTTTCTCTACATTTAAATTTATGACTGCTATCCACCTGTTGTATCTTGCCATTTTTTGTGAACAATGAATCAGACTGTAGGTGTATATGCAAAGCTCAGCAGTAGGAACCATAATAACTCACAGCCTTGATTTACTAATGCTGTTATTTCTGAGTAAACAGTATTTTCCAATTTGACATCTTATGCCTTACTCCTTTCTTTCCATTAAATCATATTTGTTTCCAGTTGAAGACCCTTTTTTTTTTTCCTGAAAGACATTAGAAAACACATTACATGTTCTCCAAAAGCACAAATAAATATTTAAGACCTGCATATTCTTGTTGTTCCCTGAAGATCTTGTGCGACACTGTCATTCATTAGCTTGCTCTGGGCCATTACATTTCTACACATTTTACTTATATTGGCAACCAGCCAGCACTGACTGCTCAACTCTAGAAAGCCCACATGTTTTTGTACTTTTTGAAACTAGCATGACAACCATTCTGAAGAGTAGCTCTCACCTGCTACGTTAAACTGTAAAACCATGAACATTGATGCTCTTCTCTCTCTATTTAGTGCTGAAAGTGAAACTATTTTTTCAGGTGCAACAAGAGCCATATGAAATCTCCCTAATGTGTAGACATTCTGTAGCCATGTTTTTAATGGAACAGATCCATTAAACTTATCTAGAAAAGTAGAAGGCAAATTCAAGTTTAAAAATAGAACCTTGTGTATATTGCTGGACAAAAATCATAGCTCTGACAAATGCTGGGTAGTTACTTGTCTCTTTCTCAACTTATGAAGAGACTGAGAAGAAATGCAGCAAGAAAGACCCTTTGTGCAGAGAGAACCACAACAGCTTTCCTTCAACATATGAATGAATCATAACAGACTGATGAAAACTGGGGAAATACTGAACTTCAAACAGTATCATAGATCTGTACAACTAGCAAAATATACATCGTTTACTTAGTTTGCACATAAACATGTAAAAACTATTAACTTCAATATACATCACCTGAATAAATTCTTTGACTGTATGTGCTAACTAAGCATGAGAATTACCCAGATTCAAATAACTAGTCAAAGACCTCCAGAAATACAATGTGAAGATTTTAATTTAGTTAAACTTTTTTTTCTACCTCTAATGAACCCCCTGAAAAGGGAAGGAGGAAAACTGAGGCTTTAATATAATCTCACTGAGATTTTCAAAGGAAAGCAAATGGTGTAAAATGCTTTTCTACTGAAAATGTTTCTACCAGTTCTCCACTGACTACTCTCCTAAGTTTGTCTTCCTCTGATGTTTCCTTTCTTACTGCTTCTGAGCCATTTAATGGCAGGTATTCTCTTTAAACTGTAGTACTCAGACTTATCACTCAAATCAAATTTTTAAATCTATTTCCTGTGTGTTAACTGCTTATATTACTTGAGAAGCTAGAAACAAAGGGGATTAGAAGAAAGCAACCCTCATTTGTGCATACTTATAGGCACTGATCTCCCAAAAATCTGACCCAACCTAAATATTTGGATATTTAAGTTTATGTGCTTATCCAGAAAAAAAAAGAATACCAAGTTTACAGGAAAATGGTATAATCTTGCTGGATAAGGAACTAATTTGATGGACTACAAAAATAATGAATATATACAGATTGTTTAAAAACAATTTATTTCCTTTTTCATATTTAAATTAGGAGAATCAATAATTAATTGAAAAATTAGTATTTGTCTTTTCTTCAATTAAAGTAGCTAAATATTAATTAGAGCTCATAATTATACTTTTAAATTTAGGTCACTAACTGCAGGTTCCCCAGAAATATTTCTGAAGAGAACTCCTCCACTATTACTTCCATTTCAAAGTATATTAATCATCAAGAATCCTGACAGACAAGTATCTTACAGAAGATAACTTCTCTTTTTTTGAGTAATGTTTATTTCACAGGGGAAGTTTTAATAAAATGCCATTTAGGGCACAGTGCATTATGATTATTGTAGTTGGAAGAAAACACTATTCCATAAAAAAACAGCATTATACGAAATAAAAAATAAACACAGCAGTTCTAGATTCAGAGGCTGTGTTGTAACACTGGCTGGTGATCCCTGTAAAAGTTTGAAATTGAAGTACCTCTACAAATGGAGAAATCCTCCGAGGTAGTTTTTTTTTTTGGTAGGTTGGCATTGTTCTCTTTCCCTCTGGTCTGCCTGACTTTGCTAAGACTCTGCTAAGACGCTTCCCAATGCTTTTCCCTTTTGTATTTGAATGCACCTTGTTTCTTTAACCAAGAGACACGTAACCCAAAGGTAGAATACAAATACTGATATAAAAAACCAAATTTGGTAAGGTGGAAATGCACGTCACACTGGAATGCATGCAACATAAAAATCTATAAATGAGCACCATAGTCACTGCATTTGTCCTTTACTCTTCCAATCTAAACTATTCAGATCAGTAAAAGGAATCATATGCTACAGAACATTGTGTGTTGAATGACACAGTGCACAGCTGAGGAATAATATGGCACCTTTGAAAATCAGTTATGTTTGAGAGCCCAATGGAATCAACATTTTTACAACTCAGTTTCATATTTTTATATTCTTCATAGATATATTTATTATGTATACTGTATATTTATTTAGGTTCATAGATAAATGTAGTTAAAGTTATAACTTTATTTTATATATTCAAATATACTACTTATATGGTTCTCTTTTTGCACTCACTACACAGTGAATAAATGCATTCAGAAAGTTTGAAATGTCATATAGTGGTAGCACTTCTGTGTGAAAGGGAGGTCAACAGCCTGAAGAAACTTCGGTATAATCAGAAGACTAGATTCCAACATTATTCTTCTTCAACACAGCAAATTCCTTGATTCAAATTAACATATCCAGAACAATAAATAGTGTGATTAGTCCTAAAAAAGATGTTGCTCCTTTGCATGACCAGAAAAGTATTCTCCTTACAGTATGGGCTAGTATTCCTTCCTTAGGTTCTGTAAATTTTATTTTATGAACAGGTAAAAATCAAATCAAATACACTTTAAAAATGTTTGGGTTGATGTACAAAAAAAATAAAATTACTCCTACTGCTACTAAGTAAAGCTTAAATGCATTCAACAGTAGTGAACTTTAAGAACAGGTACAGAAAACATGTGCAGTCATGTACTTGAAGAGTTCAGGACAGAGAGAGAGAAACTGGAGTGAACAAAACAAAGAGCCCAGAAGGTTATTAAGGGACTGGAGCTTCTCATGTATCTACCTGAAGAGGGTGTCACTGTTCAGCCTTGTGAGAAGACTCAGGGGCATCTCATCCATTGCATAAATACCTCACAGGGCAGGAGGTTGCCCTTTTCCATTGGTGCCAAGCTGACAGGACAAGAGGCAAGGAGGTCAAACTGAAATACAGGAATTTCTGCCTCACCTAAGAGTATTCTGTAATGGTGAGACTGAACAGGCTGCCTACAGATCTTGTGGAGATGTTGTCCTCAGAGATCCTCAAAACCTAACTGGGCACAGCCCTGGGCAGTCTGCTCTAGCTGGCCCTGCCTTAAGCAGGAGGCTGGACTCAACAGTCTCCAGAGACACCTTCCAACACCTTGAATTCACTAGTTGTTTTCAATTATATTTTCCAGAGGAATAGCTATCTTAAACAGACATGATTCTTCTATTTATTTGATTAATTTTAAAAATAAATTAGTTGCTGGGAAGTCAAACTAGACACTTTTCTACTCTAACAGTCTTAACAGCTTTTATCAAAAGTGAAACATGATTAAGAATTGCTTGAAAACAGCCACACAGCAGTTGCAGCTATTGTTATTTACTAGTCTGATTATCTATAGTCAATGCACCAAACTACCCACAGATCATCTTGCCTTTGCCCAAATGTAAGAGCACATGGGAAAAGCTGGCAAGTGTACAGGACCACATTATGAAGGAACTCAGGAAGCACAGACAGAGCACCTCTAGGTAAAAAGAAAAAAGGATTGAGACATTCATTGTTCAGCTAACTAATGCATTTTCATAAATTACTTTGAATGAGACTAATAAATACAAATGTCACTTTGATGTTAATTTTTGCTGCTTAAAATGGGAGAAAAAACTTGCCATCTTGTCTGTGCTGCAAAAAAGATGGCAGAAGAATAACATTATGCACTAGTAGCAAGAAACCAAGATGCTATTCAGCTAGAAGATGGCAGATGGTGCAATGGCTTACATATAGAGCAAAGGCTCATGTAGTCCTGGAGAAGTCTGAAACAATGCAGAGAACTTGTAGAGGCTGTGCCCCAGCATTCTGCTGCAGAACGGGGCTTGTTCTCCCAGTGATGTCAGAAGGATAAATACCTCCACTATTATGAGCTTCTCAACCATTCCAACAGCAGAGGTAATTGTTGCTGCTAAAAAAACTGCAGTCATCTGCATTTTCCACCTACTACATTTTGTTTTAATCTTAGTATTTCATTTTTTATATACTCTATGAACAATGTTTTACTCCTCAGCCTCCATCTGCTACTTTTCTTATGCTACAGAATTTTTTCTTTTGCATGTTTCTAAATGAATCCATTGTTTTTGCAAAGACAAAATCAAAGTCAAAATTGCACTAAAAATGCAAAGAATGAAAAATAGCTTTTAAGCCTTGATTGTGAATAACAGAACCACAACTTATAATGAAACCATAATTTTTGCAAGTAAAAATACAAATATTGTTAAAACTCAGGCACCTCAAATCAGCAATGAATTCGGTTATGTGAAATTAATGGATATACAGCAGTGTGCACATAAATCCTTGCAGGATCAGAACAAAGGGTTTAACTTGACACCTGCTGAAGCTGACAGAAAAGCCTTGCTTTTAAAGATTCAGAATCAAGCCATCAATTTTTCCTGTGAAACAAGGAATAGAGATGACCAGACTTTAGTAGTCAAGGTATTGTTTCACATCCCACTTTGTAGAAAGAGCTGCTAAAAGCATGACCAACCTGATGTTTCTCTTGGACTGCTATAAATCACAAGACTCAAGTCATTAGTGCAATATGAGGAAGGTAAGAAACAGGAGCAGGGTGTTGGTGCATGAAGCTGTACTGTACCGGCCACGCTTAAGAAATTTTTAGGTAACTTGGGTTCTGCTTAGAAACTAATGGTATGACAGAGCTCAGGAAAGTTTCCTTTTGGAAAAGCATTCTCAGAGAGCAATTATTTCCAAAAGTAAAGACGCAACTTTGTTAGCACTGATAATTTTAAGAACCATGGGGTTTGAAAATTTTGTCTGGAAAAATAAAATATTCTTTGGTTTACAAGTTAACAAAAATATATCTGAAAACCACTAATTTCTATGTATGGACAACCCAAGAA
This sequence comes from Emberiza elegans, assembly GCA_024865655.1. Classification (NCBI taxonomy): domain Eukaryota; kingdom Metazoa; phylum Chordata; class Aves; order Passeriformes; family Fringillidae; genus Emberiza; species Emberiza elegans. The sequence goes on along the minus strand of JALJVW010000139.1, from coordinate 50,978,682 downwards.
AGCAGAACTATTTTTTCAAATACATAGTTTAAAAAGTCACTGCCACAAAAAAACCTCATAGCTTCTCTGGTTTATTCTTCAATGTCTGAGTACAGTCATAAACACTCCACAATACCAGTGTATTGTGGAAGTTAAACATTTTTAACTGTAACATTATGAATAGAATTGCTACCCTCATTCTTGAATTATTTGTAGAAATGCAAAATTTTTGGAAATATATTTTGTTTGCAATCTCTTCTATCTAAGTTAAGAACTTAGTAACTTCTTTTTCTAGTGTCTGTTATCTACATAATTGCATAAAATCAGGTATGAGAGCTTTCTCATTTAACTGTTTTACAGTGAAACTGAAAGGTACAGAAGTGCTTCTTATGCCCTGTAGCCAGAGGATGCAGGCATTCAGATTTTGTTGTCTGCCTAGAAAAAATCATAATGGGAATGCAGTGGACGAGGTAGCAGAATTGAGTATTTGATTTTTACCCTCTGAGGAAAAAAAACAGGAAAATGATGGAATTCAGGGAGGAACTTTTTTTTTTAAATGAAATACTCATACTCCATGTTGTAATAAGACAAAAAAATAACAGTTATATACATGTATGTAGAATGATGTCTCAAAGGTGAACCACAGATTTTTCCTAGAAGCCCTGAAATAAACCAGTCTTTAATGTTGCTAGAAATCTTAGGTCAATGTACAAAGCAATCCTTTGTATTGCTCTATCATAAATTTTAAACGTGTAAGCCTTACATGGTCCTCAGCAATTAAATATAAATGGGCCAAATTCTATTCAAACTTGCACTGTTTTGGGGAAGAAGGTTAGTAACCAGAGCATAAATCTTGTCAAAATTGCAGCTGGCAATCAGCTCTGTAAATCATACTCAAATTTATTTATAGGAATGATGCTTTATAAATTATTACAAGTCTGTTTTTCATAAATATTTAAAATCCAGATTTCTAGAAGGTTTATATTGAAGATGCTTGGTAAGACAACCCATCAAATCAGTAAAGTTACTTCATTTTACTTATTGACCAGCATGTTTTATTATTGTGCAATATCCATTTTGCTTATTTAATTTGCCTACTGTACATATTTAGTATTTGTCTTAAAGACTTATTCACAGAATGTAGCAGAAAATGACAGAAGGAAATCATTCTGCTATGCAACAAATTTGTACTCTTTCTTAGGAGTCAAGACAATTTAGTATGAATGTACAATTATTCCACCACTGAACAATAAGCAACTTTACAGGGTAACATAAAATAATCTCATCCAAATCAAATATTATCATCAAATATATTTTTTAAAAAGTTTATTTTAAACACAAAATGTGGCACTCATGGTCTTTTTAACAAGTTCACTTGGCTTTCAGAAACATGTAAAGTCTCTAAACTGACAAATTATAGTTTTAATTAATTATATTATTATATATTTTAAATATATATATTTTTGAAAGTTTGTATTTGCAGTACATTTAACCTTGCACATTAGTTAGGCATTGCATAACTTGTCTGTGGACACTTGGAGACATAACTTGACCCAAGCACAGAACAGCAATGAAATTAATTTTAGCCAGGATCAGTTTATCAGTTTTTAAAATGCATGCAATTTTTTATGGAAATACAATTCTGTAAATTTTATCTTCTGTTTTCTTCCCAATGCTTGGACTTCCAAAGAATTTTCAGAAAACTGGAAGTAACTACTAAAGTAGAAGACAAATGAACTATAAAATACAGTACCGAAAGTGTATCTCTAATTAAATCACCATAAACAAGTTTTACTGCACTGCAAAATCTATTATTTATTAAGAAAGCTTTATTAATTTAAGCTCTTTTTAAAGACCAATAGCATAGTCAAAAGTATAATTGTTCTGCATTGTTCTTACCTTGGGGTTGAAAACTGCTTTTCTTCCCCAGTTATTTCCAGGACTTGCTTTTCCATTGCTATTTATCAGACTATAATTAAGCTACTCCACACCATCTTTCACAGTTAAACAACTTTGCTCAATGATAAAGGATTTTATTTGCATTAACTAAAGTAACTATACTATGAAAAATTTCCTTACCATATAAAAAATTAACTCATTAAAAGAAGCATGCACAGCACGTACTTTTCACTTGGAAAGAACATGTTCTTAAAAGTTCGTGCTGAACTACTTTTTAAAAGAGCACCTAGCAATAATAATAAAAGAGGTAAAAGAGCTGTGCTGTCACCTAGTGGATAAAGGTAGTAGAATAGGATTATTTTTAAGTTACTTACAGTTTTAACAACATCAAAATATACTTCAGATATTATATTGATTTCCTGAAAGAGACATGTAAACATGAAAATTGGCTCTACTGCTGACGTAGGTCCTCTGAGTATTTTAAAGACAGACCTACAGATCCTTTGGCTCTGAACATTTCTTTTCATTGTTTCATTGTAATGTTGGCTATTAACATTTTAAATCTGAATGTAAACATTGCATATTTGAGAGCCTGGGATGTAGGAGAAAAGGCTCAGGTGGAGGGGCTCACTGGTAGTGTAGACAACACACAGAATAATGACCAAAAAATGCTGTGCATTTCTTTTGACCTCTGCTGTGGACACACCATCTTGTTTTTGTACTGAAAAAGTAAGGCTGCACATGAGGAACTTCTGAGAGATGAAAATGCATCTACACTATAAAGTTTAAGTCAATGAGTTAATAATTCAACCTAAATATATGCATGGATTAGACTCTTTGATTGTACAGTTTCAAGTAAAATTGGGGTTTTTTCAGATGAATTATTGATATAGGAGCAGGTAAATATTTAATTCAAATTTTGCCCAAACTTTTCACTGTATTAGTGCCTGTGATTTAGGACCAAGGGGAAAAGCTTTGCTTCAGGATTTTGGTGTCAAAACTCAAACTAAGACAATGCTGCCACTTTCCCCAACCTTTCTTGTGCAGCAGCAGAAGTGTGAAGACTTGTAGACATATGATGGGACTTCCATTCCATTCTGATATGGCAGGAGAGGAAAAAGGTTTTGGGCACAGGCATTCAGTTACTGACTATTAAAACAGTTTTTCAAAGAAGAAAAACTAATAACACTTTAAAGGTATTATGTTCTACTTGCAATCATTCAGTAGTTATACTCTCAAGAACATTTTCTATTCTATTCCAGCATCTGAAGCTCTGTATAATCACCTCATCCTTGTCCACAGATTGAGGAATTTTAGAAAAATATAGGAAGTATTGATTTCCCTTGGATGGTCATTTTTTATGAAGTCTTCTTTCAGCAACACAGAGTAACCCACATTAGTTTTGCAACAATTAGAAAATTCTTTGGGAACATGCATGAAAGCAGGTCGCCACAAAGCATTATTATCCATAAGAACCAAGGCATATGCACAGGAACTCCTAAGAGATGCCTTCAGGGGGTTGTATTACCTGACACTGTCATTTCACCCTTGCTTGCCTTCAGTGAAGCAAACAGATTTATTTGTTATTAATGCTCCAACCTGAAAACAGATTCATCCCACTAAGTTTCACATTAAGAAACGAAAGGCACATAATATCCTACCTTACATTGCACTTTTCAAAGACTTAAAATACAAAGTCTATGGCTTTCTATTACCAGAAGACTTGAAAAATACTAATAATGAATTTTGCTCAATAGTATATGTGCAAATGATCCTGAAATATTTTAAACAACTAAATAGGCAGCCAAAACCCCACTCCAAACAGAAATGCTGTGGAAATCAGAAATAACTATAAAACTGCAAAATTTTGTTCAGGATTTCCATTCAACCATATTTACAGCAAGTCAGTTAATTTTTTGGTTTTTGTTTTGACATAGATTATTTTAAAGAGAAGGTTTCTTTCCACATACACTAAAACAGTGCATACCACATCTACAGAGGAAATTAATAAGGTTGGTAGATATCACAGTCACATGAGCTGTGGTATACATTTTTCTTAGTGAAAAGTATGTATTTTTTCTTGCATATCCCTTACATCATTTGATTCCTACTTACAAATTGAAAATACTCAGCTTAAAACAGAACTGAGCAAACTCCTTGCACTGAAAAATCTTTTACTGAGCTAAGTACTGAGCATAGGTAGAGGACAACCATAAGTTTCATGTGAATTTCTGCAATTTAAAAGAAGTGGCAAATAATATGATGTACTATTTTGTCCTTGGTGTGTGACAGTTTTGCTCAGTTTTTTCCCTTTCTTACTAAACTCAGTGATTGGAACTCCTTGCAACACATATTTATAATTCAAATTTGGTGAGCAGTCAGCAGTATGTGCTTACAGCTTGTTCTTTTAGACAGTGTCCTTACAACATGTTTGCTGGAGTATTCAAAGCTGGAAAGCAAACATCAGAGGGCATGATCAAACAAAGACGTTTTTATAAATGATTTGGCAAAACGTTTGTGAATTCCGTCCTAGAATGCAACACTTTATAAAATATGGACTTCAAACAATATTAAAATATCGGCAATATTGACTGATATTTAAAATGGACTATGTCAAATTTTAAATTAAAACATGAAGGGGCATCTCCAATGATAGATAAATAATACATGTTTTAAATTAAAGAGTTACTTTTCGGTATAACTATTTGTTTAATCTAGAGAAGCAAGACAGTTAACAGTTTCACAACTCTGGGTGTAAGGAATTCATTTTATTCCTCCATGCCTTCTTTACAAGACATTAATTATTAAAACACAACCAGGACACTCCAGAAGTTACTGTAATTGTTTCCTAAGGCTGGAGAATGAAGAATTCAGCACTGACTTATGCTTTTTACCTTCACTGTGTTTTGTGAAATACCTTAGAAAACACAGATGAATTAGGAACTTTTAAAGAATGGAAAAAGTACAATTCCTGCTAATAAGCAGAAGAAAGAAAAATATTTCCCTCTGACAGCAGAATTAGATCTGTTTGGTGGCAAAGGTAATGGAATTATCTGCAACCTGTATTTCTTTGCACAGACCTTTGCACAAACCTCTGAGATGCACACTGTGAGGACATACCAATTTGAAGGAAGTTTGGGTTTTTCCCTGAACATGTGATGGCAATTCAACCACATCCAAAACACATGTCCAAATCATCCATGTTAAGGGTGTGGACAGCAAAAACCATGGAACTACTTCAGAAAGTGCCTAAAGCAATGGAGATGGTTGCTTACAAATGGTCTGTTGAGGGCAGAGAAATGTGGTTAGGGGGTTTTTGCACAGCTGGTCACCTGCTTCCCTCACTTTCCCATTAAGATAGGGTGGCTGTGGCAGGGCTGGTTGTGTCACTGTCATCCAAACCCTACAAAGTTTCTTTGAGCTAAAAATGGACAGTCACATCCCCCACACTGCCGGGGCTCATAGGCTCACATCTTGTGCTTCTCCTTCCTCTCAGACCTGACTAAAAAGACTCATAGTTGAAAATATTGTGAGGCAAAAATTCCTGCCGGTCCTGAGTTCTGTTAGGTTGAAGAGAACACAGTTTCTTCTTTTACCTCCTGTCTCTGCTAAAGTGGGAACTTCATAGACAAAAATTAAAAAATAAAAAATAATAAAAAAAGGAAAATAAATTTAAAATATGAAAAAAGTTTTAAATTTATTAAAAGGAGTTTTAGAAAAAATGCTAACAGAAAAAGAAACTCTTGATCTGGATTTAATTTTAAAGATTAGGGGTTACTCTAAAGCTTTATTGGAAGTTTTATTAACTTTATAAGTAACTCAAACTACCACAATCATGAAATGAAAATTAAAATAACAAATGGTTTCATGTGTCACTGTAAACAAAGAATGCAATAAGACAGGGTCAATTCTCAGCCCAACCACATGCTTCCTGTGTGACCTATGTATGGCACTCAGTCCTTCTGATGCTGCAGTTCCTTGGCTGTGTAATTGAGCTAGAACTTCCCTGCCTCAGAAGCATCCTAGGAAGATAAAATTAATAATTATTTGCTTTTGTGTTAGAATGGTGAAAAAAAAAAAGTAGTCTCCAGAACCAGGAATAATTGTTGCAGAATTTAAGACAATTTAAAACAGAAAATAAGATGTTGAAAACAGAAGGATTTATGATGCCAGTAGTATCAAGGTTTTCCTATTTCTTCTTAAAAAAAAAAAAAAAAAAAAAAACCCCAACAACCTGTTAACAAGCTGATAATTATATATACCACTAACATAAGGAGACCAGGAAAGTTGTAAATGCAAAACTACTTTTTTTCAGCTATGTTAATTCAACTAACTAACCTGTACTAACTTTAACAAAACACAGTGATACTTATTCAAATACAATTGCCTATTTTAAGTTGTTTTTCTAACATACAAGGTAATCAAAGTCTAGTGTTGAGGCCTTTAATCAGAATCAGCAACCTAGTAAATAGCAGATGTCTGCAAGGCTTTACTATCTTTCCTAAAAGCAGTTACAACTTGGGAAAAGGAAGTACCATCTCTTTAAGAGACGTCAGGTATGAATACCAGGGAAATGCAATTCAAAAAGAAGTGAACTTTTCTATGGTCTGTTTCAGTATGGACAAAGCTTCCTGTGAATTAAAAGACCATAAAAAAGTTATTTAACTGCATTTAAATAAAAGAATGGTTGTGACTTATTTTGCACCATTGTTAATGTCTAACTTTTAATGCCATCATTAGAACAACAAAAGAGCACAATTCAAAGGTATATAGTTAATACAAGTATCCATAAAAATCACTAAAAATACTTTGGGAAAGCAAAGGTAGGAATCAATCAATAACAGCTTGCTGTCTAGAGATAGCAAACAAGATGGCTTATCTAAAAATACATTTAACACTTCATATCATTGTAACAGGTCAGTGAAAAAGGGCTTCAGTTCAGCAATGTGTGACTACATACCTAGCTTGCAGTAGGGTATCACAGACTGGGCCCAGCTTCTGCAATGATAGATGTTCTTAGCATTACTGCTGACACAGGCTGACTTGCCCAGTCAAGCTTTTAGTATTTCATGTGTGTCTCTTCATGTTTCATTACATAACAGTTTCTTTTAGCATCTCACCTCTCATAGCACTGTCATTATGGAAACATTTCTTGAGTAATAGAAAACCATAAAGTCCTCCTGAGTCAAAGGTCAAATGCAGTCAATTTATTGCAAAAAACTCCAACAACCCACAAAAAATCTCAGCTGCAAGTTACTCCTTCACTCCAAGGAGTCTTATATTTTCCTTGTCTTTCGAAACAACCCACAAGTGATAATGAAATGCTTAAAGCAATAAGAGAGAGAATCAGGTTTCATCTACCTGGACCGTCTGGCAGCACACTGTGTAACAATAAATGAGTGTTCTTAAGTCACAGCATTTCACTGGAAATGAGGCAGAACTTGTGTATTTTAACAGGTTTTTACAACTAGTAACCACTAGCAAATTTATTTTACTTTCTCAGGGAAGACCAGCGAACGTCCCTAATTTAAACTAAAGGGCCATTCAGCCTCTAAGACAAAAAGCACTTCTGCTTAGCACCTGAGTAATACATGGAATATGTACAGGTGAATCAAGAGGACTGGAATCAAAGATAGTTTGTCTTTGGCTGGTCTGAAAGGTCTGACTCATTTCCAGTTCTGTGATCATTTATTATCCAGAAAAGAAAGGCCAGCTTTCTGCAGTGCAAACACAGTGGTGGTCTGCGGCTCATGATGAATAGATTTACCAGGTCTGCTCTGAATTGCATGACATAGAGTTTTCCAACAGGCTCTGACACCTGATGTATGTTTAAACTTCCTCACGCAGAAAGCCCTGAATATCTACCTGCATGCACTTTTTCTTAAAGTTATCATGCACAAAATACATTCTTAGATGGCATATTATTTAAAGTGATGTTACAGTACAGAAATATTTTAATCAGTAATTTCATCTCTGCTAAAGACTTATTTCCCTGCCAGTATTCTGACTTCAGTATAGCACAGGAGTTTGTTCTGGTCTTAAAATATCCATTTTTCCATATTTTCAGGTTCCATGTTATACAAAGTTTATACAAGAGTTGATTTACATTTGTAGAATAACAGAAAAGTAAAAGACATTGATGACTTTTTTTATACTCAAATCATTGCAACTGTTGGAGAATTTATCTGCACTGCCTCATGATAAATAGCAGAAAAACCAGCCAATTATTCCTGAACTTGGGAGTTATATGCCAAACTAAGCATTGCAAAAGTCACAAAGTCCCAATTAAAATCAAAGTATTCACTGGAGGAATATCACAAACCCAAGAAAATTCCCTGGCAACAGTTAACAGTTGTCAAATTGATAGTCACACTGTTCATTACAGTTTACTTGTTTTTGCAGATAAAAAGTAATTTAACCACTGTACTGGAAGCCCACACCTTCTTTTAGTTTTAAAGAGCCTGCAGTTTGAGTGGGTAAGAAAATAAAGCAATATTAAAATGTTATCATAAATCAAATATTTAGAATTACCAATTCAAAAAAGCCAAACCAACAATGATAAACAGTGTTTAGTCTGGAAGGAAAAGGATCAAAATACTATGCAACTGTGTTAAACTGCATAAACCCACAATTACACAAAAGAGAACACAATTTAAAGTGCTTCTTCTAACTATGCTCCCTCTGACATTCAATTTAAATATGTAGGATAGCCCAACTTTTTACATAATGTGGCTTAGTTGATTAGCCTGGTAACTACACTGAGTCCTGTACACACAACAAACTGAATCCATTAAAAAGACAAAAGAAAGAACAAAATGTCTTTTCATTCAGCTCCTAATAAATCAATGCCACTAAACACTATGTAGAAATAAGCAAAATGTTTATTACTTTCTGAGGTACTCGAGAAAAGTTCAATGTGCCGAAGGATGAATACACTGTATACATTCATAATTGCTGGCATAAGTTATTTTTAAAAAAAAGTTACAACACTTATCTGAGCTCTAATCTAAAAATTCTTCAACCAAGATCCCCATTCAAATATTCTTACAGTTATACTTCAGTTTCATTTGTACTGTCTTATTTCAAAATTTTGTAGAGCACAGAAAACATCCTTCACAGCTTTATAAAACTTAACTTCCTTCACTTAGTCCTCCCTTTTTACACGGCCAGTTAATGTATCTGTGATTCTCACAATTCTTTAAATTTCTTACAAAGGAAGAGGATGTCTTTGGTCTTGGAAAAAAGTGTGTTGTCACTCTCTCAATACCACTATCTGAATTCTACATTCACTTGTTACCCCAGTAAGAAAGAAAACAAAACTTACAGCACCCTAAAGAATACTGACAGGCTGTAGACAGTGCATCAGGATCACACCTTTTTGGATTTGGATTCAGAAGGCAGAAGGGCAAATATCACCTGGTTAAAAGGCTTTCTTTCACCTTTATTGTAGGAACGTGAACACTACTGGAACATGAGTGGAAAAGATTCAAAATCAATTTCCTTCAGAAATAAAGTCAGGTGTATAGAGCAGACACAATTTAGCTAAATTCTTTCACATATGTCCTGGTTATGAGAACAGCTCTTAAATAGACTAAGTCCTGTGTCTGTGGAAAATCTAGGAATTATAATATTAACTTTTTAAATACAGGAGTCTATACAATGAACATCAGAGAGAAATCTGGTCTTTTCACAAGACAAACTGTCTGACCATGGAAAGACTACACACACTTATTTCGCTGAAAAGGCCCATGAGCCAAGATTACCTGATCCACTTTGTGCTATTAACCTCCCTAGCTTTGTTTTTCTTAAGGTGTGGTGAAAAACAAAAATTGTATTAAATATTCTGCATTTATGAAGAATAAGAGAACTCAAGCCTATCATAGGATATGCTGAACTGGAAGGGACCCGCAAGGTTCATTGAGTCCAACTTGTCATTGGTTTTACATTAACTGACATACTGTTGTATCTGAAACCTAAATACATGCAGGCCTTTTAGCTACTTATTTTTAAACATTTTTTGTTAGATTTTCTTCAGACTTGGTTGGATTATAACCAGGTAATTTCCCTGACTATATTTCAATCCCTATACTTTGATGATCCAGGGCAGGAGGAACAGTTTTTGATTCTATGTTTTGTTGGCACAGCTAATGAAGGGGAATGTTTTTAATAAGCATCTTCTTTTTTGTCATAGTCAATTCTCTGTCAGGAGAAGTACACTGAGTTTACAATGATACAGATCATCATATTTTGAGACAAGAAACATGAATGCACACCAAAAAACTGCATAACATTTCCAATATACTGATATACTTTTAATTTCCTGAATAAGTACAAATACAAATGTGCAGTCTCAAGGAAGAAAAAATCATAGCTAAAACTTCAAGGAGAAAGTTGCTATAAGGATCCTTTAATCAGTTTTGTTTAAACTTTTAAAGATCCAACTTTCAGAGTCAATGTCAGTTTTGACTGAAAGCTATCTAGAGACTCCAACTCTAGCAAACAAAACTGAATGAAGAACCAAAAAGGTTCTCGTTTCACACTTATTACAAGTAGGAGCAATGTACATGTTGTAGTTAAGATGAAAGTTTAAGTTTTACATAAATATAAAGAATGGCTTTGAGTGTACGACACTTTATAATTTCAAAACCAATTCAGTATTAAATAAGTAGCTGCTGCAGTTGAGAGTTCATTTTAGTCTTAAGTTTTTGAATGGGAAGTGAGGTTAAAGACAACCCTTCTTCCACTGATTTGATCATATAGAAGAAACAAATCAACTTCATTAAATACTGGCACCATCTTTTCAGTTCTTCCATTTACAACCATTGGGGACAAACATCTTCGGTTCTATTTTTTCAGATTTCTTTCTTTAAGTGATTTTAAAAAGAAATAGTCAAACAGAAGACAGATCTATTCAAATTACATGCCAACTGTTACTGTCATTTTCTGAACAAAACTGATTTCTATAACATTTGCACAGAAGGTTGATTCCAGAATCCTTTTCCTAAATATTGCTTAAAATTCTGGTTTGTTCATTGAAATTTTCAGTTCAAGTGAATAACATTTAAAGGAACAATTATTTCAAGAAAAGAATATTTATAAAATAATCAAAGAGCATCCATATCCTCATAATCATATGAGAAGACAAATACAGAAATTTCTTCCAGGGGAAAGAAAAAAATAATAAGAAAAAGAGACACTGTATGAAGTCCCAAATTGGTCATACATTTTGGTACTGGTCAATAAACTAGACCACCATATATAAACAAAACATTCCATTCAGCATTATGTCAACCTTTAACAAAAAGATCATCAATCAACTGCAAATACATGTTCTGTGCACCTGTAAAATCTGATGGACATTCTTTCAAGTTTTTATTTCAACACTGTGTCTGTCAGAATTACCCCCCACTATAAACTTATTATTAATGTTGGGAGAAGTTTTCCAAATGTCACCAAAATGAATTAGTATCACACTGAGCCCAAGACTTAAGAGAGTCACCATGTGCATTTATGTATTTTCCCTCCCGTAATACTGACACATTTATATCTTTTCCATGTCTGCTCCAGGTCTGGTGAAACTGCACAGTATGTGTCTCATTTATTTTGCTAGAACACAGTGACACATACTGAGATTTAGTTGCATGAAATTTGTTGAAAAATTGTTAGCAACAATGTCCACCTATGAGATGCTCTAAATTAAAGTAAAGTAAGCAAAACGTTTTTCACTAATATTATGAGATAGTGAGTTAAAATACTTATTGCACTACACATAGTTTCTAATGTGATGTTGGAACTTTGTTTCACGTGTACATATGGGATGATGTGTTAGATAATAGAGGACTCATTTTCATGGTGGATAAAGCTATAAGAAGACAAAAGAATGGAAACCAAACTTAGATAAATTAAGACTGAAAATAAAATACTTCTTAACATAATGATTGTTAGCCCTTAGAAATTTTCTAAGTTCTTGTGGATCCTGTGTCACTAGGATAAATGCTTTAAAAAAAGAAACAGAGCTAAGCAAAGGAGGACATGCAGTAGTTGTTTCACCAGAGAACTCTATGTCAAAATAGTGCTTTCCTAATTTGTACTTCTTTAATTGATATTCAGTTTATACTTAGGATCTTAGAGAGAGCTATAACACACCACAGCAGCAACATGCTATCCCTTATTTAGTTACTAATAAGGCTAACAAATGTCAAGGTAAAACAGGCAATGGGGTTTCAAAGCAAAAAAGGCTATATTTCATTTACACCTCCACTTCAAACAGCATATATAATAGAGATGAGCTATTTTCAGAACTATCCTCTTGAATATTCTCTGTGTATTCCATAAATACAGGGAAGCACAAGAATTAATGATTAAAGACTTTACAATATTCCTGAGAAACTATATATTTCAGTATATACATCTGTCATCCAGAAGAAAAACTGTACTTCTCAACTTCCTCTTTGCATATACAACATAAAAAAATAAATCCTCCAAGTGCATCAATTAAGTATGCCTGATTTTCTGTAATCTAGCTAGATTTCTATTTATGTTTTCCCCTAATTCACTAATTCAATAATCCACTCTGCCACACTTTAGCCATCTACAATTTCTTTAGTCCTTGTGACCTAAAAGTCCTTTATTATGAAGAAAGCAGAATTCTGAAAAAATGAATGGTGACTTAGTTCAGAGTTCTATTGATTTTATTTAAGGACTTTATTAAAAAGTCAATAAAAGTCATTCAAGGTCATAACATAAGACCCTCATTCAGATTTTATTGGAGCAAAGTTCTGCCTTCCAGAGACTTCAACAACAGTTTGCCTGAAGAAAACCTCACTGTAGGTTTTATGATTTGTCCTGAAGTAAAGAATAGCTACTTACTGTTTGTTACTTACTGTTAGTAAGGACACAGGCAATAAATGGACATAGACAATAAATGGATAAATTGCATAAAAATTAGAAAGTTAAAACAAGACTTTCACAAAGAAAGTTTTATGTCTTGTGAGGTTTAGGAATTCTTTTCTGGATCCTGGAATTGTCTCACTTGGACCACATGTTAGATTTCTCTGTACAGCTGTGTGAATCCTGCAGGGTTCAGTTCACAAAAGGAACCCCTGCAGGTTGATTCAGAAGGTTTGGAAAGGAGCCAATATTTCTTTGTTCCCTTACAGATTCAAGCATTTGGTCATCTCTTGAATTCTTAGCACCTTTACGTTAAAACATTTATCCCTTTAATCACTAATGAATGAATGAAGGCAGCCTAAGGACTCCTTCTATGTGTGTACAAGGATGTAATTCACAGAGCTCCAGTCTTAGAGTCCCCTGAGGATCTCACTACAAGCAGGAGGGATAGTAGAGCTTTCCTGCTCTCATTTTACTCCAGGGAACTTGAAAAACCCAAAGAGCTTCCAGATCTAGAAAGTAAGGTGGCTAAAAACAGACTTTTTTGGCTTTTTTGAATCCAGCCATTCAAAAAATACCAGTAACAGGGAAATCACCGACTGGTAACTCAGATAATTTCATTCAAGGAGCAAAAATGAATTATGTTCTGAGGATGCTGGGAACTAACAACTAAAGTCAACTCCTGTAGTTACAGAGTTACTCTTAAAAGAAAAAAAAAGTGTTGCAACATTTGATGAATTGAGCTGTTTGGCTATAAAGAGAATATTGCAGGGAAGTCAGAGCATAAATGGTGACAACCTTCATTAGAACAGACTTAGATTCCATAAAGCATTAGATCTGAAATCAGCTAAATTTTGTTTTTGATTCAAATCATTTGTGCATCTCTTTCATGCTTCCCACTCCATTGTTTTGCTGTGATCTACATTTTTTTTCCCAGGCAGTGAAAACCTTTGAAAAATAACTCCAGTCCATAAAGTTATCATTTTTTACTTGTCTTGGCCTACAAGTGCAGCCATCTGGGGCTATCTAACACTGCATTAAACAGAAATTTACATCTTGCATTTGTGTCTCCTTTCAGCCTCTAGCAACATCTAATTAGACTGAAGTATTAGGTTACACTAGCAAATAATTTGTTCGCCAACTCTACAGCTAAGCTATCATTTATATTAGAAGAGTTGTGTATCATATTACTCACACGCTGGGCTAGCTTCTAGCATTTCTATGAAACTGGCTGAGAAATTAATATAAGTGACTGAAACTCATCACATTGAAGGGGCTGGTGTTAATCCAAGGGTGAATCATCTTAAATTCTCTCCCTGGTGTGGCTGAAATGCCTGTATATTTGTTGGTAATTAGGCATTATATTGCAGAAGCAATTTCTCAGAAATCTATGTGTGAAAATCTCAGTGAGTTTGGGAAGAAAGTTGTGAACAGCATTGAATAGGAAAAATTGAAGAAGAACCTAACTAGTAAAACCCCAAAATGTCTGTGGAAAGATTCTCCCCATTCTCCTTCACTAGGGAAGAAAAAATAAGGGTTACATAACTAAAGATTTTTTAATTCTATCAAAGGTTTTAATTTCATGGATGGGTCTCAAATTTCAAAAATTCTTTTTTTTTATTTTCCACCTCAGTGGCTCCTTCAACAAGTAATCTTCAAACCAAATTATTATAACGTGATCGCTGGGAGCCTGTATTTGAAAACTACTCTGACTGTTTTGTGGAACATGGTAATAAAAACAAATCAAGTCCTTTGCCTGTAAAGCCAATTTTACACCTAATATTTGCTGTGAACCAAGGGAGAAAAAGGTCTGGGTTTTACATTTTTGGAGATCAGCTTCTCTGGATAAAAAAAGGTAAAACAGAGGATATTTTCAAATGGGAAGAGAATAAGGAGAAAAACCTTACCACTGAAGGCCCAGAACCCTGGGATCAGCACATAAAAAATTCACCATCTACACTGTCAAACTGAAGTTCATTCAATCAATTCTTTTGTCTTATGTTTCTACCTTCATTATCTCACACTTTTGTTTCATGTGTTGGAACCATAGTATCTTCTGTGTAGTCACACTGTAAGAAATACTGATCATTAGATATCCTTCATGTCTGTGTGCCTGACTGACAATTATTATGGTTAATGTGCATCGAGGCAGCTCAAACGCTTCGAGGCACTGAGAACACTGATAACAGTGCAAAGTGAGTGTTAATTTATGAGCTGTTCTCTCTGCTTAATATAAAAGGGGGAATGCTTTTAAATCAGTGTTCTACAAGCTGAAAACTAATCTCCTTGTATGAGATGTCAGAATGAGATAATATACAGCCAAGGAAAGCATCATTTAAAAGCAGAATCAGTAGTTTGAATGTCTGATAAAAATCTTTAAGCAGATAGTTCATTGGAAGTAGTTTTCCTAATCAGAAAGGAATGTTGTATTAAATCATCATATTTTGAGACAGTTTCTGAAAGCATATGTGTTGCAGATTTTCTACTAATTCGGAAGGCAGCAAGCCTCTATGAATAGGAAGGCACACAAACCACATCTGGGAATGCATAAGTAGTCCTGTGGATGCTTCCATGAACCATGAATGCTGGCATGAAGCCAGCATTAGAATGGAGTTTAGGTGTTAGATCTAAAAATGATTCAGCACATGTGGCCACACAACCAGTATTCTTTAAAATTGCATTTTATCAACTACATTTACCAGTGTTGCGAATCTATAAATTTGGCCAGAATTCTGCTTCTTTTGTCTCCTGAGCATGGAAGATGAATACAAAAAATCACAAACAATTGCTATTCCTGCTCTTATAAAATAGCAGGAAAAGAAATAAAGGTGGTGGGTGAAAAAGAATATCTCTCTTAAAAGCACTTTTACATAGGAAATACATCTATGTTTTGCAGAAATGATATGTAGATGGCTGTATTATCATGTCACCAGAAAAAGAAACATTGTTTGGGCCCCTAACTGAGCTTTCTATGTCATAAATTATCTGGATATCCATCCAATTTAAGCACTGTTCGACCCTCTTGAGTTTCAGTGTATGTTTTAAAGAATGACTGCAAGAATTTCAAACCACTGACACACTGTACTTTACATTCAGTTATATACAGGCTTAGCCTCCAACTGCACATGCTACATTAAAAGCAGTGAACTTGCTGAGGATCTGTGCACGAAATAAGGCTGAGGACAGCGTTTCCCACTCTTTTCTACTGACCACAGTGTAGGCTAATTCAGGTTGTTAACCCATATAATCATAAGCATGGCTGTAGTGGGCCAGATTAAAACTCCATCTAGCCCAGTACCTGACAGCAGAGAGGTTAATAAGTGAGCAGAATGCTACCCTTCCCCACCACAATGGATTTCACTAATTTACACCTGAGCAATTCCCCACACCAGAGGTGGTTCATTCTGTATTTAATATTCCTCAGGATTTCTTTAGAAAACTAAAAGTCTGACTTGTTTATATGTCACCTGTGTGAATACCTCATGGTGAGATATTCACCCCTTCATGGTGAGCCTTGCCACCATGCCCAGAATATTGCCAAGTTCTAACATGTCTTTATAGGGGCAGAGGGGGACTGTAACCTCATTTGGTCTTCAAAACACAGTAATACAACAGCTGTACAATGAAACATAAATTTTGCTGTTTTGTTCTATGTTCCCTTGCAAGTAGTTACTAACATTGAACTGGTTTTCTTTTGATTGATACTAAGCCTATGTTTTTGCAGGACTACTGTTTCTATTTGCATCTTCTGCTAAAGGAATACAGTACAAATATTTTTACTTCTCTTTAGAAGTATTATAAGCCCAAGATCTTACTACTGAGTGATGAGGTATCTCAAAATCTGTCTTTTCATATGTAAGGGATACCTCACCTTCTCTGCCTAATAATTGACAGTAACCTACACTGACTTTGTCTAACATTCTTTCACGAAGCCATGAAATGGACTTTGTAATCTCCTTTTCCTGTTCTCTGTATTTGGTCCTTGTTTTAATTTTTTTCTATAACAGTATCACTGACAGATGGTCACCTCATTATTCCTCCCTTCTTTTGAGAAGACTAAAAGGTGACCTCCATTTACTGTAAAAACTGACCATGTACTCTTATTTTATGTTTCATTTTCTTCAGCTGCTTATCCAATACAAATATTTTTTCCTTATTTTCTGCCAGTTTATTCTGCAACTTTTGATGAGGACCCTCTTTGAAAGTCTCTTAAAATCCATCTATATTACATTATTTGTACACACTTCTTTTGACTCCCTCTGAAATCCAGTAAGATACTTGCTGGTCAGCTGTGGCTGACCAAGTAGTAGTAGGGTATTTGTATATAGTAGGATATGACACTCTATAAATTGTTTAAGCAACTTGGCTAATTTTCAAGAAAGAGCATTGGAGGATCCACAGGTGCAGTGCATGTGTTTTTCAATTCTGTACAGTGGAGAACCACAAGTAAACACAAGTAAAAGTATCTCAAAGCAGAATAACTGAACACAAAATACATTTTGGTCTAAACTTCAGTTCTACTTACTTTTATGGGTTGGCATAGATGCTAATGCAGGGGATTCTTATAACAGTCACTATTTGCTTCCAGTAAATGTAAATGGAATCATTAAGTTCTTTTAAGTAATGAGGCAGGTGAAATAAAATCAGTCTTCACCCTAGAGATCGGCACATAAAAATAAATGTGGGCAGAGATGTTTGATTGTGTGAGATTGCCCACCAATTAAAGAAACAGCAAGAAACCCAGGAAAAGCTTAAAAAGGAAACAACAAAGTAGTGCTGAACATAAAAGGATGTTTTGTGACCCTGGGACTTCAGATTTAGCAGTTTCTGCTCTCACCAGTGTGGCTCTCCAAAGAGATGCACTAACACGAGGAGGAAAGGGGGACACAAAAGGCAATTTTTCTTCCTGCCAACTCTGTATTGGAAAAATACCTGGAGAAGCTAAAGGAATGATACTGAGAAACAGCCAGCAAGATCCTATACAGGGACTAGAGGGCAGATATGCAGAACTGGGGAAAAACTTCCCAAAAGTCTAACCTCTGTACCTGGCACAACCCTAGAAATTAATAGAAAACCGTATCATATTTTTCCAAATGCCACTAATTCTAAAGAAGAAAGAGTCAATGTGGATTTCAGAGAGGGAAATTATATCTCACAAGACTATTACCTCAAACATCACCAGTCAGCAAGTAAATTAGAGTAAATTGATTGACAAAAATGGGATGCAGAAATCCATGTTGTGATTACCAGAAGCAAGGAAAAGATACTAGAAGAAAC
This sequence comes from Emberiza elegans, assembly GCA_024865655.1. NCBI lineage: Eukaryota > Metazoa > Chordata > Aves > Passeriformes > Fringillidae > Emberiza > Emberiza elegans. Next base: position 50,960,637 of record JALJVW010000139.1, on the reverse strand, counting down.
ATTCCTAACCATTTACTCATGGTTGTTGTCAGAGGGAGCTCACTGGACATTTGCTCTGAGCCAGTGCATGCATTCCTATCTCATCCTTTTCTCACAAAATTTATTGAAGCTGAACAGTTCTGAGGCTTCCAACCCTCTGCTAGATCTGGTTATGATTGGCAAAAGACTGAAAAAGTTATAAAGGGGAGTGAACAAAAGGCAACAAGAGGGACACACTGCAGGAATACACAGGCCTTCTTTCTTCACATTCCTAAATGATTCCAGCAAAATCTTCTGCTCAAGACTTGGCCACAGTTTGTATCTTGAACCATTTATAATGTAAAAGGACTTATTACACTGCCTTCAAACATATTTGGATTTAATAATTAAAGTTCCATTGAGACCATTTTTGTCTTTTAGCTATATGTTCTGTTTCCTGTGATACAATGAAAATTAAAGATACCAAACCCACACCATTACAAATTTTCCTACTGATACATCAATATTTACATTTCCCATTTAACTATGGAAGGGAAGATAATCATCTTAATTAGGGTCATCAAGTAGTTTGGCTCATAACATGTATTATCTTAGCTGATTTCATATAAAGGTTTGCTGGTTTCATATGCTTTTTAGAAGTTCTTATCTTACTAAAATCCACTGTTACTACAAAGCAAGGGCTTGACCCTACCCTACATTCAAGTGCACTCTGATTTAATAGGGCAGAATTACATACAAGGATGTGTGCAAACACAGACTTTTACACAAGCACACTGTGAAATTCAAAACTGTTGCCTCATTACATTAAGAAGTCAAAGTTTCCAAGTTGAATCACACCAAAACTTTGGGAAAAAAATCCCCATACTGAACTCTGCAGCTTGAACATATTTCCTAGTAAAAATGTATTGTTGTTTTGAGTTGTAAAGGATGGTTTAGAAAATAAATAGGACAATCTGTAAATAATGGCATTAAAGTACCTGTTACAGATGAAAACAAACTCCTTCTAGCATCATGTGCACTTCAGTTACAGAGACCCAAAACAACATTTAGATGGAAGTACACTCAGTGTCTTGAAAGCAACTGGGTCTGAGTAAGAAGTCACAGGGAAAACCTCTGTGGCACAGGAAGTCCTTTCACTTTTCAGAATGTCATTCATCATGCTGGGGAAACAGCAGGAAAGTAACCTACTACTACTTAATAGGCTTCTGCATAGCAAGTTGCTTTGAAGCAGCAGCTGCCCACAGTAAATTTCGCTGACCCTTAGAGCCTTTCTCCAAGTTTTCCAACTGTTTTGTCTCCTGAGTTACAACTCAGTGTTAGGTCCAAGCCACCAGCACCTGACAAAACTTAGAAGCTCCAACAATGTGAGAATGTAAAGCTTTCAGGGATGTTGTCTTTTCCATACAACACCAGCAGAGAGACCTGATGCCATTACATTTACTAATAGGGAAACTTTTCTCCCTCTGAAACAGAGGCTATTTTAGTGAATGGCATCACATAACATGCATGTGCACTATTACAGAATGCAAGACAAATAAAATGTTAGATCGCTGGCACAGTAATTAGCACTCTATCATGATACTATGCTCTACATATTATTAATTAAACCTTAAACATGTAAAGGTTTAAATCTGATGTTTTCACCAAAGCAGTGAAAATAAATATTAACATGCAATTATAGAGAATGGCAGGATAGAACACCCTAACACAACAATTAATTAAGCCTTATATTAGTTATTTACTCAAGATCTGCTAATCAAATGCCCTCCTGCATTTTTTGTTTCAATGCCTGTGAACTCACTGCCAGCAAATTACTTCTTCTGCTTCACTTCCTCCTTAAACCTTTCCTTCTCAGCAGAGTTTGTGAAACTGAAGACATTATACCACTCTCCTTCAAACAAATCCTGTCATTGTCCCCTCCTGTCCTTGTTGACATCAGGTGTCACCTTTCTTCTTGCCTCTCCTTATCTGATTTCTTTGGAGCCCTCCTCTCTCATTTTTCCCAGTGCTGCTCGTATGTTCCCTTCCTGTCTTCCCCTCCCAGTATCCATCTGCTATGGGTTCCACGCATGCCATAATACTCCTATATTTAAGAACATACCTTTCACAGTGCCACAGTCCATCCTTCTAGAATGAATAAACCACAACAAAATGAGAGAATAGAGATTTTTAAGAAGGCCCATTTCTTTTCTATAAATTTTGAAAATCAGGATGTTAGTCACTTTTCCCATTTTCTTGAACCTCTGAATTCTCATTAGCTTTTCAAATGGACTAGTTAGAGAATAAAAGTTTCATTAAGCTCCAACAGTGGTGAGTAATCTAGCCTGATATAAATGCTTGGCATGCTTATGTTAGTGTTGGAGCTACAGCTACACTGTTAATGTTCAAGGTTAAGTTGTGTTAAACACCAAAAATAGAAACATTAAATACTATGGCAAGATTACCACTTGTCCTTTACACTTGCACATATTAAATGGAATGTGAATGTCCTCTTGGTTCCCCAGATGAATAAAATATGGTAGGGATCACATAATGGTAGAAAGAATATTTATTCCAAGTTTGTCTGTCCTCAAATCACAAGTTGGTGTGGTAGCAGAAGAATATTTGCCTTTCTTGGAAATTTGCCTGGATCATCAGAAAACTAATATAAAATGAGATTAAATTGCCACCACTGTAGAGTAGACACAAACCTGACCAAAAAAGAAAAAGTCACAGTCAAGCTTTGAGCAATGGATACTTGAATTTCCTTTCTCATCAAAAAATCATAAAGAGAATATAACAAGGAAGGAAAATAATTGAAGAACAGTCTCCATCTTCAATGGAGAATTGAATGGAAAAAGAGAGAATGTATGAACTCAGATTAGACAGTTCACTGGAATGAAACAATCCTAATTTGGAAAATATATTACCTTTGAAAATCAATTTTGAAATCATATTCAAGGGGTGAAGTGCTACTGTGTAGTTCATACTGTTGTTGGCAAGTGCAATTTAAATAAAAAAGCAAGATCAGTTTTAAATGACAACAGTAAGAGAAAGAACACCACTCAATCAAATCTCTGGCTCCTTCAGTTAAGACACTTCAGAAAAATCAAAAGCAGAAACCAGACAGACACTGGCAAGTAGAAACACATTGTATATTATTCTCTATTTTGTAACTTGGATTGCAATTATAAAATTGAAAATATTACCCCATCCTTTCCTTAAATCCTGTTTGGTTTTTTTCTTTCTTTTTAAATAAGTCTAACATTCAGAGTAAAATGAGTTGAATCTGATATATGGAGATTCTAGAGACAGAACAAATCCAGGCCCTCCAATATTACTCAAATTTAGTGTAATATGCGAACTCCAGGAATTACAATTGCTTCTAATGAAGCTGCAAACAGCATTTTGAGGACTGGTCTGAGAAGCAGATCCTGCTTTCAGCTGGCAGAAATAAATTAATTCCCTTTTGATGAGGATCATAGGAGCCTACAATGCTTGGCTAACACCAACTTGTCACAGCAGCTCTAAAAGCTATCATAATATAAACAATAAACAATGTTATTATAAATCTTTGAGCCACTGTGATATCTTTAGTTCCATGCACTACTTTAGTCCTTCTGGTTTTCTGGCCAGAGTAATTTTAATTTACTCCTCTGATGTAAGGCTGGGGTGAATTCACACAAATCCTCCTTCTCTTTCCAGGCATGATGGTGCCAACAAGGGAGGAATGCAAAGCTGGGAGTGAAATAATTTCTTCAGTGGTAAATGATAGATCTTTATTTAAAAGTAAACAAACAAAACTCCAATGTAAGTGCACTGACAATTTCTCCTCACATCAGCCATGCCATTAAGTGGATACAGTAACCACAACTTTTTTCTATGGTACCATTAGCAAAACACCATAGAAAGGCTCTCTGCAAAGGCCATTTCAGTACTGCCAGATAGTAGCCAAATATTCCACAACAAGTTGCAAGACCTCTTTTTCCAATAAAAATGAAAGGTCCTGAGATATAAAAACTGTGTACTGAAGGCTGTAAACTGATTTGAAATTAGTTTTCTAACTGATGGAGCCAATTAATTTTGCTAGCATGAACCTATTTTTGATGGCATCAAATAAAAATACATGTAGATAAATTAACATATTTCTGAAGAGTTCTTCCAGAGCAATTTTTACATGGATAACACAAGTTTCCTTTGTTGATACCTGCCTATTTCCCAACAGTTTCAGGATGTGGACAAAATGACATAATTTTTGATACCTGGAATTATTTTTAAATTTTATTACTCAATTAAGTAAGCCAAAAAGGTTATCTATTTCATGCCCCTCTGTAAATCTTTTTTCAGTCAGGGAAATCAACCTAGTATAAAATAATGAAGTTAATGATTTCTGGAGAGTAGAAAGGTACCAAAGCCATTTACAACTGTGTGCAGAAAATATTTTTATTTTCTTATTTCTTGTTTTCAATTAGAATTTTAAGCTATATGTGATGTTAAATATAGAAAGCCAAGTTCCACTAAAGAGGACAGAACACTCAAGGCCAATGGCTTCTGCATTTTATTACATAAACAGATCCTTTCTCTTGCAGAAGGTTTAAAACTAATATTTGAAAACAACCACTCTCTCACCCCCTTCACCCTGATGAATTAGCCTCAACATTCTAGAGAATACACAGCAATCAACAATCAAACACAACAATTAAATACATGGAACAAAAATGAACATTACTGACATATGATATTTTATAAAACTATATATTAAAGAGAATTTTAAAACATGGACATGAAATCTTTGTAAGATAATAATTTACATGCACTGCTTCAGAAAATTCATGTTTAAACAGAAATAAAATTAAAATTATGGCAAACAGAGCATACATAAGTGGAGGTTGAAGGACCAGACACAATGAAACAGTGAATTTAGGAGAGCTGAAAATAGGAGCCTGTGCAAACGCCCCACAGTTTTCAATACAGGAGTCACACTGGCCTCCATCCTAAGGGACCAAATGCAATTGAACATAATATAGAAACAAGACAAAATTATGCATCCTCTACTTTCCATTAACAGCCTTACAACTCTGAACTGAGAGTGTGCTCAAAGGCACCACCTTAATCTTCCAGGCTTTTTAAGGGAAGTGACATTCCTGAATTCCACATCAGGCTGACAGTAAATTCTTGATTTGTCCCCAGAGACTCTTCCTGTATCTCTTATTATTCCCTTCTGTTTACAGTCTTAGCCTTATCACACAAAGTTTACTGCAGCTCCCCTTCACTATAAACTGATTTTTATGTCATATTTTTACCTCCTGCATGCAAATTTAATTTCTCATATTATTGCCTATTAAAAAGAGCAACCTGGTCACTCAGTACAGTAAGATTTGACCACAAAGCACCTAAAGAAGCCATATAAACGTATCTGGATGATAAACATGAAACTATGTGTTGGAAAGGGGGTTCAGATAAAAACTCAATTAATAAAGTGACCAAGAAAGTGTCTAAAAATTTCCTTAGACATTTCAAATTTCCTACATACTTGAGTGCATACCTGAGTGCATTTTGACATTGTCAAAATGTCAAAATGTACATAAAAAGTAAAAGTTTTTTGTCTCTAAGAAATTGCCTTAAGAAATAAAGCTTTCTTACAAAAAAAGAGCAAACAAGATGTATAGAGTTCCCAACTCACTCACTATACACAGAGGTAGAACTACAGAGAAATAAAAACTTGAAGAATATGATAAATCTTTTATTTCCACACCATTTGCATATCAATAAAGAGAATTGATAACCATGATATGGCATTAATTACAAAGTTCTATGAGGAGAGGAGAGAAAAAACAATAAACATGACACCTAGTAGGAGTTAGGGTCACAAAAAAAAAAAAAGCTAAATAGAAAGTTGCAGAGTAAACATCTGCAAGTAGTGCTACTGTTGAGAGAAAAGGGAGAAGCAAATGCTCACGTAGGCCATTACCACGCAGCCTGAAACTTAAAGTAACACAATTGGCCCAGGATTTTTCTTGCAAGATCAAAAGGAAGCAGCAATGCCATCTGCTGTTTGCTTTGAAAAATTGTTAGAGCAGATGTTCCCATGTGCGGACTCTCCATCCCTTCTCCTAAGAAACCACTTGAAAAATAACCATGAAATAACATGGGGAAAACATCTGCATGGAATACAGAAGACCACCAGTAGTGAAACACAGGAAAGCCAAGAGAGGAGGAGAGAAAGCGCTGGAGCAATTCAAGCACGTCTAAGACTAGGTCAGAGACAGGCACCCCGTTGTGTGGCATAACCTCCATATGTATACATATGTATAACCACTCACTGGTTGTCTTTTCCTTTCGTTACTCAGCAGGAGGAAGCCAGATTTCTCATCCATTGGACCTGTGTCAGGCAAGGCACTCTGCGTGTATAGTAATGCCAAACAGCACAAAGAATGTGCTAAAGAACCTGCATGGAGAGGCACAGGAATGACTTACACTTTCCTCTCCCTTTCCACAGGCTTATATCCCACCTAGCACAATAAAAACACAGTAGTGTATTTCTCATTATGGGTAGAGAAATTACATGCTTTCCACATTTCCAAAACTGCCCTTATTTCAAAATGGTGAAATCTTCATCAATTTATTCTAAATTTTCTATGTATTCTGAGAAATCTTTCAACAAGTGCAGTACAATCACAATCACCAAGATGGTATGGTACCATCCAAATGCTACAGGAAATAAACAGAAAGAACACAAGGTGCACTGAAGGTCTTATGTGTATCCTAGGAGTCTTAAAAGAAGCACATTTATCCATCCTATTACATTGTTAGAGATGAATGCAAAATATATTTCCAGCAATGAGACTAGCTTAAAAATATATATAATATCAAAAGACATTCTAGATAGTTGAAAATTTTGACAGTTAGTTTGCCTGAATGTTAAAAAATTAATGTTCGTGTTAGAATATTTACATAGGACTGATTGACTTGTACAGCATGTGATTTTAGTGAAGAAATTATACACTACGACAAAGTTCTGCAAAAGTCAAGAGAGTGGATGACAAGCATCATTTAAAAAAATCTGATGAAACAAACTGCATAAAAAACTGTGAAATTTTATTTTTATATACCAAGGAAAGAGTGCATCTCTCTTGACCTTATGACCTCACATTTTAGAAGCTTACTAAGAAAGTTAACTCATATAGCACTGCATAGGTATCATATGTACAGGATATAACCTGTCATTTCAAGTTGCCCTTGAAATTGTGCTGTGTCATTTCTTTGCAGACAGAAGCCTGTAAAGGGAAGTAGGTTTTGCTAGAGCAGCATATTTTTCAAATTTCTTCTTGGTCTCATCTCATAACGTGCTTGCCAATGCATCTATGAATAGACCTGCTTCTTTCCTGGAACTGTGGAGGACCAGGGTGGACGTTAACATTTTTGACCTACCACCTCCACTATAGTTTTAGGGAAGAGATAACAATTTGTTATCTTTGTTATTAGCAGACTGATGAGTCACGATCTGTACACTGTAATAACTTATTCCTGACTAACCTGGAACGAGCAAAGACTTTCTAAGACTGACAACCTGGTAGATTTCAACTTGTGGAGTAGATAAATGTTAGGGCTTGGATGGAAATGCAGCTTGTACAGAGACATTTCCAGAAAGAATCCATAGAGGTTTACTGAAGATTTTCACAGGTAAGAACTCTTCCTGCTGTTGCTCTTCTTACTGTGCACCACTGATGGATCCCTTAAGGTATTGCAACCATACTGTGGATAAATACCTGGTTAAACAAATAAACAAGACTTCCTCCATTTTTTATTTTGAAATTGCAGCCACCAGGATTGCTTAATTTGACAATCCAGAGAGTCAATAATTTAGCTATTCTTCTGCTTGAACAGGGGTAAGAAACTCTGGTCATCTCAGACTGCAGATTTTTGAGCCTGTTTCAAGGCATGGTTGTTGAGATGCAAAAAAGAAGTTTGGGTTGGTTCTCTCCATTCTCCACAACCTCCCCATACCACCCCCCCCCATTAGACTGAACACTTTCTAACATGTTCTGGGAACCTTCTAGTGCAATTTAGCAAAATACTTCCCTTTCACCACCACACTGAATAAAATACAGAATATTGAAGGTATCACATATTATTGCAGGAAAGAGATAGACCCTAAAAAGACTGAAGGATCTGCATGATGAATGCTTCCATTCCCAGACAGATTAAACTGAGAACAAAAGCAACTATATGAGAGATGCTGGCGCTTTACTATATGTTTACCTATGTTTCAGATGGCTGCTGTCTGTGAGTTTATCAAACACCAGACACATATGTGAGCCAGTCCTTCAAATAACAATTGAAAACAGAACAATGTAGGCAGACGTGTATCTAACCTACATGATAAAACAAAGGTGTATATATTTATAGTGAGTTTTCACACAAACATTTCTTCTTTCTGCCAATGACTTCTGGTTTCTTTTTCACTTCTTTTCCAGCTTACTCCTCTTTCTCTCTTTTCTTTCTATTTCTCCTCCTTCTCAAAATAAAAATTAATCCAAATTACAGTAGGCCATGATATTTGTGAAATATTTGTGAGAAAGCAAGAATTTCTTATTTATATATCCAGAGCCTGGTCCTCTAATAACTCAAAATACAAGATCCTTTCTTAATCTCATTTAAAGGTTGTGTTATCACTCAGAGATCAGAAATTAGTGGATTGACTGACTACAGGCAGCAAGACCCAGCAGTATACTTAGAAGGTAAGGATACCCAACAACAGCTTCTACTAATATTCTCTGAGACACCAAAACCACACAAAAGTACTAAATCCGCCATCTAAATGAATTCATTGCAGTGAGTAAAAAGTATTCTGTCAAAATTTTGCCAATCTGTGTTTTCTGAAACTAGAAATTTTACATGGCCAGAACCAAGTCTTCAAATTATCTGCAAGTTTAACGCTTAAATGTTTTATTTTACTAGAAATTATGTGTAAGACAGAACCTAACAAATGCACACAATAATTTTTTGTTTTCTGTAATTTTATTTAGACTTTTAGACAACAAGAAAGTGCAGCATTATTTCTGTGAACAACCACAGCTAAACAGTATTTTGTCTTGTATCACCAATTGGTTCCATATATTGGTGCATTTTACAATCTCTTTAAACAAAACTTTATGAAGATCATAACTGTTTTTCTGACACATTCATACAGCTGTGCCTTTTACTGTAATTTAAACATATCATGACTTTTCTAGATTTTTATAATACTTTCACTTGTGAGGTTGAAGTTGTACCTGTAGTTTATATTAGGTTTGCTTCAGGTGGGTATAAGAGATAAGAAAAATGATGCTTTGTTCCAGAAGATATTCTTACTGAGAAAATATCTCAAAAAAATTTTTTTCAAGGGATTAGAGCTGCATAAAACTACTGCCATTATCTTATCAGTGACTGCCTCTATCCTGTAGGATATTCTATAGAAAAACTATCTCTCTCTGCAAAGGATTCTAGAAATGACACATGTATGTGTTATCAGGAGGAGCAGAATAACTGATTTCCAAATATTTATTGTCTGTGAGACAGTCCCTAATTACAAGCAAAAATGTTCTGTTTCAAACTGCAGAGAAAGAAAGCAATAAATCAATGTTATGCTGCAAATTTCAATACTACTGATTTATGAAGTGAGATATTCATATTAAAAACCACCATTTGGCATGTATCTAATGTTTTTATCGCTTCAACTTTATACTTTCCACTTTTGATTCAAAACTTCAAGAAGGTCCAGGAATGACCATTTTCCAGGAAGAATCATCTTTTTCTTCCATTCACCTGGGGATCTACTAACACATAATGATAACTTACATGTTTTACAAGCTGGAAGCATCACTGAAAATGGAACACAAGTTGATTCCAATTCAGACAAATTTTGTTGATATGCACAGTTTTTTGTAAAATATTCTGTCTCCACACCCCTATTTTCTGTAAGAAATACTGTTATATAGGCTCAGTTCTTCCCCTGAGTCATTAATCTTAGAGGCCTCAGCTGGGAATCTCAAACTGTGAAGCAGCTGTCTATGCTTAGAAGGAAATGTGAGCAGCCAGAATGAACACTAGAGCTGTTGCCTGCTTGTGCTGCCATCGTGCAACAACACTCATTGGATCTACAACACCAGAAATGCACATTTAGAGCCCCCTAAAGTGATTTAAACAGCTGCTAGATTTAGAGACTTTTCTACTCGTAAATATTCAATATGTTCCGTTTAAAGGCTGTTTCAATTGAAAATGTCCCAAGCTGTAGAAATTCAAAAGAAAAAAAAATTAATGCTAATTCTTTTCTTTCTTGTAATACTTTGCTGTCTCAATCAGAAAAGAGATTTCTTAAACTTCTTTAAAAATACAGGAAAAAAAAAACAAATCAAAAAATGTTCTCCAATTGTTTTTAAGGAGAAATCCTATTTTTCTGCATTACCTTCTATCTTCACTAACTTATAAATCAAAAAAAAGAATAGCAGCTGTTTTGAAGCTCTGGTTTGTATCTTCATAGTAGCCCAACTTGCATGTACAACAAGAAGATATGCAAGACCGTTGACTGTTCTTATGACCTCAGACCCAGGCCACACATTTCTATGCAATATTTTGCCAGGAAATTCACCATACATTGGGCACTGAAATGCAGTATCATAAATTCACTTCCAATTAAATTGGCTACATATTGCCTGTTTTGTTCTTTATCCTTGGAGGCTGCCAGAGGACGTAGAGAATACTGGACTATACCCAGGGCTTTAAATTCATGAGAATTTATGTTTGTGAAACAGCATGCTCCTTGGGCCTATAAGCAAGAGATAGACAAGGAAGCAGAATGAGAAGCCAACACACTGAGCAGTTGATGAATGTGTCTAGCTTTGTAAAGAGTCACATCTGGTATTGTAACTCTTTGCCTCTCCAAGTTTGGAAACTGAAAACATATAGCTTTCCTAAGAATTTTGATTGCAAAAACCCCAAAACACTGACGCACAAAACTTTTGAAAACATGCTTTATACAGGAAGAATTGCCAGCTTAGCAGCTGAGCCAGAGATTTAATGATAAGCATGATGAAGTTTGGTAAGCCAGATACTACCTTCTCTTGATACTTTCCAATACAAAGACTGTCCTGGAAATAACTAAGGTGTTAGTTAGCTTTTCCCTTTTTTTCCTCTTGCTGTCTACTTCTGAAGATGCTTTGTGGTTGCTGCAGGTAGTAAGAAGCTTAGCAAAACAAGGATGGAAATGAGGATTTAAAAGAAGGAATCAGATGCCACTGGCTAATATTGACATAGGAGTTAAGAACCTAAAAAAAGAGCAGTTTGAAAATAACTGTTTACTGATGTAGCAAAGCCAATTGTCTTCAAATTATTATCTGCAAGTCAATCGGCTACAAATTCACAGGAGCATTATTTCCTAATTTTACAAGAAAATGATGTAATGATTAATTTTGTTATTTTAGGGACTGAGAGGACTCAAATCTGAGAGGCAATGCCCTGTTTACACAAAACAGCTTTTGTTTTTTTTGAAATAAGTGACTCACCCACAGATATAGCTTTACCATATGAAGTAGCATCAGAAGACACTGAAGGCTGTCTTGTTTGTAAAAGACAGGAAACTACAGTCTTCTAATGACCTCAGAACAGGAAAGGTAACCTTGTCTTGGAAGAATGGCTGCATTCTTCCCTTTATTCTCCTCATACCTGTTTTATAAGTTTTGCTCCTACCGTAAACTGTTAGTCAAAGGAGATGAAAAAAAAGGAGAGAAATTTTGATTAAATTGCATTTTCCTGAAATATGGTGTTTCCTTTCTAGCTCTCAGAAAAGGTGACAAGAACTTTGGTCTAACATGCAATTCATATGCCAAAGTTTGAAGCAAAAACATCTGCATAGAAAATTCCTGCTGAAACAAAGAAACTAATAATTTCTGCAAAGTACAAAAAATGTATTCACTTGTCCAAAACTCTAAACATGAGCTTTATTTCTATGCACCAAAAATGCCATTAATAAAATATTTGGAATGCTATCAGAGTTTAGCTTTTAATTCAAGTCTTTTTTAACAGTCCTTACTAAAAGTGGGGATAACATCCATAACATTGAAAGTTTCACTTTGAAAAAGTTTTTACAGATGTAGACTTTCAAAATAGATTTTATGTAGGGAATTTACTTGGAGAGTCTTTCCACGTGAACAACAGTGTGCCTGCTGAACACATTCAGAATACCAGTTTGCAGCCAGAACCACCAAACTCAAGACTCCTGTGAACAAGTCTGGTCCATATAATAATTTTGTCTTCCTTTATGAGTGTTAGCGAAGTTAATTTTCTCTACTGCCATTGTGTGGTTCTGCAGAAGTGCATAAAAGCCAGTGTTGAGGATGAACTCTGAAACAAGGCCTACAAATGATGATGAATCTTTGTCTATAAGAATGGTCAAGCAGGCAAATAAATAACAAAGTGTAGTTCATGAGGAGGAAATTTCTATGTATGTATATACACTTATAGGTATTTTTGGAGATTTACTGGATCAGCATAGTCTAATCAAAAGCTACTGAGAATTCCCCAACTATTCATCCCCTGTATTCACAGGGTATACTGGATGTATATCATCTGTAATAACAGACTCTGCATGTCCTTGCAGCATATCCAATTGGGCCTTCCAGTAATTTTCTCCATCTCATTGCGTTCATAAATGGCCTCCTGAGTCACAAAAAACATTGTATATTAGGAGTTTACACTGATCTTGTCCGTGGCAGAGCGTTTGGAACAAGATGGCTTTTAAGATCTTTTTCAACCCAAACCATTCTATGATTTTATGGTCTTGTTGCCCTTTGCAAAACACTGAACCTTATAAAATGGATGTAGACAAAAGAAGTGGTTTGAACCTATCAAATTCACACCTACCATATACAAAATATCTTCACCCAAGGCTAGACTCCCACTGCAATTTTAACCTTCTTTGGAACACTAAACTTCAATGTTGCTTTCCTGCAGTATCCTCAAGATAGCATTCTTCAAAAAAAGTGGTGGCTGTCCCTGTCTGATGCCTTTAACATTTTGGAAATCAGAAGATTGCTGTTCTGCAAAAGTGAGTTGATTAACAGTTTGGCTCCCTTGATAAATGCTAGTTTCTCACAGCCAAACTAAAACACAACAGTGTGTTTTTACAGCTGTCTTGTTTGCAGTTTTGTATGTTTTTGTCAGATTTGTACAGTACAGCCATAAAATGTAAGGCACACTGAGTCTCAGGTTCACTGTAGGCAGTTTATTGAGATGTAAATATCAATAATTATTTATGGTTTTCAAATCATTCACAGATTGCCTTTCAATCATTTTGATAGTCAAAACTGTTTCACAGAGTAGCTCAGGCAAACACTGAAATGCATTAAATCAAGTTGATTGCAATATCACTCTTTTGTCAGGGGATATGTCACTTATCTCTTTGCTTTATTTACCAGAGGCTTCTCCTTTTCACTAAGCACTACATTCCCAAAAAATGCCTAAACAAAAAAAAATCCTCAAAGACAGCAGCATTAATTTTACTGGATTATCTGCATATCTTTAATTTTAATAAAGTCTACTTAGGTGTTACTAATATAATTTTCAGTATTTTAATTTTTGCCTAATAGTAATTTCCTTAGTAGATAAGACCTTTCATTCACCATTTAACCAACAAGGAGAAGAATATGTCCTCAGATACAGCTTTTCAATAACCTTCATCAGAATGCCTTATAAACAATAAATGAAGGGATTATTAGAAAACATCCTAAGAGAATGAAAAATTATTCTTTTCACTTCTGAAAAATATTTTGCCCAAGGTTAGATAGAAGAATTTTGAAAGTATGAGAAACTAAAGACAGACTTCCTGAATCTCTGTCTTAGGACTTCAACTACAAATCTTGGATGGGTACTGACTACAAAGTGTCAGCATGACTGACAATATGCCTCAGTACTTGATGATCCATCTAATTGTCTTTTAAAAAGTAAATGACCTTTTAAAATACATAAATAAAAAATAATATTTTTAGAAGTAAATAATACCTACCTGGTATGACAAGAGAATGCAAATTGGCAATTTTTATATGAAAACCTGTTGTAATGAACCATTAAAAAAAGGGGGAAACTAGTTAGTCACAGTCCTAGACTCCAATGGATACAGTGAGTATCACCAGAAACAATCTGTTGGCAACTCTAAGGACTAGGCTAATTCCCTGCAGTGTTTGACAGTAGGGTTAGTCTAACCAGAATTTTCATTATGTTGATAGCTTGATACTTGTGAGAGGGAGAAAAATTAAAATAAGAGAAGCGACATTTTAACTACTTCCACAGAATAACAATTCAAGAGAAAAAATATCAGGACTACTAAATTAATCTGGCTTTCTAGAATGTCAAATTTTCCTTCTGGCAGTATTGAGATATTCAGTTTTCCAAGATTAAAAAAAATAATTTCCTAGCATGCTAATTAAAATATTTTTTAAAAGTAAAACATATCATGATATCAAATGAAATGTTACAAGCTGAAATAAATATGTTATACAGAAATATTGAAAATGCATACACACAAGTCCAGACAAAATCATTGAAATAAAACATTTTATGATATCAAATGCCCACATTTTTGAAATTAATTCAGAAAAGACTTGGAATCATTTCTATTCTTATTATGGAGAAGTTATCAAAATTAGCTGCATGCCCAAAACTTTTTATTGCACCAAAACTGCATTTTTATCTTTTATAAAGAAATGTGTTCCATTAAAAATATTTTAACCAGTCTGGAAACAGATGAGTCCATGCAATCTGCTGGAATGTGTTACAGAGCCTATGGAGGGTTTGAACAATTAATTCCTGTGGCTGGGAAGCCTTGGCTCTTCAATTAGTGCCTAAGAGTTGTGCAGTTTTGTTTCCACTCTTTGAATAACAACAGAATGATCAAGATGTTGGTCTATCACGTACAACCAAGAACCCAAGAATGACTGAGTTATATACTGAAAGCACACAGGCATAAATCATAGAAAGAAAATGCATGTAAAGGCTGCCCCCAAAAGTCTCTTGCATAGAGGTTAGGTGGAACAGGGCCATTTCAGAGCCAATTTGTGATTGCTTTCTCTAAAGGAGAAATACTAGATTTCAAAATCTAATCAACATGCAGCATGAGTAGTGCAGTCACATATTCCCTCTTCATTCTGTAAATACTGAAGCATAGAAGAGAAGCCAACTTAATTAAATGCTTCCATTAGAAACCAGTTACATTTACTGCTCCTCCTGCAGCTTTGGCATAAATTAAATTACCTTGAAGTCTGAAGTTTGTTTGGTCTTTAAACCTACTTGCCCAAAGATACTGCTAAAAACTATCATAGGCCTTAGTCTCAACACCTTTCATCTGTGCAGCAAAGCTTCTGTGTCAGTCTGATGGAACTCAGGCATTAATGCACTGTTACCTTTTCATTTCAGTTGATTTGGAAGTAACTTATTCCACCAGAGGTGAATTCCATTAATGCAAGTACCTCCTAAGACACAGTGTGTGCAAGGATGTGAGGACTGACATCAGCAAAGCAGACCACCTGTGTGTTTTTCCTTTGCCTGATTATTATTATGCATACATGCTTGGTTTTTCATTTAGCTCTCTAGTTTAATGTTTACTTGACCCTACAAGAACAAGTTACAGACTATTTGCCCATACGTGAACATTTGGCAAGGCATATTTTTCTAAATAAGACATTGTTCTATTCTCACGATTCATATAAAAGATCTCATACTATTGTGGACATTTAAGAATTATCCAGGAAAATACCTAACTACACAAAAATGTCTGCTTTAATTTATTGATTCATTTTGGACCATCATGGGAAACTTAGGGCCTAAAAATATCTTACCCATAGGCTTTATGTTCACATTTCATATGTACTGGGAATGACTGACTGTACTAGAGGCCCTTGGTACCTGTTGCTGAAGTTTCTGTACTCAGTATTTTTCTTGGATCAGACTTGCAGCCAACTGGTTGTAATTGACCCTCTACTGGGACAAGTTAGGATAAGAACATATGCCTTTCCTTAAAAAGAGAGAGAGAGAAAAAGAGAAGGAGAAAGGGAGAGAGAAAGAGAAATATCACTAGTATTTATTTTAAGTTGCCTTCATTTCCAACTTTTCTGGCAGAATGTCAAGCTTCTGTCATAATGCAGAACTCCAGCTAAAGTAGCTCCTGGAAAAAAAGACTACATGAGGAATTCTACCTAACTAAAATATAAAATTTAAGAATGGAGCAGAAGAGTTATTTCTGCCCTATAGAGGAGTCAGTCCACTTGATATTGCTATAAGATTTCTGCATATGAAATGTCAGGCTGGCATCTCTCTTTAGGGTAGTCATTAGTCAATTTGTCATACTGCATGCAAACATAAATTACTAAATTATAACTACAAATGTGACAACCTCCAATACTCCTTTACCTCAGGCCAACTATTTCTAGGCTAAACAAACTTGACACCAGGCTTCAGCAGCAATTGTAACAATTCCACGAGGAACTCAAGGGAATTACTAGCTGCACTGTATGAAAATATGCAAATTCTATCTAATTCTTAGTCTACAAAAAATGAACTTAATTTTTAGTAAACTTTTGCATGCAGAAAAACACATTAAAAAAAAAAAAAAAGCTGGTGTCTTTGCACAAATCTTTCATGCAACACATTAAGATTTAGTGCATGTAAATGAAAACTATTACCATCTTATCTCCACTGGTGAGCTCACGCTCACACTAGCTTCATTCTCATTTTTGGCCTATAAAGCACCTCTGATATCAACAGTCCATTCCCAATGGAACTTAGCATCCCCTTCTCCCCATCCCAGTGTCCAAATACAAGTAAACCTACTGGAAATCATCCTTTTCTTCTTTAGACATATGCAAAAGTTTTCGGTTTTGAAAACCGGCATACATAAATCTCTTCCTACTAAGGAAAGTATATATCAATACTTCATATTTACATACCCGAAGTTAAACACTAAGTTGCAAAACACTGAAACACTGACTGATGAAGTCTAGTCTGTCCTAAGGTGAAACTCCTTAATGAGGCATTGAAATGATCCAATCTTTATCAAAAAATACCACAGTGGGGAACACCCTACACAGCCATAGACTCCTGCAGTATCTTTAATAAACATAAATATTTGGTGGCACTATTAGGCTTTGCTTTCAAAAGACAAATCAACAGTATCTCAACGTCTGCTAATGCTACATTAGGACACTGATGCAACATTTAGCAGATAATTTAACCTCTCCCAGTCCTATCCACAGCTCCCAAAACAAAAGCCACACATTCCTGACTGTCAATTTAACCTGAACGACACCTTTGTTTGCAACAGAGATGTGCCCTTCTCCAAGTCACTGATCAGAGCATTAAAACTAGTACAGTCCTTACCATAGACAGCATTCATAGCAGTTAAATATAAACTACTGAAACTATAGTAATGTCATGTAGAGACTCAGTGGATTATAGTAGATTTATGAACAAAGAGCAGGCTAGCTGGATGGAAATAGATGTTCCTTCTTAGGTGGTAAATGACTGTTGAGCAGCTGCATGTCCCAAGAGGCAAAACTAGGAAAGGCCTTTTCCGCAAGGAAAAAGCAGTACTTGTGCTCCACGAACGTGCTTCTCACCCTCCTGCAAACTGCTCACCTCATGTCTCTCAGTCCTCCCACTCCTGTCCTGCCCTAGCTGCATTTCTGGGCCCATAGGAGCAGTAATGGACTTACAAGCTATGTAATTGCGGTGGGTGATTTCATCAGCAGCAGCCGCGCAGCCTCGGGCCAGGGGGATGTAATATTAGACAACAGAGCATCTGTTCAGTTTTATTTTAACACACCAGCCAGTCATGGAAAAAGCATTTTTCCTAATTGTTGGGATGAACACCAGGATGGCATTAGCCTGGACAAAATGCCCATGAGCTACACTGCCACCCGTGACAGCAGGTATGGCTGGAGTCCATGGAAGTGTCCATAACAAAACTGGCTGCAGCCATCTTGCAGTCCCAGCTCAGGTATTCGCCCATTCACCATCAAAAGGAAATTGGCTCCTGACACACAAGTAGTTCTGCAGAGAAATTCCTGAATAGTTCATGGGCACTCCTGCTTTACAGATGGAAAAAATAGATCTCATACTACTTTTTACGCTGTTGGCAGGTGAAGATAATCTGAAAAAATATTAAATTATGCAGAATGAGGAAAGTTGTATCTCTGTTCCTTTTCCTAAAGCAGAAACTTAACCTCTCCTACAGATTTAATGCCATAAATTGTTGCAGCCAAGATGTTTATAAAAGACACATTATCAAAACTGGAATCATCAAGAAATTGTATCAGAAGACACTGTTTATGTACAAGTATAATTATGCCAGTCTTTTCTTTTTTTCTCCTCTCTTTTTCTTTCCCTCTTTTTGTTTCCTTTGCATAGATCCACTTAATTCCATCTCTTCGTGTGGGCAAAAGCTGACAGTTGCATGACAAGGAATGTTTCCCTTTATAAAAGCCTACTTCCTCTCTGTGTAGTTTTAGCCTCATTGAAATGTTTCCTATTAAGCTCAATCAAGGCAGCAATTATCTAATTACTCACTTATGCTTTTCCAGTCAAAAATTCTACTACCAAGCATATTAGAGGGCTGCATACATGTTTATTATTGTTTTTATATGTCCCTATGTGGGTTTAAGAAGCAATCAAATATTTTTACAGTACTTTTGTACTGTGCCTAAGTCTAAAATTGTTTGCTACAATTTTATACTACAGCAGGTCATAAAACCACTTCTATGCCTCCTACCAATTCCACAGTAGGTAGATAGTAATTTCAGAATCAAGTTACAAACTCATTTCATACCAGTGGGCTTTGCATAAATAAGTTTGTAAAGAAGAAATGATTCAAGGGAACTTTCAGGTCTTCTAAATTCACCACATTTATAACAAAACTCAAGAGAAAATGGATTTTACAAGGCCTCCAAAAAACCTCCATCTTCTATACCTCGATGTTTTCTTTAGAAAGATCCTTGAAATCAAGAGTATCAATGGTGCAGGTGGTTTATATTCCTCAAATGAGATATGCAATGAACTTATTGCCATAAAGAACTATGGCAGCCAAGCATCAATGAGATTTTTTTACTGAAGTACAGCAGAAATTTCACTACATGTAAATGTATACTGTGCCATTCTTGGTTGGCTACCAAGTTCTTGCTCTATATGTATACTGCTGTAATTTTGTTAATTCTCTGAAAAATACTTCTTATTGATAAATTATTTTTTAAAACTATCAAATTTTTTAATGTATGATGCTTTTTTTTAGAATGCCTGAAGACCTTTTTCCTCTTGAAGACAAGAACAGAATTGTATTAAAATGTCTTCACAAAATTTTAGACTGTGCAATACTTAATGACTTGAATTCATTTTAGGGGTTATCGTTTTGAAACTGACTTGTGACTTTGGACATCCCATTTTCTAGGCTCATAACCTAACACACCATACAGTAATAGCTACATCTTCAAAACGGTGCTGAGCAACCATCCATTGAAACCTAGACCTTTTTTCCTACCCCACTTTAACAACTCAAAAATCTATGACTCTTTTCAGGGGCACTCAAATTGCATAGTTTGGATCATGAACACTTAAAGCTCCATTTGAAGCCTACAAAGTTCTTCCCAGGTCCAAAGTTGTTTTCTAACTGAGTCTTCTCAGAGCGGTTCTTCCAACATGATTTTAGCTATAAAACACAGTACTCCTTCATGCTGGTTGGTTTTCACACACAGAAGTCTCACAGAAACTTCTGTTCTTTGAGACAGATTATAGCAGAAACATAGGCACAGAAAACTTCTGACCTATGTTACAGAAATACCACAGCTTTGACTCTTCACATAAGCTTTTCTGCAATGCATGACAAGGATGACTGAAAAATTCCCTTTGATTCCATGTGATCCATAAACAAAAGGCTAAGTCATTTTATAACACTTACCAGTGAAAGAGTAAAAGGACAGGACATACCAGCTAAACACTTCCTGATTCCCCAGAATGGTGCCTAGAAGGGCACAAGACCCACTCATAATCTCACCTGCACATCAGTACTGGAGGGACACTGTGCTCATGTGTAAGGGAACAGGAGTGTTCTCTGTGGCACAGAAACCTCAGCCTTCCTGCAGGGATTCTGTCTTGGGCTGCAGAGCATAGGTCAGTTCAAGCCCATTCACCTTTTCCTCATTCTCAGGCCCTGGATGGATTCTACCTATCAAAAACAACTTGTTGCTTCTTGTAAGTCACTTAATCAATAAAGAAATATTGAAATTCATGAGAGTATTTAACCATTTTAAATAGAAAGAAGTAAAAAGTACCAACTATTTAATAAAGACAGAATTACTTATCAGTCAGGGTTAATGAAGAATTAGTGTTGCAGACCATGATTCTAGAATTACAATTGCATTGTCCCCTCTGCATGAGACATGCTACATGTACATGGTTTTAAAGCACACACACACAGTGAGTCTGGAAACACTTAACAGTGACAGCCTCCACTGGTGTGTAGGAAACATCGTTAATTTCTAGACCCAAGACATCTGTGACAAAAGTAGAACAAAATTGTGTTTATGACATGGCTGCCTTTTATTAACTTGCAGACCATAATAATTTTTTGTCATCAAGTTTTGAACATATCCTGTTGTCTAGTTTTTAAAGTGAAGATGTTAATTCTTAGGAAAAAGGATAATTTTACAGAAAAGAAAAGAAATTTCAGGCTTATGTTGTCATAGCTAGAATGTAAATGGATACTTACACAGTATTTCATAAATTCATAAAATGCACTGTTTTCCCACCACCTGACTGTGATGTTATTTCATATACATTATCAGCAAAAATGCAGCTGCCTGGAGTTTCTGGAAGATATATGTACAGAGCCCACACTCACACCCCATATACATGAAGGTAATATCCATGTGACAAATTGGAGAGATATGTAATACTCATGACTGCATCACCTGCCCACTAATCCAGCTCCCTAGGAGGTACTCTAACATTCCAAACTGTTGAGCAGCTTCCAACAGTTGCCACTGAAAGGAAAAATAACAAAAAGAAAAAAACAAGGAAAACAGGCCTAAACCACCAAACATGACAGTGAAATCCTTCTCCTTTTCATTTTCTCTTACATCTCTACAAAAATATTTCCCTAAATTAAACCATGAGCCACCTCCATCTGAACAAGATAAACAAAGCCAATTTTAACTGAATTTTGAACTTCTACCTTTAGAATGATACACAAAAAACCAGCCCTTTTACTGATGGATTTTAACATTAGAATGGTATTGACTAAAAAGATTTATTCTAATAACTACAGCTATGATGAACCGTTCCAATTTTAAAAAGCATTGAAAGAGTCAGAATTCCCAATGTCCCAATGCAATGATTGTTATATCCTTAAGAATGATCACAAAGAAAATCAAGCTGCACAGACATTTTAATTCTTATTTAAAACCCTTCAACCATCTGATATTCCAATATAACTTTCAGGGCAAAACTGCTGTAATTACAGGAAAAATATGTTCCATGCAGTTCTTTATATTACAATAGAAAAACATTCTTAATATCTGTATCTTTATTAGGGCTTTCAATGACAAAAAACTTCTTGTTGGCACCAATAATAACACAGATGGCAGAGAACATGGTAAGATACAGAAAACGTCCCAGAGGATTTAGAATAATAATGCATAAAAATGTGTAATCTCATAGAACACTCTATGGCACTGCTGTAGTTCCCTGTATAAATAAATAAGTCTGTAGAGCAGGTACACCTCAGCTGTAATAAGCTGTGGTCCCTATATTAGATGTTATCCAGAAGAAGTTTTTACATGAGATAGTGGCGTTCACTATCTCATGTCTACACAGTAATATCAAGTCCTCTAAACACCCACAGATGTAACACAATGACAAGAAGAGTGGTACTGAATTCAAGTTTTAACTGTAAAGAAGGTAGATGTTCCAGCAGAGACGTCAGCCAAGAGCTCTGATATGGAAGAATGGTTTATTCTTCTGTCAATAAGCTATTTGGATGATTTAAAACATGTTCTAGGTTTTTGAAGTATAAACTAACCCAAATAATCTTGACTCTTGATTTGTATCCAATACAGCTGCCACAATGCTAAGAATATTTTTTTTTCACCACTAGGGTTGTCAAACACTGTAATAGGCGGCCCAGATCAGCTGTGGAATCTTGGACTTTAGAGATATGGCAGCTCAATTGGGTATGGCCTGAGCAGTCTTATCTGACTTTGACCTGCTTTCAGCTGGACCAGATCATCCCTTATTACTAGAATAATATACTCATAAACGATAATTGTAATAGCAATACTATTAACAACAAACTAAGTCTGCAAGACAAAAAGCTCCACATGATATGTACACTAAAAAGTAAAACATCTCAAAATTTCCTATGAATATGTACACCAAAGTTGAATTTTTTGACCACACCTCTCTTTAGATTTCCTTGCTCTTATAAATTGAGATCCGCCATGACTATGAGCCAGATACTACTGAGATGGAAATTACTTCCATCTCATTAAACAGTTTAAATGATACATTTGAATGAAGATAAATTTTTAATTAAAGAAGTTTAATTCAATTGTAGTGATTACTTGGATATGCAGAACAAAACTGACTCCTTTTACAAAGATAAATCTTTGAAAATTATAGAAGGTTTAAAAATTGTATGAACTAGGTTTTAAAACAAGTTAAAGGTAGATAAAAACAATACAAATAGAGAAAGAAAATGAAAATAAATGGAAATTACAGTTCTGTATTCTAATAGGATTAAAATTACATAAATGCTAAATAATTAATAAAATATTTGACTAAGATTTCTGGTTTTATGACTTAAGTTAGTTCACAGAGAATTTTGACAGTTAATACCAAGAGCAGTAGGAGAACAAAGCATAAAGTATAGTTTTTTACCTAAAAATTCTTCATACTGCTGAGGATAGATGCAATGGAAATAAATGAATGAAAGGTTTATTAAAAATAGCTACTACTTATTAATTTTTCCTAAGGCAAATAAAATTGAAACATAGAAACATTAAGAGTGCAAAGGGAAAGGACTAAGAGAGTTAAAATCCTTAAAATCTTTAAATCATTGCAAAGTCAATAAGGCCAATGGGGATTGAGAACATGACAAAAGTCCCAAATGTACACATAAAATAAAAGAATGGATAAAACATATGTAAAACAGGAACATTTTTATATTAAAAAGATCAGTGTTTCAACTGTTACAGCTCTGTCTGATTAGCAAACTGATATAAGAACAGTGAAGGCTGGAAAGCATGGTCTGTACCATTTACCTCACTGATTCTCAAGAAGAACACGATGTCAGGATCCTGATGGTAGGTGGTCTTTGAAGAGAATATGTTGATTTCTCCTAACACAGGCTCAATTTAAAGTGTATGTGGAAATAGACAACGAACATCCAGAGCACAAACCACATGATATTACCTTTGTACACAGATATGTAACAGTGCAAATTCCTCCAAATTAAAGGTTAAACTGCTCCCAGAGGATGAGCAGTCTAGCCAGCCCCACAGCAATGTAATCACGTTACAGAGCCCAGAGCAAGTTAGAAGCCATTGGGACAATCGCCTTTGGACTCCACTGTAGAGCAAGACACTGCTGCCAGTAGCTGATTTTCCACAAGTGAGAAACTGTGTTTAAAAACAGTTCTAATCCATTTTGCAGCAAGCACCACAGCCTAAACATTAAGATGAAGCTGGAAACAGTCAAAGTCTAGCTGCCTTATTCATGTGGAACTGTTTCCCATGTTCTCACTAATAAAAATTCAGCCAGTGTAGTTTTCCTTTTGTCATTTCACAGAGGATATACTGTGTTGTACCTGCTATTGCATTACTTTTGAGACTGTAGCATCTGGAAATTTATATTTCTGATTGTTATTTCTTTTTTTTTGTTGTTTTTTTTTACTTTGCCTCCCTTTGGAATTTTCCATTAAATCATCATTAAATAGAGAAATTACTTGGTTCCTCTCCTTCTATTGGTTTCATAACTCCAGCTTGCTCATGTTTGTTTGCCTTCTTGAATTCCTGGCAACACCACATCCCACTCCAAGCAGCACAGGTGAAGGATGAACCTCCATTGGTACAATTATTCTCTGGGACACAGCAGCAGGGGACTCATCTAGCATCCAGGAAGGAAGGGTGGTTAATCTCTCCCGGCTGGAGGGAATTCAAACCACACTGATTTTTTGTGCTTGTCAATAGCAATTACATAACAAAGAGGGCTGCTGTATCCCACTCTCAGATGACACATTCTCAATTTGGATCCTAACTGGATGAAGCACTCACTCTGCAACTTTAGAAATGCATCTCAACTGAAAAGTGGATCAAGAATCCTCCCATTGTTCCAATGTATCGACTTTCCCTTCAAAAACACTTAATTTTTTCCACTGGCTGCTCCAGTTGCTTAACTCTCAACTCTGTGTTCTTATTATTCTTGTAAAACTGTAGTTTTTAGCTACTGTCAGTCTTAAACTGAGGGCAGCAGGTAGGTGTCTTGGACATCCTCCTGTTAGGTTCTTTTTCTATCACCCGCTAATTTGATGCTGCAGACACCTGGAGCTGCCAGTCCCTGGTTCCAGCCACAGCGCATGAGAGCACTGTGAGCCTAATGGCACGATTTGCTAGCAGCTGTGCCTCCAAGTCAGCAGGAGTCAGCAGTATTTTATGGTAACAGTGCCATACAAAACAACCATAAGCAGGACATGGCTACTTTGTTCTGTCTATTCCTGAATCTCACTCTGTTCTGATGTAAGTGTATGTTGTACAACTACGTGTAAGTTCAACTTCTGGCAGTCAAATAATTACAGAGGACTTCCAGTCTAGCCCTGGCAAGCTCCTTCCAGAGATCTAGAAACTGACTTCAAAAGAAACTGCCACAGAGCATTTTCTCTAGTGGCTTGTCATTCAGTTTGGCATAGCAGTCATCTTTTCTGTCCAATTGCTTCTCAGCTAAAAGCACATCCTTTTCTCAATGGCCAGCTAATTCATTTAGTTGAGACATGCAGCCAACATCACACTTTCCAACTTGCTCAAAACTCAGTCTTATAACACCTTCTCTCACATGAGGAATCATGACTGGGGTTCACTATAAAGTAATATTTCCTTTAGAATTAGTCTCAGCAAAAACATTTGTCTCCTAATGCAACAATTGCCAAAGCATATTAAAAAGGGATGTGAGAAAGTAAACATACATATGATGATGTAATTGATGATGTGAAGCATAATAATAAATTCATTTTTCAGTCACTAAATCCAGCATATCCTCAATAGTAGGCACTCCTATATAACTTCATCTAAATCTACTGAGAAGCTTTATTTATAATGGCCTTTCAAAAAGGTGCTAAGGATGGACCCAATGATGCCAGATGTTAAGAACTCTCAATTCCAGTTAATTTTAATGAGAGCTGAAAGTATCCTGAATGTCTACCCTAGTTGCTACTTATGACCTCACAGTCACACTGGAATGCCTGAATCCTAGTAAAATTAGTGAAAAGACACACACAGCAGTAAATTAAAGCATGTTTTCAATTCACTGTTAAAAATGTCTGTGCTCCTGCTCTCTCCATGAGTATGATCCTTTTCTACCTGTTTTCCCTCTGTTTTATTCTACTACAGTGACCAAGAAAAAAAAACAAAACAGATGCACAAGCTCATGCTAAAAAAACTGAAATGTCTTCCCATGCCATTCAAGCTTCACAATATTCCAGATGCCTGACTATCTCTGCACAATGCTGTGAACTGTGATCTAAGTTTTGAGAATATTCTGGTACTACACAGTTAGAGGTTTTTAGAGGATAAGGAAGCAATATTTCCTACTGATCCAATTTATCTGAAATGTAATCATTTTCTCACCCTCCCAGCAGGATTACAGAGACAGGCAGATTTGAATTCATACCAACATGAATTAGAAATCTAATATTAAAAGTAAAATAGCAGGATGTATAGTTTCTCACAAGCTGCAGTTAATACATAGCAAATACAGGCTAAATACACGGTTTCCCAAAGATAAGTGAGGTTTTCACCTACATTTCTATGAAAAGGGGGAATACTGAAGCTTTCAGACTTTTTGCCTCTCCTACAGCTGGAAATAGTGATAGGAAATGTAAACTCAGTTTGGAGAAGGACAGACTGAGGGCATCTGCCTCAAATTATGTTGGGAGCAACTGTGACATAGTATGCTTGTGCTTAAATAAATGAATTTCAGTCCACTGCCAAGATTATGATTTCTAGTCTGTCTCAGTCTCTACCTCTATTTCTTTTGGCTCTAAGCAAGGCAGAGCCACAGACGCTCTATGATTTTCCTAGAGAAATAAAAAGGGCACAGCCACAGAATCCAGTTATCTCAGTTCAACTAGTTAACATGCATCAGCTGAACCATGGAAACTGCCTTTGTACCCATGCTTAGCCCTAGGAAGACATGCTTGTTTGATTTGCAGGCCAAACTATTGACAGAAGGCTAAACTGTAAAGTAGTAATAAAATGTTCTTAAGATTGAGCTTTTGGAATCTGAGCTAGAATTAAAATTGAGGATCACTAAGCTCCTCATTCTGTACAGTGGTTTTAAGAAACCCATGGAGCAGTACCAAGGAATACACCACACTTAAATTTGCTTCTCCCAAGACTCTGATATGATATATCAAGAACTGAATGGGTACACAGCAAAGTGGTACAAAACTACTCTGCGGAAAACAGAAGTCAACTTACTGGTTTGGGTCCATCTTGCATGGATTTATTCCTGTGTTTATCTTTAAAAGAATGAGAAGCTGGGCTTCTCATGGGACTACTTAAGTGGGCCAGTGGGACTACTGAAGTGTGTAAGACATCCCAAAATCACTAGCCTAGTTTCCTTGCACTGAGGAAGCCTTAAAACTACGTTCTTTATCACATGGGGTGGCATTTATCTCATCTATCACCTTAGGCACAAAGTCAAGTAACTAGTCTAAGGAAACAATTTCCCACTAAACCAGGACAGATAAAAGTTTCATAGGAGAACATTTGCCCCCACTTTAGATACCAATCTTAGGACAGTCTTGGACAAGATGCCTCTCACTGTGCACTTTAATACAGGAAGCTTAGATAACTAGCTTAGACTAGACACTGAATTTATGCATGGATAAAATTAAGGAAACCTCTAGAAACTCAAACCATGTGTGAAAACTTCAAAATGTAGAATTGGCCACTGAATGTAAAATTATATTAACCTCATCAAGAGAGCCGGATAAAGAGCAATACAATTAAAGCAAACAGAACCACCAAAACCATTCGTTGTTGATGTTTTGGTTTTATTTTCTATTTTTTAAAACTGAGTGCATTTGAAATCAGTACTTCATTAGCAAGAATCATACATATATATAAATACATATATACAAATCTACCACATGTATACACTTTTTTAATATATACTTTAAGTTCTTGTGATAACTTCAAATGAATACAGTTCTGCTGCTGTAGGAACATTCTTCCCAAAGTCTGACTAAAGCAAAATAATTTTACATATAAAATTTCTCAGGACTCTGCTCTCCCTGTGAGAAACTTGAAAGGCAAGGAGAAACAATGGTTGTTTTTCCACCTTTTTTTTTCATTCAACAAAACCAAACTTCTTAATTCTTTAGTAACAATTCAGATACTGTGGACTAACTACAAATATGACCTCCAAAATAAAAATCTAGAAAAGAGAAGAACTCTCTTTTATTCTGATGTTTTTGAAGTAAACATTTATCTGAGAAATTTCTTCAGAATTGAAGGATATTGACAAATCAATGTACAACCACAAGAAAACTGATTTTTATGCAGAACACTTTCTAAATCAGAATATTTTCTTTCAGATTTTGAAGAAAAATTTTGACAGCAATGGGGTTTTGATTTTTCTACTTACCTTTTCTTGATGTCCAATTTTTTTTACCAGGTCTGAAGCAAAGAAACAATAGAGAAACACAAGGTATCCTCACACAACTTATTATACCGAAATTAAAAAGGTGGTGGTGAGGACATATTTCAAAAGACCTCTATGTATCCTACTCTTCTCAGTTCTATTAAAAAATTCCCTAGCAAAGTCCAGCGACAGCATAGCAGATAGGACTTTCTCAAGCACACCTCACATGCACGCCTCTCCATTTATTATTATCCTATGTGTATAGAATAGAAATGTGCACAAGACAATCAAATATTTATTTGTTTATGATGCTTTAAGAACACTTAGATGATAAAATATATCAAAACACATAGCATATTATCCAAAACTCACTGCATCAAGTTGAAACAGAAGTATAATTTTAAAAGTATTACTCGGATTTTAACTTAATCCTTCCAAAAAGAGGTAGATCATTAGAATGTAGATAATTCATCAAGTCCTTGAGTATTAAGTGACTCTCATAGTGAGAGTGAGTTAACAGCATCAGACAATGCCCTAGTTTCACAGCCCAGTCAGCTTTGTCAACTCCTGACACACTAAAGAGCTGGACTTCTCCACAGTACTCAAGGATTTACATTTTGAAAGAGAACTAAGTAATAACTTCTTTCTCAGAGTTACCACCTCAGTGCTTTAGGTGTGAGTAGGAACACACACAAAATTAAAAGACTCCTGCTTTACAAGGAAGGAGGACAAATTTTAAAAAAATAGAAGAACACTGTACTTTTAAAAAGCTAATGTTAACTAACTTTTCAAGTCAAGATTGAATGCATTCTAAAAGAAAAATATTGCAAAAGCAAAGAGAAACAATTCAATTCACTTATAAAGACACTACTACTCAAGTTGACAGCCTTTCACTAATTTCCATTATGCAGAATATCCAAAAAATGAGAATTACAGGAGCTCCTTACTTACACTCACACACAAGGGACCTCAGTAGTGAAGACAAAATCATCCACATTTTCTTAATAATTTGTATAATTCTGCTGTACTTGTAGCTGAGTATTACTACAAATTAAAAATCTTTCTTCTTGCTAGGGAGCACGTGGATGTAGATTCCCACGTTGCTGGCTACATGTTGGGTCAGAATTTGTGCTTTGTTTTATATTGTAGCCTTATTCCATTTCTCTGGATAGCCTGATACTACAGTAATATTATTTGAGATTACCAGGAAAACAACACCTTAAGCATTTTATATCATTATGTGTATGTATAGGTGAAGTACTATTACACAATTAAAATTAAAACCAGACTGGGCATGTGAATTTCAACAGCAGACTTGAGCCTGCTGTGATGTGATGTGATAAATGAAGGAGCTGTAAATCTCTGCCTGTCTTTGGTTGGCATCCAACTGGAAATTAATCTCCCATCATTTTTCTTTAAAGCTTGGGTGTAACTCCAGAATCCTGGCCAACATTTCCTTTCTTAATAAAATAGGATCAATACACCTATAGATGTAAGAGAGCTACAACTGAACTTATGGCAGATGCCACATTTGCCTACTCACAGCACCACCAAGAATGACGAATGCTACTTTGTAAAAGACTCCTCAGTATTGAAAAATAGTATATAAAACCATTTTTAATATGCATGTATATAAAAATGGATTTTGAACCTAAGCAGTTTTGTTTTGGTGGGTCTCTTAACATATAAGCCGTAAAAGTTACAGGGATGTTTTATATTCTCAGTTCCTCATAGAAATGAATTGGGAAAGCTGTTTCCAATACTTTGCCAGTCTACATTTTAATAGGGAAAAATAACTGCTGATTATTATGAAACAATGAGCCACATTTCAAGTAATCCAGCCAATCAGTAGAAAGGATTTGAGGCCTTCTGGTTTATATTTGTGTGCAAACAGCTGTATTTCATTTTTTAGCCTCTTTGTTTTCCAAAGCTTTTTAACTTTTTGTCAGATAAAATCCCTGTTGTCATGGTGGCCAAGACACCACCAAAATTAGGGTGGAGGAAGGGTGAGAGTTATAGTGGAATGAAAAGCCCCCTGGCTTGAAGTCTGTAAAAAAAAACACCTCCCAAAAGTAAAATGAATGTGTAGAATAAGAACAGTTCATCTGTAGGTATAATACTGACTCCAGAATACATTACTTGGAATTGTAAATACTGGTTATTGTTGTGATTTAAAATCACATTGATAGCTGCCTGCTAAAAAGTAGTATTAAAAATACTCTGTCACACAAACTTGACATAATAAAATTCCTAACTTCCTAATTTTGCTAACAACTTATAAATTCCTTGGGAAAGTGTTTGGATTTATTTTAATAAAGCAGTTGTGGAAGAAAGAACACTGGAAGAATTCCAGCCGCAGTACGTGCAGTTCTTAAAAATTAAAAATAAAAAAATAATTTCATTACTTTGTAGTAGTTTATTGACTCTTTTGAGATTTATTTCAAAATTTAATAAGTTTTTGCACCATAAAAACCTGACTAGAATTTCAGTAGGGGTCAAAAAGTCTAAATCTAGCTGGCACTGCAAATTAAAATGAGCTTGGTATTCCCAGATCAGACCTTGTGGGACAGAAGTTAATGTCACAGAACTACTGCATACAGAGTATAAATCTGTGCTCCATATTCCAAGTACACCATGCATTTTGCTTTCACCCTGTCTTGATCAAGCCTATATTTTAGTGTTATGGGAAGCTTTGATTAGGAAAGTCCTAAAAATAATTAAAAGACTCAGCAGACAGCCTAAAAAAAGAATACATCACGTTAGGCAATGGACAGAAGTCCGAGTAGAGAAGGGCAGAAGTCACAGGGCATGAATTCATCTGTGCTTTCAATCTGTTCAAAAAAACAGCCACTGCAGAGACTGGGGAGAACATCCAAAAGAAAACCCTGGCATTTAAATTCAGTAGGCCAGATTCAAAGACTTGCTCAGAAGTCTCTGACCTCCAGATACAGCTTTCTCATGGCAAACACAGAAAGCAGTTAAAGCAACCTTTTAAATCTTTTCTCCCTGATATGGCCCAAGTTGACCCTCAAATTCCATGGGATGTTTTGCTGGAAACTAATCAGAAATGCAAAACGTACTTCTTAAAAATTGTTTATATTCTATGTAAAATTGATTTTTTTCCCTTTAATACTAAAATTTGCTCCATCTGTTGAGAAAACAAAATATTCTAAATATATACAGAGAGTAGAACTGCTTCATTCCACTAGCTATATCCTGTGGTAGATGCATTTTCATCAGTATGTTTGTCTTGCAGACAAAATGAATATCAGATGGTGGTTCTGAAAAAGGGCAGACCTAACGTGAGGTGATTAGTTTCAAAAACAGATTTTTATTCTTGATAAATTATTACCAAATACAATCATCTGTTGATTGAGGATATAAAACAGATTGGTCATACCATAACCCACGGGTTAAATGAAAAACGGAAATAATAAGTTTATTTAACATAGTCTTGCATTAAGTTCCTGAGCAGTGCAAATCTAAGGCAAATAATTAGATTTCCAATTTAAAGATATACATTTGTTAAAATCAGACATTTCTTGAGGTCATCAATGCCTTTATTCACTATTCTATCCACATTGTGTGCTATATATGAACAGAAGCTTTTACAAATTTGCATAAATATATGATTTCAGCTTGAAACCAATGATTCATATACTTTGTACAAGACTTACCAAATGGAAATGCCATCAAAATTTTTATTTAATTAAAGCAGATAATCTATTACATTTGTAGATTATTTGTGAAGAAAATATAAGAAAACTGCTCATCTACAAAAGTAAATTCTAGTTGAGTACTACAGAGGAAAAAAAAGTGCTTCTTACACCAGTAGGAGTCCTAGAAGCAAAGAATTTCAACTTACTAAAAGCAACTCATAAAATTACTTGCCTAGTAGATATTATTGAAATCATAATTTAATATGGCATAATTAAATATGGGCATTTCAGGAAGCAATTATGCTCCTCCCAAATTATCTTCTTTTATCTAAAATCAATTATAGCTGCACTGCAATTGACATGAAAATTAAAAAGATAAAACAGTAACTGTAAGTTTTCCCAACATTCACTTACAGTTAAGTAAAAATTCTGACATATTATCATATTTTCATTGGATTCTATGGCAGGTAGTTATCTAGGAAACATTCCCTATATAAGTTCTCATGACAATGATAAAGTTACAGCCATGAATATAAGCATTCCAGGTTTAGTAGTACAAACTTACAAAATGAATTCACAGAAATTTCCCATTCTTAGATACAGTTCTGTGACAAGATTTTAAAAACAAAGCTACCTGCTGACTAGAAGTGTTTACCTTCTTTATGTTCCATTACCTGGAATTCTCCCACCAACCATAAAACTTATTTTGTTCTTCTGTCAAAACTCTGAAAATATCTGCTAAGTCAATAAAAAGCTATTAGTTCACTTCTGTTTTATTATGTTTTATTCTATTTTATTATTTTATTATTTATTTATTCTGTTATTGTGCAAATTTTCACATATAAGGAAAGCTTCACCCTTACTTATGCTCCAGCTCTTAGTAGCAGGTTTATTCTTACAACGTTCAATATTCCTACACATTATTACCATACTGGAGGAAAAAAGCAGAGAATTTTGCATTCTCAAGTAGACAGAACTATTTAAAGTGAAGAAATATCAACATCACTAATTTTACTTTAAAATAGTTCCGAGATTTTTAAAGCTTTCATGAACAGGTAAGTGGTTTTGGAGATTGCTTCTGAATAGGGTCAATTGAATTTTACACTTCCTCTAAAGCACTCAGAAGTACCCAAGCACATGAAGTTCCACTGATGTGTAAATTACAGTTTTGGGGTTGTTTGGGTCTTTTATTTTCCAATAGTCTGTAATTCTGCCGTAATTATCAGAATTTTCCAAAATATGGCTATATATTTTAATTAGGCAAGTATTGTATTTCAATTAGTTAATGAAACTCTTACTGTTTAGAAATAATTTTGTTGCCTTTTTTTTCTGCTATTAAAATTATTAGAATGGTAACTTATTTTATTTTATTCAATGGTTTTACATCTTCATTGCAGACTTTTTCCAGATGGAAATTAATGGGGATCCCTGAGAAGTTTATTGTGGTTTCTAGCCAGTGGAATCTAAATATTTCTTGCACTGCTTTTTGAGTATCTTTTGTTCATTCCAAGTGCTATTACTCTGGATTTGATATAATTGAGTCTTAAGCCAGAGACTCCTCTGAATACCATCATTTAGTTCATAAGGCATGAGGCCCACTGAAGTAAAGGGATCAGCAATCATCATTAGAACATCATCCATGTGAAGTTTAATTCTTCCCTCCCTATCAGACATCTGTATTTATTCTCCAGTTGTAGCCTTCTCCGCACCCCACTCCTGATTTTTTGCATGGAAGAGGCTCCATGGCTCCTCTGCAATGCACAGGGGATTGACTGGCTCACAGTCTCTTTGGTGAAGTGTACTTTTTTGTATTCTGCTGTAAGCGACACGCAGGAGAGCACCTACCTTTGACTATTACTGCATTTGCCATCTTTGTATTATGAAACAAATACAAATACGGCAAGTAAATTTATACAAAGAAATTTATATTAGACAGGAAAGATGGAATAAGCGGCATGAATGGGAAAATACAAAAAAGCATCTAAAGTCTTTCTCTCTTTCTCTCCCCATAATCATAACAGCCAATAAAACAAACTTCTACAATATCAATGACTGACAATTCATACCAGTCAAGTAGAAGCTCAGGGAGTATTTCTCAGCATTCAGAACAGAGTTCCTTCACTGAAATGGAGTCATCATCTTAGTTCAGTGCTTTTTCAGGGGACCTGCAAATTAATATATGGGCTAATTTTGTAATTTTCTTGTATATTCTCTAACTATTTAACAATGGGCATCATTAAGAAGTTTAAATAAGGATACTCTGTTGTTTTCTATCCTTCCTTTCCACTCTCCCTCAAAAGATTCTTAAATTTAGTTTTGAATATTGCCTTATCTTAGCAGGTATTTATAGTTTCACAAAATATAATTATCATTGCTGCAGAGACAAATTTAACCATGCTTAGTTAGCAAATAAATCACTTGAACACAACACTACATAGCTCCTGAGGATCATAAAGCAGGTCTAGCATAGAGTTGTCACTAAGAAACAAAGACAAATTACATTTCCACTAACCAAATAACTTCCTATCAGTGGGCTCAGCTGTGACAACAGAATTGTTTGTCTTCTCTTTTTCTGCTCTAGGAATAAGAGCCAAAAGAATGCTCACTCACCACTGTGGATGGTCCCACAAAGAAGCTCACTCTCTGAATTTTCCATGTTGATTTTTTGGTTTTGTTTTTATTTAGTATGCTCCAGACAGCATTTGTTTGATCTAACACCTTAAGTGAGGTGAACAACTGGCAAAGTCTGCACCTGCCTCACATCTCATAAAGTCAGACTATGCAGTGTGTTGGCTAAGTATGTATAGGTTTTTCTGCCAGGGATGAAAGTATGCAAGAATACCACTCTATGATTGAAAAAGTACAAAAATAATGTGCAACCCTTTCTTCCTGCAGGAAATGTCAGTGAAATTCTGAACAATTTTTTATTCTCTAGCATCAGCAGAGTGTGTTCCCATTTATCTGAAAATGAGATTTCTGTGAATGTTTTAAGTATCTGACAAAAGGTTTTACAACTTTTGATGAAAAAAACAATTACCAAAGGCACAGTCCATTTTCATGAAAATTTCCTCTTTAGCCCTCTGGGGTTCAAAGTGTACTGGCTTTTTTCCTTCCTGGCTCTAGGCAAAGACAGAAACTCTAAAACACAGGTATCAACTAAGTAAAAACAGGACAAGATTTACTTGTTTGTTTGTTTTGGAGGTTGTTTGCACAATGAAAGACCCCATATGGGAAACTAAGAAAGAACCCTCAGATCCTGGCTGAGACAACTGCAGAGTGATAAACTGCAGGCAGAAAGAATAGAAAGGGATTTCAGAGCACAATACCTAAAACCCCACCAATTTTAGGCTTCCTCTTGGCATGCAGAAGTTAGCTGAGGGATATGAAATAGTCTAGGGCTTCAGGGGAGCCTAAGAATAACCACCAGAGGAAGATCACACTCTCTTTTCACATAAGGTCCTTTTACAGATGTAAGGAATTAGAGTTAGGGACTTTAGATAAAAATCAGAGCTATCTTCTGCAGTTCTTCATGTAATTAAAAAAAGTAAAAACACTAAAAAAATCTCCCAACCTTGCCTGATATACAGTTATAAAACAGTAGTAAAAAGAAAGGTGTCCCTGTATCACACAATTCTGTTTGTGTGCAAAAAAAGTTCCAGAGTGGTCTTTGGAAAAAAGTTCTCAAAGTGCTTTTCTTCCAGAGAAGAGCAGCTGCTCTTTTCACTAACCAGCTCAAGACTTATTCTATTGAAAGCTATTTCACATTCAGAAGGAAGATGGGTTTTCAGAGCCAGTGGATCAGTAGCCTATTTCCTTTGACTCTAGTGAAAAGACCAATTTTATCAGGGTTGAATGCATAAATAAAGATAGGAAATAGCCATTTACAGTAGCTTATCTTTATTCCTCTTTTGCTGGAACATGAATATATAATTTTTACTTTAGTTATGTTTGAATGAACTGGTCTTCTCAACAAATTTACAGGAAGATGTCTTGGACAGCATTGTCAGGATATCCATAAATACAATGAGCAACTTCAGTCAATAGATGTTGTTTCTATCATTTCCTATATACATGGATTCATCACAATGGTGATATTGGGTGCCGTAAAGTTTTAACTACACACTTAATTTCTCTTTTAAGTATTAATTTGTAATTTATGAGCAACAGGATCAACAACATACAACAGTATAACACAGGATGAAGACTTTTCACAAAAGCCTTTCTAAAGAATGAGCACTCTATAGAGATGCTTTTCTAGAAACTTAATCCTTCAGAAAGAATAATTTCCAGGCTCTAGAGATAATTACCTTCCTCAAAAGCAAAAAAAAAAAAAAAAAAGATAGCCCAGCAAATCCATTCATATTTTTAGAGCAAGCCTTTCAATTGCTGCACAGGAAAGGCAGGGCACAACAAATGCAATGGTTATGAGAAGCGAAACAGGATCACCCAGAGCCGGACAGCCAGTCAGTGTAATGCAAGTGAGCACAAGCTTGGTGGAAGCCTGGCTCCAAAACAGTTACACTGTAGATCTCTCTTCACTGAGATATCTGCCTGCCTGCCTTCCTTTACCCATTCTGGACTTTCAGTTCTGCTCCAAACTGTTTCTCCTCTTGTTGGGATAATAGGGCATTGCTTTTACCATCAAGTGAAACCCCAGAGACACTCGCTGACACTGAAGATGAAATGAACTGGCTGTAGTACAATCAGAACACATTCATGTTTCCTATACAACTAACTTACATTGACTGAAGTTAAGATGCAGTCACCTTGGTAACCTTGAGGACACAAACTAATATTTTCATGTGACGTGTAGGTGAGATTAAAATTCTGCTTGCTAAGAGCAGGATAATATGTAATTATTTATTGCAAAGTGATCTGACAACAAAAAAGGCCATGAAAAAAGCCATACTATTATTTTTTTGTTCCACAACTGATAAGCATGCACGACAAAAAGAGCAGCTTTTGTAGTCCCCTTTTTTTAGAGGTGTTGACTTGCCAGACAGTAAGGGACAAACATAAAAATTGCTGAGTGTGCTCAATGAGGAACTTGAGTAATGAGGTATAGGAATATCTTTTCTAAATGGAAAATCATAAACAGAAAGGGCAAGAAATGCTATTATTTAAAAAAAATCAACAATTTAATACAAAGACAAATTTTAAACTACTTCTAAAGATATGAGATACATTTAACAATTTCTTTTTTCCACGCCTGTTTTTTGGACTACCATGAACGAAAACATACTGTAATAACAGAACTGATGCTGCAAATAAATATATCAGAAATTTCTTTATTTTACCAGGCCTTCCACTTTCATGTACAAATTCAGTCATTTTTCAAAATTTACAAATATGTTCATCACACATAACAGAAAAAAAAATCCAGAGAACCAGCAATACTAGAATAATCACAAGAAAACTTCTGCAATACCAGAAAAAAAAACCCCAAGATTTTAAGTCTGCATTCTCCTTTAAGTAACCTCTAAGGCCATTGAGATAGCTTGTGAAAATCACCATATTATCATTGATGTTGCTGTTATAGTAGCCCTGTAAAAAACAATGACAGTTGTTGAAATAGAGGCATGGTTAAGACCAGTTGAGTTCGCTGCTAAATAGGGGCCAGCATTAGGTTTCAAACTTCACAACAACAAAACCTCGGAAATATATAAACTTCAGGGTGAGATACCAGAGATGTGATGACCTTGTAAAATATACAAAACGGGTGACAATTTGTGCAACAAACAATTTGTTTGCTAAATATTCACAATTATGTGATCCACCATGTCAGCTGACAAACCACCAAAGAGCAGGACAGTGACCTTACACAATACTTTTCCCTCTTTTCCCACAGAACAGAAAGGTCATCTGGAAATATGTCTGGGGCTGAATTCTACCTGCACCCTTTAGTATTTGAAACCACTTGTCAAGAAAACTGGGATCTATGTAGAACAAAATAGTAGTTCCCCCACATATTGAGTGGCCATGACATTTAAACCATGCAATTTTACAGCAGGCAACAAACAAGATTGGGAATTCAGGGTTAAAATCTCCAGTGAAATTTTGTCTTATAAACTAATGAACGTTGACCAAAAGAGTAAATCAAATGGATCTCCTAACAAACTGAAAGCAGCTGTTTGGCTGAGTGTGTCTCTGATTTAAGTTTGGTAATTATTGCCCTACTGTGGCTCAAGGTTATTCTGTATTAGTGAAATAGGATATCATAGGAAAAGCATCCAACTTCTTAATTTACTGTAGCATCAAAAATTCCACTGTATAAAAATAAGCCGGAAATGTAACCTTCTAAAAACTTACCTATCAACCTTCTAAATGCCCATTTATTCATTCTTCTCACGCACAATTACACAAAATTTTATTATAATAAACTAGAATATCTAATGCCAAACAAATGATACGTCACCTTTAGTTACTCCAACTATGTTTTCATGTAAATCCACTGAAAAACAACTTTATAAACTTGGAGTCAGTGATAAAGCAACTTCGCTTAATAGCCCACTCCCTGGACTTCTATGGTCTATATCAGCAGATAGAAAAATTGTTTACATTCTTGAAAGAAGAAAGTTTCTTTTAAGGTCTCCTCATACCAATAGCAGCACAAGATACAAAGTCACTAAATTTAATTTTTCAAAGGTTAAAAACTTGTTTAAGAAAGCATAGTAGACATTTGATTAATTAAAACTGAGTTCACTCAATTAGTGCTTGATCCCCTCTTAAATCCAAACTACACTATGGTTTTATTCGTTGCTTTTATCTAGGTTATTAGATACCTATATTACCTAAAAAACATGAATCAATTATCTATGTTAATAATGTAATTACGATGGTATTATTGATCTACCTGTTGGACATCAAACAATGTATGAGTCCATGGAAGTATAGAAGTGAATCTCCAGCCAATTAAAATATCTAAAAACTGAAGGAAAATGCTGTGTGTTCTGTGAACAGCTTCATAGAATCTCTTCTCTGGAAATTCAATGACAAAATTGGCTCTCCCTCACACACAGACTGCAATTTCTCAGTCAGTAGCAATTACTGTACCTTGCTAGATGGAATCTTCAATTCCAAGACAAAAATATTTTAATGAACAATAACACAGTCTTTGAAAATTATTATAAATCAAGTGCTCATTCTTTCTGAATGTTTCTTTCAAGACAACTAGGAGTCTTAATAGAAGATGATTCAGGTAATTTAAGGTCAGCTCCAAGTAAACACTGAACTCAGTTCAGTGTATTATTAGAGAAATAATTTCATTTGGAGAGTGAATTATCACAGATTAATTGCAAACAGGCACTTCAAGAACAACCTTACTATACCCAGGACACCATACTCTTCTTTTGGTTTCCTATTTTCTCAGCTGAGATACACAAAAATTAAACCTTTGCCAAAACAAAGCATGCATATATATATATACTCTAAAATTGTGAAAATTGCTGAGTATATGCCACAGAAACAACCTTTTGAAAATACCACTCTGCTATTTTTTTTTTTTTTTTGTCAAAAAGGTTGGAAAAACTCAAGAAGGAACAGCAGTAAAGTGAGTGTTCTTTCATTTAAAAAAAGAGTGGGCTCTATGCAAGTCTTTCTGCATACATAACACAAAACAGGCAGACTTGAATCTGAAATCCCTTCTGCATATTCTTTGCCAAGGAGCAATTTCCATACTGACACTGTTTAAATAATCATCCAATAGAAGCCAATAAAGGCACTTTGGCTATGGGAAGGATCAAGACTTACACCCAGTCAAAGACCTCCCAGCAGCATTGCTGAAGAAACCAATTGGAAGCAAGTGAAGTTCTCATTGTTTTGAATTAGGGTTCCATAAGAGAAGAATTGAAAGAGAAAGAAATGGAAGGACACAATAATGCCAATTTATCTGCTGATCCTTTATACTGACAGTAACATCAGAGATAATTTCACATGCTAAAAAAAACCCCAAAACAACAGCTGAAATACAGAGAGCCCCAACCTTGCCCCTTAGAGAAGGATGGGAAGCAAACCACCTAAAAATCAGGTCTATTGACCTTCAGAGGTTTTCCCCACACAATTTCAGGAACTGTTCAGAAGAAATTTTCTAGCTGCTTCTCAGTCTGAATGCAGTCCAAACCCATCCAACCTTAGCAGTTTGGCTTTACTAGAAAATAAAGGGCAGGCTCAGAGAAATCTTTGGGCACCTAAAAGTCATTCTTCAGCACCAGCATTTAATGTAAACTTTCATATTACTCACCATTTAATGTATCATCTTATGCTTAAACACACCCTGGATCCTTGAATGACACTAAGTGCTGTCATAACTAAAGACAATTATCAATTATGTGTTAATACACAGTTTCCCTCTGGCACGTCACTTCATAGAAATGTATCACAAATATTCTATAAGGATGAGGATGCAGATGGATGAGGATCAAAATAGGTCACCATGTCATTAAGCAGGCTAAGTTTGCCTTAGTCTGAATATAAATGATAGAAGTCTTTCACTGGCATTTATATTCAATGATACTGATTTAATTAAACATATTGATTTCCATGAAAAATATAAAATAATTAGCAGAAGATTACAAGCTTCTAAAATAAGACATGGGACAACTTAATGCACACATTTCCAAGGAGCTCTGTTCAGGAGACGGCTAACCCTGAAGGCAAATCTTTAAGCTTAAT
This sequence comes from Emberiza elegans, assembly GCA_024865655.1. Classification (NCBI taxonomy): domain Eukaryota; kingdom Metazoa; phylum Chordata; class Aves; order Passeriformes; family Fringillidae; genus Emberiza; species Emberiza elegans. The sequence continues at coordinate 50,920,417 of JALJVW010000139.1, read as the reverse complement.
GTTCCAAAAGCTTCTTCTGTGCCCATCAGCATCTGCCTTTCACAGTTAAATTAATTCCTGTTTCAGCCTTTCCAGGTTTCAAAACTTAAGTAGAGCAACACACAAGCCACACAAAGGGTTCAATCCAATTTGCAAATCTACAATATACTTGATGCCCACAGACAAGTATCCTGTGATCCACAAGACACGGATCTTGTGAAAACTTATCTGTGGCTGCCTATTAGATGCCAGTAAAAAAGCAGGTATTTGCAGTGCTCAACCTCAGCCACTCAGTCACTTTTTTTTCTAATGGAAAAACTGAGAAATTTTTTTAATGGAGAACCTGGTTCTCTCTTTTTTTTTTTTTTTTTTTTAATGGGAAATTTTAGAAATCTGGTTCACATCTTAGGATTTAAATCTTTCCTCAATCCAGAATTGGTTCAATATCTTCTGCCTGACAGAAGCAGGTACAGGCTACCTTCAGTTTGAGGTTGCCTTGCAACAGTAGTGCTGAACAGCATCACTGTGCAGAAAGAAAAAAATGCACAGCATCAGAAATAGTCTATAAAAGATAAAGCATGCCTTTATTGTTTAAAATTTCAGACTGACCTAAAAGCACAGTGTGCTGTGTTCTGGTATGGAGGGCATGAATCCAGAGTGTTTCACTTCCTGAGAAGCAATCTAACCAGTTTTGGATCTGATCTCCACACAGGAATACAGAGAAGTCCTCAGGATGATCATTCTACACTATAAGTAATATACAGTACAAAATTCCACTATGTTAATTCAGTATCTTCCAAGGAAATACAGAGTCTTAAATATCCACTGAGACAGTTCCATAATGTAAACATAAGGACTGGTGTAAGATCAAACTCACTACTGCTTCTGAAACACGACAAAATCGACCATTTCTCTGCAATGGCTATCACAGGGTAGAGAATCCCATGCAGATTCCTCATTTACAGATAATGGCTAGATCCTTCATCTTTTAACTGTGTCTTACATGATTTGTGTGACAAGAACATCCTCACCAAAGCCCAAAACATTTAAAAATGCTTAAGCTATTGTTTCTCCTCAAAACACCTAATAAAGTAAAATGTTAGTTCTTTAAAAGACGCATTACATATTTTTCCTTGAGAAAACTAATTCGTATTTCCCTATTTCATGTAGGAGTCACTACTTAGTTCTACAGAATGCTTCTGTTTCCTCTGTCTCTAAAATACGCAAATGCCTAACAGAGAAAACAAGTCAGAGTTACAGGAACAATTATTTTAATCTCCAAAAACATTCAGATGACATTTTGTTTTGTTCTGTTTGCATGGTGTTTTTCATTTCAAGATCAATGATGTTTTCCTCTTAATTAAATTATGCTTTCACATACTAACACACAAAATTAAAGATGAGCTCATCCACCACCAAAATTCCCCTGCAGTCAGAATGCAATTAGTCTTACAATATGTACTCTGAAATTTCAAATGACAAATTCTTACAGTGACTACAAGATACAGCAATATATGACTTCTATTGGTTAATATTTTGTATGCATTGCAAACTTCTTTCTTCTGCTATACTAAAGACAGACATGATAAAAATAGAGGACAATTTATAACAATGAACAGAATTAAATATTTGATTTCTCTGCCATTTTATTATTCACACTATGGAGCTCCCCCCTCTTCACAACATATCTGGAACAGTGTCCAGCACTACAATGTTTCCAAACCTTATTTTTGTAATAGGATCCAGAGAAAAGGTAAGCTCTTTAAAATTCCTCACCAGTCAGTTAGAAAGACCTGTTCTCAATCTCTGACATCTACAGAAAACAATTCAAAAGAGGTATAACCTTGGGCTAATTTAAAAACATCTTCACACTGCAGTCAGTATCTCATTATGCTATAGCAGTGACAGTATGCAAGTGTCCTTACACACACTGCAGGTCACTGCCCAGCTGTACAGCAGCTGGCTCCAACTAAGCCCAGAGCAGGTCAAGGGTGATGAGAATCCTCAAAGTACTGCTGGCTTGTTGTGTTTATCTTCAATGGCAAAGGAGTGCAAATGCCAAAAAAAGAAAACAAATGCTTTCCTTAACCTTGGATTTCCAAAATGATTTAATGTCTTTGTATGCTATGAGAAGCACTTCAAAATGTGACAGTTGAATCTGTAGACTGGTCACTGGATATTACAACGCATGTAATAGAGAGAGCAGAAGCCATTAACCAGGCAGATGCCATTAGCCTGCCTTAACAAGGACTTGCTTGGAATTACCCTCAAAGATATCTGCTGACCCAGCAGTCTCAATGGCTTCTCAAATAACATTCTACTGAGAGATACATGACTTTTAATTTACAAAGCCAAAGGCTTGGGATTTAACCAATTTCCAGTCTTTTATATGGCAAAGAAATTGTTCTCTTCTAAAAGTGTCTAGCAACATAATGCTAGAGCAGAAGTGACCAAAGGTTTCAGCTGTGGAATGAGCAAGACTGCACCACAGTTCACAGTATGACATACGACAGAAGAATTTCTTTAGGGAGATTTCCATATTGATTATAATTTTATTCTTAGTATTTTCCAAGCAGAAAATAAAAGTAAAAACATGCACTTTACAAAAGCACACTATACACCTGACTACAGGAATCTAATAGTACAAATAAAGAGCCACACATGCCCACAAACCTTGCTACCATTATATCTCAAATAGGTACTTGTCACTGTACTTTGAATTCTCTATGCTCCTTAAGTGATGTCACGAACCTCTGTAGTCATGCCATTTGAAAGCTAAGCCTCTTTTGACATAGTACTTGGAATATAAACATGGTATATGGGTACAGAATTAAACAACCTGATAATTAATTAAAATAAATAGAGTTCAGGGAAGAAAACAGAGGTCCTGGTAAGCTATAAAAGCAGGAACTTAGCCAGTTCTGCTCAGAACAACTTAACACTTGGTTACTGCTCTTGATTGGTAGCATGGCTGTGCTACAAGATAAGGTTAGTCTCATCCTCTTGGGTTTTCACTTCACTGCTCTTTCTCTACACCCTCTTTTCTTTTCATCCATGTTCCCTCCAGCCCATGTATTTTCAGTAAAATTTTCATTTTTAAGTAGTAACTCACATATTTTTTGAAAAGTAAGCAAGGTTATTTTCTGTTCTGAGAATAACTTCGGTAGCAAGAGAGGGAAAAAACACCAAAAACTACATTTCCTGTTGCATGTTATGGTCCCAAAAACTCACCAGCAACCACCTTGTTGATGTGACTTCAGAAATTCTGCAGTCTTTGCTGCATAAGGAGATTTAGCAGGAGACAGGTGAGTTCTCATCCCATCTAGCCCACAGCCTCATATTTAGAGAACAGGCTGTGGCTAATTTGGGTCTGAACCCTCTCAAACTGATTTCCAAAAGACATTAGGCACACAACTAGTCCTCATTACCTCATCTGGACTACTCATACCAGTTTCTCACCAGAAGCACAATATTTCCACTGTTTGGCTTTAAAAATAACATAAGCAGGAAATAAATAAGTTGCCACCAGCATTTCCTCAGCCACATGGATCCAGCTGATCTCGGGTAATGATTTTGTGCTTTGCATCTTGAAAAATGAATCCTGGTTTTGTGTTCCTCTACTTACTAGTGGGGCTAGACACCTACATTTATTATGGATGTAGGTGGTTTGATTTAATTGCAATGGAAAATTTAAGCCTAGCTTACATATAAAACTGTTCACATTTCAGAAATTCCCCCTTGGGCATTTAAATCCTTGGATTTAAAGCTCAGAAAATCAAAATATTCTTAATGCCAGGGAAGCACAGTTAGTACAGCTGATACAAAGTACCTTAGAGTTCTGTGATGTTCTTCAACCTCAAAAAAAATCAAATCAATTTGTTTTATACTGGCAGATGACAATATAAAATACATACAGCAATGAAAACAAGGATATGACATATATATTCACAAACAGTACAGGAATGTTCATGCTGTCCTGTTTTGGACCCAGTTCTATTCAAAACCACACATATATAATAAAGGACTTAGAATTTTTTTAAATCAACATTTTTCACAATACAAGTTTTTACATGAGCACTAAACTTCTATTTCAACAGTCATTCACATTTCTGTGAGCTGTAATGACACTGAATAATGCTCATTCAAATAGTCTCATTGAAATCAGGTAAGGGCAGACTGACAAACAACTGCTTCTAGATGAGAGGTACTCATATAAATAGTCCCAGAAAACTCAGCTGGACTAAGCAAGTCAACAATTTTGAAAGTCTGGATCTATATAAACAACTAACAACCCACTAACTGTAATTTAAGGGCAGCTCTACTCTTGCCTTTTCCTATTTTAACTTAGATGTGGTAATTTTTTTTTTCTTAAATCAACATCACAAGACTATCTATAGCTGAAGACAGCTGTGAATCCCAACTTATTTAAAAAAAAAAAAGTGAATGTTTTATTTTACCTTTTAGGCAAAGAGAGCTTATAATTGCTACTTCCTCTAGTGATTTTTTCCTCTTTCATTATTCCACTTAAAGTCCTTTAAGCAATTGACCGCAAAAGAAAGTAGAAAATATTGTCCACATATTAATACTAAAATACCTGAATGTAATCTAATATAGCCTTACTAGATATTAATTGCAACAGATTGCTGTCTTCTCAATAATGTCTTAAAACATCTTGCTCTTTATGTTTTAACATCTAGATTTCGAGGTCCAGTTACAAGTGTTTACCATAGAAAACTCGGTCAAGCTGGTGTTTGACCTTTGACAGGAAGCTGCCCTCACTCCAGCTAGTCCCAACAAACTAGGCCCAAGACAATAAGCTGCTTTATAGCTATTAGGTAGGCCAGTGTGTTTCTCCAGGAAGACCTCAAGCTGAAAAGCCAACATGCTTGACAACCACAGCCAAGGTACCAAGGGCCCAAGCACTAGACATTGGAAAACAAATGGAAAAGCACACATGGCTACATCTGGAATCCTAATGGGCCACCAATGGTTCCCAGCTAAAGGAAGAATTACCAATGTTATTTTATCATCCCTTGTGCTAACTTAGCTGTTTATGTACAGCAATAAATGATTTTTTAAAAACATATTTGGGTCATTATGTCATATACCACCAGCAAGTACGATTGTTTTATTGTGCTTGGAGTCAAAATACACTGCTATACCCAGATGTGAGGGAAGTTCAAAACCTCTACTCCTTCTGTATTCATTCCTGTTGGACAAATGGATTAAGTTTTTAAAAGGGAAACTGAGAATTTTTATGGCCTGTACTCCCATCTCACTAGTAAAATTCGCACTGATATTTTCCTCTAGAAGTTTGCCTTGCCAATGATAACATTAAATATTACCTTAGTAAGTAACCCAAAATTTCAACCAACAGGAAATGCCACACATTTTACTGTCAAAACATCCCCATTCTCTTCTTCCAAAGCCATAAGACATTATATAAAAGAAATCATTCCTATATTTTTTTACCTAAGCCCCTATTGAAATTCAAGGCAAAGTAATCATTGTGCTGTGGAATTAAGCTAAAATGCATAAATATTTATTAACAGACTTAATAAAGGAGGACTCTGCAGTTATGGCCCTGAATTCATATGTGCAAAGCCAAGCTTTTCCAAGATCTACAATCAGAATATTGTGTTTCCATGTAATGAATCATGGGATTTGTATAAAGAACTCTTGCACAGTATTTCTAACCCTGGCATCATGGCATTTAAACTTTGAGATCAAAGCAGAAAAAAAAGTCAGATCCTCCAGCATTTACTTCTTGAGAAAGATAGCAACAACTTAGTAAGCAAGCAAAAAGTATATCATTTTCACAAGACATTACAAAAATTTAAATGAAGGGTTATACATGTTTTGGCAATACTATTCTAAAACTGACTGTATCCCAATAGTTTAAATCAAAATTTATCAGCAAAATATTTCTCAACTTTCTGCTCCACAAGACATTGACAGAATTTGAAAAGAAGTGTAATTTAGGAAGTGACAATTGAATAGAATTTTGGTAAATGTAAATCTAATTTCAGTCAAAATGGATAAAAGATTCAAAGAAATCAGGTTTTCTTCCCCTTCCATTTGCATTCCCCTTTTTGCTACTTCATGATTGCACTTTCACTCCTTTTCTTTGGGGGGGGTGGGGGAGGGAGGGAAGGGAGATGTCCAGGCTGAGGAGTTGGGGGAATGGTAGTTCTCTGTTAAGAAAGCCATTTCTCACAGAAGAAACAGAAATCTACAAGTAAATCCACAACAGAACACAGTTTCCCATGATCTACATTTTTTGGCATTGTTTATCATCAAGGTGCAGCTGAACAGAGCTGTAGTTTCTTTAATCTCTCTAGGAAGGTTGCTAAGAGTGTGCACACACTCATCACACGGGTTAAGCTACAGCTGTGCCAAGCCTTTCACAGAGTGCAGGGCAAACCCTGTGGGAAGACTGCTGACAGGCAAATGATCCAAATTAGACAGGTCATGCTGTGATAAACACGTGCACGTCCCAGACATGCAATGCTTATGATGATGATGATGCACTGAGTAACATTCTCAAATATATTATATTAAATAAACATGGACGAACTAGTCAATAATCTATAGACAACTTCCATTAAATGAGCTGGGAAAAATAGCTCAGAAGATTTTAGGGATTCTTCTATTCAATGACTGAAATTACTTCTACACACAATGACTAAAGAAATAGCAAATAGGAAATATATTTGCAGCAACATCAATACTAAAAGTTGCTTCTTTTCAAAATAGTTTTAATGGCATTGTTTTTCTTTTAATATTACACTGCTGGTAACCCTTATTTGCCATGGAAACACAGATGTGAATTTGATACCCTATAATAGTGTTTTTAAAGCTGACAGCAGAGTGCAGAATGTGAATTTTCCTTGCTTCTGCTGGTTAAAAGCATGATAAAGTAAACAGCTAAGTGTTTTCCCCTGATTTCCAGGAACAGCAGAAATACATTAATTCTAAAGAAAAAAAAATACATCCCAGCAACTGACCTCTAGAAAGTTGCTTCAGAAGTTTCTGTTCTGCTTCCAGAAGCTACACTAAATAGAGAAACAAAACACTTAAAAATTCCATTCTTGCACTGCTATAAAGTTCCCCACCTCTGTATGATGTAGTATGCTGGTTTTATGTTTAACTTTGGGATGAGAGTATATCTGTTATATATGTCTATATTTTATATATATATATGTTAGCACATATATATATACACATATAACATACCTAACAATTTAAAATTATTCAGAACACCTTTTTCTTGCTGCCTTTCCATGTGTTTTTTTACTTAATGAAAGAAACAGAGCAAGGATTAGAGAACAGTTTCATAGAAACACAGAACACATTGACAAATACTGAGAAGATAAATACATGTTTTCATAATCACAGAATGAAATATAAGATACCTTACACATGCCAATTACTCCCTCATGTTACCATTAGGAAAACTTGATCCTTGGCAAAAATAGATTTAAAATATATTTAAATCCCACGTGACCCTATAACAGCAGAAGTGAAAGGAAAGGAAAACAAAAAAGATCCTCATTTTGTGCTTCCTCTGCATATTAGTTAATTTTTCTTTTCTCCTTTTTTTCCCAATCCCTCCCTCCATATTCTCGTCCTCCTCCTTCTAAGGGAAGAGATATTAAATGATTTATTAATCACAGTGTTTGTCACATTCACCTGTGTAAGACTATTCATCTTAAGCAAAATTTTTTACATTGGAACAAGTTTTAAATAACACAGATTTGTACAGCTATATCACAAAGAATTAAAAAATTTGATTTACAAAATTCTTATTGATGGGTTTTGTTCTTGTCACAACAGTGTTTATATTTTCATATATAGAAACTAATTTGAAAAGCATAATTTAAATACCCCTTTCAAAGACTAGTATCTATTCCAAAAACTTTGCTGGTATTTATTGGCAGTCTCCATTATGAATTTTATGTATTTAGCAGCAATGGTGAGTAATTTCTACAGTTTCTCACTGTACTCTCACAAATCAATTAGAACACATCAGCTTTTAATTTTATTGGTGTGGAATTTTTTCACAATAACTATATTTTATTGTGGAAAAAATGTGCTTTCCCACTAGTGACTATTCAGCAAATATGTGTTGAGCATTTCTACCATTAATTAAAGTGTCTAATATTTGTTTACTTCTCTATGTCCCAGTATCTGCAACAATTTAAAAAATAATGTACTCAGCTGGCAAGGGGCCTGTTTAACAGCTTTATACAGGACATACAGGTATTTTGCTCATTTTGGGTGCAACACAAAAATGATGACTTCTTCAAAGGGTCTCTTTGAAGAGGTGAGGTCAACAGCTTTGAGAAGGTAATTATTTAAAAATACACTCCCTATTACACAACAAGAAATACTGTATACCAATGCATAAGTACACTTTTAAAAGCAAAGAGATGTTCACAAATGGTTATGAAATACTTCCACATGTGATCATATTTTCACAATAATGGTGACTATCAAACGTTATATTGCACATTAGTTTTTATTGTTGAATAAGATAATGGAGCCAAGAATACAGCAGGCTGTAAAGCACAGCCTGTTGCAGCTTATTTCCTGGCCAGCTCTTCATACCACAGATGTTGGGCAGCTATCCCAAACCATTCCACATATTTACTGGTGCTCTAATTTTTCCATATTAGAAGTCTCATGTTTAGCTGTTCTCCTCAGTAGCATTAACCAAGCAGTTCATAAAATCTGTTTTTAAATGCAGCTTCAAATATCAAACTGCTTTGTGAAGCCACTTGTTTCATGTTCCCCTTAAGACCACAATCTGCCATTAACAGAGACTAAATGGCCTGTGACTTAGGCAGAGAAAGTTGTTCAAAAGCCAACTAACATCTTGTTTCAGAGGGTACTTTTGAAAAAAAGGCCTAATGTCAAGTTTAAATACAGGTCTATACTTAACAATATAGAGCCATCAGAACTTAAATACAAGCACTGCCAATACAGTGTCCTGCTAAAATTAAATTTTAGTCTTTCACAGGCTGAATAGTGATAAACCCTTTAGGCAAAATTAATAATGGAGACCAATATAATTTCAACGCAAAGTAACCATAGGCCAGACCATCCAGCAAAGGCATATGCAACTGAAGACTTTTCAAGTTCACAGCAGCCCAACACTATTCCTACTAACATCAGCAGGCACACGGGCTAAATTTGCACATGTGACCTGAAATTCACCGCCTCCCAACAGAATTTTATAAATAAAACTATCCAGGTCTAAAGTTGAATATCTTACTGAAGATAAAAGTGTCCAAAATTTGAAGGTTTGTTGAGTCCTGAATTTTGCCCGGAGTACAGCTGACTGTTGTCCAGGGGTTTTTAACATAGACCATTGTATTTTTTAAAGGCAGAGAGTAATTCATTGGCTAGTAGAAAGGCAGGAAATTTTTCTTTGGCAGGTTGATTTCTTTTTTTGTTTTGTTTTGTTTCTTCTTCTTTTTTTTTCAGTTTTAAATTAGCAGATGTTTGAAGCTGCTCAATGTTTGGAATGTGGAAGAAACTAATTTGAAAAGCATAATTTAAATACCCCTTTCAAAGACTGGTATCTATTTCAAAAACTTTGCTGGTATTTATTGGCAGTCTCCATTATGAATTTTATGTATTTAGCAGCAATGGTGAGTAATTTCTACAGTTTCTCACTGTACTCTCACAAATCAATTAGAACACATCAGTTTTTAATTTTATTGGTGTGGAATTTTTTCACAATAACTATATTTTATTGTGGAAAAATGTGTTTTCCCTCTAGTGACTATTCAGCAAATATGTGTTGAGCATTTCTACCATTAATTAAAGTGTCTAATATTTGTTTACTTCTCTATGTCCCAGTATCTGCAACAATTTAAAAAAGAATGTACTCAGCTGGCAAGGGGCCTGTTTAACAGCTTTGTACAGGACATACAGGTATTTTGCTCATTTTGGGTGCAACACAAAAATGATGACCTCTTCAAAGGGTCTCTTTGAAGAGGTGAGGTCAACAGCTTTGAGAAGGTAATTATTTAAAAATACACTCCCTATTACACAACAAGAAATACTGTAAACCAATGCATAAGTACACTTTTAAAAGCAAAGAGATGTTCACAAATGGTTATGAAATACTTCCACATGTGATCATATTTTCACAATAATGGTGACTATCAAACGTTATATTGCACATTAGTTTTTATTGTTGAATAAGATAATGGAGCCAAGAATACAGCAGGCTGTAAAGCACAGCCTGTTGCAGCTTATTTCCTGGCCAGCTCTTCATACCACAGATGTTGGGCAGCTATCCCAAACCATTCCACATATTTACTGGTGCTCTAATTTTTCCATATTAGAAGTCTCATGTTTAGCTGTTCTCCTCAGTAGCATTAACCAAGTTCATAAAATCTGTTTTTAAACGCAGCTTCAAATATCAAACTGCTTTGTGAAGCCACTTGTTTCATGTTCCCCTTAAGACCACAATCTGCCATTAACAGAGACTAAATGGCCTGTGACTTAGGCAGAGAAAGTTGTTCAAAAGCCAGCTAACATCTTGTTTCAGAGGGTACTTTTGAAAAAAAGGCCTAATGTCAAGTTTAAATACAGGTCTATACTTAACAATATAGAGCCATCAGAACTTAAATACAAGCACTGCCGATACAGTGTCCTGCTAAAATTAAATTTTAGTCTTTCACAGGCTGAATAGTGATAAACCCTTTAGGCAAAATTAATAATGGAGACCAATATAATTTCAACACAAAGTAACCATAGGCCAGACCATCCAGCAAAGGCATATGCAACGGAAGACTTTTCAAGTTCACAGCAGCCCAACACTATTCCTACTAACATCAGCAGGCACACGGGCTAAATTTGCACATGTGACCTGAAATTCACCGCCTCCCAACAGAATTTTATAAATAAAACTATCCAGGTCTAAATTGAATATCTTACTGAAGATAAAAGTGTCCAAAATTTGAAGGTTTGTTGAGTCCTGAATTTTGCCCGGAGTACAGCTGACTGTTGTCCAGGGGTTTTTAACATAGACCATTGTATTTTTTAAAGGCAGAGAGTAATTCATTGGCTAGTAGAAAGGCAGGAAATTTTTCTTTGGCAGGTTGATTTCTTTTTTTGTTTTGTTTTGTTTCTTCTTCTTTTTTTTTCAGTTTTAAATTAGCAGATGTTTGAAGCTGCTCCAATGTTTGGAATGTGGAAGAAATCCCAGTGGAAATAGATTAGTGGTAGAAAGCAGGTGAGGTGGTCAAAGGTGGAAGTAAATACAATTTATCAGATGAATCTGCAGTTTGTCATATTGGTATCACCATTGCACATGTGGCATATATAAAAGCTTTGGCAACTAAGAATGAACATTGTTCCCCTAGCCAAACAGTCAGAGAGAAAATGCATAGCAACACAGGGATGTGGTACAAATAAATGGTCCAAGAAATCCTAGATTTTACAAAAAATCTACAGCATGTGTAGAAAGGCTATGGGCAGGAATTCTACTAAATAAAACCCTCAAAACCACAAACCACAAAGAAAATCCCCAAATGAACACAGACACATGCACCCCTTACCCCTCATCCTCCCTTTCCTCTTTATTCCTGTGCAAAAAAAAAAGGTCCTCAATAACTGGCAAACTAAGCTAGGCAAATGTCAGCTCTCAGACTAAGTGTGAGTCATAATATGACCCATTTGTCTGGTCTAAAAGCTCAGATATGATTCTATGACTCCTCCCTGGTTCACAGTTCTTACATCACAGGTTTTTTAGGTTAAGCTTTCTACCACTTCTGATTGGAAAACACCGTCCTACTCTGCTGAACGATTTGTCATTATCTCAGTTATATTCTCCTTTGTAATCCCCAATACTACAGCAAAGAAATATCTTCATGCAAAAAGTCATCTCATATCTTTAGTACAAAATACAGCATATCTACTCAGCAAACAACCAGAAATGTATCCTTTTTTTGGTCTCACAAGATAACCAGAACAACTTCAATGGAATTATCTGTATCTTTAATATGCTGAATGTCCCCAGACAACAAGCTAGAAAGCTGAATAAAATCAGGGGACTTGATGTTTGGTCATTAAATTAGCTACCTGAGAGCACTGGGTTTATTTGTGTATCATTTCCCTGCGGCAACAAAACTTAACACACATTGTTATGTACTCTATGACAGGTATAGTTGTTTGATCCTCTTTTCTATGTCACATATAGTTAGCAAAACATATATATATATATGTGTGTGTGTGTGCATGCATATATATATGTGTATATATATATATATATATTTATATGGATTACAATATCAGTCCCCTCACACAGTTCATAGCCAGAAATATGGGCCCCCATTTAAAATTGCTTGCTGAAAAATGGAAACAAATTAAATTAAATTTATTAGAACTGTCCAAGAAGTGCTGAAGTCTGTCTCTTCCTCAAAAACTCTAATTAGTCTACAGTGTTACAGCCCTAACACCATTTGACACCCACACAGAAAGAAACCCCTATGGTACTCTTTTAGTTGTGATGAAATGCTATGGCATCGATATGCCAATGCAGTCAGGACTGGAAGTTTCCCTTCCATGGATGAAGAGCCTGTCAGCACCATGCAGTACACACATACATTTAGGATGAGCCCTGGTAAAGAGGTCGGCCTCACAAAACTCTCCCCTCTCTCCTTCTAGCCCAGTTCAGCAGAAGACACTGGTTGAAGTCCAGATAATACGAACTATTGGGAAGTACCAGAAGAGCATCCTCAACCAAGGGTTCTTTGGGCTTAGAAGGAGTTACCCCCAGCTGCCAGAAATGTCTCTCATTTAATGACTGACTTCACCTGCTTGTCACTTCAAATTCTAAGGGAGGAAAGCTGGAATTTAAGGTTTTCTACTATAGTAAAGCTAGGTTTTCTTAAGTAGCATTATAAACTGATTATGTTAATTGCAAGATGTTCATAACAGTTTTGCTAGACTCCATATAGTGTTTACTAAACAAGTAGTAGAAGAAGATAAATAAGTAAACAAAAATATCAAAGGCAAGAGTTTTTTTCACACCACCAGCAGTGGTGGTAGCAGCTACCGCCACCAGGGCCAGGATTTAAAGTAGATTGACCGGGTGCTCCTGGCTCCATTTTATGATGCAGCTGTACATTCATCAATTTGAAAAAAACTAATTTCAAAACTAGTGATCAATTTAAGTGTTGTGAGGAAATAGAAGTCTGCAATGAGTATGCAAAACCACCAGGATGCAGGTGGAAAGAAAAATGTACATATACAGGGAAGCATTGAAATTGTTATTGCGTTGAAGAGCTTCCTATCCTGGGGACTGTAATAGACTGAAATGTTACTGGTTAATGCCTCAAACAATTTGCCATTTGCAAAAGCAACAAGTGCTTTGCTGACGATGTGCAGGGTAACAGCCCAGGTGCAGAGGGGGTGAGCACCAGAGGACAGTAACAACAAATCAACCTTTGTTTAGCAGAAAGGTGGGGCTTAAGCCAGGTAAGGGAAAAGGCCAATAAGAAGCAGATCCTGTGTAATAGGATAGTGCATTTTTAATCATATCAACATCCTCCTTTACACAAGTGGCTCAGGTGTCAGCCTCCCTCCACAGAAGTACTGGGACATTCCCAAGAAGGCCTGGAGGTGTTCATGCCTTCTGAAGGGGCGTAACTGGCTCCACTACTCAAGGCAGCTCTCATGTCTTAAAGACGTCATCAACCACCAAAGACTCCTGAAGCACTCCCAGACTCATTTCTGGGGCTTTCCACTAGAGGACTGCGCATGATCCACAACAGATCCACAGTGTGTTGCTTCAGACAAAAGGTAAAACTCACTCCCAAGGGAGCTACCAGGCAGTTTGCACCTATCCAAAGCATGTATTAATCCATTAAACTTTGTGTTTTGTGGGCTTCCCCCATCCCTGATGGATGCAGACTGTGACCATCACCCAATGGACATTAAAATTTCACCAATTCAGTCTTGTTGCTGAATACCCAAGTGGAAATATCTTTCTACTCTTATCCATTTTCTTTCTCTTTCTCTCTTTCTTTTCCTAATTTCTTCTCAAAATATATTGTGAACCAGACTGAAAAATTTCAGTCAATGCTTCTTTAGTAAGTGCCTTGTTGTATCTGGATAGGTCAAAGTTGGCTAAGTTCATGTTTTCTAAGTCACTTACTTTGTCTGGATTGATTAAAGCTTGTTAAGTTAAAGTTTGTGAAGTGCCTTGTTTTGTCTGGATGTTGTTTCAAAATTTACCAAGTACCTTATTATAACTTAATGTTCTAAAGTTTGCAAGTTATTGAACTTCCTAAGATTTTTGTTGTTTCTTCCATGCACCACTCAAGAGTGAAAAAAACAACCTTCCTCTAAACCTGCCAAGCAGACTGGAGCAAACCCAGGGACCATTCTATTCTATTGTGTGTTAGTTTAAAGCGTTTGTTTTTAAGTGTAACATTTTAATACAGATGACCTACCTAGATGACAGTGTGCACTCCTGGGTTCTCTGTAATTTTTCATTCATGGGTCAAGATTATGAATTTACCCTTCTACTCAACACTGGTGAGATCCCACATCAAATCCTGTGTTCAGTTCTGGGCTCCTCACTACACGAAGGACATCTGGAGCATGTCCAGAGAAGGGCAATGAACACAGTGAAGGTTCTGGAGCACAAGTGTTATGAGGAATGGCTGAGGAAGCTGGGGCTGTTCACCTTGGAGAAAAGGAGGCTCAGGGGAGACCTTATCAGTCTCTACAGCTTCCAGAAAGGAGGGTGTAGCTGGGGGTAGGGGGAGGGAGGATGGTCTCCCAAGTGACAAGCATGAGGACAAGAAGAAATATCCTCAAGTTGCACCAAGGGAGGTTTAGATTAAATATTAGGAATTTTTTTTCACTGAAAGGGTGATCAAGGGGGGAGCGGGTTGCCCAGGTAAGTAGTTGTCACCACCCATGCAAATGTTCAAAAAACACGTTCTCTTCAATAAATAAAAAAAAAGCCCTGTTAACAGTCCAGATGTGACTCACGTCCATTTCCTTCACTGATCACTGCAATGTACCCAAATTTAATTATATTTGCCTTTTTGAGAAAGAAGTAAGGCCCAGACTTCAAAATAAACTCTTACTTTTATTTTTGACACATTTTCCTCCTCACACGTCCATCACTTTGCTTGTCCTGTTGTCCATTAAGACTTGCATGTCTCAAAAATTTCCACTTTCCATCTTTCTTAAATAATACTCTTCTAGCAGCCTAAACAGAGTGTGCCAAAACAGCATACTGTCACTACAACAAACAAAACCCCTTTGTATCATATCAAGAAACACTTCGTAAACTTATGGCAAAAAAGGACTTATAATATTCAAGCTTGAAAAACACAAAATATGTCCCGAAGAAATATAGGAAACATTAGATGAAAAAATAGAGAAAGCAGTGATGTTCTAAGCCAGGAGCAGTAATTCATCTGTTAAGAGTCAAAGAAAGAACATGGATAGTTACTATATATTCTTAATCAATTTACCCTATCATTTAGTGAGGACCTGATTTTTGGCAATGAAAAATGCATTGCACTGTCTACACGTAGTTCACACTTCTAGAAGAGCCCTTTGCATTTCAAAAGTCATAGCAGAGCCTTCTGTAAGGGAAGCTTTTCAGAGACGTGCTTCAAGGCAAGAGCTGAAAGTAATATGCTACATGGAAGGGTAATGCCAGAACAGTCCAGAATGACAGGTAAATACTTTCAGAGAAAGTGGCAAGCAGCAGGTCCAGTTGCAGAGAAAAAAGAAATGCATCACATTGCTTTATGTTGTGGGCTACTGAAGGATCTGATGAAGAAACATTATGCCAAAAAAGAAATTCTGTATGTCTTCTATAAACCTGTATGAGTTATATGTGACATCTTTGCTTATTACATCTTCTGTGCAAAATTAATATATCAGATACATACATGATACCATAGACATCTACTATAGTGTACCAAAAAAAGTAACATTTTCTACTGTGCCCTGCTTCTGCAAGCAAAGAGTACAGAATCTGGGCTGATTACAGTTACCCCTCCACTCAAGAAGCCTGTCTCCTGAATGCAGCAACAATACTCTTAGCTCCAAATACTTTAGCAACTTTATTAAAATGAACTATTGTGCAATAACTATATAACTACACTACATGCTGTAAAACCATTGGTAACCATGGATTCACATTTCTTTTGGAAGAATAAAGGTGAGAATTGGACTCTTTAACAAATGAGAAAAATATGTGGTTCACATGTAAGTGAATTCTGAGCTTCTTTTCTGAAAACAAGGGTAAATAATGCAATGAACTTATTCATGCAAGAAGAGGCAAAGAATGCTAATAGAATTTATTCATTAAAAAATTACAAAACACTTTCAGAACTTTTCCACTTTCAAAAAATAATTTAAAATACAATGATGAAGATCTTCCTAGCAGTATGTGGTTTCCATAAATTTTTTGAACACTCTTCTTTTCCTCTCAAACTTTTTTAATCATTATGGTTATAAAGCCAAAATTTAGTTTCTCAGAAGGCCAAATTAAAACCTTTTGATGGATGAAAGTTGGCGTATGTGATACTAGCTGTGCTTCATTCAAGTCCTCAGCCAGCTTGGGAACTTGTAATATTTTCATCATTCATCTACAGACTACAGTAAAAAATGCAAACGAACAACCCAAAAGTCATAACCCCACCTACCTCTCCCCCTGCCCCCCAAATCCCTAATCAAACCACTGCCACCAACAACCAAAAACAAAATCCCAAAAAAAACCCAACAAAACAAATTCAGGGTTCATAGTGCCAAATAGTCTACAGACATATGGAAGAGACAGAGCAAAGGAATTTACAATGCTATTAAATGAAAGTGACTTCCCATGGTTTGCCCTACCCGAAATGTCAGTTAGGTTGTTTTACCACAGAGATCAACAGAAACAGAAATAAGTCAGTAATGGAGTGCAGGACATGCTTTGATTGAAAGGTCCTGCTGCTGCATGCAGGTTGGTGAATAGCTGACTTCAGAGTAAATAAAAATTGAATTAACAAAAATTCAAGGAAGTAAAATGCAGTTTGCACACAGAACACAATTGCCCTGAGATGCAGATTTCAGACATATACAAGTTCCAAGAATACTGATGGGACAATTATATGAATTGAAAGAAAAGAAAATATAAAATTTCCCTTTCTTGGTGTTCCCTGCACTGCATTCTCACTGATGCAGCAGTACACAGCCTCATACATGAAGCAATAATGATAGCAGTCAATAGTCACTGATCTGTGAGCTGTTTAATAGAACCAGGACTTCATAAACTCCAAACTGATTTAGGTCTGAGACAGCTTTGGTCCAGACAGAGCCTTAATCCAGACAAGATGCACCACTTCAGACCTCTGTCTCATCTTTAGGCCAAGCTTTACTTCCACTGCCGTGGTCACCAAAATTTTCTTCCATTATTCATTGAGCTGTCAGTGTATATTCTTACAGCTTCATTTACCTGTTTTCTGTGATAAAAATGTAGTATTGCCCTCACAAAAACAGAGGATCTTTTAAAAGTAGGCAATACATAGAGGAAACATTATTCAAAGTGCGGGTTCATGTAAGGAAGTTCCTCTGAACTAACACAGATGTCTGTGAACCAACTAAGCAGACTGACTCACTTTGCAGTCAGAGAAACAAGCACTGTTTTGCGTGGTTTGACTTACCCTAAGAAAGGCTCAGATGACAGGTATCTTACTGAGCCATGATTGCACCTAAGGACTCCTAAGGGCTGTTGAGAGAGTCCAGAACAGCTAACACAAATATGGCCACCTAAAACAACCTGAGAGGTATTTGTTTGCATGTTGCATACGCCATTTGCACCTGTATATATGATCATGGAGTGCCACATGGGTGCTTCCTCTTCTGTCATCTAGGAATGCAATGGAATTGACATGCACAAAAATTTTGCAAAGGCTAAAATTGTTTCATTTTATTCAGTATATTCAAATCTCAGATCCAAAAATCTGTAAGGAAATATAATTACAGTTTCTGATACTGCAGTCTAATCAAGCAGATTAACAAAGATGTTGAAGTCAATGTATTTCTTACATAATCAACCACTCAAAACCAGTACTTACTGTAATTTGTGTACCTGCCTGCTCACCACAAAACTTGCACTGGAATTGCAAAAATGATCTAAAATTTCTTCTTCTTCTCCTCTTAGGCTCAGGAACTTAGAGCTGTAAAATGGGAATTCACTTGGTGCAAAGTGTGATAATATAACATGAAAAATATCAAGACTGCTTAATTTTTTTGTCATTCTCAACATCCAGTCTTCTCAGGACTCACTAAATGAGGAACGACAATTTTGTCATGTAGGCCTGTTTTTAAAATTAAGACTCAGTACTAATTGCATGTAATTCAATTAAGTCTCCCTTTATCCCCATGTTGTTTTGATACACATATCCCCCAAATACAAGATTGCTACTTGGAAACACTTTGTTTTATCTATGTGGCAAATCTTCTGCAAGTCTGTTGTGCAGTGGTCTCCTCTTAATAGAATCCCATAAAAGATTTAATGTACAATATCTTCAATGAGCGCCTTTACAATCACAAATATAGATTGATTTATTTGCTTATTAAAGCCTATGAACATTTACTGTAAGTAAACAACGAGCCAGACAACCAAAACAACAGTTTCACTGACTTAGTTAAGTGTTTTAGAACCATTTCTTGATTTAAAACTATTTCTTACAGCAACAAAAGAAAATCATATTCTTTGGAAGAACTTGCAAAAGATTACTCTAATTTTTGCATTCTGTAAACAGGCAATATTTAATCTGTTTAAAATTAAACTCTGAAGATCAATCAGATAGGCTTTTGAAGGGCTCAGACACAGCAAGTAGTTTAGCGTTGTATTTGCAAGACAAACAGCTAGTTGTTTAGCCACATAGATATCATTTAGCCCATAACTTAAACAAGCACTGATAATTTTTTTTATGAAAAGATGCTATCAGCAAAACAAACACAGTATTTCGTACTACTTCAAAGCTTATTTATAATGTGTTTAGAAATATTCAGTGGAAACAGGAAAATAATGTCTTGATTTTCTAAACTTTACAACATCTGCTTTTACTTACTTGAAGCATTGTAAAGTTCTCCAGATTTCAAATGGGTAGCTTTTGTCTGGTCTCAAATTTGAAAGTGTTCACATTATTTTTTTTTACCCCACACAATTTTCTATTTTTCACTTAAGAAAATTCAGTCATATGAACATCTCTGCAGCCTTTTAACAGTGGCAAATAATAGTTAGAATAACTTAATATTTTGAATAAGCACATTAGAAACCTGTTAGAAATTACCCTTCAGAAGACTTGAATTCCTGCATCTTTAAAATTTCCCAATATACATATGTAATTAACTCTTTTTAACCAGATATAATGCTGTTTATTCGTACTATTGTCTCCCAGCCAGGAATAAACTGCAGGAAGCACTATTTGCAATACATGCAGTTCTTTCCAATGGCTTGGCTTGTGGGAGTGACTAGAACCTGCAACAAGCAAAGGGCTTCTTCCCTGCGAATCCTCCCTCATAGACAGGAAAAGGGTTAATCTAGCCAATAAGATGTAAAAAATGCATCTTAATCACTTTTAATGGCTTACCATGACCTGTTTGAAGATACACTATTATACATAGCTTTATTCTCCCTCACTATGTAAAATTAAATCTGTTAAAGGATTTAGTAAAGCCTTTAAGCATGCTATCATATACTATTTGATTATTACACAGCAACATAATAAATAATTTCTTCTACTTGCTGAGAGGTAGACAACCTACTCCTCCTCACGAGTTACTTTTTGGCTGCACCTAGCTTACTAAGCTGGGTGCCTACTGCAGGGCATGTTATGTGACTGTGTATCTTGGCCTCCTGATGACCAGGATCAGGCTGATCAACTATTGTATGGTCTGGCTCCCATCTGGCCTCATTGTCAGGTTTCCCTCCCATCAATCAACAGCTCCTGGGGGGACAGGAGAAAGGAGCTGGTGGAAATCTGGGACTCGGCCCACTGCTGGGATACGTGGGTGCAGGGTGAGGCAGAAAGCTTAGTTTGTTGCTTGAGTTTTGCTGCAACATGAGGTCAGCCTTGGACATGCCCAGACCCTCGAGGCTGGAAATGCTTCCAGGTCTACTAGCCTAAACATAGCTTCTGTGTGCCTGATATGCAACTCCAGTGAAGGCAGAAAGATTTTCTGCCTAGTCCTTAAAAAAAAAAAACCCAACAACAAAAGCATGTTTGCTCTGATTGTAAATAGCTAAACAGCACTGATGCTTCTTTCCTCATTCCATAATGATAGGGGCTCAGTTTTAATTAAAATTTTCCTCTTAAAACCATTATTTTTCATACCTACCTCTAGAACAACCATGGGGTTTGCCAGTGGCAGCATGGTACATGCAGAAATGTAGACTGCAGCATATTTCCTTACAGTGGAGGTAGAATTAGACGTCTTAGATCTAGCCATCTCAGGCTGAATTAATGTATACTAACTGATTTTGTATCAAATTTAAATCTGCACCCTAAATTCCCTTTCCTCACACAGAATTTAAAGGTTTACTTACACTGGATTTCTTTAATCTCAAACAAATCCATGACATATTTGGACCATATTTAAACACACTTTTGGCAAAAAAATGTTTTCCAGTTTTATTTTACAAGTATTTGCTTAATTATTGCCAAACACCAGTTGATTTAGCAACATTTGTGCAAAGTTCTAGGCAGAATTTTCACACTTGTACCACTGAGTAAGTTTAATATTTTTGGTGCATGGTGTACCAGATTACCATGGTAGTAATTTACCTGAACACAAAAAATTTTAAAGGGAAAGTCCCTGGGATCACAACAATTTGAGACCTAGACCCCCACAGCAATTTACAGTCAGATCCTCAAGAGGGATTTTAGAGGGCTGCTGCCATTTGAGTACTGTTGCCTTTAGTGGCTGTCAGGGGAATCTCTGGCCTCTGCAAAGGAAGATATGGAAAAGGAAATTAAAAACTTCAATTCTCAGAAATATTTATTCTTTCTGTCCAAGACATCTGACCAATACACATTAGAATCTAGAGTTTGGTGTGTTACAGGCTACAAAAGAAGATGAAGTCTGGTTTTCTGCATCCTCTATATGTGATGTTTTAAGAACTACTATTGTCCCCCTATCCACAGACTTTGGTTCTCTAAGATGTGGTGCCACAGGGCATTTTGATCTTCATGTAACTAAAAGGATGTCCCTTGCTATCTTTTTCATGGTGATTAAATACTCAGCAAAAACTTCTTAAAGCAGAGAAAACAGTTCATTAACTGAAATAGATATTTTAGACATCTTCCACTTTCTATTCCATAGGTGTTGCCAGGAACAGCAGTGATCCTCCAGGTTTAAGTGACAACACATGCTTCCTTAGCCAAGTCAGTATGGACCTTTAAAAACTCACTGCCCTTTGATAGTATTAATCAGCCTTCTTGTTCCTCATGTAAATTAAAGGTGTGGACTTTCACAGGCAGGAATATAACTCAAAAGGCTTAAGGAATGGAGATAACTTGGGGTTAAATTAACCTGACCATAAATTAGCCTCACCATAACTTGACCATAAATTATTGAGTTCTAAGCTTAAGTGACACTAATGGGCCCAGCTCAAAAGTGTTACTGCTCCAGTGTATGATGAGGCCTCCTTGAACTATGCATCTCTGTGGGCATGGCAGCTGGAGCTGCCATTAAAGATTCCTGGATCTCAATCTCAGCTGCTCACTGCCAAAAGCACACCTCTGCTTTTTGTCCACATGAATCACCTTCTGTATTAGTCCATGCAGAGAAGAGTGAGAAAGGTGGGAGCTGAAGAAAATGTTGCATCCAGCAGAACAGTGTAGACAGAAGTAGTAGCTAAGAGATGGTGGGTAAAGAGTAAGATGTAGAGCACAGTTTAACTCAGCTTTGAAAAAACTTTGACTTCATTAAAGGGTGGAATGATCAACCATAAGAAACTTCTCTACCAGACAATTTGTGGAATATACCTTTTAAAAACCTCATGATCTTTGTGATCGACCTTGAAAAATGCTTTACAGTAGAAACAAACCAGTTTTTCTATGGTATTGCCCTCCTAAAACCTTCTTTCTCTCCCACCCATGTCCCATTCTAACTGGCTGTACATATGCTAAAAGATACAGAGCAGAAGAGCAGCTTAACTAGCAAGAGAAGACAAAGTCCAACTTTCAGTCCTCTGCATTTCTTATTAGACAAGCCTCTGTAGTAAATAAGCCATGTAAATGTATCTGAACAAACTACATAGTCTCCATCATTTGTTTCCTCATTGTGTGTAAGAAAAGGGGTGGCTGATCACTACTGTCACCAACTACTTGTGGCTGGCTGAGTTCAAGAATTAATCACCTGATCATCCTTTCAGTGAAAACAAAATTCTCTGGATAGCAACAACTCTTTGATTTTGTGTTACTCAAATTCTTTGTTGGTCAAAATCAAAGCTCAGTTTTTACTCAGAACAAGAACAAACTTGTTCTTTTACTCAGATTTTACTCAGAATAAGCAACTGATTGCTTTCCATGCTCGCATTTGATGTTTCCATAAGCCTTGCTTCTCTTACACTGGTAGCACAATAACAGAAACATTACTAATTCACACTCAGGTCTGTCTTTGGGGCTTCTCTCAGCTTCAACTCAAAAGCTTAAATCATGAGTAAATGATCTTCTGCCAAATCTGTTGCTCCCTATTCCCTACCCCCTGCTACACAAGGGTAAAGGACAGAATTAATTTTTAAAATTAAATAAACAAAATATTTGGTCACTTAGTTTCATTTTTGTCTGGCATTGATATCTTGTGGGTACTACATCAAGCCATGAAAAATAAATATAAGAGCTGAACTTTTCAAACACTGCCAATGAACTTTTTTCCAGTTCAGTGAGGTTAATAGGCCTTTTAATTTACAAATTCATAAGAACAGGATTATATTTGGTTAATAGATTCTTTTATTATACTCGTTGAAGTCTTACTGCCAGAAATAGAAATTAGTTCCTCATGACATAAAAGGTCAAGATTAATTGTAATTAACAGAAAAGTCCCAGACTTCAGACAGCTACAGCTAATTACAGCAACTGAATGTACAAGCCAAAGAGCTGTGAGTTAGCAAACCCCTGAACAAATGCTTGGACTTCAGCATGTCAGATGGTCCAGAGAATCCATTCATGTAAGTTAAAAACATGCACAAGTAATATACAGAACTGGGAACAAGTAAATCCACAATTTCATTTTGGGATAAATGCAAATAAATTTCAGATCCTTCACAAATATCTTGCACTGCAGAAAAGTTACTCTGTCAATTGTCTGCTTCAAAACTTCAGATCCAAACTGTATAGAATTGCACTCAGTATTAGTTTTAGTCTACATTTACTATGCCTTGTAAGAAATGTGTTACACATGAGTCAACTGAAAACAGGAAAATAAGTCTGGAATTTGCAAAAAAAATGGCATTTTTCCTTTTGGGTGCAAGCACAAGATCTGCAATGCCTTATTGAAACATCAAGGCAGTAAACAATGAAAACGTAAAAAAGTAGGAAGTTTCCATCAAATTTTCTTCTTGCGATGTGAACTCAGAGGAAGAATTTAACCTGCTGAACATTCCAATTATTTCCTCATGCTCAGAGAAGCATTGCTTAGTGCAGCAAGATGTAGTTCCCCTTTGCACAGCTACTTGTAGAGAAAATGTTTTATTAAAGGAACGTTCAAAGCAACAGGGTCAGTATGCACAACTTCCACTTCTTTTGTATGCTTTTCTAAATGTCAAATCAAAACATGGCAATGCGATTAAATACATTGGTAACCATAGTTTTATTATAACTGCCTTATAAATCACGCTATAGTTAATTAATCTAATTAACAGTCCTATGTCCCAGATACATTACAGGAAAAGACCAAATCAATCCAGCCTTGAAGAAACCACTAATATGTCTCAGACACCAATCCTGGATTTGTTGAACATTCATTGAATATCGACCTGCTGTGAAAATATTACTATACCTGCTGCTTTTATGGGACTGGATTTTGCTTGCCTTTTTTCCCTTTAAAAAAAATTCAGGAACACAGAAGTCTATGCTATAAACCGAAGATATTTTGCTAGCAGCTTAGCATTTCAAAGATAAGTAATTAAGCTGAAACATTTATAAGTTTTAAGATTCACAGGTTGAAAATTTAGTATTTTTCTGCTATGTATCTTTTTCATCTGTCCAAATTAAAACACTGGTACACAAATACAACCACACTAAGTCCCTTGAAATTCAGGCTGAAAAGTATCACGTTTTCAGAAGGTAAATAAAGAGAATGTTGAAGCAGAGCAGAGTTTCTAATGAGTTAATGTAAAAAAACCTCATGCAAAAGCAATCCGCATCAAAGCTAGCAGGCAATACCCTGACAGTCATCCATCAAACCAAAAGTCCCCTTAATAAATGCCAATTATAGGGCAAATATGCACAAACGCGGATAGCATAAGCCATGGGATCATTTCCTTCCAAGAAAATTAGTGACCAACAAAACACCCATGCAGCCTGCCCTACAGCAACACTCACTCCTGACCGGAATACTAACTACTATTATTATTTCACTCCTTTTTACTTTATTTTTTACTTTTGCAAGAATTCAGAGCCACACAGAATTTTGTTTGGGGTTATACAAATTCCTTCGCAATTTGTATAGAAGTCTAACATAACTTTTTAAAAGCCATGACATGCCTATAATGTATACAGAGTCTCTGACTTCCGCTGTAAGCGAGCCTTTTTCCTAACTTAATCATACTCAAATTTCACCCCTTTTAAAGATCCTGATTCAAAAATGCTCACTCATTCTCCACAGTCCACAAATTTATACCATCTCTTCCTGTGGTATTATATGTGCATAAATTAAAAAAGAATGGTCTTGTATAAGGACTGAAAACAGAACATTCCGAGTCCCCATCCCCCAAATCTAACTTCAATTTATCAAGGAAATGTTTGATACAAATACACATTCTTATAAAATTATTGTTTTGTGTATGAATAGGATGTTTCGCATTTGAGCAGAATTACGTTACCAAACCTAAAAACAATGAGTTGTACAGCATGCTGGAGTCAAACAATAATAAAACTGTTTCTGCTTTTACATTTGTATAGCCTCTGATTAATTTTATCCCCCTTTCCTAACACCTTCTGCATATCACACCTGACCAATATTTTTGGCCTCCCAAAAGCAGGTTTTTTAGATTTATGGTATCTGATATAGAGTAAACAGAAAAGTAGCATGTTTTGTCATATGGAGTGTCAGAGGTAACAGCTGAGCATTAAGATAAGAGCTTTATGCTGATGAGACAAAGAAGCTTTGAAAGAGTTAATATTAGTATAATGTCAGAGAGAATTATTTTTTCATCTAAAATGACTCACATTGCTATATTCATAGAAACAGACTAGAAAATGCTACATTAGTCCTAGTCTGATGTCTTATCTAATTGACCTCTAAAGTGACATCTTCCATCACACAGACTAACCTGCGCTATATCCATTTATTTCCATCTTACCTAAAATTATGATGAATGGTTTGAGCTCTATTCAATTATTGAAAATGTGCAAAGAAACAGAAACAATGAAACTGGCAAAGTGCTCTGCATTCTTAGGAACAATTTAGGCTAATTAGCATCAACTTCTCCCCCATTCATCATACCCCTTTAGAAATATAAACAAACTGTCAGCTCTAACCTAACAAACAGATCACTGAGCTACTTAACACAAATTATTCTTACATGAAAAGCTCCTTCTCAGGCAATATTCTCCTCTAGGGCATCTGGGAAGTTGAGCTATTAAAATTGAAGACATATGTTTCAGTCAAATTTAACTCCCAGATTGTACTGATCGCTGTTGTGACAGTTTTCCATCAGCATGCTGCTGCTGGCAAAGTACTACATATTTTAAACAAAGCAATGCAACAATAGACTTCAATGATGCATGTTCATTTAGTATAATATCAATACTACCCAATTAGCACCCTATGCCTAGAAATGGAGCTACTTAAAATTATTGCTTAGGTAGAACTTGAATCTCAGATTTCATTTGGGGTTTCTTTTAGAATTACATGTTTTGTATGTTCCTGTGAGCTTGCAGAAGGCAGCAGCTATGCCACTGTCAGGTATGACAATAGCTTAAATCAAGCTGCAAAGGTGATGCTCTGAAAAGGCCATAGAGGGGAGTGCTGCTGTCACTCCTGGGTTTTAACTCAAAATCCTCCACAGATGCCACAAACAAAGGGACAGCTCTAAGCTAAAGGAAAACAGGAAGGTTTCCAGAGCTGAATACTTCCTGAACACAGCAACACATGTGCTACTTTGGAAGTCAAAATTATAATGAAATATACTTCCTTTCTCCAAAATGCAAATGGAACTAAATTTGTCCCAACTCCATACCTGACTAAAAGGCTTTTGTGCTAAAGCTAAGACTTTTTCATCAGTTTGTTAATATATTTATTATCTGGTAAAAGGAAGAAGTAAAAACTGGCCAGGACTTTCTTGTCTCACAGACATTTGAGATTTTGTGCATATATAAGGATATGCATTTTCCAGTAAGAACTTCAAAACTGGGGAATATTCTCCACTATTTTTAGAACAAATATAATTTGTAAATTCCAGAGATATCACAAATAATCAGTGTTGAAAATTTATTTCTTGAGTTGTTTTTCTTTTCAATCTGTAAGAAAATTCTTACTTATTGTACAAGCCAAAGAGCTGTGAGTTTGCAAACCCCTTGGTTCCCTTTAAACAGCAAAATTTATAATTAGAATTTCATGGATTAAAGATTAAGGATTTCCCATCCTTTCGCCTTTAAGTTTCTCTCATTTCTCTACTTTGCTATTTCATTCTGGCTTCAAATTTGTCTTGCAAGAAACACTTGAAGTACATGTTGTAACTTACCTTTTTTTTCTCCCCTCTTTCTTCTGAGGAAGGTAATGAAACCAAGCAGTATCAGCATAGTTGCCTATTTTCACAGAAAGGTGTTGTCTGAATTTAATTTTGTTTCATCCTTAGGTGAGAGGAGGAAGGAGGATCATCTAACTTCCTAATTTCCTCACTGCTGATTGCACATACATTTTCCCCCTGGATACAGAACTTCTAAGGCCTGGAGTATATAACATGGTTGGATCCAGAAGGTCCCAGAACATCTCTATGGGGATGCATTTCTTACCAGCAACAGAAAACACTTTCTGAGTGAACACAGTGCAAGCATGCGTGTCTTCTTGCTTCTGAAGAAAAGGATCTTGCATTATGACAGGACAGCCACCTCGAAAAGCATTTTAAACATTAGTGCTGACCAGAAAGTCTGATTCTAGAAGCTTTATGCAAACAGATTGGTGAGACTTGAAAGTGAGCACCTAATCCATGGTTCTTGCCCATCTTCTCTGAAATGATCTCACATCTATGGGCTTTACTGAGACAGAGAAGTGGTGATGTAGTTCATGTTTATCACAAGAGAATGAAGAGAGGTTTTACAGCAGACAGACTGAAAACCTCTTTCAGAAATCATCTGCATTTCTTCACACTAGACAAAAAATACCAGAGAAAAATCTGAAAGGTGACCTCACACAAACCAGGGGGAATTAAGGATTCAGGACATTTCTGACAAGTCAAGAAAGATGGAGTACCACTTCAGCAACTTCATTAGGACCAGGATATTAAAAGACTGGCTTAAGATGACTCATTCTTATTCATTCTTCAGTTAACTAACAAAACAAGTATCTCAATCTCATCAAATATATCAACCTATAGAAAATGTATATTAATGAAAACTGACCTCTAACTTACCACACTGAAGTACAGTGTTTTAGGATTGTACTCAGTTCCTATACCTTTCTGGTGTTTGCAAAATCCACTTCAAGAAAACATGAATTAGTCTGCTCTAGAAAGAGGGTCATTAAATTAGATTCAAATGGACAGAGCAGCACTGAGCACTTCCTGGATATTAGAGCAGGAACTGGAGGTACATTACAGACACAGCAAGGAGAATGTCCCTACAAAAGCCAGAAGTTCTCCCTTGGTTATGAGAAAGGATTTTCATAGCATAGGTGGGGTTGTTTTTCAGTTAGGTTTTTTGGGGGTTTTGTTTTTGTTTGGTTTTTTTTTTGTACAGGACAGTCTCAGAGGGCATAAACCACCAGCTCTTCTTGCTACATTGTTGAAAGAACCCATGGGATATGGGTATACTACCTAAATATGGAGCTGCATATTTCAGTTGGCCTATTTCTTCTCTTGGTTCAGCCATTAAAAAAGATATTTTCATACATGCATCTAAAGAGCATCTAACACACATGAATACACAGATTTCATCTCAGTTTCAACTGTTTTTTTAACAGCAACAAATCTGTCCTAATTTTTAAGAAGCTGTATTCTGTGAACATGACTACCTTAGAGACAAATAAAATAAATACTAATCCACATCTGTCAAATTACTTCCAAGCTGGCATCAGACTTTCATTGAGCTATGCTGAAGGCCAGAGAAAGCTGCACACTGTATTTTTACCATTATGTTATAAAGATCAAATGTGCAACATTCAAGAACTAGTTTATTATTTACACCTGAACTGCTCTCACATAGCTGTCATTTAATTTTTTTTCTTTCATTTGCAAGTGTTTTCTGTTGGTTCAGAAATGTTTTCTTCCTGGTTGCAGTCTCTTTCTAAGGCATAGCGACAAGTAATAGAAGCAGACAGGAAGTAGGGGTTGTTGCTCTCCAGAGGATGATTAAGCAAGTCAGCACAAATTCCCTGAAGTTCCCACAAACAGGCTCTTATGTAACAACATATGTTTTCAAAGATATTTTCTCTGAGCAGTGCAGAGTCTTCATGGGAAAAATATAAGCTAGCTTTATAATAAACATTGTGGAGCATGAAATAACTATAAAGTAAAAAGCACTATAAATGAAGTAAATTATTAGATACTTAAAATCCCACAGCAACTGAGTCTCATTTACATTTCTCAGAATTAACCTTGGTCAATAAAGTATCCCGGTCCTGCACTCCCTTGCTAACACAAACAAAACATATTATGTGTTCCTTGGAACATCACCTGCAATGCTCTGGGATGAGTCCAGATAATGGTTTTAATGCAAGTAGTCCAGTAGACTTTTCTGTAGACTTTTTCTGTGAAGAAAGCAGGGTCGATCCTTTTCCTCTCACTTAAGCACAGAGGAGAAATTCTTTAAACTTGAGAAAACTTTAAAAAAAAATCCTTAACATTTACCTTGCATTTGACTATCCCAATATATACCGTCTTTACATTATTCAGTACAGCTGTGGACTGGTTAAAGGCATTCAGCAATGCATACTTTTTATTCTTTAAAAAATGCACACCCATTAAGATTTATTTTGTCCTCTTTAATTTCAAAGAAAATTCACACATTTTATTACAAGAATTTCAAGCTTATAGGAGTGGTTCTTTACCTTCATGTGAGAAAAATATTTGACTACCTAGAATTAGATATGAGGACTGACTACTATGTAGTCTGATTTTTTTACCAATAAATAAAAATTTGGGGACACAAATATAAAAAAAGTGAAGAAACAACATAGCACAAAAGATTAAGTTTTCAAGTAACTTACGATTTCACTGCCCATTTACAAAGATCTGATGCTGCAAAGGTAGAAAAGCCAAGTCAACCAATAATAGCAAAGTTAACTATAGTGTCTCAAAGCAGAACCTCAAGCTGTGCTGCAGCAGAACATCCATGTTCTGAAAGTGTGCTACCAGTAAGTCTGATTCCTGTGAACAATACCGTGCATTTTATTTTCACACTACATGGACAAAAGCTTAACATTCTCTGTATTAAACACATTGCCAAGATGTACAAAATCACACATATCTTATCCTGCAATTCCTAAAATACATAAGTTAAATTTTGACATGAAAAGAACATCTAGTCACAAAAGGACTGGATGTTCTAAACATTTCATCTGACACTCATGTCATATATGGATTTTTAAGCTTTTTTCACCTCTTGATCCAAGACATGGCAGAGCCAGATAACAGAGGGGCATGCCCAAACAAACCACTTGTTTTCACCTTTGCAAAACCTGTATGGCCCCAGTGAAAAAGTTCACCTTATCTCACCTAACTCACAATTGCATGGAAGTGAAAAAATAGAGTTAAAATCCAATGATCTTCTCACACCCATATGCTACATCTTCTCAATAGTCAAATATTTTGAAGAAATATACTTTTAATAAGTTACTACTCCTGTTTAGCTGGGGTTTCATTGTGTTGGTGCACACCTATGCCTGCATGGTTAAGAGTGAGAATTCACTCTGTGTGATACCTAGAAACTGAACTAGAAATCATGCAACAGATCATTTTTGTGGTTAAACAGGATAATTCCTTCTATTCTATTCTATTCTATTCTATTCTATTCTATTCTATTCTATTCTATTCTATTCTATTCTATTGAGTTCTTAAAGAACCCAGGTGATAAAGGCTTTTTCCCACTTCCTTCTTCCACAGCTTGTTAATCTCACTGGTTGAAAGTGATACCAAAAGTAATTCTTCAACCACCATGTTTCAACTTCAGCTCTTCTTCCTACACATATGTGTTACTTTTACCCCATAACCAATTATTATTCAGTACCAAACAATGCCTAAAACAGGCCCAATGAGGATTATCATAATGGATATTAAAAGGAGCTATAATTTATCAATTTCACTCTAAAAATTTGAGCAAAATAAAAAATAGCAAATGAATGAGTCACTAGAGCAGAAACCAACTATTGCTGTATCCCCCTGTTCTGAGTATGATTTTGATCTCAGTTAAGTGATTTCAAGAAAGTTACACAATGAAACTCTTAAGTGAGAAATGAAGTGAACAACATGCAATTTTGTTGATTTGAGCTACTTTTAATCATAAGAAGAGTCCACAAAGGCAAGAACTGTATCTCCAAAGCATGTATAAGAAATTGCATTCTAA
Source organism: Emberiza elegans (assembly GCA_024865655.1). Classification (NCBI taxonomy): domain Eukaryota; kingdom Metazoa; phylum Chordata; class Aves; order Passeriformes; family Fringillidae; genus Emberiza; species Emberiza elegans. Next base: position 50,889,449 of record JALJVW010000139.1, on the reverse strand, counting down.
CAGCTTTAAAAAATGAAAAAGTAAAAGAAAACAAGACTTTGAACTGGCCTAGGGAGGAAAACTGAGAAGACAACTGCTACTGATTTAAAAACAAAGCTTCAAAGATACATATAAAAAAGACAAAAAGACAAAAGGAAAAAAAAAAAAAGCCCAGCCTTGGACGGTAAGTCTCAAGGTATTTTAAGAGAGACTACTTGTTTCACTCAGTAGTGCATAATTTTGTTGTGCTTCCTTAATATACATCTTTTCTGAGATGGGTAATTGCAAAGGGATCGTGAAATAAATAATCCAAGATATTTTCCCATCATCTCTTAGATCTGCTTTAGTACAGTCCCTAATACATAATTCAGAATAAAAATTCAAATTAATTTGTTTTTTCCCCTCTTAATCCTAATGAGGCAATCCAGAGCTGAAAATCTATGCCTTCCAGGTCGCCTGAGCCTCTGAGGACAACAGGTAGAAGCACTGTAGCCAACAGAAGTATCAGGAGAATCCTAAGAGCAGCCAGAACATTCCTGCTCTTTGGTCAGGAACTGCAGACCTGCCAAAAACAGGGTTCAGGAACAGAGAAATGACAGCCTGTGCAAATGCTTTCCCAGCTATGAGAATCCCAGTTCTCAGGGCACTTGAGCTCCCTAGTTTGACCTAAATAACTTGAAAAAGTGTCCTTTTCCTCCCCATTTTTGGAAAAGCCATTCATGGCAAAGCAGGCCTCAGGCCAGCTTCTGGACTAAAAATCACTTGGTTTTGCATTTTAAAAAGAAAACGGCAGCTCAAAGAGAGCAGGGAAGACAGGCTCAGTCAGAGCCTACTTACAAATCCACCCCAGCTGATAGATGTTCTTTGGACAAAAGAAATTTCTGCTGGTGTGTTAAAGGGCTATCTAATGGATATGGAAGCAAAGGGGAACCTTCCTGCCAACTTCACCTAAGTGCTGCATCAAACCAAACTGTCAAATGATTCAATGATTGTTCCTAAAATTTCTGACCCTATATTGGCACCAATGGACTCTTGCAGCTTTGTGCATCCAATGGGAGACTCTAAGTCAATCCACAGTTTTTGCTTCTAAGCCTGTAAACTGGCTATTAACAGATCTTTGCATGCATGTGGTGGTTCATTTAGGGGATAACTGAAGCAGTTTAGGTGGTGAATGCTGGTTTAAAAATTGGTAAATCCAATACTATTATTTAAGAATCATATAGCTACCTAGGAACTTCAGGTGCTTTTGACACTAAGCATCAGCAAAAGGAAGATACTGAAATTTGTGGTTTCGGATTAGGTCAACTGATGGATGAAGCAGTAGAAGGACTCTAAGTAAATGTATCTTATTTTGTCTCAGACATCTTTCTCATTTAAATCCTGCCATATAAGCAGGGGACTTAAAGATCAAAAAAAGCCACTCAGCAGCCCTGATACCCTTTATTTCCACATGGTCCAATTAAGAAAACAGTTCCCAAAGTCACTGGAATGCAAAATTATAGACCACTGGCAGAAAAAAAGTTGAAGAAATGGACCAGTGCACTGCCTCCAGCAAGCTGTCTTCACTACTTAAGGTTCTAATAATAAGAAGACCTGAGGCAGATTAAGTGGAAAACAACACTCTTGAAGCCTTAACTCTGAAATGGAAGTAATTGCTAGCCTAAAAACACTCAAAGTGTCTGAGAAGAGCTAGGTCTTCAGTTCTGCTCTTCTGTGGAGTATGTACCTCTCATCACCATGACTTAACATATTTTCTTCTGGAATTGTCACCTTGGCTGTTTTTAGCGGGCAGAGATCCAACTCATGGCTCTTTTGGTTTACATTTTAGTCAAAGTGTAATTTTGAAAATGCCCATGAAAAGGAAAGATGCAATACTGTAGATTGCTTTACAGCCTATTTTAGTGACTACAGCAAGTCACTTGTGTCAGGATATGCACCTAAGAACAGAAGGAAGTACCACTGAAATGCTATATTTGACTCAGTTTGAGGTTACTGTTTTGTTTGAGCTTTTTTTTCACTATTAGCAGAGCAATGGGCATTTCTCCTGATCTTAATGCTGCTTTACTCACCAGATCACCTATGACACTTTCAAGGTCTAAAACTGCTGCTTTGAGACTAAATCTATAAAGAACATGCTAAGAAATGCTGCATGCTATTGCATTTACACCAAATTCTCTGCTTCATTTATGCAACCTACACAGGATTAGGTAGGATTTAAATCCTAAAGGGGTCTGTAGCCCTTAGACTCTTATTTGTTTCAAGACATTTTATATTTAGTATTTCAGCCAAACAGTTCTGTTTCTTTAAAAAAATAAACTATCACATCCAGGCAGGTAAGTGTTAAAAGCAATGGAAAACAATAGGAGGTTAAAGTATGCAATGCAATAAGAATGTTTAGCATGTCCTGACACTCCAACTCCCCCCCTCCACTGTTCAGGCATCTAATTGTTTGCTTTTCCTCCTACATACAATAATGAAGTGAACTACAATCAAAGTGTGATGACAAATGGTCCCAGGGTTTGCATTCTTTGGAATATATTGGCATTTGTAAACCAAAGAAGAAAGATAGATGTAATCAACCACCCTCTTATAAGAGAAGGATCTGGAAGAGTATGTTGGCAAAATCTTCAAACCACATTAAGCCCTAATTTGAAAGCATGTTTGAAAGGAAGAAAGCAATGCCTCTAATACCAGTTTATTTGTATAACAACAACTAGAAACTGAACTTGCTAGACATATTTTGAAAGATGGAAACAATTAAAATGTATTAGTGATCTAAACAGGCACTGTATTTTAAAAGAAAAGAACTTTAAACAATCAAGGTTACACATATCCACATTTTGTTGACTAATCCTCACCTTCCCTTGATCTCCTAATATTTAGTACTTGTATTACATGGAAACATTGCATCTCTGCTTACAGAAATTCACAAGAGTTGTCTGTACCTACTTTTGCTAGTGGAAAAAAAATGATACAGTATAATGAGAAAAACCCTATCAGCTGCAGGATGGCAATTTTTTTGCCCCCAACATTAAAAACTTGGACCTTCTATTAAAGAAACCAACACATAGTGGTCAGGTCGCACCATAACACCAATGTAGTCACTAAATTGTCAGCTCATATCTACAGTAAATAGAAACTGATGAAGTACATTTGGAGGACAGGTTATTCACATCTTCCTCTTTTCCCTTCTAGACAAGATACTGCTAAGGGACTTAGTATGGGAGGAGGCTTAGCAAGGAAATGAATAATCAAATATTATTTTAAATAGTTGAAAATATTTCATATTTAAGCTAAAATAAGCCTTAAATTAGGGACTAACATAACCTGCATTTTTTGCACTCATGTTCAAAATGCAGTGCTTCAAATTTCTGGACACTGACAACCCCTCCTTAAAAACAAGATTAAGTCATTCCAAAACCCAAATCCTAAAAACAGAGACATCTTCATATGCTCCCTTTTGACCTGCTGCAGTCTTACCAGGCCATCACAGACACATTGAAACTTCGGAAAATATTGTCATAACTTCGTAACATGAATCTCCTTTGATGAGCATCCAAATTGTTGGCATTTATAACAGTCATCATTAGCACATTAGCACACAATGAAACACACAGTTCATGCCCACTAAGATACTATTTCTATCTTTCAGCATTCTTGCTGTTGCTCTTAGTCTTGATGATTTTATGTGCAGCAAAAATGTCGCTATAGAGAAGATAAAGAGTTGGAGATTTCCCAATTGATTTTTGATCTGTTTTATATGAGGCATGGTTCCAATTATTACCTTTGATGGGAAATTACTTTTAATTGCATACATAAATGTTTTAAGAGGTTGATTAATACTTTAAAAACCCAAACAAACAAAACCAATGGTATAATCAGTGCATATCAATCACTACTTTAGAGACTCAAAAAAAAAAAAAAGAATCTATGTATCAGAATTTTCAAACAAGGTACGATAGAGATAATGCTTTCCTAGTAGCAGAATATTTGCATCTTAGGAACAAAATGGTGGTAATTACCCCATGAAGAAGTTTAATCATTCATTAAAGGTTAAATAGTAAAACACTGAAGAAAAAGAAAAATAATCTTGATAACTTTAAAAATTGCCATTGATACAGCAAGTGTCAAAGTGAAAGAGGGAATGTTTATGTCAGATAATAGGAAGAAATCCATTACTGTGAGAGTGGTGAGGCACTGGAACAGGTTGTCCAGAGAAGTTGTAGCTGTCCCATCACTGGAAACATTGAAGACCCGCCTGAATGGGGGTCTCAGCAACCCAGTCTAGTGGAAGGGACTAACCCTAACCCTTCCAACCAAAACCTTCCAATGATTCTTCAACTTCAAACACACACAAGTAGTACCATCATAGTCTATCCTATACTATTTGTACTGTAGTACTGGTCTGGAGCCAGTTTTCAGGAAATCCCTGCTTCAGAGGAAGGAAAAATGAATTAGTGAAATAGGATTTCAACAGGCAACAGAGAATCAGGACTATCAGGCAACAGGAGAATCAGGAATTCAGAATGTGAATGTCCCCTTCTAAATACCCATTTAAGGAACTAATGTCAGATAGCTCTGCAGCTGTAAATACAATCTCAAAAAAGGAGATACTGTACACAGAACACATGTATCATACTCAGCCTCTCTTCCAACCCCATTTCACATATTTCTGTGACAGCCATTGAAACACCTGAAGTATCAAAGATGCGACTCACATGATAAAATACGTACGTTCTGGCAGTAACACATTTGTATCTACTCAGGATGTAATAGGTGCTCAAATTTACTCAGTTGCTACTGAATTCTACTAATAACTGTGAGCCACTAGGACGCATATAACAGATGCACATTCTTGTTCAGAGTTAAGAATAGAAGTTTAGAAGGAAATCGTCCAAGTGTAAAAGTATTGCTGGAGAGGGAAGGAAAACTTAAGGAGGAAAACTACAGGATTAAAAGTAAAAGCATGTCAGAATAACAGAGGTATGTCATCTGCAAGTTTCTGTTAGTGAAAGATTTAAGAAGAATTTGCTTATACAGCTAACATCATAATACAAACCCAAAAAGCCAAGGTGCAAGTAGTCAGTGGCAGTCAGACTTCAAACTGCAGCGTGCAAGTAGATGCTGTGCAAGGTGATGGCATTGAGTGGACGCTGTGTTTACAGGTGCACGACCACCAAGGCCAGCATCTGGCTGCTTTCCAAACACAAGGCTAAAGTTCCAGGTTTTCACAGGCAATGTTCTGGCTCCATCAAGAACACATTTACACTGTAGGTCTTTCAAACACAGAAGTGGGGCTTTTTGAAGCGAGAAAATGTGGGCTCTGACACCCATAATATTAGTGGCAATATTTGAAAGTAATAGTTTCTATGAGTGTTTATAATATTTTCATAATTACTATGAATGCCTGTGAACTCCAGACTATGAATGACTCAAAAAAAAATTTTCTTCCAATTTTCAAACAAGGTTTTGATAGAGATAATACTTTCTAGTAGCAGAATATTTGCATCTTAGGAACAAAATGGTGGTAATTACCCCATGAAGAAGTTTAATCATTCATTAAAGGTTAAATAGTAAAACACTGAAGAAAAAGAAAAATAATCTTGATAACTTTAAAAATTGCCATTGATACAGCAAGTGTCAAAGTGAAAGAGGGAATGTTTATGTCAGATAATAGGAAGAAATCCATTACTGTGAGAGTGGTGAGGCACTGGAACAGGTTGTCCAGAGAAGTTGTAGCTGTCCCATCACTGGAAACATTGAAGACCCGCCTGAATGGGGGTCTCAGCAACCCAGTCTAGTGGAAGGGACTAACCCTAACCCTTCCAACCAAAACCTTCCAATGATTCTTCAACTTCAAACACACACAAGTAGTACCATCATACTCTATCCTATACTATTTGTACTGTAGTACTGGTCTGGAGCCAGTTTTCAGGAAATCCCTGCTTCAGAGGAAGGAAAAATGAATTAGTGAAATAGGATTTCAACAGGCAACAGAGAATCAGGACTATCAGGCAACAGGAGAATCAGGAATTCAGAATGTGAATGTCCCCTTCTAAATACCCATTTAAGGAACTAATGTCAGATAGCTCTGCAGCTGTAAATACAATCTCAAAAAAGGAGATACTGTACACAGAACACATGTATCATACTCGGCCTCTCTTCCAACCCCATTTCACATATTTCTGTGACAGCCATTGAAACACCTGAAGTATCAAAGATGCGACTCACATGATAAAATATGCAAGTTCTGGCAGTAACACATTTGTATCTACTCAGGATGTAATAGGTGCTCAAATTTACTCAGTTGCTACTGAATTCTACTAATAACTGTGAGCCACTAGGACACATATAACAGATGCACATTCTTGTTCAGAGTTAAGAATAGAAGTTTAGAAGGAAATCGTCCAAGTGTAAAAGTATTGCTGGAGAGGGAAGGAAAACTTAAGGAGGAAAACTACAGGATTAAAAGTAAAAGCATGTCAGAATAACAGAGGTATGTCATCTGCAAGTTTCTGTTAGTACTTTTACTAAGAAGAATTTGCTTATACAGCTAACATCATAATACAAACCCAAAAAGCCAAGGTGCAAGTAGTCAGTGGCAGTCAGACTTCAAACTGCAGCGTGCAAGTAGATGCTGTGCAAGGTGATGGCATTGAGTGGACGCTGTGTTTACAAGTGCACGACCACCAAGGCCAGCATCTGGCTGCTTTCCAAACACAAGGCTAAAGTTCCAGGTTTTCACAGGCAGTGTTCTGGCTCCATCAAGAACACATTTACACTGTAGGTCTTTCAAACACAGAAGTGGGGCTTTTTGAAGTGAGAAAATGTGGGCTCTGACACCCATAATATTAGTGGCAATATTTGAAAGTAATAGTTTCTATGAGTGTTTATAATATTTTCATAATTACTATGAATGCCTGTGAACTCCAGACTATGAATGACTCAAAAGCCAATTTTCTTCCATTTTAATCTAGGCAAAATTCTTTGCAAAAAGTTACTTTTAATTTAAATTTTTTTAATCAAGTGTTATATAACAGAACTTTTCAACTAATACCATACTTTCCTGCAACATTTAGAGATGCATCTTTAACTACTTGCAGTAGCTTCTTAATTTCAGTATTTTTTATCATAACACATAATTATCTTCCTATTGAAAAGACCATACATTGCACCCCCTGGCCCCCCACCCCTGCATGGTTAGGCTTCTGTTTGAATACATAATCTCAGCAAAAATATAACAGCCTGAGCATCCCAGTAAGAAATTTGCTTTTGTCTCCAAAAAAGACAGCAGAGAAGCACAACACTGCCATCTCCACCTTAAATGCTGAAGTACAAGTATCACACATATAATCTAGTGAAAAGATTATAAAATATAGTGAACAAGAAAACATGTAAAGGATGCTAAAACTTTTGTGAGCAAATTAAGAGAACTACTGTCAGGCAGGAAAATTAATTTTAGTCAACCAATGTAGTATATCAGAAAACCATCAAACTCAACAGTCCCAAATCCAAAAGGAGGGAGAGTAAGCAAGTTACCAGCCTGTCTAGTCTCACCCATGACATCAAGTGACTGGCATCAGAGAGAAGGCATATCTGAAAGTGTCTTATGCCTCATTTTATCTGTCAGTGTTCTGGATGTGCTGGCTCTTCTAGTGATGGATTTACATGCTGGGAAGCAGCAACTTACCAACTGACTTAACTGCCATAGATACAACTTGCTGGGGTTCCCCACCTCATATACATTAAAGTAGGTCATACTTGAAGCAAAGTACAATATGAAGCCTGAAATTCATCCTCCAGACCTTAACTCAGTTTAGTGTATATGCCCAGTGGCAAACCAGTATTACAAGGAAGAGTTTATTAAGGTTTCTTACAAAAAACAAAAAAAACCCACCAAAAAAACCCCCAAAAAAACCAAGCAAAAAAAAACCCCAAACCAAACAAACCCAAACCAAACAAAACCAAAAAAAAAAAAAAAAACACTAAAAAGGAAAACAAAAAAGAGTAAAGCCTTCCTTCCCTCTTAATCCTCACACAAAGCTGAGCAAAGTCCTTTTTCCTGCTGTGGATTATTTGAATACGCATCTTCATTTAATGGTATTTGTTAAAGCTTCAGGTTACCGGAGAAGCAGGTCCTACAAGGGAAAATATGGAAGGTGACAAACAGCTTCATTAGGCACCACAATAGAGCAAGCAAATTAAATTGCTGATGTGTGTTAAGCTTTGGGTGAAGCTCAAAGTGGAAGTGCTCCTGGCACCCACTGCAGCCTGATCAAACAGGTGAGCAATCACACAAGCCTGCTGCTACCAGAACCATTACCTACTCTTCTGCCACTGACTGGGAATCCCTGCCAGCTCCTGCAGCTCAGGCAAATAAACTGACAGAAAACCATCCTGCATCAAAAGCATCAAAAGCAATTCAGTTTCTGCCACTTAAGCTCCTCGGATCAGTTTCCTAAAAGGTCAGCATCATTTCAAAGAGTTTGCTGACACAATATGAACAGGCATAGATAAATAGCACCACTTGTCTTCTTCATAGGTCAATGAGGAACATTGCAACAGAAGAATATACTGTCAACTTAAGTGCACCCAGAATTTGGGCACCAGATAGTGACACAAAAGCTACTGAGATGACAACTGTGAGATGAGAAAGCAACTGAGATAACAAGTAAGATGAGAAAAGCATTCTTGTAGGTAGCTTTTGGCTAAGGAAAAAACCAGGACTCGTGAACTTTATCCCCACCAATAACACAAGTTAATTTTAAAAGCAAACAATAAATGGACAAACTACAAAATATCAGACTGACAAGCGCCCTATTTGGTGTTTTAGTGCTGGTATACAACCAGATAGCACACAAGACTAATCCAGCCAAGGAACGGTTTGGACAGGACATTTCCAGAAAACAAGTTCAACATACAGAAAGTTCATGCTTAGTAAATACTGAACTTTCTTCAAGAGACAGTCTAAAATGCTTGGGATTTTATTGCTTTAGGCATTAGAGTGAGCAGAAGAAACTGAGTGAATATATTTACTGGCTACAAAAGGCATGGAAAAAGCTCAGGGCCTTCAGCTATTTACCTAGTTTATAGATGTGAAAAAAGGAATACTTTACTACACACACGAGGAGATAATTTAGAGGAGGTCACTGATGACAAATATTTTCCCCATCATCAGGTTCGATACCATCAAGGTTCTGGCAGGAACACGGAGGGAAACAAAGCACACAATTGTATGGTCAGTGCATCCTGCCAATTAGATCCTGCTTGGCACAGATCATGTTTTAGAAAAATATCTCAATCACCTGATGTTCTACGTACGAAGTATGGCCATCAAAGCTCTAGAAAAAGCCAGATTTGCTGAACAGAAGTGAAGCAAAATAAACTTTGTTTCAATTAACAGGAAACAGACCTGGAAGGATGTTAGGACGGTCAGACCACTGCAAACCTATGTCCTTCAAAAAAGAGTGAAAAACACCAAAAATTTGCTGGACACTAAACAATGGAAGGAAAATTGTGTTCAATCCAGCCCCAGAAGACAGACTTCAGCCCCCAACTGGAAGACAACTGAAGATGACCAACATATAGGGGATGCAAATCTCAATAGAAAAGAAGAGAAATTTAACAAGTCACGGGTATTATTGAAAGAATAACTTCTAAGGCAACCACTGGCAATTCCCTTACATCACAGTTTGAAAGTCTGAACTAGAAAGTGAAGACAAAACAGCAACACTGTTAGTTGAGTATAACCAGGTTCAGAAGGCTGAATGACAGCCTATAAATAGGACAGAAGACTGCTCAGGTTTTAGCTCACTTTGTGCAATACAATCAGGACAGGTGGAGTCCATGAACTTGATGTCAGTGGAGACTACCATTTGCACATCAATTAGAAATAAACTATTTCCAGATATGCACACCAGATCCTTTAGTAAAAGGCCACTGAAGCCTGGTCCAAAACACAATGGTGTCAATGTGATTTTACATACCTAACTTGGGTCAAAGAAGTGAAACACTAAGAAGAATTTTGTTTAAGTTTGAGAATAGAAGTTCTAGAACAGGACAGGAAACATACATGGAGAACACTGCATTCATGAAAGGACTGATGGATACAGTGGTGTACCAGAACAGCTTTCCCCCTTTCCTGCAGAAGTTTAAATTTGTTGGATGCAAAACTGTTGTATATAAGACTCAGGAATTATGAGTTTTCCAGATTTATGGAGGTCTTCTGTGCACCATACAGCAGTTATTACCAAACACATTACATCTGATCCAGGAGTACTTGACAATAGGTTGCACATTGTAGAAGTACAAATTCAGGTTGCTAGATTTTTCAGCTATGACCTCTACAGCCTGTTCCAGAAATACTTTTTCCCCCACATATATAAAGAGAGAATGTAAACTATAATATAATTAATTAGCTATCACAAAAGCCATTTCCTCCAGAGATATTTCTTTTAAATGACAGCAAGTTTTCCAACATTTAATCCAAATCTCCCAACACAGGTGGGGATATCAATAGAAGTCTTATGCAAGATTTCATAGAAACATAATCTAACAGATTCTCTCAGATTTACAAGTAACTTTAAAAAATAGCATTTTTAATAGAGTTGGATTCAACAACTTGGGTGAGATGGGATCTTTGGTAGCCAGCTGGACATCAGCTCAGGCACTGCAATGCTTAGAAAGCTGCTGCCTGACTTCAACTGGACACTTCAGGGAGGTCAAACCTACAGCCAGGAAAACAATTTGGCAACAAGTCCATTCCTTCATACATACAGGGAGTAGCCACCTGGCATTAGCAGTGAGCATGTTCACATGCTGGACTTCACAGGATATCTGATACAGATCTAGAACAGTTCAGAAGAGATTCAAGGAGTGAAAAACTTCCATTATTTCAGTGGAATTGGGATACTGATCAATCTCATGGTTCAGGTACCTACAGTTCCCCTATAAATGAGGTATAACAATTCCTCTGAAAGTACACATGAAAAGTTAATGTATTACAGTCCAGAAAACAAAACAGTTAAAACCATTATTTCACTTTTCAGAAGATTTAACTGACCACCAGAGACACTTGATATATGGTTACATTCTCTCATGTTTGATCTGTACCACTTTACCATTTTGCAAAAAAAAATTATTTCAAGATTCAAATACCTAGGAAGACAGCAAGAATGAATACAAAAATACCTAAAACCAACAAGCAAAAAAAACCCCCAAAACCAAAAAAAAAACCAAACAAAAAACCCAAAGAAAACCAAACACAAAACCTCCCACCACTAACAAAACCTCAAAAAACTCAAACAAAACAGCAAAATAATACCACAAAAACACCAAATGAAAAAGAGGTGGAAGAGAGAACTCTTGGTTCCTTGGTTTCCTGGGCTATGCCAAGGAAGCTCCAAATTCTTTCCCTGGACTCAAATCACCTGGGTCTGTTCTGAATTGTTTAGTGAGCAAGAGGCATCCAGGTTTTGCTTATACAGAATGTAAGCAGCCCAAATCTTGCTGATAGTCAAAACATTTTATACTACAAACTCGAACATTGAAATGTTTACAAAACAATTAGCAAACATATAAAGTATGTTCAATTTTTACAAACAGTTCAATCATCATACAAAATGTAATGCAGTGATTTATTTCTCTCTCTGAATTTAATCTCTTAACCAGAAGAGAGTTTGTAGTCAAAACAAAGACAAAGCAAGCTATCCCTAATTCCAGTTGCTGTAGATAAGGTTTCAGCCATATTGTTGAAAAGAAATTTGTAGAACATTGTCTCTCTCTAAGTTTTTTAATTCTTCACAGATTTTTCAATTAAGATTCTAGGTGCAATTATAGATTAATCAAAATGTAGGAAACAAAGATTTAGATGTAAACAAGATTTAGACTGAACAGGAAAAGCCCAGTTTAGGACTGAGCTGGTAATGATTGTGATACCATCTCTACTTGACAGCAATGGTTTTTCTCTCAAGGATGTTATCCTTATTCAGCACACAGAATGCCAACAACTAAGTCTGAGTAACAGAGCAGCATTTAGTCTTTAGGGTCCTTGATACTTCTACAAAGGACTAGAGGAAATGAAAAAAAAAAATAAATAAAAAGAGCACATTAAGGAAGTTAAAACCATCTCGTCCTCCTTGCTCCCAGGGTTTTTTCCCCTGTTTCTCTACAAGTTGCATAAAACTTTCATAGGATCCCAATAAAACTGTCTACTCTCCTTGCAGGTGTCTGTCTTGAGGCACCAGAGAGGACTAATCACTCCTGCAAATCTCAGCACACCAACTGAAGTCTTCAGGGAAAATACTCAAGTAACATAAGGTGATTCGCGCATAATCAAGAAAAAAAATCAAATTTGTATGCATAAGTGATAATATATTACATGAGAAGATCATAACTCTTTAAACAGAAAGCCATTATTTTTTCTTTTCACTGAAAAACATACATTAAAAAAAAGGGAAAAGCTATTATGTAACAAAAGGTGAGATTACACTACACAAGCATAAAAGTTGTTGCCCAAGGTAGTTCAGTCCAGTTACAAGTGTTCACTCTGCAAGACTAAGCAAGTGAAAAGTCCAATTAACAGTATTATGCATCAACTGATCAATATTCTTTCAATACTTTTAAAGGGCATTTCTGAACTTAAAAAATCTGTTTGTAGACAAATCTAACCACAACACCATAAAACTGCTTCTTCTGCAATTTCTAGAATTCGTTCTATACTGCTCCTTATCCTCACACCAACAACTGACAAGTGACATTTTTAGAAGATGTTTAAGGGCTATCTCTTCCAATTTTATGACCATTCTTTGCTTCTTGGGAGTCTTAAGAAGACACTTCATTTATTTTCCAGAGTTATAATCTGTATCCCAAATCTTAATTCAGGAAGAAAAGAAAAATAATTTCTGCTAACAGTAAATGGCATCACATAGGTACTACACATTCATTCATTAGGTTTTAATTAGATCCATGCTGTACAAAACAGTTACTGCCCACAATTAATGTACATTCATCTACTAGCAAAAAGACAGAATGAAAGCTCCTTTTCCAGGAACAGAGTGAGATCTCCTTTCATTCCCCTCACAAAACATGACTTTTATACTGTTGACCTAACATCCACACCTACATGAAAGAAGGGGCTCCAAATATTGCAATTTCAATTTTTTCCCAGAAGAGGGCTACTCCAGTTCTAATGCAGCAGACCTCAATGAGATAACAGAAAAATGCTGCATGTGCTGCCTAAACTTAACAAGGTCCATTCTGCATAAAACACTTTTCAGCTCTGCTGCCCACATCAGCCTTCCTAATCACAAATTACAGAAAATAATAAAAAATGCTGTCCCACAGAAACGTTCTCAAGATCTGCCAGAGGTTATGTTGCAGGTTGAGTGCTAAGCATCTGAATAGTGTTTGTGTGCAACAATTGCATCAGCCCACAAAGTATCCTGCCAGCGACCAGAATGCATCTCTTAGTACAATATTTCAGTTACAGTTAAAAATGGCAGAACTTCAGCAACTCAGTAACTTGCCTATTTAACTAAACACAATAAAAAGCAGTATATATAAATTTTAAAAGACTGAAGATACTCTTTTTTTCATCTGTAAATCAATACCTTCTCAATAGGTCAATACTGATAATTATGATGATGAAATATTGAGACTTTTCAAAATCTTGTTTGCTATCACATATATAGTCATATATAGTCATCCACACTATTGGGTGCTATTTTACTTACACTATTTACTATTTACACTATTTTACTTACTCAAAACCAGAAAGTAGTAAAAAGATTTGCAACTCTAATGGCCTATAATGCAGTCTTCAACTGATGCTACATTTTAAGGTCTACCATAATTTTGACCAAGTTTTGAGGCAGCTATAAATGGCCTGGTAAATTTGGTTTTGAAATCAATGAACTTTTAAAGAAATCTGTTTCCCATTTAGCTCTGCAACAAGACACAATATTTTCATTTGTAAACATGCTGCTTTATAATCAAACATTTTCTGCTTTTGACAGTTGCCTGAAATAAAATCTACCAAACTCTAATAACTTACCTTAAAAATAAAGCAGTACCTTTTCAACATAAATCTTTCAATACTTTCTGCACTGCTCCACAATCTAACATATATGGAAAGATTTTAAGGAAAATTTAATCGAGTGTCCAAATATAACTTTACTTTAAACATTAGGTCATCTAAACATCTGTCTCCAATATATCCCTAGAGATTTAAATCAAAAGTCAGCTAAACATGTACAATCATTTTGAAAATAAATAACAGAACAAATTTAGTCTTGATTATGATTATCATGCTTTTTAAAAGGAAACATTTATTCTAATAAGAAAAGTCTGAACTAATTTAAACTTTATGGACATTAACTTAGAAGAGTTTCATACTCTAAATAAGACATTTCTTTCCATTTAGTCTAGTCTCTAATAACATTCATGGGTTTATATCTGCAGAAAGTCTACATGTTTTCTTCTTCCCTTTTGGAAATGCCTAATCAATAAGCTTCATATGTCATCATATTAAAAAGTGAAATTTTGTAGAAAGGAGAAAATTTTGCTAAAAATCAACAGAAAAGATAGATTTTTTTTCTTTTTTGTCATCTGGCTTGGCCATCATCATATTTGACAATAAGGAACAATATGCCAGTCAAAGCATATAGCATACTGATACTTACTTTCCTCACTGCTTAGAAAAAAACACAATAAAGATTGTTTTAAGCAAGGACTGTCTCATTATCCAGTTAGCATTACAGTTTTGCCTTGTAAAATTTTTACTAAGAGGTATAATAAATCAGTGGTAGCCATGTTCCCCCTGCTTAATGCAACAGCCCCAATCCCCTTCAGAATCCTAATCCCATTTAGGAGAGGAGAATTAAGCACTTGTCTGCAAACACAGGTACTTTCTTAAAAGTCCTATTGCTTTGGCTCTGCAATAACCAGAGACTTAGAGATGAATGAAGGGCAGAACTGTGAAGACTCTCAAAGCTCTCATATTCTTCCAGTAGTCTTGTACTCTCAGATTATTGCCCATTCCTCTACATAACTCCTCTTTTTGATGATGAACTGATCCCAGGATGAACTAGTATAGCAACCCAGAGCCTAAAGAGGCTACCAAGAATCTGATGGCAGAAGCACCTAAAATGGGCACCAGACACAATGTTTTGAATGTGCTGCATGAACAAAGCAAGCACTCTTGCTTTACACACTGTTATGCAATTCTGACAAAATTAGGGTGAACACACACGATTGTGCTGCCATTGGTCAACATCAATAGTAAGGCAATGTCTTGGAAAATAAATTCTTTTAAAAACCTAAAAGCACCCTGACACTTTGTTTTCTACTTCTTGGCATGGGGTTATGTTACACACCTGTGTACACCACCAGCATTGCAAACCTGCCTCTAGAGAACATCCATATAACCAACCTAAAAAAACCCCAATGTATCATCACAAATCTCAAGCATTCATAATTTCATGGCTCAGATCCAAAAATTCATCTAAAGATCAGGTGTGCTATCTTTATAAAACATCTACAGTTTATAATTTCAAGCTTTAATGCCAAAACACTGAGGATAAGATTTGGTTTTAAACTGAAATTATAATTCAAACTTTCAAATTTAGAAATTAATCACATAGCTCCACAAGCTGGAAGAGACATCAAATACCACAGAATCCATAATGAAGAATTAAATTTTTTTTCTGTGTGTCTGATTATGGGAATTAGAACCATTTTTTTTTCACCATGCCTTTGATGTTTTACTGAGTTCAGTATGTTATCTGGAGCCAGCCAGAAAACAAAGTTGAATGATATTTACTACACATTCAAAATATATACTAATTTTGAAAATCAACACTCTAACTAAATATTAAGAAGCAAGTGTTAGCCATAGAAAAACAAGTAAACCTTAACCCTGTTGCAAAGCCACTCAGAATTGGCTCTAAGAGGAAGTGAAATAAATAGCACAAAGAATTTTCCAAAACTGAAAGGGCTACTAAGACTCTCATTTGCTTTTGGGAGTGTTGCTCTTGGGGGTCACCAGCCACACATCTGCATACTTCAGTATAATAAAAACAGTAAAAAGTCCAGGAAACTAGGATAACATACCGAACTGGGAAATGATTCATGGACTAAAGACTAAAAGATGACCCATAAACTGTGTTTACTGACAAAAATTGATGGATTGAAAATGATCCAGAGGGAAAACAAAAGCAGCTGTTAACAGTGGAGCTCAGTGATTGAAAAGCAGACCTAAAGGCCAATTACTCCTGAGTTTCCTTCCCCACTATATGGGTGGGACTTCTCAACAACATTCAGACTCTCACAGTTATTTTCTCATCGGAAAACCACCAGTGTAGACAACTGAAACATGAATTACCTCTTTCAGATGTTCATGGAACGGCATCTAATTGTAGTGATTCCTCAGGATAAGACATGCTGCAGAAAAAAATGGCAGGCACTTTTCCTGTAACTACTCTACTTTCAACACACCCGAAACAGTTGACCTGTAGTACAGATTTTCTGTAGAGAAAATACTATCTTAAGATGGCTGATATTTAACACTTTCTTGCACAAATAATAATTAGACATCAGAGAGAGAGAGTTTCATATTATAGAAACCAGTATTAACTTACTTTACCCAATGATAGGACCAGGCAGCAAATATCAATTAATCCCCTCCAAGGGGAAAAAAATTAATTGTATGTTTTCAAATCCAGTTGATGAAGAGATCATTTAAGGCCTTTATAATCAAGGCTGAGATACCTGAAAATATTTAGAGGCATCCCTATTATCCATTCATTGCAATACTGATTTTCAAAACTTCCAGGTTCTAGGAGTCACATCACTATCTGAAAAGGGGGTTTTTCCCCCTTGTCTTTAGTGCTTTTAATTCATACCAACCCTAATCATAATACTTCAACCAGTCTGAAAAGGTCAATATAATCATTTTTCAGAGAGAATTTCAGTCTTGTAACAGACAAGTTCCTCCAGTCTCAGGAGTATGATTTTGAGTGTCTCCCACCCTGCTAGCTTGAAATGGAAAAGCAGCAAGCATAAAGAAAGAATTTTTACATTTGTACGGACATCCAAGGTAATGTCACAGAAACTAAGCTACAGTTAAAGGAAACTTTGTAATATCATCACTTAACAGGCAAAATTGCCAGATTTTATGCACAGAAATAACCAGAATCAGTTTTCATTTTCTCTTCTAGAACACTGCCACAGAAAACACATCTACTATTATCAAAAGTCATGCTTTGTTGCTATATGTTAGAATTATATTCTTACTGCATAATAAACTTTTGTGTTACAACAATTTAACGTGAATTTGAAGATGTACATCAGTCACTAAGAACAACTGATGAAAAAATAAACAGTAATGAAAAATTGTCCTTTATGCCAATATAATCTTGGCTCAGAGAAGCTGTAACAGCTTCAGAATTGCCTTTGCAGACAAAGCATTTTTTGCCTACAAATTTTACAACAAGCATGTTTCAGTATTAATTATTTTGACTACCTACATGCTGTTATATGTATAACACACTGTTCCACAATATTATTTAACTTTAAAATCTGGCAATGAAATTTTATAGCTTATTTTGAAGAAGTGTGTATGTTTAAGCTTTTATGCTTTGCTGTAGGTCTCATGCCTGCAAATACTTGAAGGAAGTTAACAGAGGCTTACAGCAGTATGTATGTAACACAGCAGTCTTTACTTTAGTTTTAGATTGGCATTGAGAGCTTGATGACATTTCTGCAATATTGCATAAAATCTATGCTAAAATTAAAATAATCAAGACTCAAATTTCTCACTGTGGAAATCAGTAGCTATTTGCATATTGATTATACTGGGACACGAACATAGCCCAAGTTTTTTATTTATATATGGTATCATAGCATTACAAACATCTATTGACCTTTACCAGTCAATATATGGTATTGACACATCACCACTTCCAATTCTCGTGCTTGATTCAATGACAGTGAAATTCAGTGCCATTGGTTGTGCAGTACACGTACAGAATCAGCATTTATTGCTCATTACTTATTTGACATCTTTAAGCTTTTATTTTGCATATTATAATTCAAAATTACATATGCTTATCTTCTTATCAGCAACAGCTTCAACATACATTTTTATCGCTCTGCCACAGGTGGGGAGGGCGGAAAAAAAAGGCACATTAGCATCTCATTGTAGTATTGCACTGCCATCTTGTGGGCAGTACATCGAATGAGTGCAAATAACTTCATTACTCTTCTCTGGGTGTGAAGTTGGTTGTTTTGACAGGTTTGGGTTTTTGTGGGGGTGGGAGATAAGGGGTTAGGTTTTTGAGAAAAAACTTGTTACTCTAAAAACAATAGGAAATTGATAAATTTTCTTAACACCCTCAGGCTTACCAGTGGATAGGATAAGTGCCTTACTACACACACAGAGGATTCTGTGCACAAAATGTTCTGTCCCCATCGGCTAACATGCCAGACTAAATAAAGCAAACTTCTCACTTTTACCAGTGTATCCTATTTGGAACAAAGACACACTTGGAATTATGAGGTTGCTGCAGGATTCTCAAACCAAGTGAGTACCAGAGCAAGTCTGAAATTTAATCCCCAGGTTCAACAAGCAGTTTGGTAGGAGGTGCATCTGAGTCCACCAACCAAAAAATTCTTTTTTTCAGAGTCCCACCTTCTACAGAAACATACTACAGGTGTCATAACATGTTAGAAATTACAAAAATTCTTAGTTTGTTTCTGTCACTGTTACATAAACATGTAAAATTTACTTCATATCCTAACCCCCCATATAAAAGCTATTACATCCAAAAAAAATCCCCAAACATAGCTTGAAACACATTTAAGAGCTCCAAATAGCTGTTCATGAGTTGCTAGTACACTGAAATGAGTCAATCAAACAAGATCAGTTCACCCTAAACTCTCTCTGGACAGAGTTGAGTTCAATGACTGTGTCTGAGCAGAGGCAGTGATGTGTGGCATCCCTCAGGGCTCTGTCTTGCGACCAGTGCTCTTCAGTGTCTTCATCACTGACAGACAGTGAGACAACCCCCACATAGTCAGATGACATGAAGCTTAGTGGTGCAGTTCACACAACAGAGGGACATGATCCCATCCAGGATCCTGGGCAAATTTGATAAGGGGGCCTACAAATATCTTACGAAGTTCAAGAAATCCAAGTTCAAAGTGCTGCACCTGGGTCAGGAAAGGAACAACATGAGTAGATGCTGAGACAAGAAGTCATTGAGAACATCCTTGCAGAGAAGTACTTGGCGATTCTTGTGGATGAAAAGCTGGACATGAATCAGCAATGTGCACTCACAATCCAGAAAGCCAACCTTATCCTGGGCTGCATCAAGAGCAGTGGGAGCAGGCCAGGGGAGCTGATTCTGCGCCTCTGCTCTTGTGAGACCTCACCTGCAATGCTGCATCCAGATCTGGAGTCTTCAGCACAAGAATGACATGGACTTGTAGGGCAGGCAGAGAGGAGGCCACAAAGATGGTAGTGAGTGAAATATCTCCCCTACAAAGACAGGTTGAGAGAGCTGGAGTTGTTGAGCATGGAGAAAGCTCCAGGGAGACCTTGCTGTGGCCTGCCAGTACCATATATGAGTGACTTATAAAAAGGAGGGAGAGGAACATTTATATGGACAGATAGTGACAACACAAGGGGCAATGGCTTTAAACTGAAAGAGGGAAGCTTTTGATTAAACGTTATGAATAAATTCTTTACTCAGAGGGTACTAAAGTGTTAGAGCAGGTTGCTCAGAGAGATTGTGGATGCCCCACTCCTAGAACTGTTCAAGGCCAGGTGGGATAGGGCCCTGAGAGACCTGATCTAGTGAGTGGCATCTCTCTCCATGGCAGGAGGATTGGAACTAAATGATCTATAAGGTCCTTTTCAATCCAAACCACTCTACAGTTCCATGATTCTGTATTGCAATTTTCATTTGCTCCTTTTAAAATAAAGCTACATTGCAAGGATATTGCTTCTTCAAATTACTTAACTGTCTGAAAATTTACAGGAATTTTGCTAGCTGCCAGCTTCGCATATTTAACAAAATGTATGAAAGCTCATGAGGATTTCATTAGTTTCCACTAAAATTAAACAAGGTTTTCTGTGGCAACCCAATAACATTTAATTCAGTTAGAAGTATACAAAGCAAACAGTCCAATCTCTTTCAGATTCAGATATTTTTAGAATTATCAGCTGGTAGAACAGGGGAGATGCAGAGACTGAAAAATGTTACAGAACTAAAGTTTAAAATGCTATAGTAGGTGGGAAAATACACTAAAAATTTTCCACTGGGAATGGTTTACAAGGGAACTTCAGCTGGTTCACTCCATGACATTCTGTATACCCTCAGCTGCTGGTCACTGCTCTGGTCTGAAGCAGGCAGCTGTATTCTACTGTATTGAAAAATGTCACATTGCATGGTTTTGAACTGAGTAGGAGACCAAAGCCAACAATTCAACTATACTGGCTTCAAAATCAGCATCCCTGGAGCTTTCCTGATGGCTCTTCCTTATTTCCAGTGACCCACTGAAGTCAAACTGTCCTGATTACGGTACTCCCTCTTTGAACTGTATAATGATGACAGCAGTAGGGGCTACATAGACCTTGCACAGGTACTTCACATTTTCTTTTCAGCAGGTTTCATAAAACACAGAGTGCATGGATGGTTGTCTGAGCAGAAATAGGTAGAAATCTTTCCAAGTCCTAACTTCCCAACTGTTCCTATGTCCTCCCAATTTCTACAAGCATATTGGAGGGGGTTCAGGATATCTGATATCTCAGCTTACACACACTTAACCTTATTTTGGTCTTCTCTTACCCAAACTTCTCCTCACTATATTGCCAACCAAGCAACTCCCGTCCAAATCTCCAAGTCCAACACCAGATTGGCACGCTATTAATTTCTCAGACTAGCAGAGAAAATTGGCTTAATTGGTTGCTTCTAGTGCATTCCTTTGGAGCACTTTAACTTGTAGAATGTTTCCTTGAAATGATTACTTTTTGACTGTTTCCCATCCTTAGCTTTTTAATTTAAAGACTTTACAAACATCTGAAATACCAAATCTAGGCAGTGAAAGACGCCGAGCATGAACTGCGGCCTCAGATAATATTTCAGCCTTAAGCGACTTCAGAGAAATGGAAAAAGGAAGGTTTAAGTACATTAAAATTTTATGGTTTCAAGTCAAGAAAGTTACAAGGTGTAGCTAAGTACTTAGCTAGATGAAATTACCTCTGAGCATTGACCAATTATTTTAGTAACATGCGAATGTCCATTGCATGGCTTAAAAAGAAGAAAAAAACAGCCAAAAACCCACAGAATACTCCTCCTAACTTTAACTCCCAGAAAACTGTCATAAAAATACAAACAAGCGAGGGGCAGGACAATAATTAGACAATTTTCCTGCTGTTTCAAGTGCTTCCTGTACATCTATCACACTCCCTCTCCCATTCATAGGGACCAAGTAACCTAAGGTGTTTCACAGATTATGCTGGCTACGTGCCCTGTAATGATTTTTGTCTGCCTAATGCCTCTTGCAACAGGAAGACCAAACACTGGTTTGAATTCTGCATCTGCATTTGACAGTCTTTGTTTGACAAGTGGCTTTCTTGCTTGTAGATCTGGTTCAAAGAAGTTGCTGCTATCCAGGTTAATCAACTTTGTCTACTCCTGAAATAAAACACCTCTCAAGAGAAAAGGTTTGGACTTTCAAAGGAGCTTAAGAAAATTAGACTCCCAAATCCTATTAGGTTTCAATGCAGCTGGAAACCTAACTCTTTAAAAAAGAATTTTAAAAAATATTAAAAAATTGAAGCCAAGAAGTACAGAGAGACATAAACCCTGCTGTTTCATGAAAGCATGAAGAATAAGGGGGAAAAAATATCAGCCTGAATTATCCCTATGAAGTAATTGTTTCGTTTTAAAGCTCATTTTGTTCTGACTTTTCCAAATTAATTTTACAGTAATTAATTTTGCAGTTCATGTTCATTTATGAAATGGAATTAGGCAAAGAGACATACCTAATTTTCAGCAGAAAAGTACTTAAAGATTGGTTAAACATTACAGATCTGAAAAACAAGTCATCTAGTTATCACTTGATAAATATATGAAATAAATTATTTAAAATTTTAACTTCAAAATTTAAAATGTTTATAGGTTATTTATACATGTATGGAAGAAAGAGAGGTTATCATTTATCATACAACTAAATATCATTAAATTTTATTTATGTTGCATGTGGTTTTAGCTAATTGCTTCCATCTGCGGTCTTTTATTATTAAAAAACAAGAACACACCTATATCAAACAGAAGCATCCTAAAACCTTCAGGGTACCTATATGCAGCCACCAGCCTTCACTGTGTCACGGGTATCTGTGCAATTGTTTATGACATTTGCACTTCATCATTCAAACTGACTCAACACCCTGTTACAAGTATGTCTTGACAAATTAATCTGGGTATCACATAACATACTTTGCACTATTCAGTTCCTCTCTATGAGGAAATATTCTTTGACTTTATATGCAACATCATTGTTTTAATTTCTGCCTTTTCCATACAGGCAGGCAAAACAAGGATTTTTTTTTGATCTTTTTATTTTAGAGAAACAATTCTTCTTGTGACTTGAACCCTGTACTGACTGAGCTTCTCAAATAACATTTTGAAGAATTGCTATAAATCTAAGGAAATCAGAGGCTCCCGAGTTGTTATTTTCACAATGATCCTTACAGTTTAGAGTTGATTTTCTGTTTCATTTTTTTGCTATAAATTCCACACATGCTTTAGCTTACTAATTAACCACTAGAGAAAATGAACATGCCTGCAGTTCCCTGTACTAGAATGGCCTGAACTCACTAATGAAGTGTCCCAATTAGGTTTCAATCAAAGTCCTTTTCCTCACTATTGTCATACACCCAGGCAAGCAAACAAAACCAAGTATTTTGAATTATGCTATTAACCTTCACTGAGGAATCTGAAAGATGGGAGCAAACAGTGCCAGCAGAAGTAACACAAGCCAAGACTAAGACTTTGTTCATATTTAAAATTTCATTCACTCTCAGGAAGCAGAGCTTTCCATTTCACATGAAGTCAGATTACAAGCCACATGAAAGCAGACGCACCCCTTGCCACAGACAAAGTATGCATGAGATCTGTCACGCCTGACTTTTACAGTTCAGTTACAGCAGAGAGCAGTTCAAGTTTAACTTAGCAATGCCTCTGACAGCCAACAGCATGCTGATATATTTTCTCTTAAAACACTGAACGCTTTCCTTTCTCCTTCTTCCAGCATGCCAGTATCTTCCATTTTATCAGTCCTGTAGACTAGGGGTCATGCTTGATTTCTTTCTTTCTCTTCCCCTGTCTTAATAAATCCATGAACAAGTCCTGTCATCTCCCACAAAGCATCAAAAAATCCCTTTCTTCCTCTTCTGCCAGCTTAAGTTTATCTCTAATAATTTTCCACTCAAACTAGCAGAATTACTTCTTATCAGATCCTTTTGCATCAGACATGCAGATACTAAATAACCTCTCATTTTACTTATGCAGGCAATATTTCTGACCCTTCAATTACACCTACTGGGCTGTGCCATTCATTCCCAACCACCTCAATACTTCCCTATCATTGCTTCGACAGAGACCAACTCATCGTTCCTAGAAACCAGCTTAACTAAGACTAATTAATGTCTCGTTTGGGGTGGGTTTTTTGAGGGGTTTTGTTTTGTTGGGGGTTTTTGTTTTGTTTGGGTTTTTGGTATGTTTTCTTTTTGGTTGGTTGGTTTTCTTTCTAAATACCAGGGTGTGGTACAGACAGCAAAGTCACTCTAGGATGTCTGTGGCATTCACTTGA
Organism: Emberiza elegans; assembly: GCA_024865655.1. Lineage (NCBI taxonomy): Eukaryota > Metazoa > Chordata > Aves > Passeriformes > Fringillidae > Emberiza > Emberiza elegans. The sequence continues at coordinate 50,865,593 of JALJVW010000139.1, read as the reverse complement.
AGCCAGGAAACATAACAAAACATCTACAAGAGTCCTGTGTCCTCCTACAGAGACAGTCAAAAGCAATATAGGATGGTCAAAGTAATATTGGGAAACTAAGGTCAGGAAACAAACTCAATCCTTTTCTCCTTGCTTTTCCACATTGTATCTACACTTGTCTAAGAAATTTAACCTTTAGTCTGAAGACATCAAAACTCCAGCCTTCACCTTCTACTCTCTCTATAAATTAGCAGGAAAAAAACACCACTGAGTTTTAAGCATCTGTCAAGCAAGTTTTCAAGTTTCAGCCATTTCCCTCTAACACACTTTATAGCTCCCATTTGAAGCACACATCTCAAAATCCCCTGGTACAATTTTAGTGTTGTTCAGACTTAGATAATAAATCATTACTGGTTTATTTCAAAGCCAATTAATAGAAATTTCTGTACAAATGTAAGGCAAGTGATGCAGCTAAGGAACTTGCCTGCCTGACAGGAGATTAAGCAAAAGGTTGCAAGCATCCTTAACATTATGTCGCTGGACTAGACACAACAGGCCTCTTGCATTGTACTTTTTTTTTAAAGTGTTGCATGCAGATCAATAGTCTCCTTGAAAATTCTCTCACCCTGATATTGATGTCTACCAGATCACCAAATATTTTTCATTTCTCTAAATGATAATTTTCTTTCTGTTGTATTAGGCAATCTCTTCTACAAAGAGAACCTGTAACAAAAAAAAGGCTCCTATCAGAGGATGGTAACACAGTGCATTAGATCAATCTGAATCACTAAGGTACAGGCCAGCTGCTAAGGGCAGATAAATCTGTCATCTTGCAAAACATCTGGTGGCAAAACACCTCAGTATCCCTTCAGGTATGAAGGGTTTTCAACAGTCTAGGACAGATTAAACCTTTCCATTCTCTCCTATAGGAAGATGGGGGTGGTATCAAGCAGAATCCAAAAAACCTTTAGAATTTCAAAGGCTGCAGAAAAGCTACATAAACAGTCATACAATACACTGGAAGGGCGGGGACAGCAGTCATACAATACACTGGGACACCAGACTTCTCCACTTCTGCTATGACATCTCTCACTGTCAAAGAAGAAGGCTGAAAACAAAGGGCATACAGAGCCACTAGCATGAAATCAAACTGCACAAATATGTGTTGGTGGCAGGAATGCACAGAAGTGGATTCAGAGGTACAAGGGGAATTAGAGGGAATGGAAGACCAGCTCAAATGTAACGTCATCGCTACACAGGTCTCAATCACAAGAGAATTTTTCATGTGCACATTACACTGAAGCTTTACGTAAGACACAGCAACACTACCACGTAGCTCTTCTCTTTCATGTAAAACATAATATGACAAACAACATTTGGACCTCAGAAGAAACTCTAAGGAACACTTAAAAAGACACTACATAGTTGAAATATGAAGAAGATTTACATATGCAGACTGAAAGAGCAGGATATTGTGTTAAAATCCCCTACACTGAAGGCTGACTTAAATATTTCAGTTTCACTGGGATTTAGGTAAGAAACCTGAAGAAACTGACCAGCAATGCTTTCATTGCTTTCATGAACTGCACAAATGTGTGTTGGTGGCAGGAATGCACAGAAGTGGATTCAGAGGTACAAGGGAAATTAGAGGGAATGGAAGACCAGCTCAAATGTAATGTCATCACTACATAGGTCTCAATCACAAGAGAATTCTTCTTGGGCACATTACACTGAAGCTTTACGTAAGACACAGCAACACTACCACGTAGCTCTTCTCTTTCATGTAAAACAATATGACAAACAACATTTGGACTTCAGAAGAAACTCCAAGGAACACTTAAAAAGACACTACATAGTTGAAATAAGAAGAAGATTTACATATGCAGACTGAAAGAGCAGGATATTGTGTTAAAATCCCCTACACTGAAGGCTGACTTAAATATTTCAGTTTCACTGGGATTTAGGTAAGAAACCTGAAGAAACTGACCAGCAATGCTTTCATTGCTGAACAGACGTGTACGATTTTGACATTTGTAGTTTGCAGTACAGACAACAAATGAATGAGTAATGTCGACATTCCTAAAATTATTTCAAAAACCCCACAGAAACGCATTTCCACTGTAGCCCTGCATTGGTTTCTCTGTAACTCAGCGACGAAGAGTGTCACGGGAAGGCGTCTGAGCAGGGCAACTACGTTTTCTGTCCCGTATCCAGGCGCTGGAGGCGGATCCCGGCCGTGGACTCCCCCGAGGCGGCTCTAACCCTTCGGGCCGGCTCTGCTGCGGGACACCGGCGGCTGCTGCCGTTGAAAGGGCCCGCCCGCCGCTCTTATCGCCCGAGGGGCTGCAGGGCGTGTGTGGCGCAGATACACCGCGGAGACCGGGAGCGCCCCTTCACCCCCCTGCCCCACCGGCGGGCCGAGCACGGTTACAGGACTTGCTCCGGGACCCCCGGGCTTGGGTCGCCTCCGGAGCCCGCCCGCGCCGCCCGGCGGGGGAGGAGCCGCCGCTGAGCCGGTCCGTGTCCCGCCGCCCGAGCGGCGCGGAGAGGGGGAGGCGGCGCGGCAGCCTGCGCCTCAAGTTGGCGGAGCGCCGGCGGGGGACGGGCAGACCCTTCCCGCCCACGAGGAACGCGCGCACTCACCCGCCGAGCCTCCGGCGACGACTTGGTGAGAGGCCTCCTGCAGAAAGCCCCGTGGCTGCCGAGCCATCCTTGCCCGCGCCGCGGCGGCGACGAGAGGGAGCTGGCGCCTGGAGAGCGGCTGCGAGCCGGGGCCGAGTCCGCGCGGGGCGGGTGGGGAAGAGCCAGAGGGGCCGCGGTTATCTGCGGGCGGGAGGGGGAGCCGCGAACGCCGGGGGCGGGGGCGCCGGGCTGCGCGGCCCCGCGGCGGCCTTTGGCAGCCGGCCCCGGGCAGAGGGCGGCCCCGGGCACGGCACGGGCTCGCAGCTACGGGCGATCGCTTCTAGCCGGAAAGCTTCAGCCTCTCTCTTAGGACAGAGCCGGGACGGCCGGCGCTGCGGTCGCCCAGGCCGGGGCGGGGAGCGAGGCTATGGCCCTGTCAGCGGGTCGGCGGGGGACGGCAGCCGATCGCCTGCTCGGGCTCGGGCCGTACACCTCGTCCTGCTCCCCCACCGCTGCTGGGACCCAGCTAACACCGCACATCCTCTGCTCCTCAACGCCTAGGAAGGGTCGCTGGTGCCGCTGGGCTCACAGGCTGTCTTTTTGAGGCCTATTGTCCTTTTAAAACCTTTAGTCTAAAGGTTGGTTCCATCTCTTTGATGTTCAAAGGACACGGGTATGTTGTCACTTGGAGAGTAACTATTACATGCTACATGGACCTGTGGGCCCATCTTAGTAAACAAAACGGTGACAGGGCACGGTCTGGAGGTGGTGTGACACAGTCAGCGCCATTGCAGACAGCCCCCAGCACTGCTTTTGACAAGGCCAATTTCTGCTTTTCCAGAAGATGCCCGAGTACAACGTGGGGGCAGTATGAGCGCATCCCAGAGGCAGCGCCATTGATGGGCAAGACAGTTCAGAGGGCTGTTCTGATACATTCGTTTGCTGAGTGCCTTCGCGTGTTTTGTGATAGTTTAGCCACAAATGTTGCAAACTGACTAGAGCTTCCAGCCTTGAAAGGAAATGTAGCTTTTTGTAATGTAGAACAAAGATTAGAGGAAAACAACGGGTTTATTGCTACCGAAAAGGATGGGAACGTAGGAAATATACAGAGAAGTGTTAATAAAATGTTAAAAGACCAAGACCCTAATTGCAAAAAGGAATAATAGTCAGGTATAGTATTCAGCTATATCACTTGAATGCATCAGCAAATAAACAATAACATGAATTTTTGATCTATATAAGAGTTGCGTGCGGATTGCTATGGGAATACAGAATAACTCCCTTAAATTAATAAAACTTGAATGTGCTGACCTTTAAGTAATTAAAATCTTAACTTCAATGTTTCATTAGCATTTGCGTTAGTTCCCTTGGTTTGGCTCCTTGATAATGCTGCTCAATAAATACTCCTGGATGATCAAGTCTCCAGTGTTCCCTATCATCAAAAGCAGATGCTGAAGCATCACCACTTTTTTGTTCCAGAGATATAGGTCTCCCCGTGCAATGTTCTCTTGGGTACAAATAGCAAATCTAGTATTAAGGTGGACCTTGCTGCAGTATTTCTTCAGCAAAGATAGTTTGGAGTTCGTCAGAGTGCAGAAGCTGGTCAGATAAATTTGTTTTCTGCATGTGTCCCTGCATCAAAGAGAATAACGGTCAGAGTGCATGTAAGTTACATAGACGTTCACACAGTAGCATAACACCTGCTCCTTAAAAAAACAACCAACCTCTGCTATTGTTAGGAAACTATTAATGTTGTTTCACAGTATTCAAACTCCAAATCTATGCCCCCTAATTCAATTCCGCAACTGAAAGTCTCTTTGGCACATCTCCCTTGTTTTCCATCCACCCCTCCCTCCTCCCCCACAAAGGGCAACCCTCCCACTGTGCAGGTTTCCTAAAGCACTTCTAGGCTTAATCCTGTTTCCATATGGCCTCTTCCGAAACCATGAGCACCACTCTATTCTCTTCCTCGATATCCCTGGCAGGGTCTGTCACTCCATTTGTGGTTACTGCGTCCCTTGGTAGGAAAGTCCGTCCATCCTGGGCAGCCCGCCAGCGCTAACCCCCGAGAAGGAAACCACAGCTGGCCGTGCGGGGGCAGGACGGGCCGGAGAGACCCCCGAGCAGCGCCCCGCCCCGCCGAGCCGCCTCTCCCGCCCGCAGGGCGGCGCCACCGCCGCGCCCCGGCCCCGCCGCCTGGCCCCGCCCCGGGCCGCGGCCCCGCCGCCGCGCGCTCCCGAGGGTGGCGGGCGCGCGCGCCCTCCCCCGTCCGCCCGCGGCTTTGTTGCGGAGGCGGCGGCGGGGCCGGAGCGCGCAGGTAACGGGGCGGCGGGGCCGGGTCGGGGCCGCCCCGCGGTGCTCGGGTTGGAACTCGGCCCATCCTCTGCGGCGGTGCCCGCCGAGGGAGCGTTAGGTCGGGCCGCTCTGCCCTCAGCGCCTCCCCGCGGGCGAGCGGCCCTGCCCGGCCTCCGCCCCCGGGACCGAGCCGTCGCTGGGCCCCTGCGCCCCTGACCGGCTGCATGTGCCGTGGCAGCCCCTTGGCTGGGTTAATGTTACCTCCCCATGGCCGCCGGGAGACCCGGCTTGCCCGACTTAGCGCCCGCTCCGCAGCCGGAGATAGGGGGAAGCAAGTTTGCCGTGGGGGGATGCGCGGTTTGGAGTGCCAGAGGCTGCGGCTTTGCGGGAAGGGAAGGAAGGGACGGACGGGCTGCCGCATGCCGGGAGGGGGGCTGCGCTGAAAAGGGGGCCGGGACAGTCCGAGATGAAACCTGCCCCGAGCAAATTCAGGAGGTCGGTGCTGTAGTAATGCATTAAAAAAAAAAAAAAAAAAAAAAAAAAAAAAAAAAACGCACCAAAAGAACTTGCCAAAATAAAGTTTGTGCTTTTTTTGAATATTTATGACTTAAAGTTGCTTAGGAAATCCCAATGAGCTGTACACCTCAGCTCCTGTTGTAATTCCTGCTAATCAGAATTCTTGATGATGATGTGAGGGTCTATTTCTTCTGAGGAAAAAGGCTATGGTTTCTCAGTGTGAAGAGTTGGGGAGAAAAACATTCAGTAAATGTACCCAAAGGACTCTTTTACCTGACACAGCACACCCTCTGATGTTTGATGTTTGTCCGTGGAAAAACTACAGCTGGGTCTAGGTACAACTTCAGGGCATTGAGGTGATTGGAGCTGGGTTGCTGTAAGAGTTTGTTTGGCCCGAGCTTGGGAATTCAGTGTCCTGCAGCGCCGTAGTGGCTTTTAAATATTCCAGCAAGTTCTAATTCCAGTTAGATCAGTCTTAAATTGCGGTGCTTCAGCTGTGGAAGAAAAATCGGTTAACCACAGCAATGTGCTTTCTAGCTCAGAAGATCTCAAGGCTGCAAATCTTGGAGGTTCCAGGATCTGTGGGATTTAGGGAAGTGCAGTGATGTGCTTGCCTTGTTCTTGTACCTGTCCTTTAGCATCCGTACTTGACCAGTTCTGCGCTGGGGATGTACAGCTCTGGTTTAACTTGAAGCCACTTGTTTTAGAGTGTTTGTTTATTTAAATATGTTATGGCACTAGCTTATAAATCCCATGAGGTTTAACAAGAGTTAAAACGGTCATGCCAGTTAAACATGCTGCTTATGTGGTAGTTCTGTTTTGGTTTATTTTGCTGTTTAGTACCCAGAGTGTTGTCATTCATGACGAGGTTCTTCAGCTGTGTGAGATAGAGCTATGTACACCAGTGACGTGACATGAGTTTGATGGCTATGAGCTCTTCTACCCTGTCACTGGTAAAGGGATTAGCATTTCAGGATCTTGAAAGTGATAACCCTGTTTTGCCTGTCCAGCTAAGAGGTTACTGCAGTTCTGGTTGCAGTAGGAAAAGTGAAGAGAGGGACTGGGATGTGAAATTACGTGTAGGATTTAAGAAGGTAGGGACAGTTGCTGCTATTAGTTTCTGTAGGTATTTCAGGTTTTCTTGCAATAATACTGCATGTTCCTTACAGTTTGTAATGGGGACTACTGCCCAATAGTAGTGGGTAACAAATTAAATTTTAAGAATCTCTTCCCCAGTTTTCACACGATAACTAATTATATTTCTTGCCTTTTTTCTTGTTTGCTTGCTTTGTTTCTGGGTTTACTTCATTTCCCTTTTAGTATTAGTTTGTTGTTTGGGATAAGGAAATGCTATTTTTCTTCACATTCTTTTAATCGATCTCCCTGCTTGTTAAAAGTCATTCTAGATGCTGCTAAATTAGAAATGCATTATAATGGTGTTAAACTCTTTCCCTGACCAGTAAGAAGCAAAACAAGGTTTTGTTTCAGGCTTAGTATTTCTCTTGCAGCAATACAAATGCAACGTATTGTATTACTGGCAGAAATAGCATGATGCTGATGCCACATGACCCACATGTTGCTTTTTGCAGTTTGTGGGGGCTTTAGTTTTGGAGAGTGCCTAGGTTAGTAAAAAAATAAGGGAGTTTTCAGATCTTTCTAGAAGGGGTTAGGGGAGAAGAGAAAAATACGTGTTTGATAGTTCTCTGGGGAAAGAATCAACAAATTATTCATTAGAATTTAAAGCAAGAGGATACACGTGAGCTTAGGCTGAACCTGCCTGTAGATCACAGATTTGTGTAAAATTAGTTGCAAACTTGAGAGATATCCTAATGGATCTTTATGCTGCCTACTTTTTGGTATGCCAAACATAGGGCGGAACAGATGCTGCATGTTGGTGGCAGTGAAATGCCATAGTGCAATGGTTTTAAGCTATGAATTGATGATCTGACTTGATGCTCACTTCCGTGCAGATCACCCAAATCAATTTAGAGGCTTCTCACTTTATGTCTGTTATCCTATGTGGGCAATTGGTGTTTTGAAACTTACCTTTGAAACAAACAACCCTTCTGGGCTGAGGACTGCTGACAGATTTAACTACAAGCTAATGTTGCAACTGACAGATATTCCTGTAAGAATGACTGCTGCCTTTTTCCTTTTCCTTTGAAAGGAAGATGGTTTTGAAGGAGTAAGAGAACCAGAGTATGGAACCTTTATTTGCAGAACAGATACAGCTATGGAAATAACCAGTGTGAATGCTCAGTTGTTAAGATGATTCTCTGTTGCTTTCAGCCTCCAGTTTTTTAAGTGACAGGATGCTCCCCCTGCTAGTTTTGTGAGGAAGCTCCCTGCTTGCTTCATAACAGCAGGTGTCTGTTTTCTATGATGATTCTTGATGTGGACCTTTGTCCTTTAGGGACAGGTTAGAATGCAAACTGACAGTTTCTGCAGAGTGGTGGCCTTTGATATAGTAAAGAATATTATATATTAGAATTTTGAAAATAGGTTATATGCATATTGGCTCTATGTGTCAAGACTGTTCAGCAAGGGAGCTACAGAGAGTCAGTCCTCTGTGAGAAGCTGCTAGAAGCTTCCCTCATGTCTGACAGAGCCAATGCCAGCCAGCTTCACAATGAATCCACTCCTGGCCAAGGCCAACCCTGTCAGCAGCAGTGGCAGCACCTCTGGAATAATGGAGTTGAGGAAGGGGGGAGGACTGGGAATTCTCACTTGCAGCTGGAGAGGGGAGTTAGAAAGCATGAGAGAAGAAACTCTGCAGACACCAAGGTTGATGATGAAGGAGAGGGAGGAGGTGCTCCAGCCACCAGAGAAGAGATTCCCCTGCAGCCTGTTGTGCACACCGTTGTGAGGCAGCTGTGCTCCTGCAGCCCAGAGAAGATGCCCCTCTGGAGCAGGTGTCTGTGCCCAAAGGAGGCTGTGACCCCTGTGGAAACCTGTGCTGTTCCAGCTCCTGGCAAGCCGATGATAGAGCAGGTTTGCTGGTGGGGTGGAGCCATGGGGGACCCACACTGGAGGAGCTTGTTCATGAAAGATTGAACCCCATGGAAGGGACTCACGCTGGAGCAGTTTGGGGATAATTAGTCAGTGGGAAGCAATCATGTTGAAGTTTATGGAGGACTCTCCTGTGGGAGGGACCCCATGCTGAAGCAGAGGAAAGTGTGAACAGTCCTCTCCCCACAGAAGAAGGAGCAGCAGAGGCAATGTGTGATGAACTGACTGGAAACCCTGTTTCTGTCCCTCTGCTCTTCCATGAGGAGGAGGTAGAGAAAACTGGGAGTAAAGTTAAGCCCAAGAAGAAGTGGGAGGAGGGTGTTTTAAAGTTTAGAATTTCCCTGAATCAAATCTGTTGTGCCCATGATGGTAACTGGTGAGTGAGCTTTTTGTTATATTTTTCTTTTCCCTGTACAGAGGAGAGAGTGATAGAGCAGCTTTGGTAGGCACATGGATACCAGTCAGAGTCAACATGAGATATTGCTGGCATTGATCTTTGGGTTTCATAGCATTAATAAATTAAATAATATTTTTTGAAATGTTCACATGTAGGCTACAGTTCTCTGAAATAAAATTTCTTGAAACTTTTTTGACATGAAACAGGCACTAAATACAAGTAACAGATGAGATTGTGTAAATTGCATGCCAGTGGATTCCTATCATAATGTAGTATGTGTTGCTTAAAGGTTTACTCTATTTTATTGAACATCTAAGCATGAGAACAGGTTGTTGTATTTACTGTGCACCGTTACACTTGGCTGAGTCTTGCCAAAGGCATTGTAATATTTATTTCCTGCTTTTCAAAGGAATTAAAACTCAGTGGTTTAGTTAATTATTCTGAAAGCATTTTCTGTTTTGAAACTTAGAGTTGTGGTACCTGTGGCCTTCATTTTGGCCACCAGAGTATGCGTACAGCTTATTTTCTTCCCTTTTTTGTTTGTTAGTTTTTGTTTTGTTTACCTGTGCTTCTTTGTAGTAGGCATGTAGAAGGAGTTTGTTGGGTCAGGTGTATGATGGGAGGCTGTTTGTACCTGTGTTGTGACTTGGGTGTGCTACATGAGCACCAGATGACTTGCAGGAATGCTCCTGTGGGGTCTAGAGTAGGGGAAGGGGTTGAAGGGCAGAGTAGGATCCATGAGTGACTTACAGGCTGGTTGCCCTTATAGTTGCTGAAATATGTTCTGGAAAATCACATTGAGAAAAGGCATATAATCCTTATCGTTGACTTCACGGGTAGTTAAAATTATCATCAATATGTTTGTTTTATTTTTAGCATGGACTAAAATACATGAGACTGGTTCATAGAGTCTGTTATGTAATAGAAAAAAGGTCAGGACGGTGGCTGTGGTATCATTTTGTTCAGTATCTCTTGCTAGAGTAGCAAACCCAGGAACAGGTCCAACTTGCCTTTAAGTTAATGGCAAAACTCGCATTGGTCACAAAAGCATGGGATTACACCGTGGGTTTGGAAGAAATAATTGGTAATGAGTTCAGCTCCTGGAGGGCATTAATTTTTGCACCATTAAATCCGTAATAAATTGAGTTAAGGAGATCCACATAACATGCTGGTAGACAAATATGATCCATTCTGTCCTTTTATGTTAATCTGTTGAAGACAGAATTTGATATTTAAGTTTTATGTTCATTTAAATAGTCATATTCTGACTAGCTATGCACTAATTTAAATGAGAAGTGTGACATAAATTAGAAAAATCTAACCTGGTGCAATAATGTAGTATTAGGACAAAGAAGGATTAAAAGGCTTGGTTGTTGATTAGGTCTTTGAAGGGAGAGGGTTGCAGCTACCATCAGGGTTTGTGGAATGAGAGCAAGGTTGTATCTGGATCAAAACTGTTCTGAAAATGCTGTATGATGCTCCAGTGTGAGAGAATTTAACATGGGATCAAAAACTTCTGCACTTGAAGCAAACAGACGGCATTTTTGATTTATGGTAGTCATTTATTTAAGCCAATTTACAAGTTCACTTGTACTTTAGCTTATAAATAAAAATGTCCAACTGTAAAAGGAGTATTTAGTGCTGAAGAATTACTTCATGGGTGGGCATGTGTATAAATTGCCCAGGGTGGGACTAGAATTGGAAAATGTTCTTAGTTACCAATTTAACAAAAGAATGATCCCAAGCTTAGATTGGCTTGCTGAGTATAGCATAGGGCTTTCTGAGGCATGGCAGTTGAGGTGTATGGAAATGACAAGTATTCAAATATTTGTTTTATGTAGAATATTTACATAATTTAAAATACCATTTTTAGTTGTTTCAGTTTTTAGTGCATAAAGTTAAATATGTTTAAAACTTTGTATCACATCTTTTTTTTTAAGATGTTCTTGACTTGTTTCCTTTGGGGTTAATCAACTCTGCTATAGCTTTCTTTATTGCATTGTTTCCAAATGTATGTTTGACCCCCTTTCCTTGTTAATTCTGATATTTCAACAGGTGAGAAGGTGGAACCATTCTTCTTGCTTGCCTATTGTATTTTATAGGAAAGAAAACATAAGCAAACATAATATATTGAAACATAATACAAACTAGTATTACACATTTAACTTCATTTTGGGAATTGACTACCAAAAAGATAAACCTAGTTACCAAAAAAAAAAAAAAGTATTTCAGCTTGCAGCAGCTGAGTGCAGTTAAGAGATCTGAGAACACTGACTGAGCATAATTTGAAAAGCTAAGACACTCCAGTGGTATCTTCAAAGCTATTGAAAGAAGTTATGCAAAAATTAGTGTATTCTTTTTTTAAGCATTTGTTTCTCTCAGTAATGGTATGATACATATTTATATACTTCTTTTGAAAGTTAGTGCTGTTTGAGAGAGCTTATGTGGCAAAATGTGAAGGTACTTATCTAATGCACTGTTGTGTTGGATATTGTAATTTATGCTTGTTGTAGTTGCCTAAAATATCCCATCCCATCATTAGTGGTATTGATATAATAAAATCATTAGTATCCATAGAATAGTTCAATAAAGTTATTAGTATTACTTTTAGAAAGTCACAACTTACTTTCCTTAAATAGTGTTCTTAATTAAAATTTCTGTGATCTGCAGTTGGACTTGCTTTAAGATGCTGCTTCTCAATGTGTTCTTGTGATTCACATTCAAGTAAATAAAATTTCAGGTTCTATAGGAATTTTAGGCATTAAGTGATCAGGGGGTGGGAATGTGTTAAATTGGCTGTGTAAATTTTTAGATACAAGCATGAGAAACAAAGCAGTGTTGTTCATCATGTATTTCTGTAGTGTGCCTCTTATGTGTGCACAGGCAATTTTTCCATTTGGTCTTATGGCAGAGTATTAGGATGTGGTTTTCCTTGTCTGAGATTTGACATAAGCGCTGTGAGATCAGTTTGCTCCTTGGTACCTTCTTTGTAATGAGGAAATTGGCACTGTGAAACACCCACCACAATTTTAAGATTTATTAAAATTTTTGTAGCTTTTCTTGTAGAGCTACAGACATGTGTTCTTATTCTTATTTTCTTTTTTACAAATGTTACGAGATGAGTGATACAGGAACTATGATAGACATTCAATTGCTTAGTGTAATTGAAGCAGGCCAATCAAATACTTAGATAATGATTTAGACCTGTTTTCACAGGCACTTGTTCACTTTTTTTTTCTTTTTTTTTTTTTTTTTTTTTTTTGCTTCTGCTAATTGTCATGATACCAGGAGATTGCTGACTGTAACTAGATTAAAATGAAATGAAAATTAGTCTTGAAGTAGTTAAATAACTTCATTTCATGATCTATATCTGAAGAAAAACAAACAGTATTTAATGCGTCTATGTTCCTGGATCTGTTTGTAGTAGTATTTATTTTTATTAAGCCACAGGAATCTTGAAGTTTAACTTTTCCCTTTGCACCTGACTGTATGATGAAAAAGGATGTAGTTCCACACCTATATCCTTCTCAAGTGTAGCCTGCATTGATGTCATTGTTCCTTAAAGAGACATCAGCAAACCCATAGTTCTGCTCAGTTTTATTTTAAAGTGCATTTTGATTAAAACTTAAGTTTAGCAAGTGGAAAAGCCACTTACAAGCTTTGAAATTTGCTTTTCCTTCAAGTTAAAATTTAAAACAAAAAAGACAGCATTCTCTTCTCATTTTGTGGTGCTATGTAAAGTTCATTGCAGGAGATTTTCTTTTCCATTAGTCTCTTCAATTGTCATTTATGGGGAACAAGCTACGTTGGAAAAGCTGAGCTGTGCGAGTTCCCTGATGCCCTTGTTCACCAATTCTCCTTGTCTTATAGGATAATATATAGAGTCTTCAGGTATACTGCTCTGTGTTCCATTCCTGCCTTCTTGCTGTGGCCACCTGTTGGTTGTTTTCAGGTGTTCCTGACTAAATTAGTCCCATATTTTCCTGTATTTAGGTGCTGTGTAAGGGATGTGGGTATTTCAAGGACTCCCCTATCCTGCTCAGCTGCCTTCAACGTGGTGTTGAGTGTGAGGCAGGATGTTTTAAAGAAAAGAAGTGGGGTGGAGTGGTGGAACTCACTGTCCATTTCCTGCACTGTCTCTGTGCTTGCACCAGGTTCTAAGTTAGCTGCTGATCTTGCTAGACCTACCTTGGAGACCAGAATTGATTGGGCTGGCTGCTCAGCCAGCTCTTGGCAAGCTCAGGCACCTGCTGAACTGCTGCACAGAAGGTGTAGCACTGCTTCTCCTTCTTTCTGCTCTTCTGCAGCCAGAGCTCAATAACCTTGGCTGATGGGCATGAAGGGTCCTGGGGAAGGAAAGAGACTGCTCTTTTTCATTCCCAGACATGAATTGAAGGCATGGTGGAGTTTTTAAGGCAACGTTTAAATGGCTCAATTTGAGAAATGCTGTGTGTGACAGCAGTAGTCAAATTAATCTTTAAAGTTAGACGTAATGTAACTTCAGCTCCCACTGAGCAGAAATACAATTGAATAGGGACAGCAGTCGCCTTCTGAAACTTTGTTTTTGCATGTTTGAGGAGTTCCCTTTTTTAATGAAGAAGACCACCTCTAATACCTTAAATTGTGATACAGTTTTCAGTAGTTTTTGAGAGTTACCTGTGTTTGCTTATTTGCTTGCATTAAGAAGGAACGATAAAGCTTCACATCTGGATTGGGAGTGTGTAGTCATATGCTGCATCTTCTAGAAAAAGGGTGCTTCTTTATAACAGTTTTTGAGACATATTTTACAATTTTAAAGGGTAACAAAAGATTTCATACATGTACAACAGTTTCAGCCTAGCATGGGAGTGAATGTAGTTTGTTGATTGTTTTCTTCTGAAACAGTATTGTTTTCTGCATAGTGTCACATAATGTCTTCTGAATATCTCATTAGCAAACAGGGATGTGAAGTAGCTGTTGAGATTTTCGTTCATTTTCCCCCCTCCAGCTCCTGCCATAGGTGTGTAGGGTCGCACACCGGTAGATGGAGCCCTGTGCCAGCAGCCGGCTTTGAGCAGGCTGGTGAGCGAACCTGCAGCCTCTGACCTGAGCGCCAGGCGGGAGCGCCTTCTGCCGCGTGTATCTGTGACATGTTTTATTCATAGAAATGGATATGGGTTTAAAATTAAATGTCTACCGTTAGCTGTGCGAGTCAAGGCAGTGACTGTGTGCTCGGATGCTTGGGGACAGCTTTGTGGCGCTCATGACGGGCAGGCAATCGGGTGAAATGCCCTGATCTGTTCCAGAGTGCTGCAGGGACGAGAGCCCATGTGGCTTGCCACGTTTTTCTGTTACCTTCTGAGCCCAACTGCATGTCCTTAGGCAAATCTTTGTTGAAACCATCAAAAACAGGACGCATGGGAAGCTCTTAAGAAACTTACAAAGTAGATTAAAACACAAGTTTTGGGATTTAGTTTTGTAATTTTGTTATTCATATATGCTAACTGCTGATTTTTTTAAGAACATCTTTTTGAGTATAGAAAATTGTTAAATAGAGCAGTTCAGAAATTCAAAATCAGCAGTAGCTAATCTTGCATATTGCCTCTCTTGCACTCTGTGTGTCCACACCCACAGCCCAGAGCTGTGTTACGTGGCTCAACTACATGATACCATGGACTGGGTTTGTTGACATTTGTGTCGGCCACTTGTAGAACTGTGAAAAGTGTCAAGTTTTTTGCAACTTTATTTAGAAATCGGTTTACCTGATGCAGTTTTGTATATAGCCAAGTTGCTCTAGTGTTAGAACGGCTCTTAAACAGCAAGATGTTAATTTTATTTGAAAGTTTGAAATGTAGTTCTTAATTTTAAAGGGAGAGAGGAGGAAAATTTTTGAGGGATAATAATAGCATAAATTGGTTTTGTCAGGGCTTTTACTAGGTTTGTTCCAATAAGTCTACGCTTGAAATATCTGAGAGATTAGTAGTATTCTGTGATTGTAACAGGTATGCCATTTCTATAACATATGCCCTGCATTTTTTATTTGAAATTCCAAGTGTCTTAATGTTTACATTTCAAAACAATGGGGAGGGTGTGGGTCCCTGGTGTTTTTTCTCTGACTAATATTTCTGCACAGTAACACTCCTGTACTGTACCTTAAATCTCAAAAGAAAAATTAAGTCATTCTTAAAGCCTGAAGATTTGTCTGATGACTATATGAATACTGGGCTAAGTTGCAATCTGAAATAATCTTTGGAAATGTGTTTCTACCTGCTGTTCATTATGTGCGTTAAACTGGAATTCAGGTGTTAGGGAATGGACATAGAAGTGAGATTGTGAAAGGATTTTTCAAAAATAAATTGTTCAGTTAGAATTCTGCTGAAATTGTATCATTTTGTTTTCTTTATTTGTTTTAATGGTTAGTAGTTGCTTTTGCTTATGATTTGCAAAAATGAAGTTACAGGTTTTCTTTCACATGGCACATAGTTGGATGGGGCTTTGAGCAACCTGATCTAATTGTAGGTTTCCCTGGCCATGGCAGGGGGTTGGAATAGGTGATCTTCAAGATCCCTTCCAATCCACACTGTGCTAGGTTCGTGGTAGCAAAGTATTACAGCACTTCTGTCATTCAAACCCAATTATTTGTTGCAGTCTGGAGAGGAAGCTCTAGACAGTATTCCAATTTGTTATTGTTTCAATGCATTTTTAAAAAATCAGACACAAATCACAGCTATAAACATCCTTGTGCTTTGAAGGGAAAAAATAAACAGTCATATGTGGGGTAAACACCAGCACAGCTGCTCCCTTGCTGCTCTCCCCTGCAGGCTGAGGAGGAAGATAAGGAGAGTGGAAGAAAATTCATGTTCCAAGACAGTGACAGTTTAATAAGCAAAGAAAAAAGAAGAACAAACCAACCAAACAAAACTAAAACCAACAAAAAATTTGTGCAAATGGAGTCACTCGCCACCTCTTACCTGCAGCACACCACGGTCCAGCCAGTCTCAGAGAGCTGCTGCTTTGGAGGAAAAGCTGGATACCCCTTTCTTTGCTTTTCCCAGTTTCCATTGCTGAGCATGACATTATGTGGTGTAGAATATCCCTTTGGCTGGTTTGGATCAGCTCTGTCCCCTCACAACTTCTTACCCGTGGCCAGGCTACTCTCTGGAGGCACAGAGTTGGTGGGAAACAAAAGCCTTGATGCTGTGGAAGCAGTGTAGGCTATATTCAGAGTACTGGTATGTTATCAGCACTGTGTTAGCCATAACCTAAAACACCAAAGTAACATGTGTGCAGTTACAAAGGAAGTTAAAGGCATCCAAACCAGAGTCAGTGCAAGTAGTAACATATCTTTTCAATAGTAAAAATACTATTTTCTAGAATGTGTTATGAAAAGCAAATTTGTAGCAGCATTGATGATAGACAGATAAATATACAGCTTAAATTTGTAAGGGAGGAATTTCTAAATTTATATAGATACAATTTTCTTAAGCAAGTCTCAATTTTTAAAATTCTAGTAATAATTTAGAAGAAATTTTACTTCTCACATATGAGTGAAGTTGCAACATACGTATTTGACATTAGTGATGTCTTAAGCCACCATTATTTTGTTCAATAATGATTATGCCCTTTTGTTTTGAGCCATCATGTTTTTGTATTCTTTGACTTTTGATTTAGTTAGTACCAGAAGCAGGGATATTAGCACAAATAGGAAGCTGTAGCAGAATATAAGTGTTTTACTTGAGTGTTTATGAAAATAAGCTTTCTCTGCCTCTCAAGGGCATGATTACAAAGTTTAGCTCATGTTCTTGTTAAAAGGATGTTTTCTTTGCGGAGGAGGGAGTTTTTTTCAGAAGTTTGACAGTAAACTTTCAGTGAAATACAGGGTAGAGCTGAAAAGACAAAATGTTCGGAAAATTACATTCCAATGAATGTTTGCCCTTAGAAGCAAAAGAAGAGCTTAATAATCTTGTATGATGCATAAAATGAGTGGTAAAATCAACAGAGTAGATATACTGGTCATTGAAAGGTGAGGAAAATAAGACAAGCCTTCATTAAACTTGGCCTTTAAATGGTTTTAAAAAACAAAATACAGAAACACCAAGTCTTGCACCTGCCAGTGCATGAAGAACATCATGAAAAGATGACTGATAACCAATGTTTTTCTGTGCTTGATGCATCAGTTGAATTTGACAGTTGCTCTGAAGAAAGTGGAGACCACCTCTGTGTGTTCAGCATTCCTTATGTATCAGCACCTGAGTCCTTTGAGAGACTTTGTATACTGCCTGAAGCATTCGGCAAGGAAGTACAGCACATGTTGAATAGCAAAGGTTGTAGTGAGGACTGATGTTTTGACCCAGGGAAGATGATAGAAATGTAGAGCTAGCAATTGTGAAAAACTTTGGGAGGAATCAGAGCTTCTAGGCTCTGGTTCTCTCTCAATCCAAAAGATCACAGGCGGTAACTAAAACAGATTAATTTGTAATTCTGATATAAGCATAATACATTTTTCTGCTGACTGTATAGAGTCATAGATCTCAAAGACCTACTGATAGTTGCCTCTAGCATGACATTTTATCCCTGTCACAGTGGTTTTTGTTAACAGGTTACGTTATGTGGGGAAGGAGATTACGGTAACTGAGACATGTAAAGGACTCCTGCCAAACAGAACAAAACATTAGCTTGTGCAGAGGCTTGTGATCTTCTGTATTGATGAGCTGTAAAACAGCTGTTTGGAAATCATCTCTTGGTCTTCTGAGGTCTGAGTAGTTTCTGTGTGCAAAGGGGGGACAAAGGGAGATGTAGCTGCAGTCTTATAAGCAAAACTGTTTTGACTGAGGTCCTTGAACTTTTTTTATGACCTAAATTTGTATCTTGGCAGCAGAAGTAGGCAAAGCTTTCATATTCTGAGTTTAGCTATTTATTTATTTGTTTATTTACAAGCTCACAAGCTGTAATGGCAAAGCATCTTTCAAAATCTTAACTCTATTCTGTCAATAGAATACATGTGGTATTATACTTGCAATCTAGCTCATGCCTAGAAACAGTTTTTCTGCTGGGCCAATTACCAGTATTTGTGGTGCTCTGGTATGGCAGTGAAGAGAACTAGCAAGGTAAATCAGTCTAATAGTTACATTTATGGACTAAACAATATGGACTGTTCATTCTTAGAAATGTGTTATATGAAATTATAGTCAGAAACCAATTAATCAACTAAGAGGGAAATTCACCTGATAGCTAATATATTTTAAATTATATGCACTTCTGACAGCCTTTTCTGAAGGTTGAATGACAGTGGGGCTGGTTTCATTCTTATTCCCCTTTGCAGGTGGATTGTATTCCCCTTTGGAGCTGAGGAGTTGTGCTGGCTTCCCTGCTCAGCTTTGCAAATACATTGTCGTTCAAACTGGTGTTACTGCGCTTTATCCACCAGTGAGCAGTTTTGCCCATTCCCTGTATCTAAGGTACAGATTCCAGGTGGATGCTGCAAAATCCATTTTTCCATATTTTGTGTTTGTAGGACAGATTTGAGTCATTATCTCTAGGATAAGGAGATGGTAAAACACCTTAGTAATTTCTACAGGGACTATTTATGTAGAGGAAGGATATTCTTGTTTCAGCCTAGATCTTGCAAAAGTGTTTTTTTTGCTTATATGGTTTTTAAAATAGCACAAATTACATTCCAAGGATTTTTATGTCGTTTTACATTGTTTATATGTGTATCTCTCTATATCATTAAATTATTGGTTTAAATTTTTTTAGGATTTTAGGCCAAATTAAAACTAAAGTTGGTTGTTTTGTTTTAATATATCACTAGCTATGTGTTGTAATACCGTTTGACTGTACGTTTTTTGATAATTTTTTCTTGATTTTCAAAAGCTACTAAGGAATGCCTGTACCTTTTTTTTGTGTGTGAAATCCACTTTGATAACAGATAAACAATTTGATATTTCTACATGTGAAAGTCTGTGTACAAATAGTGTTTATATAAGCTGCTTTAATCTCTTACAGTGCATATTTTATAATTTTATAGTTAATTCAGGAATTTAGAATATTTTTTTATTGTATACATTTATGACTGGTTGTAAATTAATCACAGAAGTACAGTGTCAGCATGAATTAATTATGCAAGTAAACCAAATGGCTATTTCATTATTTTACTGAAATGCCAAGAGTTTGAGGAGATCTTTTGTCTTAATAGATTAGCCAGAATTCATTGGGAAAAGTCTTAGTATGTTTAAGGTAATGGGAAAATCTTGCTTTCAGTGCATCCTACAGAGATCCTGTTTAAAACAGATGACAGTCTGTCACGTTCAGTAGCACATCAGTCATCAGATTTATTCTAATTCCTTAAGCTGAACATTTCATTCAAGCTTGTATATTGTCTTGTCAAGCAACCAAAAGCCTCATAGCTTTTCTGTCAAGCATAGAGTTGCGCCAGCAGTTCCCAAATAAATGCTAAGCTGCAAAAATACTGTTTATTTTCTTTAAGCTTTTATTCAGTTAACTGCACTGTTCTTTCATGTTATTTTCTCCACATGTGTTTATCACAAGGTATTCGAGAGACTGCCTCCTAAACATGCCTCATCCTGACCACAGCCACTTCAGACCAAGGACCACTCATTTTGAGGCAGGTTGTTTTTACTTGTAGCAGTCTAGACCACCGTGGTTATCACATTCCTCCTCTAATCACAAAGGCCCAGCGAGCAGCTCCTTTTGCTGCAGACGTGAAGGAATCCTGCTGCAGCACTGACAGCTGTGGTGTGGCCAGTCTGGCTTTGTGCAGAGTGGCTGTGGACTTCTTGCCCTGCATGGAAAGTTACACTTCTGCTGTCAGCCCATATAGTCATGACATTCTTTGTATTTACTTATTACAATCCTTCTAGGATATTCTCTCATGCTGTATTGTGTATGTCTGTGTCTTTTTTTTTCATTTCCTGTCTGACCATCTCTAATTCTGAGCTTTTTGATTTAAATGAAGTCTTCTGTGTAAACTGTAGTACTTGCTTATGAAGTCTACTTAGGCATTACATGGTGGTGAGAGCTTGACTTGAGACATACTTTCTTGAAGTCAACTTGTGTATATCTGAGGTAGTAGAACATTGAGGATGGTTAGTTGAAGTTAAGTAATTGAATTAAGAAAAGAAAGTAAACTATTAGATTGGTGAATATGTATAAATTACGTTTAAGGCCAAAAAATTACTTGTAAAGTACTGAAAGCCTCATGTCCAGATAAGACTAATCTCTGTATTAAATTGCTAATGCTATGGCATTCAATATAAAGTTGTTAATAGGAAGATGATTTCCTTGGTTGTCTCTTTTAGCTATTAAAAAAATTATATCTAAGTTGTCTGTTAATAATTTTCTAGAATCACCAAACTTCAGAACTCTACTTTTTACTTATAATTCTTCACTGTAACTTGTGATTTCTTCTAATATGTGTTTTTTCCTGTAATTTACATGCAGTGCTGAATTTTCTCTCTTAATCTGGTGGTTTTCTTTGTTATAAAGCCCTGCTCTTTTTATTTTATTATTATAAAAATAATTTTTCTTGATCTGTTAAATGGTCAGTGTGTTCTTTTAGCAGGCTTATTCCTTGAATGGACATTCTGAAAGACACATTTACATGTCTAAAAAGGAACTGTGGGGTTGAAGCCCTAGATAAAACTAAAGCCTGAGTATATAAAAAAAAGATTGTTAAAATGTCAAGGTAATGAAAAGTCAGAAAATAAATTATACCTATTATTAATTTTGAATTGTATTCAAACATAGAAATATGTATCATAGACAAAAGCTGATTACAGAGAGATAAAATTCAATTTTACACTAGGATAATTGTTTTATGTATTTTACATTTATTTATAAGATCAGATAAAGGCCTGGAATTCTCGATATAAATCACAGTATGGTCCTGATGAATGCCAAGGTCAGTAAAAGGAAACCCCTTCACTTGCAAAACACATTGCTACTGCAGAAGATAATGAAGTGAATAAAATGAAATTGATAGGCACCATCTTTCCTACTACACATTCTTTACTTGCATTGTTATATTAGATTTTAGAGTAGTTTTGGGTTTCCAAAGGAGTGAATAGGTATCAATGCTCTCAGCATCCTCCCATATATTATCTGTAAATTCACATACCTTTGCTAAGTAGAGATTAATGCAAAACTTACTTGAGGTTTGTGAGTGAGACTGGATCTGTTGTCACTGTAACACTGTGAAATTAGATTGGCCCTATTCAAAGGGTCCTGCACGTGCTGGAGATGTAGTTGATGGATCCAAATGTCACGTAGATGGTGGAGCCTATGATTTAATAATGTATTGTAATAAATTGCTTCCTATCAGGAAGGCTTATTTTTTCCAGAATCAAATCTCTGGTATGTCTTCAAGAGAAGGAAATTTAACTATTTTTCAGACTGGAAAGGACAATAAAATGGATTCTAGGTTCTCACAGAAATGACTCTGTGTTGGGTACCTCAGCCGAGTCAGCTTGAACTAAAGAAGAAGACACCCTCTCAGTAGATGAATTTCAAGTCAGAATTTGGAACATGTGAGCTGAAATGGCTGCCATTCACCTTACCACACACATTTAATAAATAAGTTCTAGTGTTCAGAGATGAGTTTTTCATGTGTAGTGTATTGGAGCTTTTGAGTCCTAGGACAATAAGAAACAGAGTTCTCTACATTGCATCTGCTTCACCAAAAAGTGTTACTAGACTTGACGAGTGTTTCATCAAGCTGGGCATTTCTCATAAGTGGTGGCTTCTAAAACATGACTTTATCAGCTGACGTTATTTGCAGCAAGGAGTTCTGCACTTCATGCTTTTTACAGAGTCCAGCTTTTTGGGCTTCTGTCAAAGTACCAGTGTCACTGAGGTCAGGAATTTGCACTGTTACTCAGTCTGTTACACACTGTTACAGTTAGATTACATCAGAGAGTTGTGGCAATGAGTTGTGACACTACCTCTGTAGGGTTAGGAACTGGTGTCACTGAGCAGCTCTTTCGGGTAAGTGCTGGCATTACAAATGGTCTTTCTTCCAGAATTGTAAGTTTTTAATTAGCTTGTAGCTTGTTCTGCTTCAGCCAAGCAAGGACCAGTGCTGCAGGGTCAGAATCTGATCTTTGATTTCTCAGGTGGGATTCAGGATAAACGGTTTTGCATGCTGAGTGGCTTAACAATTATGGAGTTCTGGTATAGTGCTTGGTAAGCTTCTGCACAGGCAGCTTTTATCTGTGGACTGGTGATGAGATGACTGAGGTCTTCTTCCATGTAATCAGACTGTCTTTCCAAATGCTGAAAATTGATTAGACTGCAGAAGTATAGATACAGAAATAGCTGTACAGAAGTACAGCTACCTGTGAGAGTAGATTCACCTTCCTTTTTTGATACAATTGGATTTCTTTCAGGATCATAGTGAGAACATG
This sequence comes from Emberiza elegans, assembly GCA_024865655.1. Lineage (NCBI taxonomy): Eukaryota > Metazoa > Chordata > Aves > Passeriformes > Fringillidae > Emberiza > Emberiza elegans. The sequence goes on along the minus strand of JALJVW010000139.1, from coordinate 50,843,375 downwards.
CCTGATTCAATGCAATTATGAAAGGGCAGTAATGGACCCTGTCCACCTGTTGGTTCATGTATCCTGAAATATAAAAGAATGAAGCATCCATGAAGGATTCCTTTGTCATAAAGGTTATGGATTAGGGTGCCCTGGGTGTTTCCAGAGACTGTTATTGTGGCATGTACAGTCAACCAGTTAAGGGTGTTTAAGTTAGTTTTCTGCACTACAGCAGCATAAATGGAGGGTGATCTAAATATGCCTGGGCGCAATCTTGAGCTTCTTGCTTTATGGACTCAGTTTGATGGTAGCAAGAATAAACAGAGTTGTGGGGTGTAACACTTTGCACAATATACTGAAGGTGACTGCTGTGCAGGTGTACAAGGTAACTCTAATTAAAACAGTTTCCCCTTGAAATGTAATTTTGTTCCTCCTCTTCACTATCCAGTGGTAGACAAATATTAGTCTCCGGAATGTTTTTCCAGGATCTGAAGTGGAATTACAGTATCTGAAGGTTACTAAATATTAGGCAAAAATTATAATTCTCTTCATAGTTTAAAAGTATCTTTCATATTTCAAAAACCCTCCTGGATGTACAATTCTTTTGGCAAACATTCACTGTCTTGCGCTAGAGAGAAAACTTACTATAAATAGCATAGGCTGCTTTCATAGTAAGGTTCCCCTCCAGTTGTATCCAAATTTACCTTAAAAGTTAGCAACAACCAAAAAAAAATCAAACTAGGTACTTTATAGAGAATCCCTTTAGTGTAACATATGACACTTTCTTTCCAATAATACAGGCATTCAGATCATTAGGGAGGTTGGGGAAATTAAGAATTATCTGTACATCTTCAGCTCTTAAAAATCCCACATATAATAAAAACCATGGATGAATTTTTTTAAACTGTAATCCTGTAGAATATAATTAAGTATGAAAGTGTCACTGTTTATCAATACAGGAATTATACTGTAAATAAAAGAAATATTTTGTTCCAAATGCTATAGAAATTCATTCAGATTAATGTTAAATTCCAGTAAGAAGTTCATAAAAATATCAGATGTTATAAAAAATGTTTTGAAAAAACCTTTAGTTCATCTGATTAAATAAAAATGTGATCAGAGCATGACCCCAGAGCATGGGATCTCTGAACTTCTCAAATGTATTGAGGAACAGGTTTTTAAGAAGATGACTATAATGGATATCTGAGTATAGGTGTGTTTTTTCAATCTGTCCTGAAATCACTGTGGAAAACCTTATAAATACTGAACTGCCTTTTCCTTAGGTTTAGTTTTTATATAGCATCCTTGATAAAAAACAAAAATAATCTTTCACCTCCACAAAGTTCAGTGTGGTGAGCAAATTAAATTGAATTCACTGAACTCTTTTCAGGCAGACAGCAAGTTATTGCAAAAACAGCAACCTTTTCACAACACCTCCTTTCCCAAACCTGACTGCTCAGCAGATGCACAGTCCAGCTGAAGAACTGAGGACAGTGGAATACCTTCTTTGGATAAGCAGAGATATGAACATGAACAGATATAACTGATTAGATATTGTGGCTTTAAAGTCTGGAAGGAATTAAAAGAAGTTGAAGACCGCTGAAAGCAGTGTCAAAGGGTCATAACTTGTACCAGAAAAATTATGCTTTTCTTTTTTTTTTTTTACATTTAAGTCTGGACATGTTAAGATTTGCTTTTTACAGTAAGGAGTTACGAAAGCACAACACTAAAAAAAGCTGCTTTCATTTATAATGAGCTTCAGAAAATATTTCAGAAGACTTTCTTCATTCCTCTCAGTTGGACTGTGAAATAAGAAGTTATTTAGGAGTTCTCTTAATGTTATGATTAGGCATAGATGCCCCAGTAGTGCACATTCCTAACTTTGTCAGCTGTTCCTTCAGCATGAAAGGGGAGATAAAACTGGGTAGCCTGCAAGTCTTGCAACTTCTCAATGTCCAGGAATATCTTCAGAATAATTCTGAGTATTTGAACTGTTGTCCAGATGTTCCCTTTTTTAAAATCTTGTATTTTATCTACACTTCAACAGCTATGAAGTCTTGGTTTCTTTTTATTTTTTAGTGATGCCAAACAGTGAACTACATAATAACTACAACATCTGACAAAGAAGCCTCAAAACATTCAGCATAATTATGTGCAAGATAAAGTAGCCATCAAAATGAGCCTGGATTTCAGAAGTATGAAGGAAGGCTTCTTCTTCCTTCATCTAGTAAATGGATTTAGAACTTCTTTGCTCCACCCAGGAATAACTGGTCTGGGGCCAATATTCAGCTGCTGTCTCAGCTCTAGTGTTTTGGCAATGAAAACATGAATGTATCTTGATGAATCAAGGAATAATTAATGCAAGGTATTGGAATATAGGATAAACTTGTAAGAAAGAATAAAACATCCATCTGTTTTCTTTTACCAAAAAAAAAATCCAAAGAGAATAATTTTGCTGAAAACTGCAAGGTAATCCTAGGTCCTGAATTTTTCCAGGATTTTTTCTCCATTTGTTTGTGTAGAGAGAATCTGATGTTAAGACTCAGAACCCCTAAGAAGTTTTTCTCTCAGTTGTGTGACCCACAGCTTATATGAAACTCTTTGTAGTTTATATTCTCAGAGGAATTCTTTAGGGCTTGTCCACTGTAAATTACTTTTATGGTTTTGTCTGAATAATGTGCTTACTAAGGGTTTAAAAGGAACTTGCTTCAAAGTCCAATGAACTAATTTGGGTTTTTTAAAAAACATATTTGTCCAGCTTCTTCATTCTGTGTGTTGCATATCATTATAAACAATCAAAAGATTGAAGAATGTGAATGATCCATATATTCAAATACTAAATTTAAAAAAACTGAATATTTAATTGGCTGAAATGACAGTGTTTTCATATATGTGTTCTGACGTTTCTGCTTGTGTTTAAATTGTTCTGCACCTTGCTTTGGAAGAGCTTTTGTAATTAAGTTTTCCATTGTTTGTAACTTTTAACATTTTTGACAGATTTTTTTTTTTCACAGCAGGAATTTCCTGCCTGCTGGGGGAAGTTGACTTATTTTTTGTACATATCAGCTGAGCTGAGAGAAGGTTTTGGATCTTTTCTAAACAACAGTTAAAGGATAAATATGATGTTTAAAAAAGCAGCAGTTTGATTGGTATCCTCATATGTGATTATGTTTTGCAATGCTTTCTTTAAGTTTGGCAGGGAAATTGATCCACTGTCAGAAATACCTGGTTTGTGACTGATGATCTAACTTCAGCTAATGCCTCCTTTTTTCATTTTATTTTTTTCTTTTTGTTGTTGTTTCCTTGTTTCTCTGTGATTTTCAACTGCCTGGCACTGATTTGCAGTCTATGGTGATGCCTTTTTATCTTGTACCTTTCATTGTTGGTGCAACATCAGGAAACAGCGGAGCAATTGCTATGGTGCTGAATGTTTGCAGATTTAGCCTCTTCAGTCTTTAGCTTACATTTAAATTCTGGACATTCTCAACAGATTTATTTCACTGAGGCATCTCTGGTTCTCATTGAGTTTTGGCCCACCTCAGAATATCTTGTTCTTCTCTGGTAGTCCAAGATCATTTCTGAATGTGTAGCTTGTTATTTTGAATTGTGCTGGTTTTCAGATTTCTTTGATATTGCAATAAATTTCAGGGAAGCATCTGGATTAATTTTCCAAAATCACTGACATAGTAATCATACCTAAATAAGCAACTGTGCATAAGGCATGCTATATATCATGCACGTTAAGCATGTTGTAAAGCACACAAATGCCTAAGTGCTGAAAATGCTCAGAAATGTTGTTGTTGGAGTGTAGCAAATGTAAAAGCATGGAATAATTTAGGTTGGAAAAGACATTTAAGATCATCAAGTCCAACCATTAATGCAGAACTGCCAAGACCACCACTAGACCATATTCCCTAGTACCACATCTACACATCTTTTAAATACATCCAGGGATGGTGACTCCACCACTTCCCTGAGCAGCCTGTTCCAAATCTTGCCAAACCTTTCTGTGAGGAAATTTTCCCTAATATCCAATCTACACCTTCTCTCATGTAACCTGAGACCATTTCCTCTTGACCTATTGCTTGTTACTTGGAAGAAGAGACAGACCCCTGCCTCACTACAGCCTCCTTTTAGGTTGCTGGAGAAAGCAGCAAGGTTTTCTCTCAGCCTCCTTTCCTCCAGGCTAAGCATCATGGCTCCCTCAGCAGTTCCTCATAAGACATGTGCTCTAGACCCTTCCCCCTTTGTTGCTCTTCTTTGGACACATCCTGAAGTGTGCCATTTCTCTGTAGCTTCCACTTCTTCCTTACAAAGGGTGAAGTTGCTATTCATAGTCAATGAAGGCACTAGGTACTGGATCTAGTTGTTAAATCTTACCAAAAAAATTAAAATCTGAAGTTCAGGCAAGACTCTATGGTTATTGAGTCAAAATGTATGTGTTCACACCTGAGCAACACTGTATGTTCCTATGCTTTTACTGCTGGGCAAGCGTGGTTAAGGGAGCAATTAGGTTTGTAGTGAAGGATAGCTTTCTTTTCAGGTAGTTATCTAAGAAAAGTATAGTTAATTTGCTTGTAAAGAACAAATAGGGCTAATGTGGAGTCAGTGTTATTTTATTTCTCTGAGCTTTTTAGCTTGTGAAATTTCAGGTGATGTGATTCCTTTCCTCAGCTGCAGCACACAGTATAGAATTAGAGCAGTTGCATTATTTGGGTAGAAGCAGTGCACTGGATGTGCTGCTTTATGACAGCCGTGGAGGCACATCTGTGTTTTCGTGCTGTTTAAAACAGCCTGACAGATCCATAACTGGTGGTCTGTATTTCCCCGCAGGAAACCAACAGGCCCCTCTCAGCCCCCATGTACAGGACTGAATCTTGAAAGGTTGGCACATTTCTGACAGGCCTCTGCATGTTCAGTGTTCATGATAGTTCTTGGTCAGGCTCCAATATCCACACTGTTTGTTGCCTTTATGCTTTTCATTTTTACTGTCAGGAAAAACAGTGCTATTTGAAGGTACCTTGAGAAATGTGAGTTGGCTGACTAAATCAAGTTTCTCTGCTTCTCTGCTGCTTTTCTTCGCTGAGTCTCCATTCAGTCTTACTTCTTTCTGTGAAGGCAGCCAAACAATTGGAATGTTTTTGGCAAAGACATCATTTCTGCTTAATGCAGAAATAACTTGTACTAGTGGTTTTTGAATTTGGCACCGAGTTGCTACTTCACATTTTCATGTGCATATAATATTTTGTGATTTTATTTTTGCTTTTAAAATCTGGGCTAGCAACTTAGTTCTGTGACAAAAGAAATTATGATTTGGGGATTTGGGAATTTCAATATACTGAATATACTATACCATTAATTTTGCAAACATAAACACTGTAGAGTCATGTTTCTTGAATAATTTCCATCATTAGCTTTGGAGCTTTTTAGCCACAATGACATTTTTACAAGTTTGGGGGAAGGATGGATTTTGTGGGGCTAGCAGGCAGGGCTTTCAGAAAGACAGGTAAAATAACTGTATCAGTGGTCCACTTTTGGTTTGCTGAAGGATGATGTGCAAACCAATATTTGACATTTAGCCTGATGCCAAATCATCCAGTCATGTAGTAAACTGAAGAAAATTGGTCGCTCAAGACTAGTAGGGCTCAAAATGCTCTACACATGCTGTGTTGTGCTGTTCCCTCCCTGTTGGCATTTAGCCTGTCTGCCACATGGGTGGTCCTTGGTTATGTCTCACTGGTATTTGGTTGTTGGTTGGACAGGGGCTCTACTGACCTACCCTATAAAGCAGAAATCAACCTAGTATTTTTTCTGTTACAGGAATTCTAGTTCTGGTGGGTTTGTTTTGTTGCAATCTTTAGAATAACAAAATAGGTAGGCAGGAATTGCATATCATCCCGCTCAGAATGGGGCAACCTCCAAAGTTAGATTGGGTTGATATATCCAGATGAGTTTTGCCCATATCCAACTACAGAGGTTCTGTAACCTTTGTAAGCAACTAGTTCCAGTGACCTTCCTATCTGTGAAAAATTTTCTCTTACCCATAACTCTAAGTTTTCTGTGTTACAGCTTGTCTCTCTTTAGGATCTGTGTCTTCTCTTTATTTGCTCACAAGGCAGCTAAAACCCAATAAAATCCCTGCTTAGCCTTTTCTCCTTAAAACCAACTAATCAAACTCTTGCAAACTTGTCATAACTCATGTCCTGTAGACCCCTAATCATCTTGAATCACCTGCTGGACTTAGCTCAGGATATCCAGGAGCAGGTCAAACTGGATGCAGCACTTCAGATGAGCCAAATAGAGGGGGTTAATGACTTCCTTTGTCTGCTGACTAGGATCCTGTCAAAAGAATGTACCACTATGTAGTCCTGATTCTACTAAAATATTATTTTGGCTCGAGATAAGACAACAGCTAGTTTAAAATACATGTATTTGTTCCCATCTGTAAAGGCTATGGAAATTACAATCTGGTTGTAAAATGTTTAGAAATGGAGATCTGTCTGTCTATAACAATATATAATATAATATAATATAATATAATATAATATAATATAATATAATATAATATAATATAATATAATATAATATAATATAATATAATATAATATAATATAATATAATATAATATAATATAATATAATTAATATAATATAATATAATACTGAGTTTTAAGGCCAGTGAAGAGTTTACAACAAAACTGAAGGATGACTAAATGATTTGGCTGTTCACACCTGATCAAAGCATGTCATAGTCTCATTATCGGAATGAAAATGGAGTGTCACATGAGAAAAGCTGCAAAATAAAGGGAGATAGTCTTTGACAAGATTCTCTACAGTTTTCTTTGCATTTCAAAGAGATGGTGGGCAGGTGGAAAGGAAAAGGCCTCTATTGTCAAAGAGAAAACAAAACTAAAGAAAAAGAAAAGTATTGGAGGACACAGGACAGCTACAAACTGGGGAAGAAGACAACAGAGCATGCTGAAGATTGTTTAGTAAATAAAATACAGATGAAGATTGTTAATGTGAAAATGAGACTATATCAGAGGGCAGAAGAGATAAGGGGCTGTTGGTGAGCTAATATGCACATAAATATTTCCTGATCCACAGAGAGAGATTGACCCTCGAAGACACTTAATTCAAGTTAGGGAGAAAAAATAAAGAGGAAAGTACCTGTCCTTTATCCACCTAAGTTTAATTTAGGAATAGGTGAAACCTATTATAAACCAGCTGATTTTATGCATTTTTATGTCTCCTCTTGTGCTTTTGCCAAAAGCATGACAAAGACAATAAGTGCTCTTTGGCTTACAGTATGTCATCATTAAAAGCACCAGATGGAAATTTTGTAGTGACGATATGAAGAAACTGCTGCAGCAACAGAGGAAAATTATCTGACCCCTGTTTCTTCATGTCTTTTTTTATTTATATAGGTTAGTTGAAACCAACTGCATATGTCTTACTCCCTTTTGGGTCAAGAATCAGCAGGGAAGAAAAGTCAGGTAGAACTGCTTCACTCAGCCCTCTGGGGAAATGTTCTTATCAAGTTTTCAGATAATGAAGTTACTTTTATTAACCAAAATCTTGAATTCTTTTTAGCAGTGTGAGAGTTAAAAAATTTGAAATAATACTCATGCGGCATTCATCCATTTCTAAGGTTAATCCACTTGTCTATATTTTATATTCTTTTTGAAAGCAACAGAATATTTTGCATGAACTACTTGTATTTAAAAGCATATAAAAGTAATAGAATACAATACAATAAAGTATCTCTGTAATCAAAGTGTGTTTCATTTCCCAGCTTTTGAGTATCTAACAGATGATTATTATTCCACTTGTAAAAAATACTTGAATTGGCTATCTCTGTTATCCTTTGACTAGGGTTTTTATAACTGTCCAAAACTAGTTCTAACTTACTTACTTTGAGTTGCCTTAGATTTCTGATATGCCATAAAGTTTCCTAAAATAGGGAGGAAATGGGACTCTTTTTAGAGGAGTGTGTCATTTAATCGAGACTTGACATCCACCTGGGCTAAGAAAACTGACTGTTTGTTCCCTGGGGAAATGCTTTGAGAAGGTAACTGGTTTTTCTGTAGAGTACCCTCCTAAGCTAGTTTTTTTTAGTTTAGTGTGCCCCAAGGCAAAACGTTTCAGGATATTTTAGAAGATTCTGCCAATCAAATTAATCTTATGGGAAAAAATGCTAAAATTCATTCTCTGTTTCCCTCTTCATAAACTGTATGGTACATCATCCCTGCACTGTCAGTAGCAACTGTTAACTGCCCCTCTAAGGGGGACAAAAACAGACTTAGTGCTGTTCCAAGGAGTAGAGGGGACTGGTCTCTTGTTCCACCAGAGGTGGGGTAGGTGGGATAGCCCTCTGTGTGGAAAAACTCTTCCAGAACTGGAGGATTTTTTGTGAAGAATGGGTGAATTTGGTCGAGAGCAGCAAAACATCTGCACCCTGTCACAGCAGCTAAGGCCATGATTCAGTGGTTGACTTCAAATTCTCTCAAGGCAAGACCAAGGAATGGGGGTTTGCAGTCATTGGGTCTCCACATAGAGTGGTCCCAGCAGTCTTTCTGCTGCTGAGGAGGGGACTCAGTAACTAAACTCCAGCTTAGAAGATGGACTTCTCAGTCCTGGCAGGGAGAGAAAGCATTTGCATTAGTGTTGCTGTGGTGCTCTGTGGGGTTGGAATTACCTTGGGGTTCTCCTTTGTAGAGTGTCTGTTGTTCTGCTGACACTCAAGAGGTTGGGGATTTTGCCTCAGAGGGAGGAAATTCTGCTACAACTGTAATAAAAGCCATTTGGAACTGCTCAAGTAAAGCACTGTAGGCTTTCTATCTTGAAGATATTTGTTACTTTTATATACCTCTTGTTTTTATTTATTTCATCTGAAGTGCTTGTGTTGATAAATAATTAGAACCAGGATTGGTATGACATCCTTTTGAATAAGCTGTTATTTTGTTTAGATTTTTTTTTCTCCTAAAATCCATTCATATTCCAAGGAACTGAGGCAAAGTATTTTAGTGGAGTTTTTGCAGAATATTTTCCTGAATGGATGAGGAAACAGTCATTCCAGTTAACACTGTATAAAAAAGTGAAGGCAGTGCAGTAAGCTTAATTTTCCCTTTTTGTCTGTCATAGATGTAAATAATTCAAACATATAAGCATGGAAACAAATTAACAGTTTGAAACTGGGACTGCATGAGTCTCCTAGGATAATATTAGTATTTCCTGTGTGTTTCAATTTGATATTCTCAAGAAAAAGTTTGGTTTTCCTGAAGTATGAACCATTTAATAGTTAGTGCTGTTTTTCACTGGGCTTCTGTGGTAAACTAGAATGTTCATGTATTTCATGTGTATGCTTATGTAATTAAGCATCCACTAATTTCTTTCTCTTTGGAAAATACTTCTCCAAATCAGCACTTCATGTATGAAGATTTAAGATTATATCATCTGTTTGTTTAAGGTAAGCATTAGGACAGGTATTATTATTTTATAATAGATTCTTAATCCCTTGTCTGTGAAGTGTTGATGTTTTCATTAGAGTTAAAATATGTTGCATGTGTACAGAAAGCCTGAAATCTCAATATGTGGTTCTATCAATTTTAATTATTTGAATCATTAGAACAGCTAATTTTTTGCTTAAGAGTACACCAATGTACCGTTGAATCTGTTTTTTAAGGTTTTTTCCAGTTTAATGTCTGAATCCAAATTCATAAAGAGTTGGAAAAATGAGATGTCTGAGCTATAGGATTCACAGGGATTTTATATGAAGCCTATTTAATCAGGATAACACTGTTATTAATATTCATAAAGTCAGCTGGAACACAAATGACAGACTATGGAGCCTAAAATTTTTACTTGTGAATTTATTAAAAGCAGCTTAAAAAATTAATGGAATTTAAGTAAAGTTGACGAAAATGAAAATCTTATGTTAGCAGAAAAAAAATCTATATTAGAACTTTGTCTAAGACCATCTTGCATTGATATCTTTGACAGATTTCATTGGTACTTAAAGGAGAAAGATGCATGAATGGTCATTTAAAAGGATTTAAACACATTGGCACATTAATTTTTACATGAATAATAAGTAGTTTCCAAAAGCAATTAACTTACAGTGTACAAGATTTGAATAGAAAAATAGGACTGTGACATCAAAGGGCAAAGCAAATGTGCAGTACATTTTAAACTTTTAATAATATGACTTCTTAAAATAATTTTTTTCTTTTCCATGGTAAGTAAAGTAACACCAAATGTATTTGTGTACAGCTTGGGTTTGCTTTGAAATACACCAAGATATGGAAAACAATATTTTTATGCCAAAGTGCAGTTGGTAAAGAACAATTTTAAGGCTTTTACATTGAGCAAGTGCTTCTGATTCAGCTCTCCTACAGTTTCTCTGTGTGGAAAACAGATACATACTGACCACAGTGTGTGATTTTTCTTCCATGCTGCTGTATGCAGCATTTAGAAGCATTTCTTATTTCTGTAGGTGGCAAAACAGTTAGGTCTGAGAGTTCTTTCATTATTCTACTTAGCTATTAATTTTATGTGACTGTTGCATTTTATATTCAACTGATAGGGACATTTTATTTTTTATTTTCACTTTCTTTCATGGTGTCCTGGTAGTTTTACACTAGCACAGGGTGGATGAATAAATAGTGAATAAGGAAATTAGGTTTCAAATTACCTCTAGCATTTGGGTTATGGTCTCATTTTGTATTTTCAGTTTTGTCTCAGTCTGCCAATACACTTTATTTTAATATGCAGCTTTAATTTCTTCTCATTATGACAGATTGATTATTAGCAGATTGTCTTCAAATTAAAGTAAGGATTTATAGTAATTGTATTCAATTTTTCTGGTGATTCCTTGTGTGAAAACCCTAATGGCCACTTCTGATCGTTTTTGAAATGCTGACTTTTAACACTCACTGAATAATGATGGTTCAATAAGTTTTGGTTCTAAAATAACCTTATGTTCAAGGTACCTTCTGTAAAGGTACATCTTGAAGGACAAATAAGTGTTGTGCACAAGTCAGCTGTGTATTGCAGCATTTGTGTTCAGAGCAACCAGTTTAAATACTTAGTTTCTGGAATATTTTGTTGTTCTGTATCCTAACTTTTTTTTTTAATTATGAGGAAATTTATTGGCACACCCTAGGAAACCCTAAAAATCTTTTCTTTTTACTTTGATCCATAGGTGACCTTAATCTGATATCAACCATTTTTATTTTCTCTGTGTTTAAACCAGGAAATTCCTGTTAGTTAACAGAACCTATTTCACCTATGAAGACGAGGTCTGTAAAATGAGCCTCTTGACTTAAGTCATAAATTTTTCCTGTGCCATTGTCTATTATTTCCGGGAGAGGGCAGCATTTTCCTATATCAGGTACGGGAAGGCACATGCCCTGCTTAGACTGTCAATGTTTCTTGTAATTACTCCCAGTATATTTGTTGCTTGCTTATGAATTAACTTGCATTTATGGAACTAAATCATTCCAATCATTTAATTACACCTGAGGAGCTGAACTATAATTGCTTGCTTCCAGCTAGGATCTGATATGGCTTGAGCAGTATTAATTTGGTGTTTACTTTTCTGAGTGCTAAAAGCATTAAAATGATTGTGCAATGGGATTACATTTTACTAATTGCTGGCATTCATTAGCTGGGTAAATGGCGAGGAAGAATGACTGTATATTGTGGAGGGATAAAATTATGGTTTTAAATAGTATATTACTAGACACATTAAGGCCCTAAGACATGTTTTAAAATACTCCAGAGGTTATTAAATACCATATTTTCTTCATGTCTTGCTATATGAATATCTTATTAAAATACTTCAATTATTATGAACCTTTTTGTGCAATATGTAGGGAAATGGCTTCATTGACAGAAACCTATTTCTTGATATTAATAACCCTCTATATTTTCAGCTAATCCAAAAGTAAATGAGGAACTTAGGAAAAGATTGCCAACTTCAAATCAACACAGTTACACAGAATTGAAGAAGAAGCGTACAGCTTCATTTGAGGGATTCTTTTAAGGGACTCAGTGTTCTGCAATATGAGGTGAACTTTTTATTTTTTGATAAGACGTAAGCACATCAAATCCTATGCTTTTTTTATCATGCAGATTTATAGTCAACAACAAATATGAGCTAAATATGTATTTCTTGAATGTTTGGTGTTCATGTTGGTGTTGAATCTAAAGTGTTTTACTATTAATTTTTTTTTGCAATTTTAGTATAAAAATGAAATAATCTGCTTTTTTGGTGTTGCATGGCAAAATAATTTCTCCTGCTGCTTTTATTATTTAGGATGTGTGTCTTGGTATAATTTGCTTGAATTATAAAATAGGTACTTAATTTTTTTATTCAATCTCTTACATTTTTCAGCACAATGACAACTGTCTGAGTCTTTTCATAACCTAGTCATTGTATCTTCAAGACACATGTATCTTTTAAATAAATGTAAAAACATGTAGCAGGGAAAACATACAAAATAAGCACAATGCATAGTTAAGGATAAAAAATGTTCCTATGTACAATATTTTTAAAAAGGTGCTCAAGTAAGTAATATCATTTGTGATAAGCCTACTATGTTACCAAGATTACAAACTTATTTAGATTTCCTTGCAATACAGCGTATAATTGAATTTTTAACACATAAGAGGACGTATATTTTAACATCCAAAATGATGCCTAGTAGACATAACATTTTACTGAAAGTCTTATTGGAGGTTACTTCTTGAGGATCTTTGATTATATGAAACTGTGTAATTAACTATAGTCTGAAGCAATATGCATGCAAATATTGGGATGCATTATTTAGCTGTTCAGAAAGAACTTCAGAGTTGGAGTGGTCATAGACCACTTTACCTGTATTTTATCTAGGAAATTAGAAGTAGAGAAAGAATGCTGTGAAATGAAGCACATTCCACTATCTGTAATAACTGCCAAAGTGAGCAGTCTTGTCTGCAGCAGGACTGCTTGGTGTGATTTGGGCTGTGCTCAGTAATGTGTACTTCCAAGACCAGACTCTAGAAGAAAAAAACCAAACTAATAAATATTTCAACAGAGACATCACATGCAACAGAAAGCTGAACCAAACAATTATAAAAATTAGATGAGTGAAGAAAAAATATTTTACTGAGAAATATAATTTTTCCTGGCTGTTAAAGTATGCAGACTTCATTGTGCTGTTATAAATATTTAAAATACTTTGTTTTGTAAATTTTCCGTCAAATGTATAGGTTTTATATTGTTTCAAGTTTATTTATCTAGAGTTTGTTTTATTTTAGCTCTGAAACCTTCAAGCAAAAATTGGACTCAGTGCCAGATCAAACAAATTCAGAGGAACAAATGGAGAACTGGTCAAAAGGTAGGGACTTTAAAGATATTAATAAGGAACCTTAGGTGTTATACCAGTGCTAGGCAGTGACTGGAGTGTGTTTGTTCTTGCTGATATATGACTGACTTTGGAAGAAAAGAAAAAAAAAACAACAACCACATACTGCTCCTTAAAAGAACTTGGAGTAACTGGAGAGCAGCTACATTAATATAAAACTTCACCTTTATTATCTGGATTATTGAAAATGTTTTTGTATAACTTTCAGAAGACTTGTTTAAATTCTTAGTCTGTACATTGCACTTTACTTTCCAACCCTTTTTTTTTTCATTTTTAGCAATAAATCTGAAATTCTGTCTTAAAGTAATTTTTTTGGCTATTCACACCTGGCTTGGGTATGATTAAGCCATCTACTAATATTAATGAGTTTCTCATTAGTAGCTCAACTAAATTTAGACAGTAAGGTAAGGCTTGGGGATAAAGGTGGCCTTGATTAACTTGGAGCTTCCCCAGTTGATGGAGTTTTCTTCTTCATCAGGATGCAAGTATCTTTTTGTATTTTTAGTTGGTTGACCAGACATAATTGTTCTCAGATACATTCTTCTGTGTTTCATGACAGAAACCTAAGGGGAAAAAACCCCACTGAATTTGAGAGTACATTACATGACTGACTGACTGACTGACTGACTGACTGACTTTGTAGAAGAGAATTTTTAGAAGTGGCTTGTGACTAAATTGTGACATGTAGAAGGGAAAGACATAAACAAGAGATCCTCACTTTCGGGTGGATTTTTGCTAGTAAGTGACTCTGTGTAGGTTAAAAAATCCAAAATGGATTAGGTGTGTCAGCATCAAAATTTCCCTCTATATCAGAGCCTCATAGATTCTTGTACATTTCCTTTTTTTTGAGTTTTATACTATATATTCTCTCTCAGAAGATAATAAATGTCAAATTTCTCATGGAGAGTCTGTTTAGAAGAAAGAAGAAATGCTTCATTTTGTAGGTGATACTTTTCTTTCATGTGTAATGGAATTTCCAACTGTATTATTCTGTAAAATAAACTACTTATAAACTCCTTTTAATTTATGGAATTTTGATCTGTTACTGAGTGAAGTTCAAAAGTTTTTGAATCATATACTCTGTAAACAAAAATATTCATGGTGGTGTAAATTAGTGGAGAATTGAATTCTGACAATTTAAACGTGTAATGGCTTAATCAGGTTTAGTATCTTTAGACCTTTAGGGGTCAGCATACCCTAAGAATGGTTCAAAAGGTTAAGTTTTCCAAAATAGGCAAATGAAACTTATTCTCTGTGAAATATATTCTGTCTAATTGCAAGAAATTATGTTCTGCTACTGCTCAGAGATATTTTTGAAACTGAGTAGCTACTGAGTTTCATGTGTATTATTTTTCTGATGCATTAAGTCAATATTTTGTGCTGTTTAGACAGCTGCTTCTTCCAAGCTAACACTTCATGTATCCAACAGAAGTTATTATATAAATAAAAGTAAAATTTATAGTCATGTAATTCTTTGTGCTTTTGCTCCTGGCAAAGTTAGAAAAAGGGATTATGTCATCATACTGGTGTGGATGAGAACGTTTTTTTTCCTTAGAATTTAATTTGGGTATTAACAGCTAAGTTACATTCACTTATCATAAAGATAATAGGTCAATTTCAGCAACATAATATTCAATATGTGAGCTTGGTAGATATTCTAGTGCATTTTCTCATTGTAGTACTTAAGCACAGCAACTTCTCTTTTCTGTGTAAATGTGCGTGATGATGAGTGTACTGTTTTGCGTCCTGCTTCCTCTGTCACCTTCATATATTTCCTTTGTGCAATTGGTACTGTACTATATTTAGATTTTCCTTTCTTGTAACTTGGAAGTTTAAAAGCTGGGTTTGGAATAACCCTATAATTTTTAATAATTTAAAAATTTTAATAGCACACTGAAATATTGGAGATTACATTATTTGTCAACAAATAAGGATGGTAAAGCAAATATGAAATTAAATTTATCTGACTAGATGAAAATTCAGTCAAGCAATGAGAATTTTAAGAAATCGAAAAAACAGATACAAAGTGGTAGGTTTATGGCGGTTACGTGGGATAATGTGTAACCTGTTAATCAATGTTATAAAATAAAATACTTGAAAGGAAGGCATGTTTAAGAGGAGTGTATCTGAAGTGTTTGAAAGGTGATATTTTCTTTTTAACTTTACGAGTTGTTTGGAGTATAGTATTCCTGTGTGGATTGAAGACTTTGTCACTGTTCTGTTCTATTAGGAAGAATTAAACTACAGTTTGTGTGCAAGGTTTGTTATTTTGTGTTTGTATCTAGTTTAAATGTACTCTTTCTCTTGTTTTTAATAGAAGGTTAATGCTGTTTTTCATTTCCCTCTAATGATACTTGAGAGAATGTACCAGGAACATTGGCAGCAGACCAATGCGGACTGTGCTACTTAGAAATGAAAAATATTCGGGATCCAAGCTAGACAGCCTAGAATAGTATTCAATTATGAAAATAAACTTGTATTGGCAAATAGGTGCATGTCTTTGCATTGCAGTGATCGTGGGTGTGGGGAAGCACATTGCATTGGGGTAAAACTTGTTACTTCAGTAGGGTTTCCATGCATGATGGGAACTATGCAAACATTAATTCTGTGAAAACACAAGAGGGAACCTGAAACTGGGTGGTTTCTCTTCTTACATATATGTTTAGGACTTGATATGGCACTTTCTCAGAAGCATTACCAGGATTGGAAAGTGGTGAGTGTGCAAATGATGGAGTTAAATTTGTGTCTTATTTGATTCATGTACCATATTTAATTAGGTGCAGCTATACTTCTGTATTATATGGTCTTTAACTATTGTAATGTTTTGGCTTATGTCATATTTATGAGCATCCATGCTTTAAGCATAGGGTAGAAATTAGGAGAAGTCTTAGAATTTTAAGTGTTGTTTGGTCTGTTTTGACAACAAAATTAGTTTTTGCTGACTCCAGAATTAAAATCATTGTATAATTTTTATTTGTGAATTCCTAAGACAAATTAATAGATTGATTTTTTTAATGACAAAGTTATTTGCTTTCTTAAAAGGTGGTTATTATGTTTTTCAAGCATAGAAATAAATATGTATATATTGCTAAGCCATTACTTGAAGCCTATATTGTAAGTCAGTGAACCAATTTCGCTTTTCAGAATTTGATGGCAACTTTAGTTATGATCCATATAGGCACTTTCCATGTATCTTCAAAAGAATGCTTGCAGCTTGTAAATATACTTCAAAATTGCGTGTCTGGAAACCAGTTCAGAGGAGACTAGCTTTAAAGAGCTGTGATAATGTAAATTGGAATAGACCTGCAGAAACAGCTTGTGCAGGGAAATTTGTGATGGAGGTGTTCTATCTGGTGGTGAACTGTAGGTTTTTGGGGTGTTTTACATTCGTGGTAATTGAGGAAATGTAGTCACATGCAAAGGTTAAGTAAAATAAATCATCTTTTTGTGTAACTTCAACTGTCTTATTAGAAGTGGAAAACTCTTCTAGTTGTGTAATGGTTTTAATGTGCTTTTTTGTGGATTTGTTTTTGCAGTGTTAATTACAAAGACTTTTTTGTCTAGAATTTCTATTGTGTGAGTTTGACACACACAAAGATGAATGGGTAAAGAAAGCCTCCAGAGTAAGATGGTGCTGTAAATGCTCTAGTTGGTAAAAAAGCAGCTAATGGTAAAGGTGCTGCTGCCCATTTCTCCAGAATGTACCCACTACAGCTGTAAACACTCTAAAGTAAATCTAAAGCCCCTCTTTGAAGGCTGTAACAGAAGCAAAATTAAGCATACTTGTCATAGTGAAATCTCTTTCTTCTTTTACATGCCTCAACAGGAGATACTGTGACCCTGTTCTCCCTCTCCTACCATTTTTTTAGTAACAAAGTGCTTTTTGCTTGGAAAAGAAAGAAAGGCCTGACTATTGCAAGGGTGGTTTGTATGCAGAAAAATCTACGCAATATGCAGAGAGGCAGCATCCTCTACACCCATGTAGCTCAGCTGATCAGTGTCTTCAATATGTGCTGTGCTTTCAGCATCAAACTCATTGTGTGCTGTCACATCCCCTTGCAAAATGCCAAGAGTAGTTGCAAGGTTCCCTGAATGATATAGAAGGCTGAAAAGAGGCTGAGAGGATGAACTTTCATGAGTAAAACCTAGTAACTGTTGAAAAACATTAAGCATGGAAGATGAAGAAAACCTCTGCCATGGAAGAAGAAGGAATAGTGTGACATAACTTAGAAGATAAGAATGAGTTAATGAGAACTGAAAAATCATCCAATACTGTTTGGTCTTTCCTGTAAATATAATCATGCCTTCATGCATATAAATTCTCATCTATTCTTTTTCCATTCCATTTTCTTTCCTTGTACATTTTGAGTGCTAGAATACAGCACATTTTTAGCCAGACTGCATGCAGAAAGACTCCTCATCAGAAGCACAACTAGATATCCAGTACTTGCCTGACTCACTGCAGTGTTGTGAATATCATTTTGTTGAACCCTTTATGGTACGCTCAAGACACGTAAGGCCTTATCTGCACTGAGGGCTGCAAGCACTAAGGATGGGGAGAATGCACACATTGAAGTATTGCACTTTGAATCTTAAGTGTGTAAAGTATGAGTGCAGCTAACTTAAGAATGTCTTGAAATGTACTTCAGAGAGAACAGCGCTTACTACCACAGTAATTTTTAAGTAGTGCTTCAGAAGGAACTTTAGAAGACCTTGCACAAATGCAAGAGGTATTTGGTTATTTTCTTCTTTAGAAACCTTCATTACTTCTATTTTTGTAACAGGTAGAATGAGGCTTAAGTTCAGAGCAAAAATATTTTTAAATTATTATGAAAGGGTTCTTCAGGGAGTGCATTACCGACTCTTATTTGTGAGTTCACCTGCATCTTTAGTGGAACACTATTAGAGTAAAAGGTGCGGGGCAAGGTGTCTTACAGCTACTTTTTATGCAGAGTGAACTTTCTTTTATATCAGACACTTAAAATTGTGATATTTTTCTTTACTTCTAAAGCTGTAGTTTCCTGGGATTTTGTTTAGAACTCTTAATTCAGCAAAGCTTTAATTGTTTGTGTGTGGTAGGGGAGGTTGAGTACATTAGGATAAGAGAATTTTCACTATAATTAATGGGCATGGGAAACATGACCCTGCCTAGATAAAAGGGAGTTCTGGATCATTAAGATTTAGATAATGGAAGGGGGTTATATGTGAAAAGCAATTGTCTGATATGACAATAGCGAAAGACAAATGGGGTGGGAGGGTTTACTTTGTTTTTAGTTGGTTTAGAAAACATAAACACAGCGTGCTTAGTAAAACTCCAGCAGACACTATGTTTGGAAATTATGTAATGACTCCATATAGGCTGTAATGATATCCTGAAACCCTGTATTTAAACTAACCTGAATTACAATGAGAGATAAACAGAATATTTACCCATCCCTTATGAGCTGCTGCTGATATGTAAATTTATTCTTCTACTTTGCACAAATATACTTTTGAGCTACTGCTTAAACACTTCAAGGTCCTTAGCCAAACAGTTTTAATGATGCCTCCAGTATTATGAAAGTGTGACATTTGATGAATGCCTTGTATAGTTGTGATATCAGGGAAAGTGTAAACAAAAAACGCACATCAAGTCATCGTGCAACACCTAGATAATTTATAATTTTACTGTTTATATCCATCTTGACATTTTTTATCTGCCAAAGGCAGGTTTCATTTGGAATCTTAATCTGAGATTTATTTGGTGGATCTGGAAATCATAGCTGGAGTTCCCACAGGAAATGGTCCATCTACCAACAGATTAAATGGCAGTCCTGCAGTTGTTAAGGGAGCTCTGCATTTAACACACATGCATACTCATTCAGTCAGCACTGTGGAGAAAAATTAAAGTAGTAACCCAGGTTTAGGAACAATGTAGCTAAAAAGTCCCATATTTGCTGAATGACAAAGGGTTATATAGCAGCATTTCATTTTATTATTCGTGCTTGAATTTCTTGTTTGCTTTGTTGAGTCTGCTGACGAATACTAATAAATGCCTGCAACAATCCAGACGAGAGATGCCTGGCAACAAAGCTATGCGGTGGACCTCCCTGATCTTCTCCAGTTCACAACCTGACCTTTTGAAAAATTGGCTGGGCTAAGCTGCAGAATTTGGGTGTAATGGTTATTGTTAACTCCAGCTTTAGGATTTATTAATTTGTGTGATCAAGACTTACCTATACTTCAAAGTTTCTGAAGACCAAACACAATCATCCATCCATTAGAACTAACATTGTGTTTCAGTGAATCCCACTTACTGTCTGCCTAGTGATTCTGCTGTTTTGATGCATTCAGAATATAAAAATGCTTTTTCAACTGTGAGACCAGTCCAATGAAAATCTGGTGTCTTCTTAGAGACTAATATTTTAAAATAACAGTATGTTAATGAATTGCAAACGGAGAGTGGAAGGCCAAAGGAAATGTCTGATATTTACACATTAATAAATGCATCACGATTAACTGCAGTGAATACCAATATAATGATTTGCCACATATATTAAAGACTGAGTAGCATTTTTCCATTTTAAATATTCAACAGTTTGTACACAATTGCTGTTTAGATGCAGAAGAGGAGGACAAAAGATTTAGTGAGAGAGTCAGGCAAAGGAACATGATTACTAAAATAATCAGAATCCTTGGAGGATTGTAAAAAATTGCCTTTGCCAGAATAACTGCCAACTGTTCTTAATCTCTTTCTCAATTTATTTCTTTATGAAGGGTGTTGCCAGGGCTCCACAGAAGTACAGGTGAAAACAGAAGCATTCAAAATAACACAGATGTCCCCCAACCTATGTTGCTAAAACAGCCTTCACTGTTCTCTTTAAGGAATAGAAAAATGCCCGAACCATTAAACTTCTGAGTTTTGTCCATATTTTAGCAGACAAAATATTTTCAAGCCTCTTCTTTTTTTGTGTATTTATGTGTTATGAGATATAGAGCAAGCAAAAGCATTAATGCATACTATTGCTTTGGTTATTCTTATTGCATTTGCAGATAATTTTCTCAACAAAGTTATATCTTAGCAATAAGATTATGTTGTTCTCATTGTTCAGTTTTTGGACAACTTAAATGCTTAGCTGTAGCCAGAAATCAATTTTTGAATTGCATATTTGATCAGTATTTGAATTGCATTGTTGTGTTCACCTCACTGACTTCTAAAGAAGTTTTAATTGTTTGGAAGTTCTTTGCATTAAATGATACTTAATATAATTTTTAAAAGGCCATTTCCTTTATTCTGCCTAATATTGAAATTACAGGAAGTTTGTTTATATTGTACATTGCACAACTGTCTTCCAGTATACAAATACTGTAACCTAACCTATCATGTGAATTAAAATTATCATCATAAAGTGTCAAAGGATACTATTTTAGTCACTTATAATTAATCTCAATTTATTTTCTGTAAATGTTAGTTAGCCATTCATAAGTAAAAGTGATATTTTTTTCTTGAAGTACAGTAGATATTAGTTTCTAAAACATCTCTGACAGAAAAGAGTAGAATTTGACATCTCTGAGCAGGAGAAAAGAGCAGGGAGGGCCGTCACTGAGGTAGCACAAGATGCCGTGTGGATCCAGCGCCTTTGACTTCTGCAGGTTTTCCTTCTGTTATGGTGTCATGGTTTAGGAATGGTATTCTCCATTCAGCACTCCTCTAAAACCTCATGCAGCTGCCCCCCACTCCTCCAACTGTAGCCACAAAAGGTAAAGATCACAGGTTCAGAGAAAAGCAAATTAATGGGAGCAGCAATGAGATAAGAAAATGAACAGTAACAGCAAAATACTAATGACAGAGGGTATCGGAAAAGAAACAATTCAGGAGAAAAACACACACCACAGCACACTCAATAATAGACCACCCTTTCCCCCCAATAATGGTCAGTACTGGATGGCTCCCTCCAACACATTTTCTGGACCAGAAGGCACCCTGTCTTCCCAGAAAAGAATCCTCATGAGGTGAGGTGGTACAGAATAATGTCTGTGTCCTGGCCATGTCCCCTCCTGGCTACTACAAAAATTAACCCTGTCATTGCTGGGACCCGGACATTTTCCACCTGATAATCCAAAATTCTTGCCTTCAGGCCTGTTACTGATGATTTCTAAAATCCCTGGGCAATTGGGGTTTCCTATTCAAGCCCACTTAGGACTGCTGACACTCAAAGAACAGTCTTCTGAGACACCAGGAAAGGCATTCAGCTGTCTAATTTCTTCTGTCTCCACAGCAGCTATCCCAAATTATGTTCTTTTAAGTCCTCAAAATACCCCCTCCTGAGGTAATAGGGATCAGGTGGTAATCTCTGGCCCTGCCTCTTCTGTTCTGTATGCCCTGTTTCCTCTTTATTCTTCACTAAGCAAACTGATTTGGTCTTGGATTTCTTCTTCTATATAGGGGCAACTGCGACTGGCACAGTTGTTCCCCTGGTTCAGCTGCAATTTGAGAGGCCATGGTGCCTGTAGGTCTACTTTCCTACTCCTCCCCTGGAGGGTGTCCTCTAGTATTGAACTGTGTCCAGTAAAGAGTAGCCAGGGCCCAGCACACTGCAATAAATTGCTCCTGTCTGGAGTTGTCACAGCATTTTCCTTGCAATGCAGCATTCTATCACTTTAAACAGGGTCTTGTATTGGTTCAGGGGTGAACTGCCAAACCATTGGAGCAGAGAATTTTCCCAAAAACTGGCCCATTCTCTCCCATATTCTATGCTACTTGTGACCATCTACCCTCAGGGCAGATCTCTGAATGACCTCCCTAGAAATCTCTGTCCTGACTCTAAATATGGTGTAGACTGCACTGAGGAGAAGTGGCAGACTTGGCATCAAGAATATGCTTTCCTTAATATCCAGCAGGAATTAAAAATTGTCAAAAGCTGTTTTAACAGGACTGGAGGAGGAAAAGGGGGTGAAAAGCTGGCAGAAGTCATCCCCCCTGTTCTTCCCACAGACTGGGTATAATCGTTAATGCACCCCCAGAGGCAGTACCTGAGTAAGGATAGGAGAGAAACACTGAGTACACATCCCAAATTACCTTAATTGTCCTTGGTGTTATCGTGTCATAAGCTGATATCCCACAGTACAACAACAAAGGAATCCTGATCCCTCTCCCTGCTCTGAAAAAGATCATATGGGGAGCATATATGGGAATATATACATGGTTATATATAATAATATAATACCCATTTGAACAGCCCAAGAAACATTGTGAGCGTTGCCTCTGGACCTAATACAACAAATACTTAGATCAAATTTGTTTCTAACCTGCTCTGGGCTGATCTGTTGAATCTCAACCCTTCGTGCCTCACACTGGGCTCCAAATACAGCTGTCTTGGTTTAGGAATGGTATTCTCCAATTCATTCTTCCATTAAAACCATGTGCCACTCCCTCTCCGCCCTCCAATTTGAGGCCGGAAAAGGAAAGATCATGGGCTGAGATAAGAGCAATTTACTAGGGTACAGCAATGAGATAAGAAACTGAGCAGTAACAGCAACAATACTAATGACAGAGGGAATAAGAAAAGAAACTATTCACACAGAAACCACACCCCCAGTCCCCCAACCATCCCTTCCCCCTTAAACAGGCAATACCAGACAGCTCCCTCTGCCATGTTTTCATGCCCAGAAGGAACCTCTTCTCCCTGGAAGAGTTCCTTTCCCCTGCCCCTGGCAATGGTGTGAGTTGGTATAGAGTAACTTCTGTGTGCTGGCCGTGCACCCTCCTGTCTACTGCAAAAATAAAGCCTGTCCCAGCTGGAACCAGGACACATAGCTTGCTCAATGACCTCAATGCAGTTACTTCATCACTCTGTACCTTAGTCTCAATGGCTTTAAAGTGACTATCACAGCACTTATGCATCTTCTAAAAAATATCTGTAAGAGTTTCTATAAAAATGTTCTTTCTAAGTCTTAATGAATATCTGTCTTGTGTATCTTAAAGTGACAGGAGATATCCTATCACAGAGATGAATCCAGGACCTTTATGAGCAAAAGTTACGTAAAGTAAGTTGATAGTCCCCATCCTTTTGAGGTGACCCGTGATGCTCTCTGCAGAGCCCATGACATGTATAGTTGGGGCACTGAATGGACTATGCATCTATGTTGTGATTTCCTCTTTGCTACTGCCAAGGGTTTGGCAGGTAATACATGGTACTTTGGCTGGGCAGAGCACAGAGAAATAAAAGAAATTAACTTTGTTTTACAAATCTACTCTGAGCTCAGTCTTTGCTTGTTATCAGGCTCCTATGACTGCCATTCTTCCATGCTACAGAAGTGATTTAGTGAGATCTTAGAGTCTTACTGAATAGTCTTGAATACTAAATAACTTGAAGCTTGCTCAGTTTTCTTTAAACATCAGGAAAAGTGCATTATGAAAGGACAGCCATTTGCTCTTAGTTGCAGATTACTTGGACTCAGTATACTACACTGCACTGAAGAGGCCTAAATAATTGCTAACATAAGTAAATCTCTAGTAAGTCCAAAGACAATAAAGCTTCACTTTTTCATGTTGCTTGTTTTGGAGAAAGCATGTATTATGGACCTTTTATTACTGACCTTGGTAATTGTTTTCCTGAAACAGAAATTACCTGAAAATTAGGTACAGCACCTTTTCTTAGGATTAACTCTGAAAAATTTTTGTAGGTCATGGGAAAGATAAACCAGTAAGGAAATGAGTCAAAAGTAATGAGCACCTTTGACATATGCATGTATATTGCATCTGTATTAGCTCAAATATGAATGAAAAAGGAAAATACAGACATTCTGAAAATGCATAAGACCTAAACCAACTCTTATCATTAATGCCAGACAATAGGATCAGATTTCTTCCACCAGACTCATTTTCTTTCTTTGCATTTTTATGCCTACAAAAGCCTTGAATTTCAGTTCCTACTCATTTTCAGGATTTGTGCCTTTTAATCATTCAGTAAAGGGCAAACTGTTGAACAGTCTAAGTCTTTCACAGTCATTCTGTTTGGTAGAAGTTCCAGTAGTTAAATAGCTTCGTGAATGAATGTTTGTCTTTTGACAAAATGGTTGACTCATCATTTTCAGCTCAAAAAGGAATATTCAGCCATAGTACTAATTTCATTTGCATAGCTTGAAAATTTAGTGGCCATCAGGCTATGTTTTTAGTCTCAATATTGTAGGTAAAAGATTAGATAATTTGAAAGCCAATGATAAAGAATAGCAGTTAGTCAAGTGGAAATGAAGGTGAAGTTCTAAAATAATGCTTTTACATGCATAGTTATTGCAGTGTTGTAGAGGTGTGATTTGTAGTCAGGCAAGATCAAGTTCTTTTAAACCATAGGAAGTGTGTCCTATTATTCCAGTGGAAACAGGTTAGTTTTGTATAGGGCCAGGGTGGCTCTTTGCATAGATAGTTTTGTTGGATATTGAATAGTGAATATTCCCTCTTCTTTGAAATTCAAAATGTTTGATATTATACAAACAAAAAAACCCTCACAGACATTGAAGTTGTGTTTTTGTTTAGACTGAGAAGAAAAATATGTGATTGCAGCCCAGATGGCCAACAGCATCCTGGACTGCATCAAAAGAAGTCTGGCCAGCAAGTTGAGGAAAATTATTGCACCTTTCCACTCCGCCCCTGTGAGACCCCATGAGAAGTACTGCATCCAGTCTGGGAACCCCAGCACAAAAGTGAGGGCCTGTTGTAACAAATCCCAAGTTGGCCAGGAAGATGATCAGAAGGCTGGAGATCAAGTCCTGTGAGGACAGACAGGCTGAGAGAGCTGGGGTTTTTTCAGCCTTGAGAGGAGAGGGCTCTGGGAAGACATCACTGGGACCTTCCAGTATTTGAATGGGACTTAAAAAAAAGAGGGAGAGAACTTTTTACCCAGGTAGATAGTGATAGGACAAGGGGGAACAGTGTCAAATTTAAAGAGGAGAGATTTAGATAAGATATTTGGAGACAATCTTTACCCACAGAGTGATAAGGCACTGAAACAGGTTGTCTAGAGAATTTATGAATGCCTGTCCTAGGAAACTTTTCAAGGCCAGGCTACATGGGTCCCTGGGCAACATGATCTCATGGGTGGCCTCCCTGCTTAAGGCAGCAAAATTGCAACTAGATGATCTTTGGGTCTCTTCCAACCCAAAACATTCTATGATTCTATGATTAACAGGAGGAATTCTGGAGGCTTTTATTAATTGAGGTTTACTACCTCAAATACAGCACAATGTTTTGTTCTACATTTTTTTAAATGTATTTAATCTGAAGTGTCACAGTGTCATAGCTACTGAATTTGCAGTCATCTTTGCTCCCGCTCCCAGGGTGTATATGGCTCATTCTCTTCCTTTCTGCTTTTGCTGTTTTCTATTATGCCTCCTACTGCCATCCTGCTAGGGGTTCATTCACTCATGCAGTCTTTTGCAGACAGATGAGAACATACTATGTACATGCCACAGACTGGCTTATAACAAGTACTAGTAAGCTATAGGTCGCAAGCTGTAAGTCCTATTACACCTGGAGCTGATTTGGTGCACCTGGAGCTTCTAGTGTCCCCGTACTTATCTGCAACCAGATCCGTAGCCTGTGTGCACGTTCCATTGGGTTTTGTTTGTTTTCCCTTACTCTTATTCTGTGGAGATTCCCTGTGAACCTCTGAGGTGATCAGTGCATTTTAGTAGGGTGCTGAAAGGCAGGGGGAAGGGGGTGTCCACTCAGTTTCTGCTGGGTGATGGGACAGCTGAATGTCCTGAGTGGTATTATAACAGGGGATGCTATTGCCTCTTTAGTCTTCCAGTTGAATCTGCACCTTCTGTTGTATTTATCACTCTAATGCTGTGCTTTCCCTGATCTTGGTGCTTATCCCCCACTTCTCAGAAGAAGCTGTGAGGAATAGCGGGTGCCTGCACAGTATGGTGTGTTTTTATTTTTTTTTTGACTTTTCAACCCCTCTCAGCTTAACAACATTGAATTCTGTTCTGCCTTTACTATTTCCAGCCATGACAGCATTATCTTCCCCTTACGTCCCTCACAATCAATTCCCAGATTTAATTCTAGTGTCTTCATATTCCTTCTTCTTAACATTTGCTTTTCTTTCCTGCAATGTGAACAAGCTATTCATTCAAGATAAATACATACAGAAGATCAGCTGTTCAGCTTCTCCCTATAGTGAAATATTAATCTGGGCTACTGAACTTGTACCATTTTATATGGAAAAAAATTTGTTTAGTATACTCAAGAACCAGAATCAGCAATGGTGGTACCACTTAATGAAATCTACATAATTTTTTCCAAAGCTTGCAAGGCTGTTTTACCCTTTCTCTGATGTTCCCTGTGCAGCCTGATTATTGCAAATGCTACTTACTCCCCAGTGTGTGTCTGCAGCATTGGCAATTAGTGCACAATACGATTTGCAGGAGGCATGAGGAAAAAAGCACTGAAGTGCATGTATTAAAATTGCCACTTAGTTTAGCAACAAGACAAGCTACAATGTACCAAAGCCTAAATTATTTGACGTGGGGGTCATGGACTATGTGAAGAATAAAGTGGTTTTAAAAATAAATTGAATCCTATGTCTATTGATCTGACAGTGTTCAAAATGTCTTCCCCAAAGCATTCTACTGACAAATTTTGTGTGCTGATTAAAAAAAAAATTACAGCTTTATCGAATGAGTAAAAACCTCTCACCTTAATGCCCTTGGACAGAGTGCTTTCAGTTTGGGGTGGAAGAGGGTGCCATCATCTTCTCTCTTACAAAGCCAGTGGAGAAAAAAGAGATCTTCTGTGTTTCACCTAATATTTCCAAGAATGCCGCTTACAGCCTTCCTGTGATGTTACTTAGTCTTACCCATGTGCTTGAGGGAATCAAATCTGGATGAAAAGGTGTCCTGCAAATGTGTGTTGTCTAAAGAAGCAGCATTAGCATTAATAAATACTAACACAGCTCTAGTACTATTCTAAATTATCTTTTTTTTTCTTTAGCTGCAGTAATTTACAGTTAAAAATACGTATCTTGACATGGCCCAAAGATTTAGCAGAAGTGCAACTGCTATTGCAGATATTTACCTCATGATGCAGTCATGTTCACTTCTGGTTTTAAAAATAAAAATCTGCCTGCTGAACTGACCTGTCATCTAGAGACCTTTTCTTCTTATTTACAGCTCATATTTAGAATGTGACAGAAAGCCTGCTGATGCTCATCTGACCCTCTTCCTCCCTGCTGCTCTTCCTTGTAGACATCAGTGATACTGTTGGGGTGGCCTGGGAAGTGTCGCATGTGACTGTATGGCTCCAGGCATGAGGATCAAGGGTGGGAACCCAGGTGGTGTTTGCCTTGATCCTTCTCCTAAGAGGGAGGGGCATGGAGGAGGGTTGGGTGGAGTAGATGAGGCCTTCTTCAGGGAATTGGAAGAACTCTCATGTTCAAAGGTCCAGGTTCTCATGGGGTACTACAGTGATGTTAATGACCTGCTGAAAGGACAACAGCAGGGCTCATGTGATCTGAAGTTGCTGGGGACAACTTCCTGATACAAATGATTGAAGTGCCAGCAAGGTGATCTCCTGTGGTCTCTGCCAATCTCAGTGACTCTTCTGTGGTCTCTTCTTAAATTCCTGAATGAAAGGTGCAAATTAACAAAACAGGAACTGTGAACATAATAAAAACTTGCTCTCATGCTAAGGGAAGAGAAACAGCCTAAAGCATCATCTAAAGTTCTTAGCTCTCTGAAGTGAGATTTTTCTTCTCCAACTTTCATAGGGCCAAAGTAGAGTACCATGGTGCTAAACAAAGAACAAAGCTTCCTGGCACTACTGTCACTGGTTATTTCAATCTATATACATTGTGCTTGAATTCTTCCGTAGAATGTGACACACTTGGCTTGAGGCACTTCACATGTATATATAGCTTATAGAATAAGTGGACGCCCTAGAGAGGAGGAGGAAGAGGAAAAGTTGTCATGGCAAGTGAAGCATTGCACCTTCCCATAAATGCAACTGCATTTATACAGACAATGCATCTGAAACAGGAGAAGTGAACAGGATATTTCACAAAAAGTTCTTTATAGTATAAATCAACTGGCAAACACAACTCCCTATAAAATGCTTTGCAAGTATGGAAACTCAGACTAGGTTAGTTTTCAGGTAGTACTTACTGGAAAGGATTCAAAATTTTGCCCTTATATATTGTCACTCCCAAATTGATTCAGGTTTCTAGAGTGTATTTGGTAATTTTTTTTTTAAACATATGTTTCTTTAGAGATCCCTGCTCCTTTCTATAAGGAGGAGTAAGAGATCAAATCTAGTTTTTAGATGTAGCAGCACTTCAGAGGAAATCTGCTCAAAAACCTGCAGGATTTCAAGCCAGTGGAAACAGCATACACTTGTATTGAAGAATCCAGGTGGCTGTGCCTTGTGTTCTTTCTGCACTAGGTGTGAAATGTTATGAGGAACGTATTTCAGTCACAGTTCTGAAAGTAGTATTGTACTTATCAAAAGACAAAAATGCTGATACTCTGTTGATTGTTGTTTTTCTAGTGTAAAGATCAGTGGTTACAGTTTACAGAAATGGTTAGGGTGGATTCAAATAAGTTTGTGCTGAAGTGGATGCAGAGAATACAGATGAGAATACAGTGGGTCCCATAACTTTTTCCTGGAGGTGGAAACACATAGCTTCATATTGGAAGTTGTTAAACTGACTCCAGCCAATTCTCAAGTCATCTCTTGGGGCCCTTGGGCTGTTGCTTGAGATCTTGTGTCTTTCCTCCTTTAAGGAAAGAGGAATCGATTGCAATACACTTAATAAACAGTATTTTCAGTATTTTTTACTTGGATCTGTGCTTACAACTGTGTTTACCTGCAGGATGGCAACATGATAGTGATTGATTTGTATTTTTAGTCTATTTCTACTTGATTTCAACTGTATAGACAGTTTCTTATTATTTTTGAGGAGGATGTTATAAGGTGGATCAAATAATGTATGCCCTATATTTTATCCAAAACATTTGGAAACACTAACTTTATTAAATAAGCAAAAGCTCCAGTGTTTGTTCTCTACTAATCTAAATGAAAGAATGAAAAATATATGCACCTTTTTTCCATTTCCAGTGATTTTAGGCTGCTTCCCTCTCATTTTTTAATATAATTCTATAATTAAAAGGTACTTGTTCTTACTTTATGAAAGAGCATTCGTGGTATGTGGATCTTTCTTTCATTTAAATGCCTTGATATCAGAAATATGTCCTAAAAATATCTAGTAGCCAAGCTAAGAGAACTAGCAATCACATTCAACATTTTAATCAGATAATTTTTCCCTTTGGCACAATTTCTGCTTTGCATTCTTCAAGTTCTTTAGTTGTATGAGCCTGTACCTCACACTCTCCAGGAGTGAATAATGGTGCTTTAAATTTGTTGTTACTAATTACAGATTGTTGATACTCCTTTTGTAGCCAAAATGGATTTGAAAGGAACCTTTCTATAAGTAAGAGTCTAGTTATAACCTAAAAATTTCCCTCTCCATAGCAGAAATTCATCATATCTCACTATATTAGAGCTGAATTTTGTAAGAGATAGGTAAATAATTTTCTACAGTCAGCATTACTTTAAGAAGTCATTTAAGGGGGAGGAGGGCTTAGGAAATGATGATGAATTTTTCATGTTTCCATGAGAAAAATCCAGTAAATGGGTTGTAATTCCTACCTACATCCATCCATTCTGTAGGTAACAGGTCTCATTCCTTAGTGAAGAGACAAAGAAATTGTGAATCTGAAACTAAATCACTTGTTCCTTTCTACTACTGTATTATATTCTTATAACAAGCCATTTCAAATGAAAAATCTCAATTTGTGCTTCATTCTCCAAATGAGAAGATGTGTTTGCTTCTCTTCCCAATTAGAAACATACATCTTGGATCAGAAAAAAGAAGACTTTTGTGCTGAACTTCAGTTTTATAAGAACTCTCAAAAACGCACGGAATTTTTTATCCAGGTAGAAACCGAAGCACCAAAACTTTCAGATTTGCGAGTAACCAGTCAAAGAGGAGGAGTCCTACCTGACTGTAATTCTGGTTCTGAAGAATCAAGGTAAACCCAGGAAATATCCCTCTATATAATTTTTCTAGATTCAAATTATTGACAATATACACATGGGTTTTGAGTAAATATAGGGAAGTTTGCTTCCCACATGACAATCAGTAAGTCAGGTTTTTACTTAGACTCACCTTATCTGCCCTTCTTCCCTTGTGGAATGTAGCATTTCACCTCTGTATTCTTTAGCACTCAAAGAACATATGATCATTGCAAATATTGGTATAATATGTTTACAATATACATTGTGGGTATTTCAATGATGATGATCTCTACAGAGAATTTTGAAAATGCATGCTGAACAGAATAGAAACAGATCTTGAAAACCTAGCAGTATCTGTGGCTTTACACAACAAGTACCTGAAATGTGATAAGTGAGTAGGAAGCAGGAATAAAGCAGGGTGAAGTCCAGATGAAGCTGGAAGAGTGAAGATGGGAAGCTGTAGTATCTTGTAGCAGTCTGTGACAGGAATCTGAGGACTGGTTAATATGATTGAAAAGTTTAATACGGACTCTGAAGATTTTATTGTGTCATTAATTTTGGTCATTTCTTGTCACTAGTGTTTTTACTGAGCAGTGGCCCTTTATAGCAGTCTTAAGAAATATATACACTCATTCTATATGTGACCCAATGTCCAAAGGTATTAGTAGCTGGCTAGTTATATCTTTGACTAGCCAACTGGTTAGGCAACATGCTACCAGTTTTGAGTGACTTAGGCAGTCTGAGTGCTAATTTTCAACTGAGAGTGTCAGAGTTGTTTTTGAAAATGGGATCAAGGCTGCAAAGCCCTATTACATACTTTTGAAAAATACACTGATTCCTCACCTGTCTAGCAGATTCAACACCCAGTTTTGCTATCTTCATTATGATCTAATGGTGACTGTTTGGGCCAAACCCAATTCTTAACACTTTTTCCTTTTCCTTTTTGTCTTTTTGCATTAGCAGCTGAGATTTGCCGTAAGGGCAATGCATCCAGCACTAAATGCCAAGTATAATCCAGAGTGCTTAGGTACAGCCCAGCACAGAGTCACCCTAAAATTGTTCATTTTACCTTTCACCAGTGCCACTCCCACTGACAATCAGGCTTGTCTGGAACACTAAGATTAACCTCCCACAGCAGTCATCATGTTGAACCATCTGAGCTCCATGTATGTTATATGTAGTATCCTAAAGCTATCTTTGCCTATCTTTGCCCAAATAGATTTTAATTAGAATATATGTTAACATTTCTTGATGTAGAAGAACCTAGGAAATGTTAAGTTAGTGTTGATTTGTGTTTTACATGGTGGTCCTGGTACTGTCAATGTGATTTATCATTTTTAGCTTTAAGAGAAGGGAGAAGAAAATAAATACAGTGGAAGCAGGTGAAAAAAGGGTGGCTGAGTACAGAAAACTGTCTGCCTAAGATAATGACTCTTTGGAGCAATACATAGCTTTCTTTATATTTCTAGGATATGAATTACAAATAGAGTAATGTCTACAGTGGAAGCAGGCGTTCAGAGGGTATAGCTTTTCTGTGGCTACTTCTTATTGGTTATTAGCTATGAAGTGTATAACCAGAAAATGCTTAAAGAAAGCAAATGTTAAAAATATTTGCTAGTTCCTTTCTAAACATTCATTTACTGATTTTGCTGCCATGTTACAAATGAAATCTGAGTGATCTGTGAGTATCAATGGATACAGAAGAAGCTTTATGAGAGTGTTACTTTGAGAGAATTTTTCTGGCCATTGAATCTTGTGTTATTTTAATTTGTCTATGGCTAGTAAGTTATTTAAAAACTCCAGGTGGCATACAGTATGGAATTCCTGTTGTCAGTTATAATATTTGGAATCATACCATCATTTTACAGATTTCTTCAAGATGAATTCCTAGATTTTTTTTCATGCATATTCTCATACCACTTCCAGTGTAATCATTCTACAAAAAAATTTGGTTTACTTAGACCTGAGCATCACTTTGATCCCCAAATGTTTTATTACTTTTTTCTCTGTGTTAAGCAATGGTTTTTAGTATTTGCTTTCCTTAAGCATTTGCTGTTTATAGGCTTCATAGCCCATTTATATTCATCTGGTTTTTGCCTTAGTACTGTAGGATATTTATTTACTATTCCAGATTTGCAGATTCTTTTTAGAATTACAGCTTTAAAAAGTGGCAGAAGGGCATCCATTTTTTCTGACTATTTAATACATTTGCAATGGTTAACACGTTTGTTAACAAATTTTGATAATTTATTTCTCCGCATTTTGTTTCAGAGGGGTGGAATAACAACTGGTTTTTAAATTATTTTTCATTTCTTTTTTTTCCTTCAAAAATGCAACAGTGTGGAAAGAAAGGATAGCAGGATGCTCCCTGAATTTATATCCTCATGGAATGATGCTGAAGATTTAGGTGGAAGAACAGAAACTGCATTCCTTTTAAAAGAATTGGACACTCTGAGGGCCAAAAATAAAAAGGTACAATTAAGATATTCAAGATACCAATATTTGCTTTTTTATAATTGCCTTGCAAAACATACATTTTAAACTGTGCCTGATTTAGTTTTGTTATTTATTTTAGTACACCAATCACTAATTTCCTGTAATTTTGGATTTTTAGTATTTGTTTAACAACTATTTCTCTGGAATTAAAAAAACCCCTCCA
This sequence comes from Emberiza elegans, assembly GCA_024865655.1. Classification (NCBI taxonomy): domain Eukaryota; kingdom Metazoa; phylum Chordata; class Aves; order Passeriformes; family Fringillidae; genus Emberiza; species Emberiza elegans. The sequence continues at coordinate 50,810,276 of JALJVW010000139.1, read as the reverse complement.
ATCTACTCTCTGACTTTTTTGATCAATGACACAGATTCTTGCACCCTGGATGAAAACAAGTGAAGACCAAAGACTAGACCAGGATTTCATGGGTAGAATCCAGTTAATGTGCCCTGATAACTCAGCTTTATTGAAGGGGAGAAAATTCCATCTTCCTTGAACACTGCATTGCTTTCAGTGTTAGCTGTGGTTGCATGTGCCTAAACAAATCTAACAGTCTCTAGTCTTTCCATGAAGTGTCATTGAATATTCAAGTTCAGATATCTGTCCAAGAACAGATTTAGTAAATACCCTTTAAAAGAAAGGCCTTGATATGTGAAAGAATACCAATCTTCCATCTGATGAAGAATATGAAAAATATGCATTTACACCAGTCTTTTCAGACTGTGATGTCTGTATCTTGGTAGGAAACAGGTTAAACACCTACATTATATTCTATGCAATTCTGAACTTCCTCAGGAAGAAGGACTACAGCTGGTGATACCTGAGGAAGAGAATCACAAATGAAAACAATGGCATGTGCATTGCTACTTGTCTCACAGAGCAAGATAGCCCAGATGTTAAAAATCATATTCTTAACATTTGTTCTTTAAACAAATAAATATTATAAATTGAACTTCTGGTTTAATGCTTAGTGTTTGTATTTTGGGGGTGAGAAATCGTTGTTTGCAATTTTATTGTGGTTGAATTACTTGTTGACAGTTTCAGCCAGATAAGAATCTTACTGTCCATTTGCTCAATTCAGCTTCAAGATAAGCTGGCTGAAAAGGACAAGGAGCTGAAGACAATGAAACTGGACTTAGAATTGCAAGACAGAGCTACAGAAGCTAAGATTGCAGAAAGGATTGCAGGTACAGTAGGCAAGCATTTAACAGATGGCTGTATGGCTCATACAGTACCCGTGGTTGCTATATGACGTGGCCTAGTGAATGTTAGCTTTATTTGCTAAAGGAGGGAAGATTTGACTTTTTTTTTGTGTGTGGCTGTTTAGAGTTGCTTAGAAAATAGATGGCTTTAACATCCTGGTACTGGTATTAGTAGGAGCTTTACCTGTATTCATACTGATTTGGGCATTAAATGCATTGTTAACACCATGTCAATCCAATCACAAAAAGGTTGTTTGTTTTGTTGGAAGGTCCTGAACAAACAAGGGGAAATAATGATTACCAGTGCCTCTACCTTTCAACCAGCAGTTCAAATACCACTTATTGTTTTATCTGGTTCAGAGCAATACTACCCCCTCTCCATGTTTGGAGATAGTCTCACATTCACCTCAACCAGGGACCTGTGCTGTTCTTGAAAAATCTGCTCTTTTGGTAGTTAAAATGAATTTTTGTCAGATGACGCTATATATCCAGTGAATGAAGTTTATATGAATTCTCAGAAGGAAAGGTTTTTAAGTTTATATCTGAAAGTGAACATGTGCTTATATTTGTTGTTAATTGTTCTTTGGATAGACATACAAGTGTGGACACAGTTTGAATTCTATGCTTGTGGAAACTGCTAATGTAATAAAGCTGGGCATTCTTATTATTGAAAAGTGACTGTGTATACAGTGTACCCCATAGATGAAAAATAATCTCAGGTTTTCATGAAGATGTTTAAAATACATTAATGGGAGTGCTTTTATAAATTCATTGAATCATTTGTTCAGAAAGAAAGTGTTAATTTGGTACAATTGTTTCCTCATAGATCACACACACTTCACAGAGTATTAATAGTACTAATAGCTGTCCCCAAAATATTTGTACTAAAGGGAGGAGTAACTGTCTTCAGGAAAATGGAGCAGATAATAAACTCTCTATCTGAAAAACAGATGGCTGGCATTCCACTTAATAACAAACTCCTGAGGATATGGTATAGTGTGAATGTTATAGATGGAAAAGAGTTCCTAGATTTTCTGTGGTGGGGGAAGGGAAAGTCAAATCTAATCAACATCTTAGGAAAAAAATTAAATACAGGCATAATTTTTACTCCTATTTAATTTCACATAACTGCTTGCTTTATTTTCACACAAAAGAAAAATCTGCACTCTGTGTGTGTCATTGTTATATCCACCAGCCGAAAGCTAACGCAGATTGTTTGGCTTGAATATGAAGTTTTGTGTTTGTTCCTGGATATTTGCCCAGTGTTTTTACCTCTGTACATGGTTCTCTTTGGTAGAGTGTTCATTGCTCATTAAAACCTGGAAAGAAAGGTGTGTCAAAAACACAGATAGTTTTGTTATTATGGACATGGTTGAAATACTTGTCAGGAAACTGTTATTTTCCTACACTACCGCTTAAACTTTCTATTGATGTCCTAAGCATATTTTTTTCTTCAAAACAGAGTGGCATGAATATGGGAATAATAATTTAACATGCTTATTCTGTTTTTAAAGGAAGAATAAACCAAACTTCAGATACAGCTACATAGTGAAATAACAATGACCTTTAAAAAATAACCTTTTTTTCTCCTTTTATGAGTACAGGAAGTATAAAATCCTTTAAATGCTGAAGAGAGAGGGCAAGAGGCTCCTTACTACTTAAACTGTTTGCCAAAAGGAAGCATCGTTAATACTTCACTTTTTTTGCTTCCTGTCTTACAGTTCTAAGAATGTTACCAGATTTGGATAAATGGTTTAAAATCTGGAATTATGTGAACCAAACTAGATTTGTGGAAGCCTGTGTGTGTCTCTCTCATAAAAGCACTGGGGAGAGTTCTAATGGACAAGCAGAAGCTAATAAAGAACAGACGGTGTGTTCAAGGCAAAACTTATCCCCTGCATTAAGTTCTTTGAGGAAGGGAGAACACATGCTGCTGCAATTGCAGGTTACTAGTTAATGTTTAATTACTGCAGTGGGTAACACATGGTATAGTGAAGCTTGTAAATATGGGTGTTTGCATTTTTATTATTGCTTAGTACTGACTTTATGATAAGTAAGTGACTCCACAAAATTATATTGTAAAGAACATAAGAAAGGTACACCATAAAAGTGTTATCTACTTTGAGGAATATTAGAATTCTGTTTTGAAAGGTAACCCTCTAATTGATAGGTTTTACCTCATGGAAAGAATTGAAAAGTGAAGACAAAGGGCATTTTGAAATGAAGCTACAACAGTCTACAGAAACAAATAATCCAAAGGTTGTCATTTTGTGATTTTTAAATTGTTTAAAGAAAAAGTAAAGAAAAAAAGGGTAAATTTGTGCAATTCTTCATGAGAAAAGAAGAAAAAGTAGAATTAAAGCAGAAGATATGCGTGAAGGAAGAAAAGTGTTATACTGTATGAAGTAAATAACTTATTTTCAGAATGTTTTCATTTTTACATTTTGTTAGCTAGCCTTGAAAACATATTTTAAAACTTTCTTGGATCCCTATCTCTATGTCAGCTAGTTATGGCTAAAGAAAATTAGAGAATTTAAAGTTTTGATTTCAGACTTTTATGCATTAGAGACTATTGTTTCTGGTGGACATAGTAACCACAGGTTCCTGTAGCTTATTCATTATTCTTCTGTTGGATTTTGTGTCATTCTGACCCAATGTCAGAAGCTACTGTTAGTTTCACTCCCTCTCATGAAGAAGAACAGAGGTGAAGGCCACATCTGGAAAAGCCAGGGAAGCACACATCATAAAAGAACAGACACCGGGATAGTGTAAGCAAAAAAGGGAACACCACATAGGAAGCGGGTATGAAGAATAGCCAGATCTGAAATTTGGGTGTGCAGAACTTTCATATGTTGAACAGAAAAGGGAATGGGTGTCACCTGTGGGAGTGGGAAGGGGAAGGAGCATCCATCTTCCGAGGACAGATTGAAAAATCAAGATGGAGGCATTGCAAAGGAGTGAGTCTTCAAAAAACCGAGCTGAAAGATCAGATCTCACTTTGGATGGATGTAGTAAGTGACTTCATTTTTTCCTAGTGGAAAAATTAAGCAGGGGATATATATAAATGAACGTACAGAGGAAGGAGCTGGTAGAGTATAATGGAGAGTTATAGAGCATAGTGGTAACAGACTGGAAAAAATATCAAAGCCCTCTTCTCACAGTGCCATTACTGCAGCCAGATAAGATAGTTGGCATCAGAACCAGAGCTCTTGGAATATTTTTGTTGCTATTAGAGTATAAGAAGAGACTAAGACTATAGAGACTAAGAATAATCCTGAACAAAAATAAAATAAAAATATGTATCCTTAAATCTTTCTGTAGCGACAGCTATTCCATGAGTTGGGGTTTTTTTATGACAATATCTTAATAATAATGTTACCAAAATTTAATACTTTCTTAAATCAACATCAGCTCAGCAGGGTTGAGTCCAGCCCTGTTAGGGGTTTCACACCATTTTTATTGCCTGAGAACTGTAGGTGCTCTCTGAAATACCGAGGTAATGATAGGAAATACAGTGTGGAAAAAGAGGAAAGCAGTGCTTCTAACGTGGTGGTATATATCATAAAGCTTTCAGTCTCTTGGAAACTCGGGCAATATACCTACAATGAAGTCCCTATTTCGGGTCTGTTTTTATGAAAATGTTGTGAATATACATTCGTGATATTTTGGAATTCTTGAATATGGTGTGGAAATATTCATGAACATTATTTGAAGTTTTCTAAATTAACTTGAAAAATAATTACTGAATATGCATATGCAATAGATTTAATAGCAAAAGTAAAAACAAATATCCAAGTGGCTGTTAGCTTAGAGTTAATTTGATTTAATATCCATAAAGTGAGAGGAAATAAGTAATCTTGCCAATAATAAACTTTGGGTGGCAATAACTTTCAGCACAGAAGAAAAGTATTTTCCATTTCTTCAAAGCTCACTTTAGAGTCCCATTTTAGATGTTATTTTTCTTTCCTGCATGTCATCCATTAAAGATTAGCTCTGGAAGGTTGGAGCATGGAGAGATTATGAATGACAGAACAACTCCTGCAGAATAATAATCAGTTTTTGGTATTTAATGCTGTTTGACTTTTGCAGACACATTTCTTATTAACCTTTGGTACAAATAGAAATCCAGGTTCCTGATATCTCATGGAGAAGATGAATTCAAGATCCTCTTCCAATTAAACTGAAATAAGGCCAATATTGGGCTTTAGCCAGGGGAACTCAGTAGTTCCCAACTCTCATGTTTATAAACCTAAATATGGATGATATTTTACAGTTTAAGAAGGTAACGCATATACTTCCCTAAACCAGTTTTCTGTGCATAATTTATTTACATATTTAGTTCGTATAACTCTTAAGGGGTTTGTCGTATTAAATGCTTCATTATAAATACTATTTCCTGAATATATTTTCAAAATATTTCCTGATAAATAACACAGTTTTGAAAATAGCTGCAGGATTTGAATCCTCTGTATGGGAAGGTATACAATCCATCTAAAGAACAGAAAAAAACACAGGATGGGGGCATCATGACTGGGAAATTCTTGGCTTAATTTTTAACAGCTTAATTTGAAATAATGTGATTTTACCTTCAGATTGTCAGAATTGTTGATTGCCAAAAAGTTGCATACAGCTCTTTGAAGTACAATATATGATGAGTTGGCATAGATTAAAATGTCAATTACTAAGCTATTTATCAGTGGAAATTGTATGTAAAAAGCAAGCCAGTGTCTTCTGCATTTTTTATGACTAGCCTGTCCTTTCTTCCACACAAGTGGTAGGTGTGCTATTAGAGTATAAGAAGAGACTAAGACTATAGAGACTAAGAATAATCCTGAACAAAAATAAAATAAAAATATGTATCCTTAAATCTTTCTGTAGCGACAGCTATTCCATGAGTTGGGGTTTTTTTATGCCAATATCTTAATAATAATGTTACCAAAATTTAATACTTTCTTAAATCAACATCAGCCCAGCAGGGTTGAGTCCAGCCCTGTTAGGGGTTTCACACCATTTATATTGCCTGAGAACTGTAGGTGCTCTCTGAAATACCGAGGTAATGATAGGAAATACAGTGTGGAAAAAGAGGAAAGCAGTGCTTCTAACGTGGTGGTATATATCATAAAGCTTTCAGTCTCTTGGAAACTCGGGCAATATACCTACAATGAAGTCCCTATTTCGGGTCTGTTTTTATGAAAATGTTGTGAATATACATTCGTGATATTTTGGAATTCTTGAATATGGTGTGGAAATATTCATGAACATTATTTGAAGTTTTCTAAATTAACTTGAAAAATAATTACTGAATATGCATATGCAATAGATTTAATAGCAAAAGTAAAAACAAATATCCAAGTGGCTGTTAGCTTAGAGTTAATTTGATTTAATATCCATAAAGTGAGAGGAAATAAGTAATCTTGCCAATAATAAACTTTGGGTGGCAATAACTTTCAGCACAGAAGAAAAGTATTTTCCATTTCTTCAAAGCTCACTTTAGAGTCCCATTTTAGATGTTATTTTTCTTTCCTGCATGTCATCCATTAAAGATTAGCTGTGGAAGGTTGGAGCATGGAGAGATTATGAATGACAGAACAACTCCTGCAGAATAATAATCAGTTTTTGGTATTTAATGCTGTTTGACTTTTGCAGACACATTTCTTATTAACCTTTGGTACAAATAGAAATCCAGGTTCCTGATATCTCATGGAGAAGATGAATTCAAGATCCTCTTCCAATTAAACTGAAATAAGGCCAATATTGGGCTTTAGCCAGGGGAACTCAGTAGTTCCCAACTCTCATGTTTATAAACCTAAATATGGATGATATTTTACAGTTTAAGAAGTAATGCATATACTTCCCTAAATCAGTTTTCTGTGCATAATTTATTTACATATTTAGTTCGTATAACTCTTAAGGGGTTTGTCGTATTAAGTGCTTCATTATAAATACTGTTTCCTGAATATATTTTCAAAATATTTCCTGATAAATAACACAGTTTTGAAAATAGCTGCAGGATTTGAATCCTCTGTATGGGAAGGTAGACAATCCATCTAAAGAACAGAAAAAACCACAGGATGGGGGCATCATGACTGGGAAATTCTTGGCTTAATTTTTAACAGCTTAATTTGAAATAATGTGATTTTACCTTCAGATTGTCAGAATTGTTGATTGTCAAAAAGTTGCATACAGCTCTTTGAAGTACAATTTATGATGAGTTGGCATAGATTAAAATGTCAATTACTAAGCTATTTATCAGTGGAAATTGTATGTAAAAAGCAAGCCAGTGTCTTCTGCATTTTTTATGACTAGCCTGTCCTTTCTTCCACACAAGTGGTAGGTGAGCATAAAACCTGGGTTTTATTCAGGAAAAAAAAGGTCTGCAAATTATCTGCTTCTTGGGGCATTACAAAACTTTCCTTTAACGTGACAAATTGTAACTTGCAAACTTTAATGCAATGTTTATATTTTCCACCTAAAAGTAAATATTCAGGTATCAGCAATTACCCACTGAAGACAAAAAGTTTAACAGCATTATGGTTTGAATTTTGAAGTCAGCTGTGTTTAGTGTGTTAGAAGCAGAGGCTTAAGTATTGTACAGGGATTGGCTTTCACAAGAACTGCCGTGGTGTCTGTGTATAATACTGTCTCCTATTCTTTTCCACTTTATTTTTTTTTAATTGAATTGTGATCTGAGTACATAAAGAAAACCCTATGCAGAGCTGCCACTAAACAACTTTAGCCTTTTATTAAGAACACCCTTTTTATAGCATTGGAAATGTAGGAGCAGATGAATGCTATGCACTAAATACATACAACAAACACAAAGCAATAAAGAAGTCAGTGTGTTCTATCAGTGTTTGTTCAGATTGCTTTATCTATAAAGTCACATTTAGGTGTAAATTACTTTTAGTCTATAACTCCTGGTACAGACCGGTGAAAACTCTTAAGTATTTTTCCTATGATCTTCTTATCACTATTTTGCTTTTAGTTTTTCAGTTGTACGTCATAACTGAAAGTAAATGAATGGTAGCTTTCAAAAAGAGCTGGAAACTGAAGTTGTCTGTTTCGTAATAGAACATGTCAACACTATTTTTAAGTTGACAGTGAGCCCTGGAGCTCCTGATACTTTGCCATTAACCTGAATAAGAACTCTGTAAGTGCTTTAGAATTTGAACATTTCTGGGGATTATCTGCATTTTGTAACATGTATAAGCAGAGACGAATTAATGACACATTTTAAAGGCTTTCATGGCAATGCAGGGGTTTTTTTCCTTTATTTGGCTATGATAAGATTGACTTATTTAGGAGTTGTGAGCACAGTCATTAAATTTAATAGAAGGAAATCTCAGAGGATTTTGATTTCTAATTTGAGTGGATGAAAAATACATACAGGTTTGTATTTCTGCAAGGAGAACAAGCATATATCCATACAGTCAAATAAAATTTAATATATATGTAAAACTTACTTAATTTGAAAACCAGTTATTGTAGTGTAATAATGTTTACTGTATCTTCTGAAATACAGTAGCGCTGTGTATAGTGATCTCATATTTTCTTTAGAAGACTTGGCTTGTATTCTAATTTTACTTTTTTTAATGAGTAATTTTAAAAACTGATTTCTGCTGCCATAAATAAGTGATTTCTGGTTTTAGTCCCAACATTTTCCTCTTTTGCCTCTCTTACTCAGTTTATTTTATTTACACAGATGACCTCTAGGAATTAAGCAAACAGACTTTTATCCTGGGACTTGTGCTTTTCTTGCTTCCCCCAAAGTTCCATATTTGGAAAATCATGAGACACTGTTTAAACTAGAATGATTTTCAGCACACCTTCTCAGTACTGCTGTTTTAAAGGTGGTTTAAAAAGTATAGGAGATAAGTTTGCCAAAAGAATCAGGTTCAACTAAGAAAATATGTACACTGCTTTGACTCAGTAAACTCATACTTGGTATGGTTCATCTTCTTCATATTTACTTTTGCCCATATTAGAAAACAATTAGCTTACTAAACAAATTTGAGTATTTGGGATAAAAAAATCTACTTTGAGTCTCTCTCATTTGACTAAGAATTACATGATATTTGATAAGCTTGTTTAAAAATGGACATATCCAAATATTATTGTAAACACCCATTGATTTGTTTTACCTGCAATATAAGTATTTTACTTAGTTGGCTTACATAGTAGCTAATAATATTTGTTAATGTAATTTAACTGCTGTGAACCTTTACTGAACAAATATTGAAATTTATACAAGTCAAAGAAAGAGAATCTCTAATGACTTTTGTAAAAGCTTCCATTTAATAGTTAAGGAGAAAAGTTTATATGACATACCAGATGCAATTAACAGTAGATTTTACATTTAATAAAAAGAAAGAAGCATATGTATTTGCTTTATTCATTCCATCATAATTTGCATTAGAGCTGTGGGTGTTTAATGAGCAAATTCCAGCTAAAATGCTATATTGATTTTCTAAGTGAACTTTGTAATAGCTATCTACCTTACAAAAGCTCTCTGTTTACAATTGTTTTCTTTACTAAAAACTAAAAATGTTTTAGAATTGATGAGTTTAGCATAATGATTCTTTTAAAGTAAAGAGCTCTTTTAGAGTATGCAGGGGTTTTAGTTAAAAGGAGAAAGATGTTATTAAAATATTTTAAAAATAAAGTTTATACAACTGAACTAAAAGTGCTGTACTTTTATATACTACAATATTTGCAAGCATGGGAAAATAATCCTTTTTTTCTTAATTCAGTTCTCTGGGATTTAAATATTTTAACTCTTGAATGCCATTATATATATATATAGATGAATTAGTAAATGACACAATTCATTTTAGCTTAATACTAGACTATTCATATTGCATTTCTGTGTGTCATTTTCTTACCTGAAATATGAATTCTGTACAAATTTGTGTTTCTTCTTGGTCAGGCCTCAAGACGGAAAGGATAGGTGTGGTTGGTATGCCACTAGAAGGTCTCCAAGGAAAACCTTGTAATGGTTACCAGAGCAGTTGGTAACCATTGGAAAAAGTAGCTGGATCTGTTTTTTCTTTGGATCGGGCACCTAGTCAGTGTAGCAGTATGGAGTTAGTATTTTGCTGGATGTGTCATATCTTGAATGCAATTTAGAAGCATGATTTGGTATTACTCTCAATCATTTTTCACCTCACATTTTAAAGAAGTATAGGGATGATAATCTGGATAATTTTTACTCTTTCTAATATGAAGGAATGTTGTGTCACTCTTTCATAGACTCCAACTGGACAGCTTATACATCACTTGTTTTCCTAGATATGGCACAAAATGTTTTGCTTTGCTGCTGCATTGAGACCTAAATGTGTATGCATTTCACTTATTTCAAGCATGCTGTGGTCCTTACGGTCCTGAACTTCTGCTTGGTGACTCATCCATAGCTCAGTGTGGATGGAGAATGTTCAGACGACCTGTAATCATGTGACTGTGATAATACTCCCTAGAGTAGGAAAAAAGGAATTAAAAAAATGTTAAATAGGAGTCAGAAATGTACAGCCACTGGGTAACAAAAACATCAAACCTAAATTCAGCTTTGGCTGGTGAAGAGATCAGGCGACTTAGTCATCCATAGACTATTAAAATGAGCTAGATGAGGTCTTTAAGTATTTTTAAATAAGTAACTTTTTTTGGAAGTGTTAGTATTGCTATGTTGTACTAATATGCCATGTATGTAAGTATCTTTTTTTTTTTTAACTTAGATTACTATGCAAGCATCTTACATGGTTTTCTCCATTTTCCCTAATCTGTTTTAGTATTAAACTTGCAATATTACTTTTAAGAAACAGAACTAAAAACCAGACACTTTTAATTGATATAGAATGACATAGAAGTGACATGAATTATATATATATATTTACATGAATGATATAGAACTTTTTTAATGCAGTTTGTGGATCTGATCAGTGGGATATTTACACCAATGCTTTACTTTAGTGGAAGGATAAGAAAACAAGAAGAAAGAATTGCTCAATTAAAGTTAATTTTCATAGCTGCTGGTTAAAAGACAGTGTTTTGTAATAGACTTTTGGGTGGGGGAAGGGTTCACTGTTCAAAGGCAATTAGCATCTGAGCTGCTGTCAAGGGTGGTAAGATTTCAGATAAGCAGAATGCTTAAATAACTTGAAAAATATCTTTTTCTGAATGCTTTCATACTGTTATATGTACATTGCTTTGGTTTAATGACAAAGAAAAAGAAATCTGTTTTTTAAAAGCCTGTATAGTCATTATTACCACGTGCCATATTTATGCAGAGAGGGACTGAGACATGCCAAAAGACAGTTGCTCTACATGTACATGTACATTCAAGATCCATTGCAGGAGTCAACAAACTGTGGGGTTTCATGCTGGGGTGAGGGTGTTCTGTGGTCTGACAGAAGTGGTGCACTTGAACAGGCCAGAAAGAAGTTAGCTAAACTAGAAAATAATTAACCTCAGAATAGTAATAAGTGCCAAATCTTCAGTTATTTTAGACAACTTTCAATTCATTGCAGCAGTTGTTTTCAAGGTGAAAATTCCATAGTGTTTCCACTTGTAGCTTTATGGAAAAGGATTCTCTGTGAAGTGTCTCTGTTATGATGCTACATAAACTGATGTAATTTACTGGAGAGACCATAGCAAACAAATATATTTAGATACTGATCGGTAATAATTACCATACAGGCTCAAACTGCCTGTGCATTCCAGATCCAGTCAGGCTATAGCAGTTGCACTGTGGTTTACCCAGGCAGTCACTGCCCTGGTACTAGTTTCCCTGCCATCACAGATCTCAGCAATTGAGGTGAAAGTCTGGTGAGCTGAAGTGCACAGCCTAGGTTACCTCCTGTGGTTTTTTCTTCTCCTTGCTCAGCCACCTACCTTTGCAGATATCAGATGCATTCTCTGCAAGTGCTGCAAACTTATTGCTGGATACCAGCCAGTGCAAATGCAGTGTTCCAGCTGCCTTAGTCCTTAGTTTTTCCATTTCACATCAAGCAAAATTTTCTTGTTGCAAACAGGGGAAATAGATCTTCAAGAAAAAAAAAAACCAAAACACTATTCTTCTGGATTAAAGAGAATTTAATCAGTGTTTGTTGATTTTTGCATACATTTCAAAATCTGTGCTTCCAATGCTGAATTTCTTTTGGTGGTGTTGTTGTTGGGACACAACTGTTTCAGCTCTGACCTGATGACTAGGCTTGTGACTCCTCTGCAGACTTTTTGTAAGCGGAAGGACTGCACTCTCACAATTAACATTTAGCCTTTCCCTGTCTGATTTTGTGTAATGGGCTGCTAGCCTGCTACGTTTTGCTAGGCCTGCAAAAAATGCTTCCTTACTCCTCAGTGACAGTGTTGTCCCTAGCTTGAGGACAAGAAAATTCCTTTTCTCTTGGTACTGATAAAATGAATTTTGTGCCAGTAATACAGTTGGTACAAAAATGTGCTTCTGGGTTTGTGTTGTTTCAATCTGTGAAGAACAATATAATGTTTCATTATATATTCCACTATGAATTTTTTTGTGCAATAATGTACAGAGGTGCAGGTAAAGGCAAAAAAGTTGATCTCAATTCAGGTAAGAATGGAGGGACAAAAGCTCTAGGCTTTTAGTAAAAGGGAGAAAGTAAAGAGGGAGGAAGACTTTCTTTGAGATCATAATGACTTAAGCAGTGGTTGAGAGAGGAGCAGATAGTTCTGAAGGGAGTAAGGAAGCCCAGCGGCAGTGCCTTAATAGAGAAAGTTCTTGAGAAATAAACATCAAAATTTGAAAAACACTATGTTAGGAGACTATGGCTATACCCCAGTTTGACAGACTAGAAGGGCCAAGGAGAATGGAGAATTCAGGAACCTATAGATCTCAACTGAGTTTTTTGAGGTTCCAGTGAGAGGGAATATAGTCCTCTGTCTTGGAGTGACAGTAGTCTTACAGCGTCCTGAAAGTCCCTAGACATTTTGAATGCATGGTTTTATGATGACTGTGAGGAGAGATTTGCAGTATTGCAGAGGGAAATGATGAAAGTATGAATAAAGATTTTAGTGGAGGCAGGGTCGGGGTAAGGATTCTGGCAGTGTGCCAGAGATGGTGTTAGACATATTGACAGGGGAGAGGCAGGGAGAAAATGTAAGCTCAGGATGAGGAATGACTTGAAGGTGTTAGTTTGCTCCTAAGGATAGACAGTAAATCTTAGTTTATTGGTACCTAATGCTCCAAGGTCCATGTATGCTGTAACAGATAATATAACAGTATATTACACAATAAAGTAAAGGCTTGGCAGAGAAGGAGAGATGCCAGCTGTGCCACTCTTGTGATACCAGAGACAGACTGTAAAAATATTAGAATTTTTAATATCACTGTGCCACCCTGATAGGAAGCAGCCTGATGGTAGTAGTTTTAATGTATGATTACTTTTAACTCTGTGTCCTAGAAGAAACTTGCTAGTGTTATATATGATTCTGAGCTTTAAGAATTACTTTTCTATTAAGCAAGTATTCAGAATGCCCAGCAAATCACTTTCTTTCCCTGTTAGATTTTATAAGAATGAATGTGAAAACACATAGCTTTATTTAATACCTTAAAGTATTGACTGTAACAATTAACAGCAATTTAGTGTTGTGTCTAAGAAGCAATATAGACCTTATGCAGAATAATCCAAGGTCATTGGAGAAGTGTTGATTTTGGGGGGTGGGGGGTGGCAAAGGCCAACATAAGTGCATCTAATAGTGCTTTTCCCTGTCAAACTTGTTTGTTGAACACACTTCTGCAGCTCTGGTGGAAGAAGTTTATTCTGCTCAACGGGAACGTGATGAGGCTGTCATGGCAAGGCTTAGGTTAGCCAATGAAGAGAGAGATGAAGCATTTCTGCGAGTCCAGCGTTTAGAAGAGTCTCTCAAAGAGTAAGTATACATTTTCTGCACCATGTAAAAAGGCTGTTGTGTCACTGTGACAGTCATAAAGTGCTCAACAGTGGTTATAGGAAAACTTAGCACATTATTATCCGTGCAATAAAATAGACAAGGGCTAATCTTACTGTGTTATTGGTTAATTTGTTTGCTGTTTTATAAAACCCTATTTTTCTCTGGAGACTGAGAGAAGGTGAATAATTTTAATCACAAAAATTAAAAATATAAGCAAAAGCTTCAGTATTGATTTATTGAGGGAGAAATAAGATGAATGTGACATTTTATAGGGGTCTTTTGACACAGAGTACCAGAATGTCAGTCAAAAGTTGCAACATATAGGAAATCAATCAAGCCTTTAAGCCCACTAGACATTTCCTTCAGCAAAATTTCTACTAATTATATGGGTGACACAGTAAAAATATATGGGTTTTTTCCCTATCTTTAGTGTAGGAGCAGTTTGGAAGGTAATAAGGGCACAATTAATAGTTCATAGATTTTTATGTATGCCATTTTAACTCAGCAGAAATAGGCAATCTTATGTTAAACAGAACTAAGTCAGGGAAAATTATAAAGAGTGGTTTCTTTCTCCCTTGGGATATAGGCAGCTTTGAAGCTACAGTTTGCTTCTCTGTACAGTCCTTGGCCATCTGATTTGTGATGATCTTGGTGATCATCTTTGTTAGTCCCACAAAGACTAGAGTGGCTGAGAAATTTCTCTCACTCTTCTGCCAGGAGAAATACAAAGAAACAAGCTTTCCATGGCAGGAGACTGAAAAGGTGCAGTTATTAGTTTACTAAATGACAGGCAATGAAGTTTTAATTAATTGATTCTACTAAGAACGCTCCTCTTTCAGGCAGAAAACCAGTCATCTTCTTGTGGGTATTGTTATAGTTCAGGCCAGACAATATTATCTAAATTAATTTCAATAATCTGCACATAGTTTGTCCACCATTACTCTGTAGAATTTACAAGTTAATAGAGTAGTCTTGTATGTTCCAAGAGTAAAGAAAGTTTTGTATGGTTTGAAACATCACATGATCCTGTATATAAACAGCATAAACTCAAGATCTTTGATCTTAAAGCTCTCAAGTAATGCAGAAAATTAATTATTCTGGTCAACAAACTTGGTCGATGTCTCGGATTTCTGGCATATTGCTGCTTTTTCTGCAGTGGAATCCATAGACACATGAGTGGCAGTTCTTGACACACATGAATCCCTCAGAACACCTTTACTTCTTTTCCCTTCATGCTTCACTCATGTTCTTGAAAACTGACTTAGTTCTGAGCAAAAGTATGAGAAAAGAGAAGAAACTCCATTTCTCAGAGAACAGGCATAGTACCTTCCTCAAAAGCGTGTCATTGCAGAAGGCGCTGGAAACACTGGTAATGCCAAAGCAGTACTTGTTCCCAGGAGGATCAGTAACTCCCTTGACTGATAGTCTAAAGCCAAGCTATTACATTTTATTGCTATCATTTAGAGAGCAGCAGTTGTACTAGCTGTCATCCACTTGGGTGTTCTTTCCCATGCTTTATAGAGAGGTCTGATACCCTGATGCCATTCACAGTCTCAGAACTAGTTTAAGAGATTTCCCTGTGGAGAACATCAGCTTTCTTTTCTAACTACTACCCTTGATGGTTTCTTCCTTCCTTATGGTGGTTGTTCAAAAGGTCAAGTTCCCTGTCTGAGATGTGGAGCACATAGAGGTTTGGGGTTTTTTTAAAGAACGTTGGCTACTTGTGCCACATTCATCAAGTTTTAGAGCACAAGTCACTCTTCCCATCTGCTTTGGACTTACTCCAATCAGAGAACTTTACAAGAGTGAAATATTGAACAGCCTGCCAACCTTTATCAAATGCTTTAATTCTTTCTTTAAATTAGCAGCTGGAGCAGTTCTATTGTCATTATTTAACTGTAACAACTAAAATTCTTTCAGCCCTGTTGGTTCTAGGGGTTGTGTTATCAGAATGTGTTTAGAAGTGGGAGAGGAGGAATCTTTGATTACTGCTGTTTAAAATCATAATGTTTTCATTCATTGTCTATGCACAGCGCAAGGAGACTTAACAGGGCAAATACACAGCTCTGGATACTACTTTTTTTAAAATATTGTCACCTAAGGAGATGTTTGTATACCTACAGCTAGATCCCTTGTGGCAGTTATATGCTGAAGGTATGCTTATGGCAGAAGTTCATGTTCTTTTTTCCACTCTCATTTCTCCCTAAGGTATCTTGCTTACCCAGCCTGTTGGTTGGCTGGGTGATTTTGTTGACCCACACTTTTAGCAGTGTAGAAGTCCTCTGGAGAAGCTGGGCCAGTCCTGCCAATTTACTTTGACAAATACTGTTCTTTTCATTGTGAATACAAACTAGCTGGAGATCCATTTTCAAGTCTCACATGAAGTGGTACTTAGAACAATGTAAAAATCTAAAGCAGGATCTTAAACAGGATCTTAAAGCAGGACCTTAAAGCTGGACCAAGGATTCAGCTCTGACAATTTATTATAATAATATAATAATTCATACTATTCTGTTTGGTTTTTTATTATTTGTGTTACTTTATTAATAAAGTCAAACCCAGCAAAGGTTAGCTTTTATGTTATTTTGTTTAGTTCTGGTGCTGACTGAGTATGTTGGAGTAGTTACTGCTTGTGAATGCCACTGATAGTATATTCTGAAATATTTCTTTTTAGTTTAAAAATTTCTACACTGGTTGATTTACTATGCCTTATGTACTGTTATCTGTAAAAACTAATGGAAAATGTGGTAGCATGCTGTCAAGTGTTCTATAATGTGTTTTAGCTAAAATCACTGCTTTGGAGCAGTGCCTGTCACAGCACTGCTGAAGTGTTGCTGTGTAGAAGATGGTTAATAGTACTATATCTGTCTTAAAATATCATAGGCTACTTTTAGTAGAAGTCACCAGTAAGTAAGTAGCAGTGGAGTGGTAAGGTAACTTTAATATGCTCATTTTTCCAGAAGAGAGATCTCTGTCCATTTAACTAACCTTAGATAAAATAAAATGTGTACTATCCCATTTATTAGATTTTTGTGCTATCACTTACTACTTTTACACAGCCAGTATGCAATGCTGTATGACTAAATTCCTCATATCATCTTTGTATTTGACGGGTCAATATATGTTCTGTTGAAATAGAAAGGGAGGAAAGTGCAGGCAGGTTTGTTCCAGAATTAAATAAGGGCCTTGCAGAGAATTGGCTTAGCTTCCTATTTTATGCAAGATATAAAATCAAAATATTTTTAAATTTACTTCAGCTGGTTTGGGATTTTTCCCTCATTTTGGAAGAAAGAGGTGGAAAAAGAATTCCTTAAAAATGAGAAAAACCCTATCAACAAAAGCCATGTTCTGTTTCACTTGGGGTGCAGTAAAAACAACAAAAAAAACCCCAGCATGTAAAAGTTGTAAGCCCAGAAATAAATAAAATAAAAGCATCAGTCATTTCTATCACTGGGGAACTTTTTTCATCTAAGCACATATGAACAATTGATCCTTGTAGTCATATATAGCAGTAAACATTAATAACTTAACAGTCTGAAGTCAGTGCTGAAGATATGGAGCATTATTGAAAGATGGAGTCGAGCAGGTGGCACTTTAATATGTTCAGTGTCATGGTTGACTCTAAAGACTAGTAGAATGAAATTACTTGAGGTTCTAAAGATTTAAAAAGCGAACTCATTTTGCTGCACTAAGGAAATGCTACTGATCAGGCTTTCTGTGTCCCTTTTTTCTAGGCTAGAAAATATTAACCCTGAAGAAAATGACATGGTAAGCCATTCTCTGAGGAGATTTCTTGATGTCAGTCTTATATCTTAGAGGCTTAAGTTCAATTGAGTGGGTTTCAAGAACTAAGATGTGGGAAAAAGAAGAATTGACACACTAATAATGTACATCTTTGCTGCAATATGAAAATTCAATAACTTCACTCAGTCAATTTACAATTCACATGTGCCTATTAATTAAAACCCTATATTAAATAAAATATATTAAAACTTCATGTCTGACTAACATATAATGCTGTTGGTAGACATTACAGGAATTACTGAACAGAATAAACAATGCAGACACAGGGATAGATATACTGAAGAATGGAGCTATAATTCTGAACCGAATACACAGGACCAAAGAACGTAAAAAGAAAATAATAGCTGAGGAAATGAATGCAGTAATAGAGCAACGGGATGCTGCTTTATCTCAAGTAAGTCTCTACAAGTATATTATCACTCAGTAGAAAATTTCTTTTTTTGTTCTTTTTTTTTTCTTGGACGGGGCAGGGGTTGGTTTACTTTTGGGGAAGAAAATTATTTTGTTTATTTTTCTCTCTTGAAAATCTCAAAGGAGCGCCCTTGTAGTAAATGTCTGATTACTAATCACCTTTTTCTTCATGGTAGTAGTGTCCATTAAAATGGTATCACTGTGTTTCCTGAGAAAAGTTATGTTTGTATTTTTTTCACTTCATTACTCTCGGTCTTCTTTCTAAAACAAAATGGTTTTCAGTGAGTTGATCAATCTAAAAAGCTATTTGGGGCTTAGTTTTGAAGTGTGTTGTATTGGTGAAATGCATTGGACAACAGTTAACTGGGACAGAAGAATTTATAAAGGTTTGTAAGTAGCAAAAATATACATTAAAGGAAGGTAACATACCACATGCAACAATGCAAGCAATTCCTCCCTTTGTTGCCTTACATGCAGGAGATAAAATCAGCATGTGGTCCTTGACTCTCACCTTACCCATCTACTACGTGACTTGAAAGAATTTGGGTTCTTTTTTGCTGCTCAGATCACTCATTGCCTGCAGTTTCCTATTTTGACAGAACAGTAATTGTCTTCATTCTCTTCATCATAAAGAGAATTTCCTTGCATTTTTCATCTTATGGAAGAGTTTTTCTGTCATTTCTTTGGTTTGAGTTTAGGTTTTTTACTGACCATTTTTTAATGGATTTTTAACTCAATAGGAGAGTTGTAGGAGGAACAGACCAAGTAGGGAATATATATCCTGAGAAAAGATCTTAGACTGGATGAAGCCCCTTATGCCAGGCAACAAATTTAATCTGACTCTTCCAATATTGAAAATTTTGATTTTTAACGTAAGTAACAAAAGTTGGCCCACATGTAACTAATTTAAAGTCAGGTTAATGATCTTTAATGATATCAATAATGTTAATTGAATTTATGTTCTATTGAGAAGTCCTCTGACAAAAGATCCCCCTCTACAAACACTGTAATTTTCATGCTTTTTTCAGTCATTTTTTACATTCTCTCCTAATTTGACCTTGAAAGCCCCATCTGCCTGGTGCTTAGAATATTTTTTGTGTCTGTCAAGAGTATTTATTGCAAAAAATCTTAATGTATTATTGGGGGTATTGTACTTTCTGGATCTATTTTTTTCCTTTTATAATAATACTGCTGGGATGTTTACCAACACAGCTACTGGGAATTGTCCAACAGCCCTTCCAAAAGTTTTGTTCTTTCTGTTCTTGCACAGGGCATTTGAAAAGTGAGCATCTTGCAACAGGAAAGTTTTCAGCAAAAGAGAAGGATCTCTTTTGCTGATCTTGATATTTTTGTTTTCATTATTTCAGTTTTTGGTTCTTTGTTGAAGTGGACTTTCAGGCATACTTGGACCATGAAACTTCTATCAATGTCAGAAGAATTTCATTGTCAGTCATTTTAATACACATTTTAATTTAGTTGATTTTAAGCTGCCTGTTTAAGGAGTAATATTTTCCAAGTAATCAGCTTGAAAATTTATAAAGATAATATTTTTGGATAGTAATGGCTCAGGTGTCACCACTAGCAAAGCCATCTTTAGCCATATTAGCAAAAAGCACATGTTAACTAGTTAACTAGATACTGCAGCTGAAAAAACAAATTAATAGAATAATAAATCCTCACAAAAAGAAGATGTAAATATTTGGTATTAAGCTGTAGTACTATGATACCACTAGCCATTTATAGCACCATTGTTTTAAATTAATTAATAAAACTATTCATCATGTGTTTTCAAATATGTGATGCTTTTACAGATGTTAGTGTTGAATCTAGAAAATAGGTTCTTGGAATTGAAGCTACCTTTTCAACCTGTGTTTCTCACTTGATAATTCCTTGGGAATTCATACCGTACTTGAATTATTAGTAGTCTTTTGTTAACATTGCAATAGCAGTAGTTATTACAGTGCTAACAGCAAGAACAATAGGAGAGGGATTCTACATTAGACCACAGAGGGACTAGATATAATTCAGGGGATGTATATGCTTAGCATAACAAATGCAAATTATTGGAAGTTAGATCTGGCGTTGCCTCAGGCATTCATAACAATGCAAGTTAAAATCTGTTTCTTTTTGTGGAAGTGACATCAAATATGAAGGGGGGAATTGAGAGCAGATTGAGAAGAAGCAGAAATAGAGTAAGCCATTAGCATACTGTGTCTGTCCTCTGGAAAATGCATTTGTAAAGTTCAGGGGTCACTGGGCAATGGAGGTTGAATATTTCATGACACATGGTGTTGCTTTGTTCCTGGTGCTGTTGTGTGGTGCTGGAGACAGCAACGTCATTTGAGTGACCACCAGAGCTGGTTCCATATGATAGCCACCTACACAACAACAAGAGTCCGGGCTGACTGTGTTTAGTGAAGCTGCATCTATTGCTTTTTGCTGTGATTTGCTTCATGATAGCCTGGCATTTGGCAATTGAGCACAGTGAGCCTATGTAGTGTCTAGCTTTGGGGCTTAACTCACAGAATTTCTGATTTTTCTGAGTAAGAAACAATAATGTGAAAACCTTCACAGCTTAAACACATTGCTTTGATTTCAAGTGAGGAATAAAGTACATTTATACAGAATGGACATTCTTTACACTATGCATTTCCTATGACCAGGTAAATACAGATTATTTCCAACTAGTCTTTTAAATTCAGTTTCATCATGGTTTTTTTGGTAGCTATACTACTGAGCTGCATTTAGTTGGACTGCAGTTCCAGCATACTCAATGATTAGCTTGTTGTCATTCTTCTGTTTAGATTTTATTTGAATTCTTTTATTCTTCAAAAATGAAGAGCACTATCCATATCTTGGAAAGGCCATAAAAATGTTTTTTCTAGCTGTAACGTCCAAGAACCTCTGTGTATTTTTTGAGTTTTCCAGCGTGAGCATTGCTTCTTACTAGGAAGCAAATTGAGGCACTTCTCTCACTGTATTGAGCTGTGCAAGTGTATGTAATCTCAGATCTTTCACTAGATTGCTGAGCAAATATGCAAACTACTTTTTGTATGTGTGAAAACAAATGAAATGGTATAAACTCAAATATTTGATACTACTTTTAGTATGTATTTTCAAGTGAATAATAAACAAACAACTAAAGCGTGGCTAAACATTGACATCCATCTTCTCCTGTATCAACCCCCTTAAAAAAACAAACTCAACAGTTTGGTTGTATTTGCTAAGATATGTTTGTTAGTGAACAGATATTGTGTGATACTGAGGATCTACAGTGTGTTTTATGGCTGATCCTCTGAAAGAAATAAAACATCCTTTTCTTGTCTGTAACATTCAGTTTTGTCTTAATTCATTCAAGGAAAAAAATTGTTTGTCCAGTTGATCATAATGCAGTTTTACCTTTCTTGAGAAATCTCTCTTGCTTGAGTAATCCAGTGAGTGACAGACACTTAGTAGAGATTCCATGTGGCATAGTCACATTGTGTGATTCTCATAAAGTATTCTAAAGAAGTGATTTCCAGCAGGAGGCAATGCAGTACAGTGTCTCAGCAACCTATCAGCCACATCACACCTTGTGGACAGGAATGTTAATATCATTACAGGGTTGGCAGCCAAAGACTTGAGTAAGTCATTACAATTACTTTTCTTCTGGTTTAGACAAGAAAGGGGACCTTTTAATTGGTACAGCTTGAAGGAAGTGATTTTTTAAAGCTCATTAAGAGATTAGGAAATTGTGTGTTTGATATGTTTCCAGTCCTAACTAATTCTGTAAATGTGGGAGGTTTTTAATTGGTAACAGTCATTTCTATGCAGAGTTTTAAATATTAAAGGTATATATAATTTGCTGTTAAGGAATAGCAGTGGTTTCATGGCTGGCAAAGTATTACCTCTAGTACACTGATCTTGAAGCAATAGCATAACTGGCAAGCAAACCTGGTTTTACAGCTTTGAATAGTTTGACCACATCCTGCTGTGCAGGAACATGCTTATGACTGTTCATGTAAAAAACTGGCAGGCACCCAGTTGCTCATCTGAAGCAAGTTAAAGAATCCTTCTCCATTTTGAGGCGCTGCTTGGCAGCAGGCAGCACTTTATCATCATTGAAAACAATGACGAGATGCACTGTGCTTGACTTCCTAGCACTATCAGTTTCGACTAATGACTAATAACTGATAAATGTCTGTACTTAGAGCTAGTCAGCTTCTTGCTAGCTTTTCTTTTTTTGTTTTTGTTCTGCTAAAGTAATTTTCTTCCTTTTACACCAAGTAGTGTAAAAGAACTCTGTGTTGCCTGTGATTTACAGAGCATTAAGGCGTTCTCAGCACTGGAGTGAACAGGTCTTACTGAGGTAGTAAGTCCAAGAGCTGTATGAAATGTAAAAACAAGAAATATAAATGAAAAAAAGTATTTCCAAATCTTGGACCCTTAATAGGGGAATACTCAGGTGACAGGTTACAATGCCTCATGACTCTTGGGACAGAGGTGATCTCTTTGCAAACCAAACCACAGTGTGGGATGGGTTTTTTGTAGTTTTAATTAGAAGTCTGGTTTTATACTCTATGTTTTGGTACCCTTTGGCACTTCTTGATTAAGGATGCTAATCAAGTTCTTGGCTGGCAGGAGCACATCTGACAGGATCCCCTCTACCTACTCTCTCAAGGTACTTACCCTACTTTTCCATTTGCCAGACATATTTGGGAACAGGAAAAGAAGAGGTAGGATGCAGTATCCATAGTTGTTTATGAACCAGGCAGCTCTTGTTGGATACCAATGATTTTGGTCATAAACTTATTTCAGGAGGAAAGTGAAAGTAAAGGGACTGTTTATTGTACTTTGAGGATCTAAGAACCATACTTGTTCACTAGTGGCTGGTTTCCTTTGGGAAGG
The DNA here is from genome assembly GCA_024865655.1 of Emberiza elegans. Classification (NCBI taxonomy): domain Eukaryota; kingdom Metazoa; phylum Chordata; class Aves; order Passeriformes; family Fringillidae; genus Emberiza; species Emberiza elegans. The sequence goes on along the minus strand of JALJVW010000139.1, from coordinate 50,787,390 downwards.
CAACAGCAAGTTATTGTTGTTCTCATTTTCATCTTTTTCTCTGAGAGGTAGCTGATGAATGGGCATGGGGAAATTCCTTGCCAGGAGGATGGCTGAACAGAGAGAGGACACCTGTCTGCAAGATACCCCTTTTTGCCCCGTGAATTTAGTCCAAGTCCTGAGAGAAAGCGAAAGGGATATGGAGTAAGATATAGAGCAGATTAAAAAAGAAAAATAATTTGAGATTTAACATTAAAAATTGTGCAGTGACTGGGGGAGTAAAGAAAGAGGGGTTGATTAAAAAGTTGTCAGTTTGATTTGGATTCACATCAGTGGCCTCAGGAAAAGCTCACAGATGTCTCTTCTTTGGGGGTAATGCTGAGTAAAAGAGATCCTGAAGGGAAATCACAAAAAGGAAAAGTTATATGAGCATTGGTTGTGATAAGCAATATTAGTTTTAGTCTCATTCCATTTCACTGCAACAGTGCTTTAAAATGTCGCATTTCATTTCCTCTGTACCTAAATAAAGATAATCCATTGAAAGTTTGACTAAATTCCTGTTTTAGGAAGTCCATGTTATACTGAACGTGGTTAAATCCATGTTTTCTTTGCTCCATCTCAGAATAAACAAGGGAATCTCCCCAAACGCCAAACCAAGCCATGATTGCTGTATTTGGGACACGTGGAGTAAAACTATCGTGAATGATGCTGAAGACCATCAGGAATCTTTTGCATCTCAGAAAAGGGCAGGTTCTTCACTACTTGGCTACTTAATTTTTCAAAAAACAAACCCGATTTGAAAATATATAATAATTCTTCACTTTCCCAGATGATTAGGTGTGCTCTTGACTCTCTACCTTGGGTATATTTGTGCTGGCTTTAGCATGAATATTTTCCAGGAGAAAATGCCGTTAAATATTTGGCTACATTTAGGAGATCATGAAGTATTTTTTGCCTCTGAGGTAAGAATTTTAGTTCACTGGAGACTCAACTAGAGAAGAAACTGGTCAAACTTGATTTCTTGCATGGGTTTTCTAATTTGTGTAGAATGTCCTCCCCAAAAATAACGCCTGTTTAATCTTTTGCCATAGTGCTCTGTTTAATTTCATCAGGGTATGTAATTCACAGTTTTCAAAGCATTAATGAATCTGCTGAGTGGTGAGATGTTCAAACAGGATAGTAGGAGAAGGTTTAGGGACACTACAAATCTGTGTTTGTAGTGTCCCTAAACTGTCTGTGTCAGTTTGTCTCTCATGCTGAAGTAGCAGAGGTTGTGATTTCTCTGTAGGCAGGTATCTGTTAATAGAGCATGAATCTCTTTGGTTTCACTGGAGTTGGAATTTCATTAGTGAAAGCAAGTATTTTGCAATTTATTCCTTAGTTTAGACTTCAGTGAGTCTTTGGTTGCATGAGGTCTTGTATTTTTGAGTTAATACTTCTTGCAGCTTGAAGTGCAGGTCAGATGGTAGGTCATTAATGGAAGGAGAGGAGAATCTGAAGGAAATTACCCTGAGGAGCTGTTATACTGAACTTTTGTATTTAGTCCATGAATGCTAAGTGTGAGTAAATATGTAAATGTTAATGAAGTGTTTCCTTGAAGAGAGGGATTATGGTTTTTCTTTTTGAGCTTTAGAAGCAAAATTTTAATTGATACTGCATTTCTTCTCTTTGCTGCCATAAGGTTTTGACTGAATGATGCCTGGAGACACATCATTGTTTGCATTGTTAAATCACCTGTTGTTCCTCTGCAAACAGTGTGTTGTGCAGAATTCAGAAAATACATGTCTGCATAGTATTTGAGGGCATGATCAAGCTTGATATCTTTAATTGTAAACTTTAATGAATTTCTAGTTGAACATTCATCCTCTCTTCAGTACCTAGAAACTCCTCACCCCTTTGAAAATGGCAGTAAATTTGCATGCAAGCGTGTTCTATTAATTGCTGTTTGACTCATCTATCATGGGCTAAGCCTTATATTCACACAGCTTAGACTTTCAAGCCAATTTCTGGATTTAATTTAAATATTTAATGTCAAAACCCTAGGATGAAAGAGAGGAAAAATGTTTTTTATGCTTATTGATCACCTGTTTCAGTAGCAGCGACCCATAGAGGAAACTTCCAATGTTATAAAAGCAGAATTCAAACAGTTTTCCCTCTGAAGAGTATCACTGTGCATGCAGTAACGTTCACAGGTACCAAAACTCTGCATGTAATAAGGTCTGTGGGTACCAGAACTCTGGTAGAGGTATCTTAAGTAGGTTTTCCATGATACTTAACACTTCACAGTTTCAAGGTAGGCACTGAATGTTGAATCTGATTTTGCTTTGGTTACTTGTTGGATAAAATGTTGGATTTTCTTTAAAATTGGAAAGAAACTCACCCAGAACTGTGTGCTTTGTATGAAAAGCTGGTTTCCTTAGTCAACCTCCTTCTAAGGAAACTTTATGCAAAATTACTTTGTTATTTTGTATACGCAGATGAGTTTGCATAAGAATTCTTTTGATAATCAACAAAGAAGATTTTGTGTTTCATTTTTATCATTAATCTGGAGCCTGAAAAGGCTAATATGCCTGGCCTACATGTTCACTTGCTTGTCCTACCTTGGACCCTTCTTTAGTGTTTGTAAGCGGCGATTTTGTGTTTTATTATGTCTGTATTAGCAAGTAGTGTGAATTAGAAAGTGGTGAATCTGGAGGACGAAGTAGTTCTCAGCATCTTACATCCACATTAACCCCTTTCCAGAATGGGGTGGTTTGGTTTGGTTTGGTTATGGGTGTTTTGTTTGTCTGGGTTTTTTGGTCAGATTAGCTGTAGTCAAGACCTATGGACGAATACCATTTGTGTCAGAATGCACTAGGTGAATTCCTGGTTTGAGGCATCTTTGAGTTTGCTTAAATCAAAAAAGGAATCCAATTTGTTTTCTCCAATAGCACTCCATGGTGCAGAGAAAGTGCTAAGTAGCATGTAAATTGTGCATTACATGAAATTAAGGATAAAATGAGATCATTTTAAGAAAGAGAATGAGATTTATTTAAATAAATAGGGAAGTAAAAGCTATCAATGTTCTTGGAGAAAGTATTCTAGTATGGATGTATTCAGACTTTTTTCTTTGAAAATTATTAGACTACTTTATATGCACACTTTTCTGATGCCAATTTTCGTCCTGTCATCAAGATGTAAATGAATGTGGTTCCTTCAAGGAGAAATAGGTCTCAAACTAGTAGCATAAATTGAAAATAAAGTAATACACAGAATGAAAAGTTTGGATTTAATTTGTGCAGTGGAGAAATCTTCAAAGAATAGCAGGCAAACTATATTGCTGGTTGTGCCAGTTGTACAAAGTCAGTAATTGACTAAGAGTGTTGTGGGACATGGAGCTAAGAAGAATGAATAGAGCTACTTTTTGTTGACTTAATTTATTTTTATTTCCAGAGTCCCTGAGGTGAAATATTGACCTCTCTTCCAGCACTGCAATACCCTCCACAGTCATCCTTATGATTCAGCATGTGTGCTAAGCTGTTAAGAGAGGAGATGAGTAAGGCAGCTAAGGTCTAGCAGTAACAGAGGATACACGGAAAAATTACTATGATGATGACAAGCTGATTATTCATTTTCAACAGAATTGTAGATGATTGGGACTGAAATTTGGGACTTAAAGATGTTTTTATTAGTTCCATTTCTTTCTTTTCTTTTGTCCTTTATCAGGACACACAGGCAGTATGTACTAAAAGGTACACCTGTAATACCATGATTACAATATCAGAATAAAAAGAAATTTGGGACTTAAAAATGTTTTTGTTAGTTCCATTTTTTCTAGATTTTTAACTATTTTTAAACAATCAGGTAACAAGTACCAAAATGGCAGTTTTTTCTCTTGGCTTGGTCTGAATATCATGACCTTATTTTTTGGTTATGAAGCTGTTAATCAATTTTTCCAAGTCCTTAGGCTTGATGAAATTATTTTACATATTCTGCTTTAAAGTGTACAATGATCCTGACAAAAAAAAAAAACAAGAAAAAATCTATCAATATTCTCTTTATGAAAGAGAGATTTCACAGTAGCATTAACTTATCTTTGTCTGGTTCACCAAGTATGCCTACATTTGTTTGTTGTATGGCTTTACTATTTCGTGCTTCAGATTGTGAGTATCTAGGATTTAGCCTCTTTTCCATGTTCTGTTTATTCACTGTTAATTATTTTTCAAGCTGAGTTGCTTGAGAACAAGAAAAATTTAGCTTCCATTACCCTCTATTGCAAATGAAGGACAGACTTTCCTATTGCATGTAGTCTGCTTGTGATTGTAAGATGCTCTAGTAAGGGAACTTTTTAATGTGTTCTGATGTTAATGCTTTCTTGTTAATGCTTTTCTTTACAGACATATTTTTGATTTGATGTTAAATATGAAGCACAAAATATAATTTTGGTTTCTAGTTTACTTTTGTATTTAAATTACACAATACAAATACGTAGAAGTACTTAAAGGCCCTTAATAAGCTGTGACTATGTAAAAAATATACTTGTAGCTATAACAAAAGAAAAATTATCGCAGATGAAGAACATATAAAATCTTACAAGTATGACTACTTTTTGCATTTCTGGAATTGTTATCAGAAATACAGAATGCAAGTGTCTAACTACAAAGTATTTGATTGGTCTAAAATATTGATGCAGTAATGCTTATGAATGTGCATGTTATATTGTTAATAACAGAATTGACAACTATCTTTTGAGAGAGAACAATCTTAACATTACCTATTATTTATTAATTGCTACCTATAAATACGTAAATACAAGTTTATATATATATATATATATAATGACATTTGTGCATCAGTAATTGGTCATCTTTCAGTTATGCTGTTGCGTATTTCTAATTAGCTGTAACATCTTTCTCTTGCTATCTGCAGAAGTATTATCAAAGATTAGAGAAACCCCAAAATGCAGTGTAAAGCTCTCTGTCAAAAGAATGGCTATGAACACTTTGCTCCTCATTGTCTCTTGAGATGACTTTTCACCAATAGATAAAATTTCTTTCAAGTCTTGTTATAATCATGATGAGGATTTTCTTATTTCAGAGATGGTATTACAGATCCAAGCAATGTTAGGAAACAATAGTTTTCAATATTTTTTTCCTGAAAGTGATCTGCTGTCTTGTATTCAGTATGGGAGTGAACACCAGGCCTCTCTGTGAGTTTAATTCTTCATCTTTAAGACAAAGTTTTTCTTTCTTAATCTACAGGCATTCTTTCAGCCTCATTGCTTGGGCTTCTATTCACAATCAAAGTGTTAGGACTTCAACTGAATCTTAGTCTGAAAAACAAGTCTTGAAAGACTCACTGTGAAAAGGAGAGCATCCAGTGCCAGCCTTCAAGAAGAAACACCAAAATTACTGTTAATTCCTTATGTTAAATCATTCCATCAGCTGGCCTTCTACTGTCGGGCCAGCCAGCAGCTACATCTCTCCTTACATGTTCTCCTTACGTCTTGTATGGTGTCTGCTATGGTATCTCTACTCTTCGTAGCAGTAGTCATGCATTTTACCCGTTTTGTTTGTTTTGGCAGGCAGGCCTATCACTTTGCTTTTAGATGTTCTCATAACATTCTTCTGTCTTAGAATGTTCTCATAACATTCTTCTGTCTTTGTGTTTTTCTTAACTTTTTCTCCCCTCAGGGTGTCCTATCCCCTATACATGAAGAATGGAATTGCGGGATGAGAGCAGTGTTGGTAATTGCACAGGTCAAATGCAGCTGATTTTAGGTTTAAGCATTTCTTGCTTTTCAGTAACATATCTGAAAGCTTTTAGGTGACTGTTATTCAAAGCTGCAGAATCAGCCCACTTGAGAAGGTGCATCTATTTGGGTATCTAGTTACACTGAAATCTGTAAAACACCTTAATGAAGCTAAAGCTAAAATTTGTTACAAAGATAGTATCTTCAGATTTAACTGCTATTTAATGTTGGAAAGTCTTATTCATGTACCAAAATCATACAGGCATTTCTCTGTATGACCAAAGCTCAGAAATACATAATTTCTAAATGTGTGGTTTTGTTTTAGTTTTGCAGAGCTTTGGTTTACTTTCTTAAATCTTTCTTTGTGGCATGCCTTTGTATACTATGTATGATTTATTTAAAGTTTGTGCAAAGCTGATTAATTTCTTGATTTTTTAAAATTATTTTCATTCCATTTTTTAGTGCATATAAAAACCTATAAAAGCTATCTAGAATAAAATTTATGTATTTTCTGTTACCTAGCTCTATTTGCTATTACTTTGTATTATTGAGACAGAAAGTGTTTTCACAATAACATTTGAAGATTTGTAATTAGTTTCTTCATTTTCACCCTTATACTTAGTTAAAACACTGCCATTAATATTGCTTTCTCATAGTTACGTCCTTCAGTATTCAAGTTTCCTAAAAATCCATGGAAAAAGAACAAATATTACAGATTGGGATGATTTATTTGAAAAATGACTGTTGTCTTTGACTTACCTACAGAAGTTTGTGTTTTCACCTACCTACTTGTTTTAGTTTAAAGTAGCTATTATTACATGTTAAACAAGTTTTGTGTGGACATATTACGCACCAGAAGATATTAAAGAACTGCTACTTAAGCAACTGATGGCTCAATTGAGAGGATCAAATTTACCAGGACAAACAGACAGTATCTACTACCAGATACACCTGCAATAACATGCTTACAATAGCAGAGAAAAAGATTTTAAAACTCTGCCATCTATACAGTGATCCATGATACTGTTTTCTTGAAAAATGTGATGATATTTAAAGATGGACCAGAAGTATTCCTGTCCTTTTGTGCAGTAAATGCCAACTTAATGTTTCAGCAATAGCCTTGTTTGCATATGGATTTTACAAAAATCCATTGAAGATTATTTGAAAACCAGCTCATTAGAATGACAGATTGCTTACCAAATTTTGTTTTCTTGTCAACTAATATTGGTTACATTCAATTAAACAAGGTTGTATTTCTAAAAACATTATCTCAGTCTGCAGCTGAGTGCCTTGCCTATATCTGCAAATCAGATTCCTAATTTCTAGATCTAGTTGGAAAATTAGGCTGTGAATGTTTCTAAAATTTCTCCTTTTCATGCAGCTTTCACAGTTTCACTACCTCTGTTCCACTATATACATTGTTTGAGTGCCAACACTGCAGATTATTAAGTGAGGGTGAGGGAAAGGCTTTAAACAAAAGCAATTGTCAGCTTTCTGTCATGGTGTGTTTGACAAGCTGTCTCTTGGCCACAGGCCATTTGGTTGTAATGGTGCTGACTGTTCTGAGGAACCAGCACAACATGTGGCCGCATGAAGCAATAGCTCCATGTCATTTGGTCAGGTCAATAAAGCGAAGGTTTGGGGTGTACTAATCCCAGTTCTGACATGATCTTGCTAGTTGATTAAGATTCTTAAACTTTCTATGCTAATTTGTCATCCCACAAAACAAGAAACTGCTATGTACTAATTTGATTTGAGTGTTGGAAAAAGTGATTAGTCAGTGTTTACGAAAAATTACAACAGAATTATTTATGAGTATAATTAAAGACAAATCATGTAATAAAGAGCATATGTATGGTAAAAAGGTGAAGTAAAAATGTAGACAAAAAATGAAGTGGAGTTGTGAAATGAACCTTATTCAGGCCAAGACAAGAACTGAGAATTAGATTGTACATTGGGTGTACATTTTGCCATGCAAAAGAAGGGAACAAAGATGCTGCATTTGAAGGAGGGAGAATCTAAGGAACTTGGAGAGGGAAGACTTATGTTTCCTCCTTGCAGCAAAAAAGGAGGAGAAGTAAATTTCTTTTTTAAAGTTATTTAAAAATATAGTTTATGGCTTTCTGAAATTTGTGTTCCATCCATTAGTAACACATAATCCTTGACCAAAGCTGCCTGGCTTTGAGTATGTGAGATTTGCATTGATTAGGAAAATGCATGCTAAGACCATAAATAAAATAAGATCAGAATAATATTTTAATGTTCAGATGCTTTGACTTGCTTCTTGGTGACCTTTCTTGCAGTACTTCTTAGTCCTTAACCATGGTAGAAATTATTTCAGGTAGTCAGCAGGGTATTTAGGTCTTGGTTTTCATGTACGATGTATATTAATGCATGTTCTGCTTAAATGGCAGATTTATTCCAAAACCTCTTGGGTGTTGTGTAATTTTATTCTTGAAATGTCTTTAAAGATGTTGAGGTTAATTACTCTGAATTCTTTTCTATGCAGAAGTTTCTGCTCTGAAATTTCTTGTATCAGTATGCTGGGCTTACTAATGTCCATTGAAAGCAAAACTGATCCTAGTCTAACTGTTACTGTGCTTGCAGACCTTTATTCAGTGATTTAGAATTTAGCTAATTGAGATTCTTTAATTTTTTGACATTACTTTTAAAAGATAATCTTGGCTAGTGAGTGCTCTTTTGCTCTTGCAATAAAATTTAAATTAGTGTTTCCCTTTCCTGAATTATTTGGGAGTATTGGTAGTTTCCTTTGCTTTTAAATATAACAGTGCCATATGAATTATAATGTCATTGTACTGTGACAGTGTCTAGTCTTTCTAAAACTCTGCAGTGGGGCGTGAGCAGGTGTACTACTTGTGTACTACTCATCTGCTTACATGCTTAGTTTATACATTATTTATTAGACTTATAGGCATGAAATTAAAAAATTGAATTAATAATGTGACGTTGATGTAAAGCAGAAGTTGCTTATTTATATATGACAGGCAATTAGGAAAAAAACACTCTCAGTTTAGTTGAATGCATTTTTGCTTGCTTTCAGACCCAGTACAACCTCATGAATAAATCTTTGACACCAGGTTACTAGGTTTGTATTTTGATTAGAAACAACTCAGAGGTGAGGTAAGTTTGTTAACTTATATGCAGTGGACACAGGAAAATGTGAAGGTGACCCAGTTATGTGGCTTCAGCAGCTCCTGCTCTGTTTCCTCCTGCAAATCAGGTGCTTGTCAGCATCCCCTGTTAGCACAGGCGTGGTCATCCAGCGCACAGCCAGCACAGGAACCATGCTTGAATGACCTGTGAGTCACACACAGCTCAGGAGCGTCACCTTTTTTTTTCTATTTCTTGCACATTTTTATAATGAGTTTCATTGATTGGGAAAGTCTTTGTGTGCTGAACTCACTGAATAGTAGATCAGGGTTGTTTTGATCTTTGAAATATCATCATTGCAAGGAAGTAAGACTATGTAGAGAATGCAGTTGGGTGAGTATCAATGCTGCTCAGTGCTGTGGAATCACTGCACATGTAAGGATGGTTCACATGAAGGGTGTCAACAGTTAAACTTCATGGTCTAAATTTTCTGAATTTCTTACTGTACACTTACAGTTCCTTTAACCATTAAAATGAAAATAAATGAAAACTTGTTTTGCTGCATTTGAAGTGTTCAGAAATAGACAGGGAGAGGAATGGTAGGAGGAAACCTAGTCATGCTTACAGCATATTATCTGCCTTAATGCTGCAGGTTGAAACTGGCTCATAGTGACAAAGAAAACAAAAATGTTTTATTTGTATTTTGATGCATTTCTTTTTGTAGCTTTTTGAAAGAAGACACCATTGCACTGCTACCAAAAACAAACAAAAAAAAAAAAAAGGCAGCATGTAGATCTAAGTGTTTCTCTTACTAATAGAATATAACTTTTTAAAGAAGGCATGTGTTTCTGTGGCCTAAACTCTACAAAAACACTTTTTTTTCTTGAAATTCCAGTAGTTCTAAGCTGCTGGGCATTGTATAAATAATCATTCAAACACATTTGTTGATGGTTTGCCAAAACTTTGAAGTGAAGTAATTTTTCTCAGAAGTTAGAAAACTTTAATACAAAACTATAATTTAAAGGAAAAATTTTCTAGTGATTATTATGTAGAAACTATTTTATTTCTTTATTTCTTTTAAAATTATTACCTTAGAAAAAAAAGGATAGATACTATTTATATAAGTGCTTCCAAACATCTGCAGTTCAAAGTACATAATTCACAGTGACACCAAAGGTTGGTTTGTGTTTTGACTGGATGACTTTGGTATTATTTTTGTCTGCAAAGGAAAGAGTGTATAGCATCCAAATGGTGCAAGATGTTTGCCTCTCCAGAAATTGTGATGAATTTGGGACAAGGGGCAGACTGTTAAAAAAAATATATTGAGGGGAGGGGGAAGAAGGGCAGTCAGAGTAAGAAGGCTTGCGTTCTACTTGGCATATTTGAGCTGGGAGCCAGTCTGAAGTACAGATCATTATAAACAAAGTAAGAAAAGGTGAACAAAACAACTGACTAAGAGAAAAATCAGTTGGATTGGTTTTGTTTTTTTCACATGCTTATTTATTGCATTTAGGTTTCCACAGGTGAAGACTTCAAAATATAACAGGTGAAAAAAAAAGTAGCTTTGTTTCTTCATCTTTTTCATATTTTGTGTCTGGATTAATTATTTGTACTTCACTTGTTCACTGCAATGAACATGTGTTAACTAATTTCAAAACATAGATGCACTTAATCACTGCAGGAAGTATTGTGCTGTGTAGTAGTAGGATCTCAGTACCCCATAAACTTATCTTTCAGTGGTATTGATGCATTTTCCATCAATGTATGGTGTGTCACTTACTTTGCTCATGAACATTTTACTTAAAATGCGTAAAGGAAAAAAATGCATGTGGGAAAATAGTTCTGCTATTCAGATGGACTCTGACTTTCCCAGAATTTGGAGAACCTAAGCCATTTTCCCCAGTTATTCAGTAGGAGCTACGTTATTTTTATTTCACACTACTTCAGTAATTGAGAATTGCAGTTGAGCAAGGTCTTAGTGCATTGAAGTCCACAGAATGTGGCAGAGTGCTCAGTGTTTGAAGTGAAGGCACAGATATGCAATCAAGTCATTATGCACTGGCTGACCCAGAGTGAATGACTTAGCACTCACTTTTGATTTTTGTGTGACTTGAATAAAAATATGTTACCTTAAGTTTAATGACAGAATTAAGCTATTTGTGGGAGACTGTGATTATGTGTTTTTAACCTAGGGAGGCCTCCTGTGACTGACTAGTGCGATCTGGTTGGACCAAAGATCCACCTGCCTCACCAGCCTGACCTCACTCAGGTCAGCATGGGAACAAGCATGTTACAGTGCCTCCATCTAGGCACTGTGGCTTTTTTCAGAAAGCTCCTCAAGTGTACTCTTGTGTGTTTTATGCCAGTGATGATTTTCAAGTTTGTAAGCACTGCAAGTTTTGATAAGGATTTTAGATAAACAAATGTATTCTAATGAAATATTATCTTTCCCATGTACTAATTGAATAAGACAATCAAATAATATTCAGAACTAAGGAAAGAACTTAGTGTAGAATTTTGCCTCATATCAGTACATTTGTTTCATTAGACTTTGACCCCCATACCTTTAATAACAGAGACAAATCAATTCCTTTCCTTTTTCCCTAGCATATAAATGGCATAATGTGTTGACTTTTTTTCTCCTAGCATATTGCCATAAGTTCAGGAGAGGTTAGTTTGGATTCCTTTTAATGAAAGGCAATGAAAAATATTATATGCCATACAGTAATATTAAAATCAAATATAGATGTAACAGGATTAAATAGCCACCAGGACTGCATTTATAGTAAGGAAGTGTTATGATTTTCTGTTATATTCAGGTTTAGCTGTTGCTTCCTGAGCCAGGTAGGGTCACAGTACCCTTTCCTGGGTCAAATCTGTGCTGAAATACAAAATGAGAAATTCATCTGCAATTACCATCCTAGTTCAGTAAGATGAAGGCAAGGGACCCTGTTGTAGCAAAATTTGAACATTTTGAAAGCAGCCTGATTGACCTAAGATGTGCAGAGTTAAACAGGCTTTTGCATGAGACCTCTGGGGATAGGTGTCTTCATACAAACTACACAGGGGACCACATGGGTGGGGACAGGAGGCCCCTCTGCTCGATGTTTTGCTTTGCTGTATTCCATCTTTGTCCCTACTAACATTATTTCTCCAATGGCTTGCAGGTTTTTCTTTACTTTTGTGTAATGTCTGAACCTTTTACTTTGAGAACACCTCACTGAAGGATCACGTTAAATAACGATCAAAAAATAACTCATCAATCTGTGTAGATGTGGCAGGCACTGTAACACTGTGTTAACATGTTACAGGTACAAGTTGAAGAAGAAAATGCTGAAAAGCTGACAGCATGTTAAAGATGATTTGTTTATACAAGTGCTAAAGTTATGTTTGATATGTTAATGCAACCTCATTTTCTAGTAAAGGCCAAACACTATTAAGTGGTTATTTGCATTGATTTTTCTATCTTCTGAAATACTTGATTCAAGGTAAACCATCTTTACTCCTTTTGTATAACTGGAGCTGAGGCTGTCTTTTAACAGTGGCTTTCTGGGTGAGCATCATGGATTTTCCTCTGTGATTTCTCCTGGTCCATTTCTTAACCTCTCTATCAGTGTCCGTTTTAGCAGATGCTCCTTTTTCAATTTGTCTGGATTTTCCCTTTGGTGTTCCAACACTACTCCCACCTGGGGAGTCACTGAAAGGGGTCAGCACCCACTGCAGCTTGAACCAGTGCCTCTCACAAACATCCTCATTCTGCTGAATCATATTACCTGATGCTCATTAAAAAAGACTCAACAGTAGCCTAATCATTTGCATTTTAAGATGGGAGGGAAGGATATGTTTACTTGCTGTCTATCCTTGTTTTCCTGGCTGAATCTCCTCTTATCCTTTTGGTATGTTACCTGCCTTGCTTTTCATTTTGTATCTTAGCTGCTTGTGATATATCCTATGCTGAGTACAGAGGCATTTGTTTCAAGAGACTGCGTGCATTTACAAGAGTTGCATGGTGGAAATACAGGTAAAGAGAAGATTGAGGCCCTGTTACTGGGAATGATGTTGTACTGACACTGTCAGCTGGGCAGTGATGGTTGCTCAAGGAACACTTGGAGTAGGTTTAATGGGGTTCACTGTCTGTCAAGTACATTATCACCTGATTCAGGCTAGCTAAGGAGACTTTTTGGGGGAAATACTTTCAGAGAAGAGAACAGATGAGTTGGTTTGAAAGAAGAGAGGAAACTTTTGTCAGGATTGATTTTGAGGGTGGGTTTTTTGTGCCTTCAGTTGTCTATATTGCCTCTCCAGCTACAGAACTGTGAATGCACACAGATTAGACCACACAGTAAAGTTAATTCTTAGTGAGTTGTTTGTGTGATACCTTTATAAAATTATGTTCCCATTTCTGAGGCTTTAATATCCTTTACTCGGCAAGATCATCAGTGTTCTGATCAAGTTCTGATCAAGACATTTTCTCATTGAGATGTGTCCACACTGCTCCTGTATTCCTTGATGTACTCAAAGTACCTGAGGTACAGAAGCAGTTTTCTCAATTGATAGCCCGAGTTTCATAACACGTTGAACTCATGGGAATTTGCATTTAGGGGCACAATTAAACCTCAGATCCGATGTTTAGGTAACCTGTGTTGGACAAAATATATTGTCTGTTTGAAGTTTTCCCAAGTGTGAGTTTTTGCAAGTTTGAGATAACAGAATTTAGACATAGTATTTCAAATTAAACACTTCCTTTAGCTTTCAGCTTTTTTAAAAAGATATATCCAACATTTCCTTTTTGTCAGTACCAAGTTGGATGATGTCTTCTCTTCATGGTGCTCCAAAAAGTATTTTTATATATGTTTTTAGAAGGAAATTCAGTTTCTTACTTGCAGCTGTTGGCATTTTAGAGGCCTAGAGTGAACCAATAAAAACACATGTTCTTTTAAGAACATCTATTTTTACTGGACCTTGCTAACAACTAGTGACACAGAATTCAAAAAATGTTGGCTCTAATGAATAGAAGGGCTGCATTGTTTTAAATTCTATTTTTAAAACTTTTTTTTACAGCAAGGTTACACTAAAATTTCACATGCTTCTGCTCTTATGAAAAGGAGTGCTTGCCTTTAGAATGCTGATTTATTATTTTCAAAGTAGCTCAGATATCAAAACTGTAAAGTATAAAATTTTATTGAGACATACACAGTGTTGCTGTTTAAGACTATTATATAATGCTTTCACAAAAAGGGTAATTGAAGATTTTACTTCCTAAACATCCAAGAATAAATCAGAATATCTTCTGTTAATGCATTGTTTCCAACATAGTAAAACACTTAGGTGCAAAGGTCAAATTAGATCACCATTTCTTTCAATGATGTCCCAAACTGAATTCAAGCAGTATACTAGTTGAAAATGCCACGGCTTTTTTTTTTTTTTTTTTCAGACATCAACACTCTCAGTAGAAATGAAATGAAAGAGGAATTACAAAATATTCCCAAGTTTGATGTAAATGTAATCATACCAAGGTTGACTTGATAGGGAGGTTTATCCATTTGAGTTACCCGTGTTGCATCTTTACTGTACTTGTTCTGTGTTCTGCGAGATCCTTGAGTCCCACTGCTGCTCTTTATTTCACTCCTCTCTTCACAGGACTGAAGTGGAGAACAGAATTAAGATTGCACCCATGCTCTCAGTGGTACAATCTGCTCTGTACACCAAGATCTTTTCTCATGTATTCATGTTGTTAGGTTTTGCTTTTACCATAATTTCACATGCCTTTTGGAGTCAAGAGAATAACACGATTATAAATTCATGTTTTAAAGATAAATTGAGATTTTAGTCTTTCAAATAGTATTTACTCTACATAAACTTGTGTTGCTGTCAAGTTGTGGATTCCAAAAGACTGTTTTGAAGAAGAATGTTGGCAAAGCAGAAAAGTGAGTGTCCTGGTGATCGTACATGATGTAATGTATAGTGCCTGCAGTGGTTGATTGATTTTTTTTTAATGGTGTTTAGATCACATAAGCCAAGGAAAAAAATGTTGGTAGAGAAAAAACCCCATAATCTGTGTTTAGTTCTTCAATAGTTTTAGCAGCACCCTCATGTCTGCAAACACATAGTTTTCATGCTGGACATGGAAAAAGAGTTACATCTGGGATTCTGTGATTTGTGATTTTGTGTGTGTGTGTGTGTGTGTGAGTAATAACACAGACGTTAAATAAATTGAGTATGTGAAAATACTTACAATCAATTGTATCTTAATATTTTTTCTGTATTACCCTATCTGTGGGAAAATGTATTTTTTCTTGCAATAAAATGAAACTTAAGAACATTAAGTGCATTAAGTATGTTAAAAAGTTTACAACAGACATTGAGAGAATGTACTAGGCCAGAAAAATTCACTGCCTTTAAAACAGGCAATCCTATTAGAAATAAGCTGAGATTTCTAACAGAAGTTATGAAATATAACAGATATGTTAATGGAATTTTTAATAGTACTTTTGGGCTCCGACAAATGTTTAAAATTTATTCAAATAGAGGATTGGATCATCCTGGTTTATATACTATACTGGATACCTGATGAGCAGTATATTTTTAGGCCTTATTTTGTGTTTAAGAATTGTATGTATTAGCATGTCTTTAAATTTCTGTCTCAAGATCCTGCAGCATTCATTATTTTACTTAGACCTCATTTGTAATTTTTTCACTTCTCAAGCTTTCTGTTTCATGGTTTTTCTTTTTTCAGAGTTTACATGAGCAGGCTTCATTGTCCCATATACTGAATTGCTCAGGATTAGGGTGCATATATATGATGGGAAGCTCAGTTCTATGTTGTCCACAATCACCAAGACACCACGAGAGACTGACATTTCCAGGACTTTTGAGACAGCAATGCTTACATGCATTATAGCACAATTCTTATTCTTTTTATGTGCTAGTGTTTTCAGAAAGTATGTATTAAAATATGTTTTATCAATTAATTGTCTTTAATTCCCACAGTATGCTAACTGTGGGCTTTGGTGATCATATTCAAACTACTAGCTTGTAATATGTTTTTGTAAAATGCTTCTCCTGGTACTCTGCTTTTCCCTAGTTCTAACAGTTATTCCCATATGTCTTCTTGGTACTTTGTCCGCTTTCTTCTTTTTTTTTTTTTTTTTTTTTTTGTAGATCAGGGTTTTTGTAAGGCAAAGAACTGTCTGCAGACAACTAATTGACAACTTTCAAACCAAGGAATTGTCAAGACCTTTTATAGTTAACATTAAAAAGAGCAAAATATAATTTGGTTTTTACTTGCAGATTTTTAATCATTAAAATAAATGCTCAGCAGACAGCAGTAAGTCTACATGAGTAGGCACACAAGCAAGTGCTAATTTTCTCATTTTTTGTCATTAAGGTAAATATTTAAAGAAAACAATCTTGGAGAATTAGTGTAACCTCTTAGTATGAAAAATACAAATCTAAAAATTTCATCTATATTTTCTAATAAAAGGCTGGATCCTTGATTTGGGAGGAGGGTCTATCATTTGCTTGCATTTCAAAAAGGATCAATTCTTTCCTTTACATCTACTTACTTAATACATAAAAGCCAAAATCTAGCCATATATTGGCATAACTAGGAGCAGAAATTCAATCCAACATTCTAAAAAATATCTTATCTGATACATAGTGGTTTTGGCATACTTTTGGACCAGAAAGAAACTGAATAATTAAAAATGTAGCTTTAGTACTGTCTGGGATTGTAACTTGCTTTTGTCTAATGCTTTCACTACTGCAGAAATGGTGATGGGGTTATTTACGGTAAGTCTTTTGGCTTGTTGAAAAAAAATATGCCCACACTCCTCTCCTTAATGGGATTCTTTCCTCGTTGCAGTGCAAACGGCTGGAGCAGGAGCTTCATCATCTGAAAGAGCAGAACCAGACTTCAGCAAACAACACGAGACATATGACTGCTGAAAACAATCAAGAACGTGCTCTGAAGGTAAATCTCCATTTCTTCTTGCAGGCAAATTAAGGTTGTAAGCCCCTGGTGCCAGCTTTCTGGGCTGCATATATCAGTTGTGTACATTTCGGCAGAAGTGAGCTATGGTGTTTGCCAACAACTGCTTCTTTAAACACAGATACAGCACCCTTCTGTTATGGTTTTATTTTATTTTGCGTTTGAAAGCAACAAGAAAAACATAACATACCCTCCAAATTATTGGGCTGGTAATTAACACTAAATTCTTGAGATCTGTCCTTGCATTGTATAAGGTGAAGAAAACTGCAATTATTTGCCTCATGGTACCTTTGCAAAACTAATATTTTAAAGCATGGCTGTTTGATCTGCTCCCTGCAGTGTGTGCTATATTAATAACATTGTTGACCGATACTACTAGTGACCACATAGTTGATACTACTATTTGCAAAAGGGTAGCTACTTGGAATTGGGAGGAGGAATAATAAGTCTTGTCAATAAGAATAAAAATGAGCAGAGAGGCGGGAGAGGGTCAGAGAAAGGACAGTGTAAAGTGACGGGTTATTGCTGCTTTGAGAAAGGGAAATTGTAATGTCAGTGGAATTGATAGCTACATAGCCTGCAATCTCACTGCTAGCCAGGATGAGAGACTATGCCAGGTAAGATGTGCAAGCATTGTGCACACCTCTTCAGCCACTTTATTCTTTAAAATCTCTCTTATCAGTAGTGGAGATACAATACAAATACAGAAGTTATTCTGTTTATACTGTGTTGTCGTTTTAAAACTGTTTTATTTAGACAGTGAGATCCAAAGGTATCTCACTTACAGATAGATTTTTCTCTGCCTCCTTTTTTCTATTTTTTTTTAATTTATTTGGGAAACATCATTATACATGCAACAACATGACTGAAGCAAAGTATAAGTTAAATCCTTGTGTAGTTTGACATTTCTCACTAAGAAAAACAGTAACTATAATAATAATAAATTGAGAAAGGCTGTGTGCCACACAAATGCTATATATTCCATGGGTTTATAATTGCCATCAAAATCTACAGTGAATATTACAAAATCAGGTGTGCAATCAGATTACTAGAAATGTAGATCATAAACATTCAGGGGCTGTTTCTGACTGCAATAACAGCATTATTTTAAATCTGGTGTCACCAAAAGTGCTTGCCAAGCATGCTACTTATTGAACATAGTATTGTTTTTCATTAATTGCAAGCTGACTTGTTTTTTCTGTGTCATTGAAAATACTGTGCAGAGAGCCTTTCTGCTAGAAAAAAGTTTTATTTAAGCTATGCTTTTTGCATTTAATATTGTCTGACATAACACTTACAGAATAATTATATTTTCAGAGCAAGAAGTGATTTGATAGTTCAGAGCGTTACTAGGATTTCATTCTAAGCCTGATATTGCTCTCCCAGCACCTAATCTTTAAAGAATTTCATTTCTGACTGTCTCAGGAATTTTTTTTTTTCAAAGTTAAAGGTTAATTGATCATAGTCTCTTAGAGATGAGAGTCTGGGGAGGAAAAAACCTCT
The DNA here is from genome assembly GCA_024865655.1 of Emberiza elegans. Lineage (NCBI taxonomy): Eukaryota > Metazoa > Chordata > Aves > Passeriformes > Fringillidae > Emberiza > Emberiza elegans. Next base: position 50,769,076 of record JALJVW010000139.1, on the reverse strand, counting down.
TTTCAATTTTTTTAAAGTTGAACTTTTTGAATATTGTAGCTCCGTAGAGTTAGTCTCAGTTCAAATTACTGTTGCCTACAGTGTGGACAGGTCCTTTGGAATATTTTTTAATGGGCCAGGTTGTATTCTTGACCTCGAAAATTTTAAAATGCCCCAATGAAATATTGCCAGTGGTAGTTAGCTTTGATATACAGCACATGAGCATGCATCCTAACCTCATGTAAATGAAAAGCTTATCACCGACTTTTAGTGTAGCCACAGCCTGGAAAACTGATGTCCAGTAAGGAGAGAAGTTAGGTCAGTGACTCACTTAGGAGTGGGTTTGGTCAGGGCTCTGGGGCTGGCTGCAGATGGCTGGGGTGCTCCTGCTGCTGTCATCAGCACAGCTCCCACAGAAAGAAACAGCCAGCCAGAGGCTGTGATATGTCACACGCTGCCCCTGTGAAACCCTCGTGTTCTTGGCTGTCACCTCCTGCCTCTTGTATGCACTCAGTAGCTCTTGCAAGGCTGCACACAGAGTGCAGGTACAGACCCAAGCATCCCGTCCTGTCCCCTCTCCACTGCACAGCACCTTCTGGACATTTGTCCATTTTTAGAGAAATGGGTCACGTTATTTGTTTCTGTGGTACAGGGTAAATATCAACTCAGCTTTTATTGTCACCATAATCCAAGGAATTGCTTTTATTTTAACCACCTCCACATGCAAACTGGGAAACTGTGCTATGTGTTATTAACCTGTCCAGCAGAAGGAATCCAGGTGTTTCTTCTGAGTCTGTCCAGGAAAGTTTGTATCAAGAAAGTTTTTTTAAAAAAACCTGTCATTTTCCTTATTCTCTTACACTTAATGAACATTGAGGCAATCTGTTGATTCAGTTTGGCAAAAGATGTATCCTCTGGATGAGGAGTTTGATCTGCTTCAGATTTTCTTAAGGGAGTAACCGAAGTGTAAACATCAGTTGTGGTGCAGGGATATTTGCAATCTTAGCTGGATAAAAATAAAGTAATCAGGATCAGCTAGATTAGGGATGGTGTGAAAGTTTGTGATAAAAGATGAGATCATTACTTCTATGGGACCCTGACATACACTTAAGAACAAATCCCAATGGCTATTGTTTCTTTTTTACTTTTTAAAATCATTTCACAGTAGAGAGTTGCTTGGAAGGAAAACAGTGTAAGAGCAATCCACAAGCAACCAATTTCAGTCCACTTATGTTGGGGTCTATTAGGTAAAATAATCTGCAAGCTTTCAGATTTATTTTTCAGTAAATCAGCTCACAGGGCTGTGCCCCCTTCTTTGAGACAGTAGCCATCCATAGTCAGGAGGGAGGCAAAGAGGCAGGGAGACACATTATAACTGTGGGAGATGTGTGGTGGCAGTAATTTGGCTATGTTCAGGATCTGGAAATCACAAGGATGATGAATCTCTTCTGCAGATTTCTGTTTTGTACACATTTAGATTCCATGTCAAACCTGAGGATAATGTGACAAATAAAACATATGACACAGAAGACATGCAGTACACATTGTAACGTGCTATTTCATCTTTCTGTGCCATATAACATCTGCACATCTTGGTAAGATAGCTCTTCTTAACTAACCTCTGCGTCCATGTTAGTAGTATGTGATTTAAAATTTCCATATTTAATGTATTTATTGCATTATAGTATTGTGGGCCATTCAGCCCCACAATACCAAACTGGCACCCCTACTTTTTGTAATATTCTTGTTCGTCAAAGGCAATTGTATTAATTGACTGAAAAGGCCAATTTCAAATCTTCCCTCCAGGCAATGCCCACAGCTGCACAGAGGTCATGCAGAGAAGCATGTGGGCCCCTATTTCCATAGTTAAAGTAAAATAATCCTCTTCTTTGTGAAACCATTTTTTAAAATCTCTTATTATATTTCACATTGAATTATAGCTAAATCTTTTTGGGATAATTGCTTCCTAAGGGTCTATACATTTGCACTCTTAGTACATTTTCATAAAATAAGATCTGAGAGTGCTTTGCAGTTCTAATGTGTCAAGGTCTATATGTGAGATTATTCATTTTTGCTTGGCCTTGATAATTAACATTTGGTCTCTACTGATTCTGATAAATGTATTCCCATAATACACAGAAACAACTGATTCAATTAAACATAGAAAAGTGGAAGAATTGCTGCTTCTTCATTATTTTTCAAATATTCATTCATTTTACTATTGTTAGCTTTGTAGTGTGTAATTTTCAAATTCAGAGTTTTCACTAATACATTTTTTTCTAAAGAAAAATAAAATTTTTGCCAGTGTACATGTCTTCTTTACTGAGTTGAAGGAGAATAGGAAATAAGTCTTGTGAAACCAATAACTTAATATGAAATTTCATGAAAAATGTTTAACTGGATTTTACTGAAATAGAGAGAAGAAACTTTATTTTTTTCCACAGGCCTTCTCTATTTTGTAATTTCTAATTAGGTACTGTACTCTTCTCAAACCAGCTATTAATCTACTTTAAAGATCAGAAAGACATACTAGTTTTATCTTTAAGGCAAACTTTTGAAAGGAAGAGGACTATTTCATGGTGATATACAAATCAGGTGACCTTTACTGACTAAATGAGGTTGCTCCATTGAATTATGATGTCATTATAGCTTGTAAGGGTTATTAATCTCCTTCAGGCTGGTTTAGATGTTACATCTTGTGTTATGATTGGGTTTTATTTTTGTAATGTCTGCCTTTCTTTTTAGTTGTGATTTTTTGTAGAATTTATTCCACATGCTTTCATAGTTTTATTAAGAATATAAAAGAGTTACAGCCAAGAAAGTGACCTGCAGGAGCCATCAGAAGTTTGTCTACAGTAGTGTTGTAAAGCAACTGTGCCTGATGTCTCTACTTTCTGCTGACATATAAGAATCAGGTCAAGGGCAGGAAATCTAAATGCATAGCAGTTTGGTAGTTGTTCCAGTGATGATGACTGTGAAGAAGCCACTTTAGAATACTTAATTTAAGTATTCCTTGATGCCTTTCATAAATTTTAATAAGTTCTTTTTGATTCCCAGAATTTCCCAGAATCTTAGAGTAGAAATCATTTTTCCATACCTATTTGACAACATCAACCACAGTAACAAATTGAGCTGACTGGTCAACCTGTCATCCATGAAGGGCATCATCACAGGAGATTCTGATGTTACAAGAGCTTTAAAAAATTTCAAAAGCCTTAACATGAAGTATAAAATGTTTGCTACTGTTGAAAAGCACTTGCTATTCATGCTATTGAGGCATACAATATGGAAAAAAAGTCCTTTCAGGTGATGTGGTCTTTATTTGCAAAAACTAATTCTTACTGGTTTTAGGTTTGGTGCTTCAGAGCTGAAGTTTCATAAGTTTAATAAGTTTAGAGCCTGTATGTTGTAGCTAATAGATGAATGGCTGTGTTGTCCACTGGTGAGATGGGTGTTTTATCTAGAAAAAAGACTGCTGTCGCATTTGCAAATGATTTTATAGGTATGTTTGAAGATAGAATGCCAGCTTCATATTGAAAATGGAAGGGGTGAAGTAGATAGCAGACCTGTCTCTCAGTGAGAGGAGATACACTGTGCCCTTGGATTTACTTATGGTCTGTATCTGTTTTTCTAAAACCAATGGAACATTTCAGGACCAATGGGAATAGTTAACAGGCTTCTAGGAGGTTATCTCCAGCAAATAATATGTTGTTACAGCTAATCCTGAAAGGTTCTTCATGCTATTCTTCCAATAACTTCCATGGGGATAAAATACTACAGGATTTGTCAAAGTAAGCAGCAATTTCTAACTTTGTGCAAGAGCTGTTTCAGTACTTTGGCTCTTCTTCTAAGAATGATTCCTCTTTCTCAGCTTTCAGAAGAGTTGTTTAGGTTGTAGAAAGCCATAATGAATTCCTTTCTCTCATCAGTACCTGCCCTAACACAGGATGTGCCCTCATTTAAATGCCTGGACAATGAGAGAGAAAAATTTGCTACCCTGTCAAAAAAACTTGTTATAAAGTACATGAGACTACTATTAATTTTTAGAGTGGATGTTTAATAAAGTTTTAATTATTAAATTGCTTTTAATTGCATAGTGGAGGTGAAAATAAAAGACTAGGAGAACTTGGAGCATGCTGCTGACAACCTGGACATGAATAAGAATGCACAAACATTTTTCTTCCGTTGCTGCTTCCTAGACTCTTTATCAGACAGGGTAGACACAGTTGCAATCTTAATTGCACTGAACAGAGGCTTTGCTTTTGCTGCACCCAGAAACACTTAATCACAAGGTCTTAAAGTATGTCACTGAGGTTAGACACAAGTCTGTTCGGCTCTTATCCATGCTAGAAGAATGATTAGTCACTTTATGACTTGCTGTTATTAAACAACACCATACACCTCAGAAGATATCAGTGTGAGCTGTTGCATTGTACTATAAAGGAATGCTAAAATGAGGCCACAGAAATTCCTGCAGAAGTCATTCTGTCCATGTTCCACTTCCATCATAATTTTCTGTGTTCATTTATCTTTAAGTTACAGTGTCTCCAAAAGCTGTTGCTGCAGACTCTGACGGTTAGCCCTCCAAGTTAACTATTTATGGAGAGGGAGAATATAACTCATATAATCCTGCAGTGACCAACATGCCCCCCTCAAGCCCAGTGGAAAAAATGTGAGCACTTGTTGACTGGTCTTTAAAGCAGTCATTAGAAGTTTCCTTGGACCTAATTGTTCTTTGGAGCCAATTTCATCATTCAGGGCTGGAGATCCTCAAGGGATGTCTCAAAGGGTTTCTCCTTCATCTGCTGTCATATATTTTAGGAGTGTAACAGTTTGCTTATGTGTATCTCTTATAGGTAGGAAGTAATTTATTTAGTGTATGTATTTGAGCATGAATGAGAAATCTGATCTACTAGTACCACAAGCAGTGACCAGCTTTATTAATTGGATTTTTTAGCCATCAGCTAGCTGATAGGCTTTATTTAGTAATGTATGTTTTGACAGAAATTTGTTCACAAATGCAGTAACATTCTTAGTCTCCTCCCATCTGGTAGATAATTTTTTAGCACTGATAGATGTTTGTATTCATTGACCAAAAATATTTTGTTTAGGAATCTTAAAGTTAGAATAATTGCTAAAATGTGCCATAAGCAAATAAAGAAATTATGTTTGGTAACATTGGTACTTGCATGATTTTCAGCTTCTGATGACATTAAATGGTTGTGTGGATAGATGGCAGGGACATTTGTACAGCTCTTGGTTCACTAAATCATTGCTGCAGGCCACAGTTTTGAAAGCATTCAAACCTTGAGTTGTTTTCAAATAGAAGGAAACAAATAGACATACCCAAGTTCATGTCTTCACTTCCTTGGTTGCACTGGCCATGCCACCTTCCTGTGCCTTTGAGGCTGTCCTTTCACTGCCCGCACATCTGGCGTGTCAGCCCTGTGTGTACAGTGTTCTCTGCACAACAGTTACTCAGGATTTCTTGGACTCTGGTCAAATAAAAGACCAAACACTGGTGTTTCTTACATACTGTGATCTCAAGTCTTTAGGAATCATTTCAAAGCAGAGTAATATATGGATAGAGGTGAATAATAGTTATCCATCCTGGAAAGAGTTGAATCTGTATAATTAATAATGTTTGTCTAGAGCACTGTACCTCTTTAGCATGCTTCATATTGCTGTAAATAGCTGCCCAAGAATGGCACTGAATGCATCTTGGTAGAATGAACAAGCAATGTCTTAGCTCAAAGAGTCTATTCATCTTGCCTGAGGTGTGTAAATCTTTCTTCTCTCCTGTTAATAGATGCTGAACATCTTTTAACCACAGCAGGTATGTTTATTGAACTTTGATTCAGTTCTAACCATTAAGGAATTCATTACTCATCCACAATTGGTGTTTGATGCCAGCTTTCATGTGTTCCACTAACAATTCCATGCAGATCTGTTGCTTTTTATTTGACAGCTTTCAAATCTCTCTTGGCACCAGATTATTCCTGACAATCTCAAACATCAACTGTTTGTATTTACCACATACAGCCCTCTTTCTTGTTGGTGATGATGTGGTCATTCAAACCTTTTGGCCGAGTCTTCTATTTTTGGCTTCCATTTCATAGGGGAAAGTTGTCTTCCCATAAGGTCAGTCAGTGGTACTGCTTCTGATTACCAGATATATTCTTTCTGATTAATGCAGCAGGTTCTTGGAATGCATATTGTGGTTTCAGGTGATCAAATGTGGACTGTCATTCTCACAGTCATTTAGGCTGCTTTCACATCATCGTTTCTTGTATGCAAGGAATCATCTCTTTCATGGTAACAGGTTTCTATGACCGTGTCAACAAGAACCTCTCATCCATGTTTTTTAATTAACCATTCTGTAATTGTGCATATTAATTTAGCATTTTAGAAATACTTTATGTTTTCACCCACCTGTTTTTCCTTATAGCAGAACACATCCCATTTTGTATGATTGATACATTTGACTTTCTGGTAGCTTTTTCCTTACTGAGTTACACTGCCACATAGAGTTTGAAGAGTGCCACATTTCAGTGTTCTGCAGGGTTTTGTTTAAACTCTGTTGAAGGACCTCAAAACCGGAACAGTTTATGGGCCTGGCTCAGATCTTAGATGCATGTATCCCAGAAATATGTATTCTGGAATAGAGATGTTCTGAAGCTGGAGAAGATAAAACAAACATACAGGCATCCCATAGCCAATTATGAAGCTGTCTGCTACCTGTTCTTTTACTCCTTATCTCCATAGAGATGACACCATGCCTTAAACCTGTGATAAAAGAATGGTGTGTTTTAAAATACACTGAAATTCATCAGTATCTTGTAAATTAGAATCACAGAGTCTGATACATAAGCAAAACATACTGTAGAAACCACAGTCATGTTAGGAAAGCTGCTTATTCAAAACTGTGCAGATGTAGTCCTTAAAGTCATGGTGTAGTGGTGGACTCAGCAGTGCTGAGCTAATTGTTGCACTTGACCACAGAAATCTCTTCCAACCTTTACGATTCTATGATGATTCTCTGATTATAGGGAAAGCTGAATTCTGATAAAATCAGAAACTCTAACGGTAGTTATAATCTTTGTCACCATCTCCATGGTATAATTTGTCACCCCAATCCCGGGTTCATTTTTCCCGTCCTTCTGCCCGGTGGAATGTCAACAGTAATGCCACTATGAACCTTTCTAAGTTCTGAGGAGGTGTCATATTGCAGCACTTCAAACAGTTATTAAAAAAATTCTTTTACTTTCCTACTAGTAGGGACCTTCATTTCAGGATTACATGTATCAGGAATTAAGGCCATATGTTCATCTAATTCTAAAGCAATCATGAAGCCTAATGTATCAGATTTACTATAAAAAAACTAGTATTCCTTCCTTAATTTGCCACTTTTAGGTTCTATAAAACACATTTCCAAACTAAATTCAGAGGTTCTGAATCTGAACTTACTTTTTACATAAAAAGATAACTGCTTTCTGCTATGTTTAAAGGTAGCCTTAGCATTACTTTCTATTAACATTATGCCTAATCTGCACAGGCACAGTTTTCAAAATATCTATCAGCATTGTACCATAATAAAATTTTAAAATATCAAAATATTTAGCCAAATTAAGTATTTTTCATTATTGAAGGTATGAAATTATATTAAATATATAAAATTATGCTGGAGATGAGATATCAAATTTCATGAATGAAGAGGAGGAGTATCATGGTTATGTATTATATTTTATTTCATAAATTTTTTTTTTCTCTGTCATGCAGAAAGAACTGTAGTAAATCTTAATTTTCAATATTTTTTTCAGAGTCATACCATACACTCTTCATTTTTTATGCTGCTCAGGAGAATGATCCTGTTTTGTTTGAACAGCAACTGTAAACAAAATCTTGAGCCTGCATGCATGATGACATGCGAGTTATTTGTCCTTCAATAAAACATATAAAAGGTAGTAACCTAAGCTCTTTTGCAAAAGACAAGCTACAGGGTCATTAAATACCAAAGGTCTTGCTCTGACCCATCCATGACCTCCTTATCTGAAGCACCTCTCAGAATTGATAGAATCTACTTTGGATCTTGGGTACAGGAAACCAAGGATAGGATAAAGGATCAATATAAACATTTCAGAATATTTGGTATTTACTAAAAAGGAATATTTGTCCTTTGTACATTTAAGTGTATCCAGATAATCTGTTTAGAATTGGAGGACCTTTTTCTAGCATTTTGTATACAAGAAATCATATGAAGTGTGCTTCAGAGTAGAAAGGAGGACAGATGCTGAAAGACACTGAAAAATTAGGTCTTGGTATGGTTGTAAAGCTGCAGACTGGCCTTGATTCAGAAGCCTTGAGGTCCATCATGTTTGTTGCTGTTTCTAGTTTTACTGCAGTCTGGATGTGTCTCCTGTTCCCAGGTGAGCAACTTCAGGTTTTAGAGTGAGATGAATTCAAAGATGTCTGTGTCTGACAAGTGCAGCTTGGTGCTTAGCCATCACTTACTCAGAGTCAAGAATTATTTTGTCTGTCATGTTTAATTCCCATCTATTAATTTGGTCTGGTGCAAAGGCAGGTTTTTGATGTTAGTGCACTTGTGCTTCTAGATCACTGAGAAGCTTTTGAAAATCCCTTTTGCCCATAAATAAAAGGAAAGTTCTGAATTGACTTCCATGCCTGTGGCCACCCAGAGGTGTAATGGAAAAGTGAACTTTGCTGTTCACACACTCAGGTGGCCAAGAGGAAGAGGTGGGCTCCTCCTGTGCAGCAAGTGTGCAGCTCTACCCGAGCAATATGCAGGTCAGCAGGAAAATGCTTGAGGACCAGAAGTAAAGGATGGATGAGGATTTATTTTGAACATTTTTTTCCTTCCATGAAACTGGGCTTAATGCAGTAAAATCTTTCTCATCTGCTTCCAGTAGATCTCCACAGCTTTCCTCGTGAGATTTTGGAGTGGTATCTGGACTTGGACTTTTCTCTAGGAGTCAGCTTTAGCAGAGCAAGCTCTATGTTAGGGGTCAAGTAGTAAATTTGATAATTTGCTAATTCTGAGTTTCCAGACCTTAACCTTAAAAAGCCCTGTGCAGACACCCTAGAGTACTACCTATTCAGGATAAACAAAAGCACAGATAGAACTGGACATATGATTTGACATGTCTTTTTATTATTTGAAGTCTTGCAATGTGCAAAATAAAGTTTTTATCAGTAGAAGTATATCAATGTATTAGGATTTCAACTCAGCATATATTAGGTTTATCTTAATATTTAGAAACACTGCATGACTAGCTCTGTCATGTAGCTGAATCAAAATTGTTCATTACCATTGCAGGAAAAAGGAATTGTTCACTGAAAAAGCTCAAAGAAGGTCTGATTTCTCCTTCAAAATGTGTTTGCAATTAACTCTTTGATTTTTTGTGCCCTCAAAATTCAGTCATCTGTGTTGTTACTTCCAAAATTCAGCCTCTCTTAATGGTAAGGTAAATATATTTTACAAAGAAAAAGTAATGGAGGGTAAAATGAGAAAAGAGCTTTGAAGTCTCTAAACTTTGGGTAGGAAGCTGAAGTTACCAATGCAATTGTGTAATAGTAAGTAAGTGTATATCACATTGCTTGAACATGGTAGTAATGTCTATTAGTGATAGTATTAAGCTGCTGAGCAGCCAAATTTGCAATTTAAAATTAAACACAAAGACCAAAATGTCAGTTTTAGTTAGATTCAATATGTAAAGAAATCTTCAGGGGCTTCATTTTCTGAACTGTGTTGATTGATACTGGATTTTTCATCTCCAGAATTGATTCTCCCCTGAAGAACAGATGTCATCTTTCACAGTTTTACTAGACATATTTAGATTCCATACAGTGTCACAAATTCCCCATTTCCTTGTGGATCACAGTCAAGATGATTATTTCAATACTAGTTTGTTTATTAAAGAAATACCTGCTATGCTGGAGGGGTTATTAAGCTGGTTGTCATGGTATGACTAGCACATAGGAGTTCATTGTTTACAAATACTTTGACACACATTTTGAAAATTGGGAGTTTTGTTTTTAAAAAATCAATACAATTTCAACTATTTTTTTGTATTAGAAGTAGCATTTAGACCAGGTTTCCAAACACTGAAGCTGATCTTATGTATATCTGTATATGGGCCAGATTCTGTGCACGTGCACATGTCACAGTGACTGCTGCAGTGCACTTCTGCTGACAGTAATAGTTATTGTTATAGAATCTAAATTTTGAGGAAAAAAAATGAAGCTTTTCTCGCATTGACCTTGAAGCTTGTGAATTCCACATGTACTTAATGGGACTATGTCCCAAATCTCTAAAGCCTTAGGTTATTATACACACATAGGGACTAGTAAGAAATAGAGATCAGAGGAAATTCTGTTAAAATTTGTTTTCATAAACTAGCTCTCTTACATGATACAACAAGATCTGGTGAGAGTACCTTGGTGCTTTGCTAGTTCTTTCACAAAAGCTGAGGCCAGGAGACATTTTAACAGGAAAAAATCCTTGATGTAAACATTAAAAGAATCTATTATCCTTTCTCAGGATAATAGATAAACATACCCCTTCAAAACCTTTCCCTACAAAAGCTCATTAAGATCATCTCTACCTTAACTATGATTCTTAATGAATTCTTTAGATCTGTAGTCCTTCACCCCATCTTCTGAAAAGATGAAACTATTTAGCACAGTTTCTAGTTTTAAAATGGAACTCTGTTTGCTCCACTTTTCAGTGGTGCTAACTCTCAGTAAATTATTTGAATCCATTACTTGTTGTCAGCTAGATGCATTTCAAAGACCTGAAGATTTCAAACCTATTCCTTGCACATAGTCTGGAGGAGAGACTTAGTATACCAAGCATCTATTTTTTCTTCTTCTTTTTTTTTTTTTTTTTGTAAGAATTTAACCATTTAAGAGTACAGCATAAAATTGACTGGTTTTAGTTGGTTATCTGTTACTGTTTTTGACGATTGAGCAGCAGTTGTTGGAGTGGCTGAATGACTGGGAAGCAAGTGACTGAAATCTGAGAAATGCTGTTGGTAACTCCTTCCCTTTGGAATTGCTATGTAACAGTAACAACAAAACCACTCATTTTCCAAACTAGATAAAATAAAATCTGTTTATCTAGCCTGTTAAATCTGGGTGCCAGCTTTCAAGCAGATGACGTTTTAAGCTCTGTAGATGCTAAATCCTGAAACATTTGGTCTATAAACAAAAAGCTGACATCAAATTTAGCATCACTGCTGCACACAGTAATGGTGTATGTATGCTGCATTCACACAAAATAAGGAGATGATTGCTTTTTTGTATGTTGCTTGGGGTTTTTTCTTATGTTAGAGTATTAAAACAGATATTAAATTTTATCATTAATGCAGTGCGTGGTCTCTCTTCAAATCCCCTTAATTACAGATTGACTCCAAGGATTACACAGCATGGATTTTAATTTTAACTGAAACAAAAAGAAAAGCTGCTTAAAAATTATTCTTCCTGAGTGACTTGTTGGACCACAAAACAATTTTAACATCTTTTGACAAGTGTTGTCAAATTTTAAATATTAGAAGTGAGTTCACCTTCAAACTCCAGTTGTATCATGTCTGCTTCCCAAATAAAATGTTTTATTAACTTTGTCCTCACAAAGGAATGTCTGCTTCTGATATTTTTGTTTTTCCAGTTATTTTTTAGGGGAAAAAGACTCACAGTCTTGCTGAGATATGTTTGTGTTTGAAGAAAGTTACATCAGACATCATATTTCTTTGGTAATTAGAGAAAAATTACCGGGCAGAGTTGATGTAGCAGCAACAAATTTATTTCACACTCTTACATTGTTTCCTTTCTGACCCCTATCTTTAGAACTTAAAGCTCTAAAAGCTTCATTCTGTCCTGAAGCATAGAGCAGCAGGTCTGAGTCCAAAACAACATTTTTATAAACTGGGGCCTAATCCAGTAAGCCTCACTCAGGAAGGTACCTATTATTCCTCTGAGTAAAATCAGATGATCAGGAATCAGTTTTTTATCATTTCTTGTGGGTTTCTTTCCCCCATTTCTTAAAGGACAAAATTGGCTTCCCAGTTTGTTTCATAAAGTAGAAGTCACTTGTCACAGTTACAGCTTACTAGTATTTTTTGTAGTTTTACAGTATATTTACTCCTGTTTTTTTAAGACACACACACACAAAAAAAAAAAAGTTGCTCTCCAGAGCTGCATCAAATAACTGCCCAAAGCTAAGTGTACACAACTTCTTGTGAAGTAGACATAGATGAAAACACTGTCCTCTCTCAAAATGGGGATACAAGTTTCTTGCTTTAAAAATCAGCTTGTTTTGTGACTGAGTAATAACTTTGAATACAAAAGACCAGAGGAATGAGAAATTAGCTTTTGGCCAGGGGGTCACCACCGTAGTGCTGAGGGATAAATCTGTCATTGTTGTTTAATGGTAGTTCGTTAGTGGTTTGATAAAGTTCCCCCAACTCAGTTCGTTTGCTTAAAGCATATTTCTGAGACTTCACAGACCTGCAGGTAAACAACACCATTATTGCTGCATCTTTTTACGGGGTGAAATTTCTGCACTTAAAAAGGGTTATTTCAACAAGCTTTCTTCTCCCTTTTTAGCTGTCTCTGTATTGTTGCCACGAGAATGTTCAATGGTTTTCTCCATTATTGTACTAGTGCCCTTCTTTTTTTTTTTAATGGTTCAGATTAAACGATGTTGTTTTGCCAAGCATAAATCCCTCCTGTTTTAGCAGGAAGGTATTTCTAAAGCAAGCCAATGAACAAGGTAATTTATACACAATATTGTTTGGTTTAATTTGTCTATTATGTGTAATAGTCTCAATGGTATATGATTTTCATGTCATGTGTGCTTAATGCAGATGCCAGAAATAGCAACAAATGAGGCGAAATAGTGTAGTTTAATAAGTGTGTTTGTGTGTGTGATTTCTTCTAAGTATTTGTTAGGTAATGCACAGCACTGTGAGTGATGCTGGCAGCTGGCAGAAGTTTGATGCTTTATATTTGCTATGGTTGCCTTTTCTTGGCCGAGCTTTAAATGTACTTTTGCTTAGATTTAATAAAAAAATACACAAAGTAGTTCATCATTTTGGTCCAAAATTAGATAAAATGGCTTAAAAGAAATAATAATAACTGATTTTTAGTACAAACACCAATTTTGCAAGTCACCTTTTGTGGCCTGTTTGATAAGATTGTGAACTCTTTTGAATGCCTAGTGAAGTTAACAGGGGATGAGGCAAGCTGTTCAGACAGATCCTTTAATAAATAACACCATCTCTTTACCACAGTGGACAAAATCTGGAAAAAAGAAAACTCTCACTTGTGTCCTAACATAAATAAATGTATGCGTGAGCGCTGTCTGTCTTATGAAGTCGTTTGTGTTTGTTTAAGTTGGAGCACAGAACACACAGTAAGTCTGGTGTCTGGTTTTTGAAACCGGGGTGTGTGTAAGTGTCTACGTCAAAAAGAAAATCATTCTGGAATCTGAAGGCTGAGGCTGGAAAGAATAATCATCCTTTACAATAAGTAAGACCTGCTTTTGGCATATGTTAACTTTTCAGCAATGTTATACCTTTGCAATACATTTGCCGTTGGTATAGCTCTGAGGGTTGCGCTGCTTTGAGTATAAGATTTTAGGATTTTTGCTGGAGCTGGATTTTTATATTTAGATTATGAACCAGTTCTGTATTTTGGGGCTAGGAGTGTTGATAGGGCTATTAGTTTCAGCCCAAGTTACATTTTTATCTTTGCTGTGTTGTTTAACAGTTTTTCAGAATTAAATTGTAATTGTCGATGTTTGCTTCATTCTTTTTTAATAAATGACTTTTTTCTCCCCACACTCCCCAACTGCATAAGTGAGTAGGGGCTGCATAATTTCTGGGGACTTGTTCTGCTTTTGCTTTCCATACTTCAGCTTCTCAGTACTTCATGGCAGTTAACAGGATGGGCTCTTTTCTGGAACAGCTAATTTACAAGCAAGTACTTTTTCAGTTTTGTATATATTCTTGCACAATAATCAAAAAACCCAAGGTTTGTTCTTTTAGTTTGGGGGATTTATGACACTCTTTTGTTAAGTTTTTTATTTATTTTTTTATCCACTGGATTAAATCTTGTTTCGTTATTGCAAAATTCCCTCACTGTCTTTTTAGTGGAACCTCAATCATAAAAACAAGGAACCCAAATTATATTTGAGGAAGGATATGTTCAACTTGAAACATAGTGCTTGCAGGTAATTCAGTGGACACTGAAAATAAACTAATTAGAAATAGAATGGCTCTTTATTTTATGTGACTGATTTGGAGTTGGCTATATCTGAAAAGGAATGAAAAAATGATCTCTTTGCTTGAGACTTGCCGAACAATGCTATAAGCTCCAAGTTATTTTGAGGTGGTGAAAGGTGAAACATTTGACATGTTCTTTTTGGGTAATGCTTTAAAAACGAGAGGGCGGGAAAGAGGCGTTGCCACATCAGAGTTAAGGGTGTTTGTGGTTGTCCATGACAGCGCTCCAGTTTTAAAACACCTGTGTTTACTTTCCAGCTTTTCTCAATCGGCCTGAAAGTGGCCTAAGAATGGCACAGACAGACCTGCAGTGTGTCTGTGTTGCCTTTGCAACACACACACACACAAAAGAAAGGAAAAAAAGACAGAGATAAATCTCTTGTTCTGCAGCTAATCATTAACAGCATTTTTGTGCCTAGCTGAAAACATTTTGAACTTTTCTAAATTTTTTTAGTCTATCAGATAGTGCCTGTATTTTTCCCTAATCCATTAAGCTACATTTTTATCTTTGCTGTCTTATTTTCTAGCAAGAATAAAATAAGTTTAATGTTGGTTAGTGGTAAATAATAATACTGGTAAATAATAACAAAAACCAGTGGTTTTGTTGCAAAGTGATATTTCATTCCAGTATTTGGAAATCTGTTTACTAGTACTCTACTTTAAAAGCAAGCAATGAAAAAAGAATAAAAAACTATGCACAGCCCTCCCTTTACTATCCTCCCTGAAAAAAAGAAGGTTGTCTTACAATTTTTTTCCTGTGTAGAGTTTTTCATAAAATCCTAGTGTTTGATGCGTGTTGACCTTCTGCAATGTTAATTTACGACATAAATACAAACTAAGATATCACATTATTTCATTGCTTATTTTGAATTTTGAAAATGATTTGTAGGTCAGTATTTAAGATATTAATCTGATGAGAAGCATATTTTATACTGCTGTTCCAAATTTATTTATTATTACCTTTTTAAATTGTTCGTGTTTTACAAACTTTCTTATTTTTTTAAGAAACCCTCATTCGCTTTTTCTAGCATTTTTTAAATTGATGCAATATTTCTTCTGCCTTCCACTTCAGATGATATGTATTCCATTCTTGTTTATAAAAATACATCTGTTTCATAATTACATTTGTTTTTCATGGTAGATCACTCCATATAGGTAAGGTTTTGTTTCCTGAAAGTGGGGGAAAAGGCAAAAGAAAATCAAAGAAAATATAGTGCTGATACACGAACACAGGTGATTTCTCCCTTAGACTGGTTTCTTTTTCAAATTGTGAGTTCAATAGATTCAAAGTCAGTGTATGGGGATCAGCAATATGAAGCCCCTTGACCAAGATGTATAGCCTAACTAGAGCACAGTTCATTTAATACTGGTTGGTCTAACACAATGACTCGACAAATAAACTGCGAATGCGCCAAATCCTCTTCAGATCAGGAACCTCTAATAATCTGAGAAATTATACCAGACTGATCTCTCTTGGCAAAACACGGCAGGGCACCCACCTTGCCATGGCTTTCCCAAGGGGCAGGAACAGCAGTACGGGTGCCTGCTCTGACAAAGCTGGCTCCTGCAAAACACACAGCACACTCGCAACTGACTGCAGGGTAAGCTGTTCAAAAAATAAGGGCGTCAACATTCCCTTTTTTCAGTGATTCCACAAGGAGATCTGCAGGATATTCACCTGAATCTGCTCTGAGCACAGGGAAGAGCTTGTGAGGTAAATCCTCAACCGAGTATCTGCACGACTGAAAATCCTCACAGGAGTAGCATTCTTTCATATCAGTAAAGGACATAAACCAGTACGTTGGCTAAGAAATGGGGGCATAAGAGATATAAAGAGTTCACATAATTTAATCCAGACTGCCCCAAAGGTAATTAAATTATATTTCTAAAAGATAAGAAAGGTTTAATGTTGGTTAGTGGTAAATAATAATACTGGTAAATAATAACAAAAACCAGTGGTTTTGTTGCAAAGTGATATTTCATTCCAGTATTTGGAAATCTGTTTACCAGTACTCTACTTTAAAAGCAAGCAATGAAAAAAGAATAAAAAACTATGCACAGCCCTCCCTTTACTATCCTCCCTGAAAAAAAGAAGGTTGTCTTACAATTTTTTCCTGTGTAGAGTTTTTCATAAAATCCTAGTGTTTGATGCGTGTTGACCTTCTGCAATGTTAATTTACAACATAAATACAAACTAAGATATCACATTATTTCATTGCTTATTTTGAATTTTGAAAATCATTTGTAGGTCAGTATTTAAGATATTAATCTGATGAGAAGCGTATTTTATACTGCTGTTCCAAATTTATTTATTATTACCTTTTTAAATTGTTCGTGTTTTACAAACTTTCTTGTTTTTTTAAGAAACCCTCATTCGCTTTTTCTAGCATTTTTTAAATTGATGCAGTATTTCTTCTGCCTTCCACTTCAGATTATATGTATTCCATTCTTATTTATAAAAATACATCTATTTCATAATTACATTTGTTTTTCATGGTAGATCACTCCATATAGGTCAGGTTTTGTTTCCTGAAAGTGGGGGAAAATGCAAAAGAAAATCAAAGAAAATATAGTGCTGATACACGAACACAGGTGATTTCTCCCTTAGACTGGTTTCTTTTTCAAATTGTGAGTTCAATAGATTCAAAGTCAGTGTATGGGGATCAGCAATATGAAGCCCCTTGACCAAGATGTATAGCCTAACTAGAGCACAGTTCATTTAATACTGGTTGGTCTAACACAATGACTCGACAAATAAACTGCGAATGTGCCAAATCCTCTTCAGATCAGGAACCTCCAATAATCTGAGAAATTATACCAGACTGATCTCTCTTGGCAAAACACAGCAGGGCACCCACCTTGCCATGGCTTTCCCAAGGGGCAGGAACAGCAGTACGGGTGCCTGCTCTGACAAAGCTGGCTCCTGCAAAACACACAGCACACTCGCAACTGACTGCAGGGTAAGCTGTTCAAAAAATAAGGGCGTCAACATTCCCTTTTTTCAGTGATTCCACAAGGAGATCTGCAGGATATTCACCTGAATCTGCTCTGAGCACAGGGAAGAGCTTGTGAGGTAAATCCTCAACCGAGTATCTGCACGACCGAAATCCTCACAGGAGTAGCATTCTTTCATATCAGTAAAGGACATAAACCAGTACGTTGGCTAAGAAATGGGGGGCATAAGAGATATAAAGAGTTCACATAATTTAATCCAGACTGCCCCAAAGGTAATTAAATTATATTTCTAAAAGATAAGAAAGGTGTCACATTTATTAAATTACCAGGTGTAGCTGTGTGTGGATGTGTTTTAAAATCAAGCTGGATAATGTCAATATGTGAAAGGGGAAGAAAAAGCTTTCTTCATATGACATTTTCTGCAAGCAATACTGCAGTATTGATAAGAAGGAGACAAATATGATGTTCAAAATATGTCTGAGTGGTTCAGATACCTACCTCTCAAGATTTTCAATGATTTTTGGCTATCTAACCCACTTATGGTTGTTGAAATACCATTAAGTACCTATCTTGATCTGCTTCAGTACCTCTATAAATCTAATGGTCTCTTTTTACTTTTTTACATGTCTTAAAATTATTCCCTGCTCCTTCTAAAGGCTGATGGTTAAATAAAAGCAAAACTAAAGACAGCCATTTTCTGGCAGTTAAAATTTGAATGTTCTTAAAAAATGGAATTGCCTCATGAAATATATTTATTCAGTATATCCTTGTGACTGTCTAGTTTTAGTATTACTGGACCAGTGAAACGCCACTTTCATTACAAATGTAAGACAAAATCAGGCAACTATCCAAGAAGTCATAATTATGTGAGCTGTAGATCAATTGTCCTGCAAAGGATTTGTACACAAATGGGTACACTTTTGGTTGGTCAGACCAGCCATAGATGACCTGTCTCTGTTTAGCAGTGTCAGGGTGTTTGAGTTATAAATACATGATACCTAGCATGTTTCCTGGGAATACTTTCATATAGATGCTTAAAAAGGCTTGTGTGGTCATTTGTAGCAAGTCTGCAAAAAGGGTTTTGGGATCCCTCCTAAATTTGTCAGACTTTGCACATATTCTGTTCCTGTACTGTAATAGCATCAATATTGAGAGAAATCTTCTGTCTTAACACAATACAGCCAAAAATGGACAAATGAAGTTACAGTCTCTTCATATATGAGGTTTTTCATCCTACTCAAGAGTGTATTTGATACCACAGGTCTTGTACATCTTGTTACCACTGAAATATCATTGGTCACCCACTTCTGTTTTGTCAAGGCTTGTGTGCTGGCAAGATTGCTTGTACCATCTTAGTCACTTTACACCTTTCTGATCTAGGGATAAGGAAACATCTTAAAAGGTGGGATGTACTTTCATCAGCTTCAGCACCACATTTTACCATGTTTTCCAGGGATTTCACATCCTCAGAGAGGGAATGTCTGTTTCTACATGGACCACATGGTGTTCTCTTACCCAGCCTTAATCAAGGTGCAACTGGAGGGAAGCCAGAAAGTTTATTTGGCTTGTTTTTAAAATATGTCACTGTGTGAGATTTACAACTCAGATCTTATTTGTAAACATCATCCAGTGGATTTGGTTTCTCGGTTCAGCCCTTGATTTTGGGAAGTTGCTTTCTTAACCACCTGACACATCAGCTGCCACCTCTGATACTGTCCAGGAAGTTGCTGCCTGCAAAGTCTTTAGTGATATGTATACTTAATTTATAGAAACTGTGGGTCTTCCACTCACTGTAAAAACTCAAAAATTCATCTACCTTTTTCACTTTTCAATCAGAGACTCTCAGCATGAATGAGAAGAGATGGAGATGTTCATGTATGCTCATTAGGCCTCTGTTTGCAGTAATTGTACATATAATCCATGGGAAACAACTGTTTAAAAATGTCCTGGTTTGTAAATATGAGGCTCATCTTCATCTTCTTGATGACCTTTCACTGTTCTGTTCTTTTTCTGTGTACCTATGTAACTAGAAGCCTTCTGTGGTCTTTAGATCTCAGTCTTCTGGAGAGAAATTATTTCTCGAGAGAACAGTACATGAGACGTGCTTTAATTTGAATGTACTTTTAATACGGAAAAAATAAAGATATTTTTTTTTTTAAATATTGAGGATACAGGGGGTTTAGCCGCATTTCCCTAAGAAAATAAGAAATATATGATTGTGCAGTCCTTTTTTTTCACCTTCTGATTTTTAGCTACTTTCAGCAAAATCTGGCAGAAGAATTATGACTGGACCCAGAAGGGGGTTTCTCTCTTCTACTCAGTTGCCAGTTTTTGTGGAACTCCTAATGTCCCACTCAAGGGGAAGTTCAGGCAAACTTTAGCAGTATGCATTGCTGTTTGGTAGAAGGCAGCAGTGCAACAGGTTATCACTACTGTCCAAATGATGGACCAAAAAAATTACACAGAGTGAGCTGGAGGTATTGAGCTGGAGGTATTGCAGTAGAACGCTGTAAAGTGTATAGGTAGAATCCATTAATTTTATGTGGACATTGGAAGGAATATGAGGTTGGGAGAGAGAGGCTGGTACAAGATAACTTACTTGATTTTTACACTGTTTTTAGAGAGATCCTTTTGCCTATGGAATTAGAAAACTTTTAATGTCATTATAAACTTTTTGGTTGATTGGTGGGTTGGTTTTGGTTTGCTTGTTCTATATAGGGAAATACTGCCTCCAGTAGTGGAACTGCAAATTTTAAATCTATCAAGGCTAGTACAGCCATGAAGAGCTTCAATCATTCCTTTCCATTACTCTTTTTATGCTACATTTAAAGTGATGACATTAGGCCTTGAAGGAGTTTTAACTTATCAAATTAAAGTCTGTACCTTTCATTAGTTTCTAATGACATGAACACTAACTGATCCCTGGCAGTTTTGGGGGAAGTAGTGAAGATTAAAAGAGGTGGCACTTGAATTAAGTTGATGTTGAAAAGATACTGGCACCAAAACTACCTTTAAAAGTTTTAGGCTCATTCACCTTTGTGGTCAAACATTCATTCAGTGGCATTTCTGACTTTGGAAAAACATTTTAAAAATTATTTAAAAGATGTTAAAGTCAGAGAAGTGAGTATGATTTTCAAATCTTTGAATAATATCACTTATTTGTCTTCAGAGGAATATCCCATTTAATATGGGGATACACGTTGTTTAGGATACACATTGTTTGAGTAAGTACTTTTAAACAGAATGGTTCATAAAAGTGAAATATAAAAATAAATCACAGAAATTCTGTCACACAGAAGAAAATGGGATATTAATAAATATTTATCTTTATTTTTATTCTTGCATTATGTTCTGCACTCCACTCTCCATCTTTTGACCTACCTCTGAGAAGTACATTGAGCTGCATTCTTCTCTTCCATATTTCCATACAAATTATTACTTCTGTCTTCTCACTTTTTATACCATACCTTCAACATCATGTAGGTTTCTTCTATTCCCCATTCTCAATTTTTTTTTTTTTTTGTCTTTCTTCATTGTTTTCTTAACTTTATCCCCACTTTTTTTAGTCTGGGTGTTTGTTTGTTCCTCATCTATCTCAGCCGCTTCACTAAGACACCAAGACCCCAACGATCCCCAAAGACCTTTGTCCCCAAGAACTGTACCTAGATACTGCTATTTTCCTGTGTGTTGGTTTTAGTTGTTCTGTGAAGCAGAAAGATTACTTCAGGTCTCCACTAATCAAATGGAAAATGGATGACATGAGCAAAATGTGAAGAGCTCATTGGTAGCCTCTGGAGAAATATTGCATTCAAAGTTGACAAATTGCAGGGGATTTAAGGAGTGCATGATAGGGCAAGCAAATGGCCTTGCTTTCAGCAGAGTTAGTCATCAGAACACTTTCCTTCCTTTCAGGAAGACAATAATTGTGAGTATTGTGTATTTGCGCAATTGTACTGGGTTATTTGGTATACATGCAAAATGCTACACTGAGGTAGCCAGTTAATCAAGAGTTAACCTCAGTTCTGGCATTTCTGAAGCAAGCATCTTCATTTACTCCCCTTTCCCCTGAAACAGTATGTTAACATTTTTCATTACAGGATCATGTGTGCTTTATTTCACAGCATTCCTGCTCCACACAGTATCCAGAGAACAGCCAATCAATATATTTTTTTTATCTTCTTTGTTCATTATGTGTGTCAATCCCTTGTTTACTGGATGCTGTACAAACCTTTCCCTGAAAACAGAATTTTGAGCAACCATCATGGGGATTTTCTCTAGTATTCAATGTTACAGAGACCAAAGGCTTAATAAACAATGATTTAATGTATTGTTGCAGAAATGCTTTCTTCGTGCTGGGTGAGGAAATCAAGGCATGAAAAATCCAGGGTCAAAATTACGCACAAATTTTGCATGCCTGTTTAAGATGTATAAGAGTTACATTTTAGAATATTTATCATTTGTAAATTCCTAACATTTAAGGCCAAAACCAAAAGATATTTTTATGTCATTTAGTTGGCCTTCTGAATATCATAGGTCATTGATTTCACCTGTTGTCACTGTATTGAGCCTAGGAATTTATGGGTGTTTAAAACTTGCTTTCCAGAAAGATATCTAGGTCTGTTGTAAAAATTTAAATAAGTGGAGAGACCACCAATTCCTATTGATCATTTGTTCCAGTGATTAAATTTGCCCCTACTCAACCTGATTAAAAATTCCTTTACACACTGTATTTTCTGTCCATTTATCAACAGACAATGAGAATTGGTAGCAACATAAAACTATTCCATTCCTGATACTTGTTCAAAATTAGCACGTGTCCTCAGGGGTTTTTATAATCTGAACAGACTAAGTTCCTTCATTGCATGTGTTTTTCTCTAGTGCTTGCATTGCTGGTGTGGCTCTTTTCCACATCTTCTGTAGGTTTTTATCATCCTTTTGTTTTCAAATTTGTGGACACAAATACATTTTTATGTCTTTATTTCAGTGTCATACATAAAATCAAGTCCCCTTAATTGCTTCATTGTGATACGATTTTATTGTGTATACACCAAAAAGAGATGCTTTACCCCAGTTTTGCCACAGCATTATACTGTCATCTTGTCATATCTATATCAGAGTCAGCATTTTCAGAATATAGTTGCTCTTACTTTTAAGTGTAGCCTGTGTTCACTGTTCTCAGACTGAGTTTTGCATTTGATTTTATTTAAATGCCCTTGATTTGAATACCCCACCAAGTGACCCAAAACATTGTTTCATCATCATTATTTACTTATTTTATGTTCATGAACATTTCTAGCTGTGTTTTCCTGTTTCCAGATTACTGAAGGATATGTTGAGTAAGGGAATGCTAGTACTGATACCTGTGCAACCTCACAGGTAGTAGTACTCAATGATAGTTGCCTCTTGGAACATGGGGGGTTTGTGGGGTTTTTAACTTTCAGTCCATTCAGAACCCACTTAAGAAACTTTTCTTGATGGTGTGTAGTTTTTTTTTATCAATTTATTGCATCTGACAAGTGAAAGCCTAAAACACCACTATACAATATCCTCTTCTAATCTCATCCAAGGAGATCAGATTTGTGTGGCAAGACCTATTCTACCAAAAATATGTTGACTGGGAATAATTATAGTCTTTCATTAAAATCTGTATCAATTGAATCCAGTGTTTTCACTCATATGGCCCATCTTTAATCCCGCTAGTCTTTTTTTTTTCTTTTTTCCTATTGACATGTTATTAGGCTCTTCCAGTCTGGGAATGTCCTAGTATTTTAACACTGCAACACTTTAAGTGAAAATTGTCTGAATCTGTAAATGTAAAACTTATCCATCCTTAGATTCTAATAAACTGAACGTTCTTATTCATTCTACATCAACTGTAACTATACCATCCCAATTTTTCCAAAGACAGACAACATATATGCTAAACACTTCTGGGGTTTTTTTGGGTTCTTTAATCATAACTTTATTTACTTCCTACATGAAAAAGGAGCTGTACTTTTACTTGATTGTGAGATAACTTTTTTTATAGCCACGCTTAAATGATTCCCCAGTTTTCTATGACATTCTGTATCTTTTTTTCTCTCAAGTACTTGGAATACTTGTTTAAATATTTCTGTGAATGTAAACATTCTGGTTGCTTTATCCCATGTGAAATTCAATCAGTTTATTATCACTTATCTCCAAGTAGATATCCATATCCATTTCAGTGATTGATATTTCTAGTTTTAGAATGAGATTGTTTACCTCATGCTCATAAATATTGTATGGTTTTTGAACTGTATATATTAGTTTATAATTGTCCACAAAGGACTCACAGAATATTTGTCCTAAACTGGCCCTGTATCATAATTGTTTTCCTTTCCAAAGATTATAAAAATGTGCTGAAGAAAAGCTTGTTCTGTGCCCTAGTTAGCTGACCAGTAAGTCTTTCTTAAGTTATTTTAGTTAGCATATTGACCTCTACGTGTTCAAGAGCTGTGGTCCTGTGTTACTGATCATTCTGAAAGGAATAATGGCATGGTGGGGGAGGGCTGTGTTAAGGCATCCTGCTTCCATTCTGCCTCTCTTATTCTTCCTGTTAATCAGGGACTTCAACATGCCAGTTGCCCACCAGATTTTAGTAATATTGCTTATATAAAATTTATTCCCATCAATTAGAGTTTCCTATTGCTGCTTACCCAGATTCCTGGGATCAAAGCATAAACAATTGAAGAGATTCTTTTCATTATATTCTTTGCCACATTGATTCAACTTGCTCGTTAGGTACTGAATTTGAGCATGTACCTCATTTGCCTTCCAAATAATCTCCCCTTGTGTTGCTGATTTAATATCCTGGCTGCTCCAGCTAGTTTCCAACTGAGAAGATTAGCCTCCTACTTGTGTGGTGTAGCCTGTCCTGTTCATACAGTCCCTTCTTTCACTGATGTGCTGTTTCACGGATTGGAATCTGCCTGGTTTTTCAGTTATGGATGACAGACCAAAAAGGCTGGAAATAAACTTTCTCACTTGTCATAACTGTGGGCACCAATTATATTTTAATTTTCCTCTAAATTGTTTTCAGTGCAGTTGAATCTTTCAGAAATTTCATCTAAGTTCTGCTATGAAGGCCTTATATAGCATTTATGTTCCGTCTCCCATTCACTCCAGTTGCAGCTGTGATTGCAGGGTATTTTGGCAGATTAGACACAAGGGATTTGTCTTGCACAGTCAGAAAATGGGTAACATACTATCAATCCCTCTGAAAACTTTCAGTAAATTAATGATGAAATGCTGTCACCAAAGGACAGATACATTCCACAACTGCTGAGCAGCATTTAACTACATTAAATATGAAATGTGATGTTTTCTTACTGCAGTCCCATCCCAATGGCTGCAAGAAAAGAAACAGGAATAAACAGGTTACAGGCTCTTTCACTGGACAGTAGTGATTCATGCAAAAAAAAATTACCATGTAGTTAGAAGTAGCATGATGATGTGTATGTCCTGGTAGCCTTACCGCTGGTATTTTCTAATGTCTCTGTACTTGGCTTCATGAGCTTGCTAATGCTCTGTCAGGTAAGGAGTTAGCTCACCCGGCTTTAGCTGCCACTTGTCAGGGATCCGTTCATAGTCAATATAAAGAGGGGGATATATCAGCAGAAGGCAGTCTGTCCTTAAGGTAAAGGCAGATGATACATGAAATGATCTTTGCAAGTTCCACCTCACTTCAGGTGGCTGAAGGAAGGGGAGATAAAGGGCATACTTTCTATATGTGCACTACTTGTGTATAAATTATATACATAGGTCTCTGTTGAGAGGTACACTCACAGTTGTGTTCAGATGTGTGTGGCTGTATATACCTCACTATTAAGATCTAGCTGTACATAACACTTTGTGTCTCTTCTACTTAAAATAGTTCTAAATGAATCTTAAATCAATCCTTAAGTGTGTTAACATTGCATTTGAATTGAGCTACTGAGTTTGGATCGTGTCTTAATTTCCTCTCTCACTGAAGAGAGGTTGTGTGTTCTAGATGCAGCAGTGATATGGAGGTGACTCTGGTTGGTGAACAATGCGTCCTTCCACTTCAAAAGAGCCCAGAACTGCTTAAGGTGGGGGTATTCAATGGGCTCCTGTTAGAAGTTTGGTAAGGCATTGACAGTGAGAGGTTGCATGGCTTCCTCCTTTAGTTCTTTATAATGAAACAAAATAAAGATGTGTTCCGTGGAAATGGAGGGATATGTTTCTTGTCCTTCTTTTTGTTCCATCAGTTGCTAATGATACCTACTTTTTTAGATTCATGCTTAGGAGATGAGGCTGGCCTTGAGACAGATTCCCTGATATTGTCCTTCCATTTCTGGTTTGTAAAAACCAGAAATTGTATAAAAATTTGTAGAAATTTTAAAAATTAAGCCATTACTTACCTTCTTAACAAAGTGTTCTTCATAAAATTGAATTCCTAAAATTCATGTCAGTGTAGGAAAATTTTCTAATCAATATTCTTGATTTAATCTTTGTTCCTTAGAAGTGTTTCTTCCTGTGATGTAACTGCAAAATGTGTAGGTTACAATTATACTGAAGGAAAGATTAAGAATGGTTAGTTTAAATTATTTTAATTTTGATGAACTTGGGGAAAGTTCCATTCTGTTACAACAATGATTTAGTTCCATGTAGTAATAGTGATATAGCAAGATACTTGTGTCATCAAATATACTTTGAATTTGTCAATCAATGTTTACTTACTGTGGGCTTTTTACTGAGTTGTGAAGTTTATTGTGGATACCAGCAGTTAGTTTCAATGTTTGTACCACAAATATTTCAACCTAAAGGCTATAATTACAATAACAATTATATTTATAGCTACTAGGAAGCAATTATCCCTGATCATAATTCTCCAAATTATAATGTAAGGAGGGTTACAAAAGATTCTTAAAAATAATATACCTATAAAATGTAAATTTTCTAAGAGGGTAGGACAAGCAAAGAGTTAAGCTAGTAACCCTGTCAATGGAGTAGTTGCCTAGGATTGAAAAGCCGTTGTTGATTACAGACTCTGACCTAGCAGTTTATCTAAGATACAAATTTTGTTTTATATAAAACAGCTTGCTTCCAGAGAAACTGGCAATCAAACTGCCATTTGGTTGATGTTAAAGTAAGACTTTTTGTGGAAGGTTATATACCACCTAGATGCTGGATAAAGTTCTCAGAATTTTTCAGAATACCACAGTGCAGTAAATTAAAACTTTAAAAGAAACCTAAGTTTTATAATATGTTGTATTTTAAATGTGTCACACTGTGAGGCCTCAGCAGACAGCCCAAGTATTAAATAATGCTTTTTTGACTGTAGAAGTATCATTTTCTTGAAGCCTGAAAAATTAATTAATCTTCATAGGAAAGAAAAAGTTTATTAATTTATGCCAACAGTAACAACTTATTAGTGACTAGACCAGAAAGAAACCCCTACTCTGACAACTTGTGTTGACATCAATGGAAGAAGCTTTGGGCTCTAAGTAATTAAGTCCAGTGAACTGCAAAGACTCATGTGACATAATTTTGACAGTTGTGGTTCATCTTTAATTGTTTCCATTTCATAAGGTATCACTAAATCTTTGTTGGAAGATTTTATTTTATTTTTTTTAAAAAAAAAAAAAGTTATATTGATGGCATCTCCATTGAGCAGCTACTGATATGTTGCTAAGAGCTGGTATGCATTAGTGATTTCTTTTCCCTCAAAAGGTGGAGCACAGCTGGATTTCCACCTTTGAGTAATGGTAGAACTTCAGTGATCTTCACAGATCATGAACTGAGACTTCATTGAAAAACAGTAGCTTCTGGGCCTGAACTTGCAAACTCCTTAATTTTGTGAGTCCACTCTTCTGAACTATTTCATTTTACTGAATGAGTACTTCATTTTGTTAACTCTGATACTTCAATAAAATTTAGGATATATCTTTTGTAGAAAATGGTTAAATTTTACCAGCTGCCAGGATTCTGGTCCAAAGGGCAAAGTAATATTGGTATGAATGAAACAGGTTTTAATATAAAAATCCGGATTTGGTCATTATGGACGTCATTATGAAATACAGAAAAGATGTGGTTTGAGAAAACATATCTTGATTTCTTTAACTTGTAGTCCCAACACTTTTTCTTGCTGCTCTGACCTCTGGCAGTAGTAGTGGTGAATATTAAGACAGCAGTCCATTTCACCCAAGGCTATTGATAATTTAGTCATCAGAAGCAGTTTCTTATAAACAGTGTCTCTAGGATGTAGTTCCTCCCTCCAAGGGGAGTGGTCTTTTGTTAGATTATGTAAATGGAGAAACTCATTCATTACCACTGTGTTGCTAATTCGTGCCTTAACCTGCAGAACCAGGCATTGCATGACTCTTTTCCTGCATACAGCAAACATGAGAAGCCACTGTTCCTGCGTTTGCTTTAGTTTCTGGGGAGAATTGAATGAAAGTAGATTCAAATCAGCAGGGGATTTGTTTGTCAAATTTTGCAAATCAGGCTGCAGAAAATGGAGTTTTACAAGCCCCATTCAGCAGTCCAAGATATCAAGCTCGCTTCAGTTTTCAATATAACATTCATACCACTCTTTCAATCTTAATTTTGATTGATTACTTACCAGCAGAAGTTTATACTGAAATCTCTCCTTTGTCCTCTTTATCCCTTCCTCACCTTTTCATTCTTTCCATGTCAATTATTAACACTGTGACGTTACTTGTTGCTGCAGTAACTTTGTTTCAATGCAGCTGTTGCCAGGTGAATTTTCTTGAGGGCTTGATTGTCACATTTACAGAGATTTTATGAGATATCAGAAAAGTTTTTATTTGGCCAGCAGTCTTTAACTTTACATTCTCCGGGAACTGGCCTGTGCTGTCTCTAGATGTTTTATTTGAAAACAGAATACAAAGAGAAACACAATATTGGCTCCTGGTTATGTATGGTAGGTTTTGTTAGCAAAACCTAGATAGATACCAAGAAATTGAAATATATTAAGTTAACTGGGACAGATTTGCTGTGGCCCTGGTGCAGGGGAGGTTCACAATGGCTCAGCAGACAGAATGTGTTCGATTCATGTGTTAATTCAGATCTTAGGTCTGTTTTTCAGCTGGGAAGTGTTGCTGTAATTAGGTGGTGAGTCAAAACTGTGTGTTTCCAGGCTGTGACTGTTGCAAGACGCGGGACCAAAGTCCAGGTGCTTTCAGCTCCCTGTCAGCATGCCAGTGGCCACACAGTACACACCCTCAGGTGCTTTTCTGCTCTCAGAGTAGGGGCTGGTGGTTAATTCTGCAGAGATACACTTCCAACTGTGACCAGTTCAGAGGCCTGAACTGGCCATCTCGACCGGAGGATTTAGGCAGCAGAGGCCCTTGCTGAGTACATGCAGTTTGAAAATTCCCTGCAGTATCTTGGCTGAGGTGAATGAAACAATGCTCATCACCGTTTTCATCTGTAAGGCTTCAGCTTCCTGCTTGCTTTGTGGTAGTTTCTGCCATGGAAATCCATGCAGAAACCAGCTCTGAAGAATTTCCCAATTCTATCCTGAATTATCTGTCCACGTTGGATAGAAACCTTTCTTCAGATCTCTCCCTAAGGCAGAGGAGCTCTGTCATTTCTCAAATTATCCTCATTGGCACAGTTTAAAACTGCATTGGTAGACCAAAGCAGAGTGAGACCAAAACTTTCCTCTCTCCCCAATCCCCCCCGCCAACTCATTCATGGATGAAAAACAAAGGGCAAAGAGCCAAATTTTGCCTTCTTGGGGAAAACCCAGTGCAACAGCTTCAAAGCACTGGAGAACTAAGGAGAGAATGAAAAGCAAATGAAAGGCCGTTGCTTAAAACAATTCCTTTTCTTTCCTCATTATTTTTATCATTCTTCCAAAAGTAGAAAACTGATAACTCAACTCAGTTTTTCTGTTTATTTCATAGTGTGCTGTGGATTCCTGATAATAGACGGGAGTATGTGTGTTGAAGGAGCCATGTCGATTTTCTTGCCCTAATGACATGGTTTTTTTCCTTTTGAATCTGAAGTGGGAACAGAGAAGTACATTGCTTTGCTTTATCTCAAAGTAAGAGTGTACACTGCAGTGTATGTTTCTTAAAATGTAGCTACCATGAGAATATGATGTGTTTTTACTCATCCCTGCTACTGAAAAATCTGACTAGTTAATTTTTTCATGTGTCCCTTAAAATGTTGATAGTTCCTGTTAATTGCTCCAGTGCCTACTGAGGAGCCCAGAACTGATTTTCAAGCTTTCTTGCTTAAAGCTCAGAGAACAAGCTGCTTATGATGACCCAACAGAGACATAAGGGAGGTCTATGAAAGGCAGAGTATTCAATCAGCCTTAATCCCTGCTTTCAGTAAGGCAGTGTTCTTTAAGTACAGACTAATTAGTGAATAGACATGGTTGTAGGTTCTTGTAGACATATCTTTTGTTGGCTTGAGATGAACTGAGCAGCTAATAGAAATGGTTTAAAATCTCTGCTTTGCTTTTTTTTCAATGCATTTAATTGGGTATGAGATGAGAAAATATGAATCAAAGCGGGAGCAAAAGTAAATATAAGCTATCTGACTACCTATGTTAGTATTTTCCATTTAGATATTATATCCATTTAGATATTGGGACTTACACTTGTGGCTCCCAGTCCTGGCCTTCTTAAAGAACTATTAATTTTATAACCTTTGACATATAGCACTACGAGAAAAGCATGTGGGTTTTTTACTGTTACAGTAATGTATTATGCAAGCGTTACTTTGCACTTAAATATTATGTTAAAGTCATCAATCATAAAGTGATCGATCAAGATAAACATACTTCCCCCATTTTAGTGCTAGGGAAACTTAATTCCAAGAAGAAGTGAAGTGAATATCCTTAGGATTTGATTACGTGCCTGAGACTAGAATCTAACTCTCTAGAGAGATGGCCCCCCTCTTTAATCATTTCTTTATTACATATTGTATAATAAAATTTCCCAACAGGTAGGAATAGCCATCTGCACATTGCAAAGTCATTTATGGTAAAATTGAATGCAAAGAGAGGCATATGGGAAACTGAGTGAATGATGACTGACATCTAGTCATAGTCACCTGAAAGAGAAAGCATTTCTTAATCAGCAAGACATTAAAAATAAGTAAGAGGCTTAAAAAATTAGAAAAATTGTGCTGTTTTGGGGTTTTTTTCTGATTATATTTCCCCTACTGTTTGCATATTAAGTGACCTTGACACAATGCAGATAGGAAGCAGACATAGCAACTTACTGTTCTACTCATTTTCTAAAATTAACCATATATTCCAGTAATATTCAATAACAGTACCTTGGTTTTTGAAACGCATAACCTTTTTGCTGCTTTTATCACCTGTATTATCCATAGGAGATAATTACTGCAAAGCAGCTGGCTGTTGATTTTAGAGAGCATCAATTGTTCTCCTGTCCCAGCTGTTGGCTAATAAGGACAGTCAACACATCTGTTTCAACAGCTGGTAATTAACAAAAGCCTAATTGCTGCAACTCTTTTAACAACAGATCTATGAAAGAGTAGGGATGTGGGGGAATATTATTTACTCTGTTCTCCACACTTTCTGTGACCAGTTTCTTTTTCCTTTTTCTACTTTGAACACCACTGCCTTTGTCTGACACACTGAATGGCAGAACAACACAATATGGTAATCCAGAGCTTAAGTTTTTCAGATCTCTGGTGCTGTTTCTTATTGCAACATTTCTTTGCTAAGTTGCAAGATGAAATGGATCAAAAGCATTTTGTGGAGTCTCATACAACGGAGATAATCTACTACAGTATGCTTATGCAATAGGGCTGCCAATCCAGCAGCTTCCAAAAGAAAGTAGTGGGTTTCCCTGTTTGTGGATGAGTTTAAAAGGTCTGTAGCCCTTCCCCAAAAAGTGTCATCATTCTGAAAGTGATAGTTATTTAAGAACTCTTTTACTGCTCTTCAGATGCTTTGCAAAATTTGTTGTACAGTCTTTTTTTCTTTCCTCTGATGAGACCCACATGTGTTTTTTAGTTTCAAAGTAAATGGCAGGTGGCACCTTGCACTGCAGAAATATCTCATCATTTTATTGCTACAGAATTGGAGAGGGATCTGCACAATGGTTGTCTAAATATCTACATTTATAGTATCAGTCATGAAACACTAATTCAAAGACGTTTCTCTTAATTAGACTTATCCTTGGGTACAGCACACATGTAATTGGAATACTTGTCACTAAATAGAAAGAATGCATGTATACAAATACAGGGAAATGTTAATCCCATCGAAGTCAACAGTGAACTTCTGTTGGCTTCAATGGGTCAGGATTTTCCCTGAAAAAAACAAATTTTCTTAAAAGCCGGAGACAAATTTGACATTCATTGTGCTACCCATGAGAAGAAAGTATTCAAGCATTAATGGATCTATGGCTGAAGTATTATGCAAGTCAGGCATGTATTACAGATTGTGTGAAAGACTTGAGTAAATAAAAATTTCTAAGAAATAGCATTTAAAGTGGTATTTTAAAGTGATGAACTGATGATGAAAATTGTGATTCTTTGGTAAAAGTTAGTCAAGATCACTTGATTAAACTTGTCTTACTAACATTTCAGTTGGCAAATATTTCTGTACACTGAGTTCTTAATTGTCTGCTGGGCATGTTGAAAGGTATAAAAGAAATTCTCCTGAAGTGCTTGCCACTGACAGAATACAGATTGCATAATTAAAAATATTCTGGCAAGACGAGTTTAGTTCAACAGGTGTTCAAGTTGAGAAATGTCTAATAGGAGCAAAACTAGAATATATACTCTGAATGACTGAAAACAAAAGCATTGGTTAAAATTTTAAGAAAGTAACACAGATAAGTGTTTACTGTCTGGGTTTATCATGAAGATTTTTTGTACACAACAATCTTTGTTGATCAAAATTATGTTTTCAGTGTTGCACAAAATAAACATTCTCTATTAGATTATACTGTTGAAAATTGCTGAAGATTTGATAGTTGAGAAAAAAATGTTTATCTTTTCAGTGGATTATAGTATTTTATTTCACATGTTAACAATTTTTAAGAAAATTATCATGAGTAGTGTATCTCTTTTCTCATTCACTTCCCTTACTCCAAAGATTACAATATTACTTTTTTTCCCAGTTGAAATGTAGTAGAGTCTGAGTTGCAACAGAAATTCAGGCAAATAAGCACCAAAAAGTACATAGAAATTGAAAAAAATGTTTTTGGTTTTTGCCCAGTGCAAAGATGTGCAAAGATCTGCTAGAATCTAACTGAATGTAGAAGATAATATGATTACCTCATAAAAAACTAGTAGATTTTTAACAGTAAGTAGCAGAAATCTGTAGTATCAGAACATATTTTTGAGTCCTAAGTGAAGGTAACTCACCTGTATCAACAGATCTCTCTTAACGGTATAGCGTCCATAACAAACATGGATGGATCCATTGCCTGCTGTTTTGATAGACAAGTGCCCTCTATTGAATTTCCTCCTGTACGATTTTCAAACAAATGTTTTCTATAAATACTTAAATGTATGTTCCCACAAACACTTCTATTTGCTTTTCTTAGTTTAAGTCCTTACTCTGAGTTCTACTTGGGTAGAAAGCATTGCTGTAAGATTGGGGAAAAGCAAGATTCAGGGAGTTGTTCTGTTCAGAGTCAGCTACTCAGACTCAACATGACTGATCCCTTTTACACAGCTAGCAGTGCAACAATAGAGACTGAAACTGTTCTAAACTATCTGTTGGGAATGTTTGCATCACAGGAGACGTGATGGTGGCTTGTTCACAGTGTCTCAGAAATCCGTGGTCACTCCAGCTGCACAAGTACCTCAAGGTCATGATGCCTACAGCCAGCCTCAAGTGCAGACATGGAGCTCCTGTCTTTTCCCCAAAACTGCTAGGCATGACATAATCCAGCTGGAGAAAGAACTCAAACTGTCTTGCTATATTGTTTGATAAGAACTTCAGAAATCAAATAAGTACTAACAGACTTGCATTTGAGAAGTCTTAGTATTTATGCTCTGCACATGTCTGTCTGGGGCATACTCATGGGTTCTTTCTTATTCCTAAATTTCCTGATAACAAATACTTTTATTCAATAACTGGGTTTTTTTCTTTCCTTAGATGTAACAATTGCTTTTGAACTCAGCACTGTGTTTCTTTGTATACAAAAATATCAGATTAATTTCAGTATGTATACCTGCTAGTCATAAGGTGAAGACCACAAGGTGAAGTAATAAACATTAACTCTTAATCTCTTATCTGCCTTTCCTTCCAAATCCTGGAAGAGTAATATGATGTAATTGGGCCAATTCACATTTATAGTCCTCTACAGACTCATGACTTCTATGAAAGAATTTTAGTTAAATTCTGATAATGTGATTAGACACTGCTGCCTTCTTGAAGGCATCCTTACCTTCTTGAAATGGAGATGTGGGTGATCTCTGTTTAACAGCTGTGTGCCTCACCAGCTTACTGGGAAAGAAAGAAAGTCAGATTTATCAACCTTAATCAAGTTTATTAAGCCCTTATTAGTTGACAAGACTAGGTATCTGAACATAGACTAGTAGGAAAAATAGGATCAGGGCATGGACTTGCACAATGACATGCATTATTTTAGAGAAATCCCTGGCATGGTTTTAACCCACTCTCCAGATGATGCTTTTGAACCATACTGTGTGCTAGGGCCTAAGGCCCTTTGACAGTCTGATGTTAGCAGCCCTTCCTTTTAGGAAGGTGAATAGAAGAGAACTTTTGACCAATTTTTAACATGAGTAAAGTCACGCCAGTAGATCTCAAGGTCGGAACATAATTTCTGGTCCGTTCTTTTTAGCAATAGAGAGTTGGGTGCTGTGGTTAGTTTGGGGTCTGTTAGTGGAGCCTCAAAAATGTGCCAGATGGAGAGCCCTGAGAGCACACAGTTTCTGGCTGCTGCACAGATAAAACATGTCTGGCTGTAATATGAACTTTTTTCTGTTTTTCTGCCAGTACAGTTCCGCCCCAAACTGGCTAAGATACTTTTGGGGTTGAGGGTAAAGTTGTTTTTATTGAATAGGTCTTTGTTACCACAAAGCTTCTGAGACAACATGACATTACCTTTTGGATCATGTGCTGACAATTTGCTGTTTGTGGCAGATACTGACTCCAAATCATAGGTGGCCAAAGAAATTTTTGTGGACAAAGGGTTTATCATGGGTGCTGACATTTGAAGCTTTCCCAGAGTAACCTGCCAGTAGGACTCAGACACCACCTGGAAGGTTTCTTCAGCTCGCTCCAGCTTACACAGTTGTTTCCTTCTTGATCTTCCCTAAGAATATTGCCTGTAAAGTTTCATGTACAGTGCAATCATCTTCATGGTATGAAGTCAGGCCTCTCAGAGTTGAGGGAAACGTGCCTATCATTAAAGTAAATCAGGGATGGTTTTTATCCTTTGTTTTAAACTTCTATTTGGTAACCTAATATGTCTTCAAGGGGAGTATCTGTTTTCCGGTCCAGTTACCAATAGAGCCATGAAGAGGTACATGGTTGCACCATGCCCAAAACAATATCCTTTATTTTACCTTCAAATAAGACAAGTTTCTCTATATTGCTGATGTCTTTCCATTGTTTATTTGAATTTGTTTTTTCCAAATGGATTTTTAGATGAGAAAAAAAGTTTGTAATGTCACCAAGGCCAAACATGAATTACAGAAAATGAAGTAATGTTTCCTTTCCACGGGTCCACAGCTGTAAATGGTATTTAATCTGAGAAGTAAGGAAATTAATTTACGTGTGTTATTTTCAAATAGATTGTAAAGCCATGACTACAGTGCAGAAATCACAGTCGTGAATGGGTTTTTCTTTCTCTATTAAAACAAAGTATTCTTGATTGTTTTCTTTTTATGTTCTTTTTACAGTGTACATTGTGATTTAGTAGCGAGTCAAGTATCTACCTACCTGTATATAGAGTCCTATCTATTTGCTCTTTAAAGCACCCCCAGCTTGTGTTCTTAATAAAATCCCTCCTACCAAAAGGTCAGTGTCTCTGCACATGGAGTTACTTATGTGCAAAGCCCAGTCCAGCTAAGAGTGTGTATTTTGAAGCTGTCATCCTTGAATTTTTCAGGGGCCTTTTTGTCATCCACTATGGTTATATCTTACCTAAAATAAGACTTACAGTATCATTAGGTAGCTATCCATATGCACAGTAGGCATGTATGATGGTATCTCTGGGGTTTTTAACCTATGTGTGCAAAAGAATGGAAACCATAAATGAAATCTTCACCCTGGGAAGTCAATTGCATTTTTGTGTCAACCTCACAAGGGCAGAATTCCAAATGAATCATCCTCATCCCCTAAATCATTCTTTAAAACAAAATGCTTCCATGTATTAGTCTCACAGTCTTATCACGTGCCTTGGATTGTCCTTTGAATAGGTGATTTTTCCTGCAATTTTCAGTATATCAGTATACTGCTTGGAAAAAGTATAGCTTATTACAGAATAATACTGCAGATGATGAAGAAAATTTGTCTCATCATATCTAAGGTTAGATGAGCAAATCCTTAATTCTCACTGAAACTTAACATGAGCATTTCATATAGATACTTTCTTACATAATGTGGTAATTGATGAATTATAAAATCATAGGTTGGAAGGGACTTTGAAGGTCATCTAAGTACAATCTATCTGCTATGAGCAGAGACAACTTTCACTAGGCCAGGTTGCTCAGAGCTCCATCCAGCCTGGCCTTGAACACCTCCAGGCATGGGCCGCCTTCTGTGGGCAAACCTGCCTGTAATGTGTGCTTGTAAAGGAGCAAAGTGCTTGTTAAACACTGCTGGTACAGTGAGCTTCTTCCCAATGTGGTGTGACCATGTAGTACAAGAATAAGGCATCACATGTCAGGCATAATGATATTGTTTGCTTTTATTGTAATGAAATTAACCAGATAAATATCTAGTCTCAGCAAAATTGCTATTGTATTCTTTTGTTTTCTTTCTCAGAGCAGTCAAAAGCTATTTGGTGATTTTTTTTTTTTTCTAATTGCACAATCTGTGTAGAATTTGTTGTGACCCGTTGCTAATGTCCCAGTCACAACAGGATCTCTTAGAAATGAACAACCATGCAAGCAATGTTCATCTGGTATGATAATGTATTCTCACTGGGGAATTTGTTGTGATGGAGACAAGAGTCTAAATGTCAGATAGTGGCATCTCTTACAAGTCGTCCAAAAAACTCCTTAAAAATATTAAATTAGGGGTAGCATAAAGGCTGAGTTGAGGAAAGTTACATAAGATGGAGGTGAAGCACAGCACTTCTTGAAAATAACAATTCCATTTTTTCTTTTGAAAAGAAGATTTCAAGGTTAAAACTTTTAATTCCAATAAGAAAAAACATTAGCATATTCTTTGTAAGGTAAATGAAAATCCTACAGTTATAAAATCTACTGTTGAAGCTCTCATATCATGTATGGGAAAGCCCTTATTTCAGCTCCCTGATCCAAGTTTGTCACCCTCAAACATTTTGATATCTGAATTCTGGAGTTCATCTTCTTTTCCATGACGTATCCCTGTTTGGATTTGCTTTTCACATACTTAGCCATTTAAAAAAAAATATTTTTGTCAGTCGCAGAGAGAGAAGTGAGGCAATGATAGTCACCAGAACCATGGATAATTCACATAACTTTGGAGCAGGGAAGCAGTCTCACTGGGAGGAGTCCACCAAGGCTGCCCAGAGTGGGTTAATGCAAGAAGCTGGGAGTCAGCATTGGGTTTCTGCATTCAAAACAAATAACCTAATCAAAAGGCTGGGGAGGAGTTCTCTCTTCTCTCAGAAATCCTGTCTGACATTCCTCAGAAATACTTCCATCTAAACCAGTGTATCTTCACAATGCAGTGAGATAATGCTTTTTATTAAAAAAAAAAAAAGTTTTATTACAGCTATTTATTTGGACCAACAGTAGTATTAGATTGTAGAATAAAATATTATGATTAATTGTTTCATCCTGCTGCAAACTCATAAAGGTCATGTTTGCTGTTGAGATGCCTTTCCTTTGTGCCCAAAGGGTATGTCAACCCGGGTGTGGTTGTGGCACAGGGTTGGTGAGGGCTGCAACTTAAAGGCTGTTAAGAATTCCCACAATTGCCTCCCTTACCCTGAAATTCACATACACAGGTAACCCTCAGCTGGTTCCTTATTGTATTTTTTCTAGCTGTAGTGATCTTCCACAGCAGTGCAGATCCATCAGGGATCAGTAATACAGTTCTCCATTTACTCTTAATTTGAGACAGGTTTAGAAAAACTATTTCTGTTAGAAAAATAGTGTGTTGAGAAACAACTTTGCATGAATTTCTAATCATTTCAGTTACAATTCCAAACTTTTCCAGCTCAGTTTATCTCCTAGAAGTTTTATTTGGTGAATATTGAAACCTACATTTCAAACTTCAGAAGTAAAACATTTAATTCTTATATTTTAAATTTGGACTTATTCTTGTTAATTATGTATTTCATGATGTGTCAATATTTTCTAACAACTACCATAGTAAGTTCTAATTTTACCTTTTCATTTTTAAACTCATCAAGGCCAGCTGATACTTAAATGCAAGTTGAAACATTTTGTCTAATTTTCTAGGTCAATGTGTCCCCTTTTTATTGTAATGTAACAATTTGACACTTCAGCAGGGTGATTAAAACAAAAAGGAGATTACTTAGTGTGTTATTAGAGTGCTAGCCATTTTCAGCCCTCTCGT
This sequence comes from Emberiza elegans, assembly GCA_024865655.1. Classification (NCBI taxonomy): domain Eukaryota; kingdom Metazoa; phylum Chordata; class Aves; order Passeriformes; family Fringillidae; genus Emberiza; species Emberiza elegans. The sequence continues at coordinate 50,731,129 of JALJVW010000139.1, read as the reverse complement.
TAGCTGGAGTCTTTTCCTTGACCCTGAAAACCTCTGATCCCCTAATTAATGAGACAAGTGCTTATATTCCTTTCTAGATCAAAGCATTACCTGCTTGTATTGTTGGTGAAACAGTTTGATGTGTTGACACTTTGATATAGAAAATAAGATGAGCTGTTGTAATCTGCACTAAGTAGCAGCTGCTAACGTAAAAATAACAGAACGGTTAGAAGTTGGATCTCATATGTGTCACAACATGACCTGCTCTGTCAGGCAGTATGTATCTCTCTTACTGACATGATGTGTAAAATGTAGAAGCATTTAAAATTGTGTAAGATTAAAATATTTCATCAGTTTAATTTTTTTTTTAACAGAGTTGAGGGGGTTTTTGTTCATTCTAATTCAGAATGAAAGAAATCTTTTTTGGCTTCCCAATCTCCTGTTGCCCTGAGAAGATACCTGGGCTCTTCCTATCCAGTCTGCTAATATCAGCAGAAACATACTTCCTCCTCACAAGAAATGGGAGCAATTCTCTGTTGTCTGTTTGAGGCTCCATTCCATTTCAGACCCCAGATAACATAGGACCTAGAGTAGAAAGACTGCCATTTTCCCCCTTTACTGCCATTTTGCCCCTTTGCAGCTCTACCAAACGTAAATGACTGAGACCATAAATTGTAGAAATTAAGTTGGAGATCCTCAGATTTCTCACACAACCTTCTTCTAATCCATGGGAATATCCTGTGTCAGTAGAAAGCAAAATGCTAATAGTGACTATTACTGAGTGAAGGAATAATGCATTAAACTCGTGCATTAACATGTATCTCAGTCAAGCCAAGGGAAATTGTACTGGGTAGAAAGAGTGCCCATTCTAACTGAGTCAGGTATCATTTCCATGCAAATAAAGTACAAATAAGTTGTCCACAAGAAGGGTACTTATTAAGCAAGGAAATTATGTCTTAGAAAACAGGAGATATAGAGACAAATGAAAATTGCCTGAGGTTAAGCTAAATTTGCCCTTGGAAAGGAAATTGAAACAAACAATATTGTAACAACTGAAATGAGAACAAGGAAAGAGGAAATACGCCACTGGTCTGAGAATGCCATGGAGATCAGGAGTAATTCTGGATTAGGTCTAAAAGCATGTGATTTTCATTTTTGTTTCTCTCAGCACTGAGCAATGAAGATGCCAGCTGTGAGGACAAGGGTTAAGAAAAATGAATGTATGCAAATGGAGTACATGGCAGCTGTTCAATAGATTATTGTGCTTGCATTGTGTTAATGCATGGTTTCCATCCCCAGTTCTGAAAGAGCTGGTACCTGAAATTCCAGGAATGATAGTAAAGTTCTTTAATAAATCTTATGAGGCCGTGTGCAGTGTAATATGACAGGGAATTAGCAGAGAGAGCATCTATATTTAGAAGAGGAAAAATGTAATTTTGACAACTGTAGACCAGTTAGTCTTTATTGTCCAGTCTTCAGAGTAAGTTTGGAAGGAAAATAATTTTAAAGCATGGATCCATCAAGAGTGAATTGCAGTACAGTTTTCACACAAGAATGATCATGCAAGAATTCTTTGATACGATAACTGATTATTTAGACAAGGAAACTTTTTTAATATAACCTGACACATAAGCTTATAGGTTGTGCCATATGGAAAATTATTAATTACAGTGGGGAATGCGTATATTGGTATTTTACAGGCAGGCACAAGCTTAATGTGGGAAATGCTGCTCGCTGCTCTCTGGATTCACCCAGTGTCTCTTGTTTGGAAGAATGGGCACGTTTAGCTCATGTCTGTCTGCAAAATGTCATGTACCCATGAAGGAGATGAGGGATTAGTCAAAGGCAATAAGGAACTAGCTAGCAGGAAGGCAGCAGCAAACAGATTTGAAAGAAGAATGTTAAGGTCCAAGGATTTCACTAGTGGAATTTCTCTCCAATTTCTTACCAGCTGGTGCTGAACCAGTTTTCTTTAATGCTGTCATTGAGAACCTTTGGCAGGAAGAGCAGCAATGTGCCAACAAAATTACTTGATGATACAGAGCTGGGAATTGTTTTTAATAAGGCACGGAGATATTATTAATACAAAGGAGGTTCAAGCTGTCTCGCAGAAAGATTGGGATACCCTCAAGTACTGGAAAAACAAAAGCAGTGGGGTGGAACTTCAGTGCCAAGTGTAAGGTATTATCTTTTCAGGATGAATAAGAGTTTCCACTGTCAACTGGGTAATACCAGTGTGCAGAACAGGCTGGAGGGTGACTGGGAACAAAAAAGTACAAGAATGTGTCAGGTGAGAGGTTTCCATTGGCACGAGTACAGAGTACTGAGGAGAGATACATTTAAATTGATTAGGATAATGAAGAGCCTGCTTAGTGAGAGGTAACAGAAAAGGTTGTTTGTTTAGCCTATCTCAGAAAGGAAAAATAAATGCTTATTATAAATAAATAAATAAATATAGTCTATAAATGCATGAGAAAATAAATAACTTAAAAATAAAGCTATGAAACTTTATTAGTGAAGTCAATTGGATTTTTTTCTTTTGTATTGGATATTGAAAAGTCTTACAAAAGCCATTTCTCACACAAAGGTGAGGTTCCAGAGAGAACCTGACAGCATAGGAGGCTGTGTGTTCTTACCTCTTTCAATTTACATTAGAGTTGAGGGTGCTCATGTTTGCCCTAGAGGAATTAGGAAAAGATAAATACTAGTTTTGCCCTCTGTTTTCCTTTGCTTATGTCTCGTATTTTTCCAGACTTTGTGGTAAGAAAACATATGACATTGTTCCTTTAAATGTTTTGAAGCAACAGCAAAAAGATCGGTACCAAGATTTTCTTTAGTTCAGATCAGCTATTTTAAGTTTGATAGGTAGCTATTAGATTTTATATTTAATTGGAAAATTTAAATTTTCACCATAAACTGCTAAAATGCACAATGGGAAAATAAAGAAACATCAATTCTCATTTGCAGGAAGGTGGATAGGGGGACAGAGAATGGGAAAGGATCTATGCTCATTAAACCAAATATGAAAGTGTAGGAACTTCTGGACAAAACAAAATCTTCAGAAATATTTCTCACAGTATCCAAGTGGTCAGAATACCCTTTCAGGGTTAAAAAGGAGCTTTGATGAGAGTGGCACCTATACCAAAAGATGACCAAGCTCACCTCTAAAGTGACCTTTTTATGGGAAACCACCCCTTGAGGAACCTGTGTGTAATTCTTCTTGCTTCTTCTTTACCCTACCTTCCAAAACAATTTAATCAAAACAAATAAATTTCTGTGAAAAGTTCTGATTTCCACAGCTTGACATTTTCCAGAAGAGCAATATTTTGTTAAAAAGTTCTCAAGCAGCTATTGTTATTACTAGAGGTGAGCTCATGCAGGATTTTTGCCATATGCAGTATGGGTGGATTTCAATATACATTTAGGAGTCTTCCAAATTCTTTATTGTAGAGCAGATGCCATTATTTTAGTTAGCAATTTCACTTTGTGATAAGCACTATTTTGATTTCCTTCTTCTAGTGAAGGAAGACATCGCTGCCTTGGGAGGATATTTGACTCTTTTATTTGTGTTTACCACCCTTCAGGCCTGTGAACAATGGGTCATTTTGTCACATGGCTGCATGCTGTGCTCAGAGACTCTTGTGCTTGGATTTTTGTTGGTCTCATGAAGCTCCCTAGTATCAACTCCACTGGAAGTTACTGAGGAGGCTAACAAATGTCTATTTTTCTTCCCTTCACTTTTTGTAGCTCTCGGGTTTGTTGGGTTTTTTTTTTTAATCCAAAGAACCTGATTTTGCTGATATTTTTATTGGTGCAAACCCAGATGCAAACCCAGTCAAATCAGTGCATTTTTTTTTCTGCTGAAAAACTGACATAATTAATAGTCTTAAGGCTCTAGTGCCTCTGACTCTTGTCCTGGATGGCAAGTGGAACCTGAGGTGTATTTTTTATGATAGTTCTCCAAAGGGACTAGCCGTTAATCTCTCTGAGTAGGTGTGTCAGCTGCAAACATTTCCTTGCAGTCTACCATTTCAATCACACTTCACAGTACACTGAAAATTGGCAAGGATGTTAATTACTGGCCTCTAGAACAAACCACCTACTTTGATTCAAGTGTGTTTTCCAATTTTTAAGAATGTTGTTTCACCTACAGAACAGTATAATTACAGAAAATAGCTTGGTTTGGCTAACATCTTGTGTTCTGTGAGTTCTGCTTGCAAGGCAGCAAGCTGCACCAGGCAAGAGGCTCACCTGCAGAGGATTTTAACCTCTTTCTGACAGAAGTTAGGGCTTGCCAGCATGCAGTACATTGTTTTCAGTATCACAAGCTCAAAACCACTGTCACTCAGATGTTAAACATTAACGCTTTCTGCTTTTAAAGCTGAAGGAACGCCCCCCATATAGTAAGAAAGTTTTTATTCACCAAGGCACTTCCTGTTAAAACTTTATGGATGTCTCTCACAGGAGCAATTGCAGCAGTGGGTCCTGTACCTGGGCAGTGCAAAACCCTGGGTGCAACATGACCCACCGAGCAGCACGGTTCAGAGGCTGCTTGTGTAGCTGCATTTGTGCAATGCAGTGTTCAATAAAATTTGTCAGGAATCAGCCAAGTATCCAGGACATGATTAATCAACCAGCAGAATGAATTGCCCATAGATGACTGGGAGTTGACAGTAAACAGTAAAACACCTGCCTTGAAGACTTACAGACAAACAGGAAACAGAAGCAAGCGGGAGCCCTGTTTTAGGAGAGAGATTTTGAGGCATACAGGCAGAGTTGTTCATGATTATACAGTGAGTTTGGCAGACTTAGAGGCTGAACTATGTGCATTCCCCTTCATGGGTTTGTAGCTCATATAACAGGTCTTTAATTTACCAAGAAACTTTTCCGCAACACTGTCCTGAAGAGTTGGCAGAATCCACAGCTGGCATTTCTCACACATGTGCCTCTTGGTTAAGGGCCCTGCAATTTGTACAATTAATAACTTACACCATGAATTAAAAACATTGGAAAACAGCCCAATGCTCAGGCTCATGTGTCAAGGAATTGCTGTGGAAGTCTGATCTTATTTGTTGTTACAACAATAAATCACCCACTGATTTATTTATATGGTACCTGGGCCCTCAAGGCAGTCCTGCCGTGCTATTGAAACTGGACTTTTAAAATTAATGGTGATTAAGCTATAGACCCATATTAAATATGCATGAATGCTTATTTCTCCCTACCTTCTCTTTAATTGTAGCGCCTGTTGGGGCTGGCTACCTTCCTGAATTACAAGCCACATGCTGCAATTTCCATTATGGTCATGAGTCACGCTCCCTTTGGTGCGAATCAAGGATGGGAGGGGGAGTGTCGGGTGGGGCTCACAGATGGGAGATGAAGGTGATTGCTCAAGGATTCCCTCACCCCTCTATAAACCAGATCCTGGGTAAGAATGCACCCAGATCCCAGCGTGTGCTGTCAGTGCCAGTCTCCTCTGCTGGCTCATTGCCTGCCACTGCTCAAGGTCCTGGTTATCCAGCAGCTCTTCTGCTGCTAACATCAGCCAGGGGCTGCTACCATGGTAGCTGGCCCTAACAGCCAGGGAGCCATGTGCAGACCAGAGTCCTGTGTCAGTGGCTCATGGCCAAGGGCCTTGCTTCACTTTCTTTGTGTTGGTCAACAGTTTTGCAGTATAGCAACACATATGTATCATATGAAATGAAATGTTGCTGATAACCACTTGGCTGAACTGAAGAGTTCTAACCTTAGGTATTCAAAAAACTTACATGGGAGAAGCCATTCAAAACATGATTCTGCTAGTGCAGAAATCATGAAAAAATATAGAAAAATTCAATGCTAGAAAAAGAATATTTCATAGGGATTAAATAGGCTGGGGTAGTGCTCGTTTGCTTCCTGGTAGCTGGTACAGTGCTGTGTTTTAGATTCAGTATGCAAATAATGTTGATAACTGATGTTTGAGATGTTGCTAAGTGGTGCTTGCCCCAAGTCAAGGACTTCCAGTATGTCCTGCACTGCCAGTGAGGAGGTACACAAGGAGCTGGGAGGGAGCATGGTCAGGAAAACTGACCGAAGTGGCCAAAGGGACATTCTGTGTGATAAAACATCACACCCAGTATATAAAATGGGGGGCGTTACCAGGAAAGGGTGTGATCACAGCTCAGGGACAGGCTTGGCATTAGTCAGCAGGTGGTGAACAGTTGTATCGTGCATCACTTGCCTGTCTGGGGATTTATCTCCCTCTGTCCCTCTCCTTTTTATTACAATTACTCATATAAATATAATTATTATTATTTTTATATTTTACTTTGCTTCAATTATTTTACTGTTCTTATCTCAATCAACAAGTTTGATTTTCTTTTCTTTCCCTTTCTGATTCTTCTCACCATGCCATCAGTGGGAGGAAGGAGAAGTGACCAAGCAGCTGCATGGTACTTAGTTCCTGGCTGGGGTTAAACCACAACACTATGTTACATACAACAGTATAACTCTATGTGTGCAGTTATAATGGTTGAAATTATTGCAGAGATTGATGTGTTTTCAAAAAAGTATGGATGTTCTGAATAAATTGGTTATCGATTGTTTATTATTTCACAGGCAGAATTGATAGCTTTGCAACAACAAAAGGAAGCTGCTCTTCAACAGTGCAAAAAACTAGAAGAAGAAATTCAAACACTGCGTGTTTATTACAGGTAAAATGATTGATTCTAATATGAATGAGTGACTCATAGGGGAAATTTTCTGTATGATGTCTGACTGAGTGAGGAAATGGCCTTATCAAATAGGTATTTGTTGGAAAAATGTGAATACATCAATGAATCAAAGCCTACATTTCTGCTTTACTGCTCACCAACCACCTCTTTGAAATAGGAGTCCCTTTCTTATAGCCTGAATTTTGTATTAATTTCTTCTAAGGTAAGTGAAAAGTTGGTGGTTGATTTTTGCTCTAAAAAACTGTGCTATGGCAATGTGATCATTTAAAAACACATGAACAAAAGAACCAGATTACATAAATGCTTGTTTCTTCCCTGATTGTTTGCACATACCTAACTTAGTCAATATAGATTTTAAAATAATAAATCTGTAATTCTAAAATACTGGTTTCTTCTTCAACCCTAATAAATGTGCCTTTTAATTCCTTATGTTCTGTAGCAGTATGGAGAATGAGAGAAATACCCATTCTCATTAATTTCGGTGGGCAGCACTGAGCATTTGCATGGATCAGTGGGTTTTAGTCCCTAAGGAAAAGCTCTGTGTGGTCTGGTGAAGGAGTTAGGCTGTTTTATGGAGTGATGTTGGGTTACAGCTCTCATTTCATCCTGACCTCCTGTGTGAGAGGGGATACAGAGCTGCCAGCAGGTTAAAGGCAGGAGAATTGGCATCAACACAGCTGAAAATTGTGTATCTGAAGGCTGAATGTCTGTGATGAGGGATGTGGGCTACAGAGGTAAATAATAAATATAGTGTGAATACTATGCTCATTGGAAATAAAGAGGACTAGTTATTTATGTCTAAAAAGCATTTGAAATAGCAGAACTGTGTATGTTTTCAGTGTTTCAGCATTCAAAAGTGAAAAATACTCAGGTTTCTAGAGGTTTTTCAAGTTTTCCCTTCTCATTAAGTTTATTAAAACCTTGGAGGGAAGTTTCAAAAACAACTTTTGTTCCTAAATCTCATAGGCATTTATTTAAAGCCTGTTAATAGTGAATAGAAACCCCAAGCAATTTGTGATTATTGCATTTAATGAATTTGGTCAGCATTTAGTGTGTGCACAAATTATGGTATGATTTACCAAGCTGGAATGAATTTATTATGGTGCTCTTATTACTCATTTAAATGGGGTGGTTTTTTTGAATAATTTAAAAACTGAAATACAATTTTTAATTTATATTTTAGAAATTAAGAATCTGCTTGTTGGTCTATACATATTGTAGGAGACTTTTCACTGATTTTTGAGTTACATTTTTGGCCTAGCCTATCAAGTTTGCACTAACATTCAATGTTTAACAAGTACAGTAGGCAGCAACAGCCATTTACTTGTTGAAATGCTTTAAATCCCAGAAATATCAACAATAATGACTTGCAGGAATCAGCATTAGAATGTATCATGTTATTAACTTATAGCTCTTAATTTGTTCAGTCAAAATTTCACTGTAAGTTGGCTGACAGTATTTGCAAAATCTATCCAGAAGGTGTGGAAATGCTCACCTGATTATCCCCTGGAGCAAGAACTATTGTAGCACTACTGATTTATACAAGTTATAACATCTAAAGTAGAAGATTTTATCTCCTACCAGCCTCACTGTTCTAGAGGCTAATGTGTTCCAGAGTGGACCCATAGGGTGACTGATTGAGGTGGGCAGGGACCTCTGGGGGTTGTCTTGTCCAGCTCTGCTCAGGCAGGGCCACTGAGACCTGGTTGTCCAGGTCCACATCCAGAGGGGTTTTAAATGTCTTTGAGTACGGAGATTCCACAACCTCTCTGTATGGAAACACTGTCTTAAGCAGACAAAGACATGACTTGAAAAGCCAGAGGCCACATGGACCTGAACTTGCAAGGGTTGTAAAAGGCAACAAGGATTCCTATAAGTGCATAAGGAGCAACATTTAATTTCTCAGGCCTGTCTTTTGATTTGATTAGAAATTAATTACACCATTGTGAGGATTCTTATGAACTTGACATGTTGGTTACAGTTTCCTTTAAGTTACATGAACATCTGCAGCCCTTGTCATCCAATAGTGTGACGGTACTTTAAACACGTGCCAAATGAAACAGAAAAGAATATATGTCACATGTGCATAAAGCTTTGGGAACTGTACCGGGCCGAGGGTGGGATGGCCACAGTAAGTATGAATGGCTAGGCTGACTGTGCATTTCCCAAGCCATCCCAAATGAATGAAAATTTGCACTCTGATTTGTGTGTGGAAGGGACACATGTATAGATGTCTTTGTCTACTGGGTCTTTTTATTTCCTCAGAGTGCTTGCCATGCTATGGTAGTTTAGAACAAGCACTGGGAGTGTTTTTAGAGAGTCTGTTTTGAACTGGGGGGGAAGTTTGCTGCTTTGATCCAAGTGCGTTACCTGTATGATTTGCTGTTCAAGACTGTATTCCCTGGAGTTGCTTCTCTTTTTTGGATGTCATGATTCCGCAGTGAGCAAAATATAGGCTTCCACAAATGCTCCAATCTTCATGAGAACTGTAAAACTGCAATCTGACAATGCCGGTTGCACATTCCCTTGACCTACTGTTCTCTCATGTCTTTGCCAGATTCTTACACTTTCTGTCGTAAGCCCCAGCATGACAGGGGCTTAACAATTTTGGCTCATTAGGTGACTTCTCCTTATGCTATCAGGTCTTCCCTGGCCTTACAAAAAGCATTTATCCTACTTTATTCTTTTTCTCCTTTTTTTAACTGAGATTTCTGTGAATCGTGGTTTAGGAACGGTGCCCCCCAATTTAGTGGTCTTGCTGAGACCCTCCAAACCACATGCCACTCACTCATTCCCCCTTCTCCCTTCCGCTTCTTCCCCTGCAGCAGGATGGAAAAGAGAATTGGAGGCAAAGAAGGTGAAGATCAGGAGTTGAGATAAGAATAATTTACTGCAAACAGCAATGAGACAAGAAAATGAACAGGAACAGCTACGATATTAATTTTAAAAGCATACAAAAGAGAGAGAGTGAATCACATGCACAATTCTAACCCCAACCCAACCACAGCCACACTATCCCAATGGGAAGGAACCCCTTCTCCCCAGAAAAGATTCCCTTCTCCCCCCAGCTGGAAATTGTCATGAGGTTGTAGCATGGCTATGACCCAGAATATCCTCTGGGTCGTATCCATGCTCCCTCCTGGCTACTGCAGAAACTTACCCTGTGCTGGCCAGAGCCGGGACACTAGTTTAACTCAGAAGAAACAAATTTAAGAAAACAAAAGCAAATAAACAAACAAAACAGAACAAAACAACCCAACAAAAACAAAGAAAAAAAAACCAAATTAGAGGCTTCCATTAAAGCATACAAGTAATACCTACATCACTTTTCCCTTACACACAATAACATTTCAAGGATTTGGTCACAAAAGTAATGACTGTATTTGTATATTAACTATTTTGTATGCATACATGTGTAAACAATGACATTAAAATGTGAATTTTTATACCAACCTGACTTTCACTTACATTAGTATAATCCAGGAAAAGCAAAGTATAATTTGATCATACAAAATTAGGGGAGAGATACTGAGGTGCAGACTATCTGTATGTGTAAGTAAGTACACACAGACATGCCTAAAGGAGGGAAACAAACCTTCAGGGGAAAAATATAAAATCCCCTTCTATTTTCTCCAGAGGGAAGATTCTTGATATCTAGAATACACTATTCAGATTTAGGTCCCCAGTAAAAGTAAGACATCTATAAATTGGAGAAAGTTTGACAGAGGGCAACTGGTACAGTCAGGAAGCCATAGCATTTGCAATGTAAAGAGAGACCAAGGGTAATGCTCTTGTACAGCCTGGGAAAGAAAAAATATTCCTTTCTTTGTTGGCTCCAGGGAGACCTAATGGCAGCCTAACAGAGTCTGTGCAGAGGTTGTCAAGAAAGGCGACCTCTTCACAGTGCTCCATGACAACAGGGTGAGAAACAACTGACTTGAATTGAAACAAGAGCATTTCAGACAGGTTGCAAGGGAAAACTTGTTCCACAGGGGCTGTCCATCATTGGAACAGGTTGCCAGAGAGGTTTTACCATCTCCATCCTTGGATATTTCCAGTGTCTAACGTCATAAAGTCATGAGCAGCATGGTGTGATCTCATATTGACATCACTTTGAGAAGAAGTTAGGTTCCACTGGAGACTGCCAGTGGTCACTTCCAACCTCATTATTCTACAATTCTCTGATCTGGTAGCTGCCTGTGTTTGAAGACATTCATTTTTTCCCTCCAATTGTGAAAGAAGTCTGTTTTGTAAACCACACTTCTTTTCAGGTGAAGTGAAAAGCAAATCCTAACTGAAACTGGAGCTTCATGGAAAGCCGTAGTGGCCTAACCCAAAATTTAAATTAGCTTTTGCAGATATAATGAGGAAACATTTCTTTCCCTCTGACTTCTGACTTTTTGAAAAGAAAGCATATCTCAGAACAAATTCAGTCTTCTTTAGAAGGGACAGAGAAGTGAAATGGAATTAAAAAGGACGAGGAAGCTAATTCAGATACATAAGGAACAAGAAGCTGGCTGCAAATAAAAAGTTTGGCAAGTTCTGTGCTTCTGTTTGTTTTTCTTTTGTTGTCTCTGTGTCAAGTTTCAAAAAGAAAATTGCGTTTTCTGGATGCTAACCCAAAAATACATACCAGAAATTAAAATTTGCATAAGAGTTAGGAATAGCATAGAATTTCTCTCTTACTAGTAGAATTGTTTCTACACAGTGCTCTTTAAGCTAGAGATTAATGCAAATCATAAGATCCTCAGTGACCAAAGAAGGCTATATCCAAATCACCAGTTTTGAAGTACATGGGAGTGTTAATCCCACTACCTCTTTCTCATATACCTCTGTTGTTTGAACATCATCACAAGTTTTTTATTTGCATATTTTTCAGTTATGTGATCTGAAAATTTTATAATCGGGTTCCTTCTCCCCCTAGATTTATATACTGACTGTGAGACCATATTGGTGTGGGGAATGCCTTTGGTCAGTTGGAGTCAGCTATTCCAGCTGTGTCTCTATCCAGCTTCTTGGGCACCCCCCGCCTGCTCACTGCTGGAGTGATGTAAAATGAAAAAAGGCCTTGACTCTGTGTGAGTAATACTCAGGAATGACTGAAATATCCATGTGTTAGCAACACTTTTTTTCAACACAAATCCAAAAAGTACCCTATACCAGCTACTATGAAGAAAATTAACTCTATCCCAGTCAAAAGCAATATAATGTTGCAAAGTAATTGGAATATGTAAGTTATGGTGAGCATGAGGGCAAAAGATGCCTTATTTTACAGTTATGTGATGGTTCTCAACAATGAAATAGATTAACTTCAGTAAGGTTCCTTGTACTAATAAGTACAATTACCTTAAATAAATATTTTTAGATTCAAACTTTCAGTTAATAGGGGTAGTTTCTCTGCATGCAATACCAGCAGTTTTCTTGCTCCCTCACCAGTTGTAGCACTTTATAAGTTAAAAACTATTGAAGAGATTTAACAGAATTTAAGTCTACAAGTTTCAATGCTTGCAATACTTTAATTGGAATTCTTGTAACTCATGTTTAAGTGGCACAAGCAAATGGTATAAATAGCAGTTGGTTTTCTGGAGGTTCATATATTTTTCCCACAAAGTCTCTTGTAAAATTACATGGAAGTTCATTTTTTTAAAGACTGAGATTGATAAATGTGAAAGTAGGAAATCGAGAAGGTTTTTTATTATTTCCCCAAATAAAGAACTTATAGGCTCAGGGGCAAACTCAATTTTCATCTTAATTACAGAACTGAATAACCCTGTAACAGGCGAAATAGATGAAGAAAGATATTTTGTAAGCCATTACTTCTAGTCCTGAATAAAAAGACTTTTCTATTCAGGCTTTGGATACAGTTGTGTGTGTTTAATTTACTTCCATTCTATAGTTTCATGACTGATGTTATGGAATATAATACTCAGATGGTGCCATTTCAACCATGCTCCATGGACCCTGTGTATGGATATAGAATGGTGTAATTCTTGCTGTTAAAATGTTGATTTCATTCCAGTTTTCAGGGCTATTAGAAACTATAAATTATTTCTACCTAAAAAGTCAATATTCATTTTCACAGTCACTGCAGTAGCAAGTCAGAGTACAATAAATAGCCTAAATATCAGATTCCTGTACTCTGACTGACCCCTGCTCAAACATTTCAGCCTGTTTGTTCTGCCATCTCTCAGTCTTCTTCAGAGTTCTCTCAGTCTAGATTTTCCTCAGGGGAACACAATGTGCAGCAGAAAATTGGGCTGCTCTAACATCCACTTTCTCAGCCCAAATGAACTGGAACCCATTTACAGTGGGATTGGTGAAGCTGCAACCACTAATGCAGAGTGGTGATCTCAGTTCTTCCTCTAAGGCAATAGCAGGGCTGCCTTGAGCACCTGTCCCAGCAGTTTACCTCAGAGAACTGGTCTTTTCATACCTGTTTTTTTTTTTTTATCTCACTTTTTCAGTTATGGCCGTTGACTCATTTTCCTGCTCTTTTCATCCTGTCTGCTTGCCTCTGTTCTGACAGTTGCTGTCATTGTTTCAGTACTAGTTGCTTTAGACATAACATGGTGTAATTACAGTCATTAAGAAGAATGACCAAGTAATGGTATCACTGTAAACCACACAGTTCTTTTTGTAGAGCAGTTTTGCATCATGGAGAGGACATCAGTTGTGTTTCAAGTATTCTCTGTTCTTGCAGTAGAGACTTCTATTTTATTGAGGAGTTTCAGACACCTGACATTAAACATAAACCTTCAGCTAATTAAATTTCCCACTTACAAGCACAGAAGAGGTTCTTTTTTTATACTAATGAGATGAAGAGCTTGGATATGCAGTGGGAGACCACGTAGTACATGCTTTGGAGGAACCTAACCTGCTCCAGTTTGATCCAGCCAAACATATAGAAAGCAATGAATCTGTAAGGGAACACTAAGGTTTTTGTTTGTCTTCTGTTATAACAAAAGAAGGGCAGGGACTGTCTTTCTGTTTGTTTATTGAACTGAGTGTTAAAATTAGTAGAAAATTGGGGTGGAGAAACACTGCTCTCTTTAAAACAGATTGGTTAAAACCACATTTTCTCTCAGCAGTCCATGGAGGTTTCAGTGAATTTTTAGTCAAATTGTGGGGTTGAGGTGAGCCAACACCCTGATTATTTAGAATCTATGTGTTCAGTCTTCTCCTCCTCTGTTTTGTGCCACTTTGCAGTGAGGTGCTGCAGCCCCAAAAGAATTGGGATTTTAGGTGAGTTTTTCTCACTCTGCAGTCTCATAAGCATTTTCCCACTAGTAAGCCCCTATGTCCCCTGTGACTTCTTTCCTTTGTCACTTTATTGCTTGTGCAATCTCAGCTCTTGCTGGTGTCAGAGGAGATAAAAGTCCAAGGTTTGGGGGCTGTTTCATGAACTGGATCAGACAGCTGAAGGGGGGAAAACGGATTAGTGAGCTGCTCTCGCTGGAAAGCAGCTGCATGAGGTTTTGCTGGTGCTACTGAGATGGCTGTATTTCTCAGTGGCTTGGTGCAGGTGAGCAGTAAAGGCAGAGCCCTCCCTTGCTATCCTTGTGTATTTCACACTTTATTGAATTTATTATCCTCCTGTCCCTGCCCCATTCCCAGACTTCTTGTTCTCCAGCTTGGAATTGATTATGGTCTCACTTTGTGCATTTGTTCGACTTTCTAACAATAATATAGTCAGGCACGCTGACTTTAGAAATAAATCTGTAGATAGAAAAATTTCTGGGGAGCATGGCAGACCAGACTCACATCCATTCTCCAATTAGTATTTGACCTTTTGCAAAGAAAAGGGATGGTGGAGAGAAACTCCAGTATGTACCATAGGCTTGGTGCTTACAGGGGGAGTTTGGCAGGCAATGAAAAGGCGAAGCAGTATCTGAACCTGTTGAGGGCTCATGGGTATCCTTTTTTTTTGCCCTCCAATGAAATATTTTAGCCATCAGCATGTCTTTAAGCTTTCTGTGTCTTTCATTCATTTAGAAACACACACACAAAAAATTGAATGTTTTGCTTCATGCACTGACATGACTTTGAAAGTTTTCCTATCTCACTGGGAAAAAAAATTTAGCACAGAGAAACAATTTCTAACTCAGCTTTAGTGATTTATGAAAACTTTGAGAGAGAGGAAGCACTGAACTGTCAAAGATCCAAGGCACCTGATGGAATAACAAACCACCTCACGCCATCCCTGCAACCAGAATGTAGAACACTCAAATTGCCTTATGCTGCTGTTGGATTGGTCTGACTGACACTTTATGAAATCTGTGTGCCTAATGTTTCCAGGGGCTGGCTCTTGGCCCTCAGAGGTGCCTTGCCAATGGAAACACTAAGCAGCAGGACTGAGGAAGCAGCATGAATATGGACTGGAGTGCCTAACACGCTCTGTGATGCTGTTTTAATTTGCACCCTGCACTATGCTAATTCCACTACTGCTTCTGCATCTGGCTGTTACAGTGGCAAAGTTTCTTACATTTTTCAAATTAGTTGAGGACCAACCAGTCACTTCTTGTGCCAAGTACTTTAAGGCTAGAGGTGCTCCATAGGTCCTTGCGCTGTATTGCACAGGACTTGAGCTGACTTCTCAACTTATTTGCTGTCGTGGGGTAATGTGAACTAAAACAACATTTACTTTGTCGTTTTTGCTGGGATGGGCCTTTTCACATGAGTTTCTGTTCTTCTCTAAGAGCAACGATTTGCTTGACAGAAAGGAATTCCTTGCCATTGGATGCTGATATGGTCTCACGACTCTGTATGCAGGGTCCTGCTGGCATTATGTTCACAGCTGTTCTTTGCCTGGCTGATTCCTTCACCTTCTTTTTTACCTCTGCTCTACGTGGTTTTCTGTTATGACTTCCTTGGTTTCTCAGTGAGCGGAAAAGTCTGGGAGAGGTGTAACTTTGTTCCATGCTTTTGAAATAAGCACACAGTAAGAGATATCTAGGAACCATTTTTCAAAGTAATTTAAGCATAATAAAATTGAGTTCTTGGAAGGTTTAAAGTCTCTGGAAGAACTACCTGCAATCAACCCACTGACTGCTAATCGTAGTTTGGAGTAGATAGCAATACAAAGTATGAAACTCCTGTAGAAATACTTGTAAAATTAGGATGAGGAGATCACTAAAGTTGATATCTATTCTATACAATGTAAGAATGCACAAAATCAAAATTGGAGAATCTATAAAGAGTATATATGCAGGATTATGAAATCTGTTATCTGGTAGAAAGGGTGTGTGGACAAAGGCTACGTATTCTAATTCTACCATTGAAATGTTGAAATGCTGGATGAATACAGATTAATCACATCACTAAATTCTGCTTCAGCTGCTTTATTTGTATAAACTGAGTAACAAGTTTTACCCTTTTGCATAACACCTTTAGAGACTATGAAAATACAGGTACTCTTGCTTTAAAATGAGAGAAGAAAAACAGATACTGAATAAGAAGCAGCCCTCTCTAGAGCAAGTTAAAGAAACACAGGAAAACCGTGTGTGTAATAAGAGCTATTTGGAAGACAGATTTTCCCATGAGAAGTTAGGAAGAAAATGTAAAAGTGTAAAAAAAATTGTCTTGCCCTATAAATATTATATGAAAGGGAATTCTTTTGTTATTAATATGATATTTAGAAATATAGTAATAACATTGTCAGGAGGACTTAAAATGCCATTTCATTTTCTGTTGGTTTTTCCCAGGACATGTTTTTATGTTAAAATGTCAATTCAATTATTTTGAAAAATCATGACTTTGATGTGTTTCAGTTCAATTCTCTTCAGCTGAAGAGCTGAAATCAAGTGGCATTACAGTTTGAAATACTAAGGTGAAGGAAACCTTTTCACTTAAAAATGTGCCACAGGAGGACAGCATTTTTTTGTGTGTGTTGGAATTTATATTTCCCAATTTAAAAAAAAATCTTTGGTGAGAAGACCTTCTACATGAGCAATTTTCAGTCAGTGCTAAACATAACATTACTTTTCTTACTCTGCATTTAACACTGCTCACAGTGGAAGAATGTTAGGGAGTATCTAAGAATGCAGGTGGCAGAAGAAATCCTCTGCCTGTCACAGAACACAAAACAGAAGGCTGCTCACCTGTTTTGTTTACAAAGAAAGAAGTCCAAGAGTAAGGTATTTTCTTCATTCAATTTCCATCTAAACTTAGAACTTTTGTTAAATTGATAAATGTGTGTCATGCCTTTTACTAGAAAAATTTCCATTTTAACTTCCCACTCACTAACTGCTTTTCTAACTAATGTGATGGAGGTCTTGTGTTTTTGAAGTTTTTTAACCTGTGTTCAGCATTCCATAATGATGTGTTACTCATTTGGTATGGGTAGTTCTTCCAGCATAGGTGTGAAAACTGTCATTTTTAGGAGAGTAGAGACTAACTTGGAAGCTTCAGCCACAGTTTTCCAGTGAATAAGTGGGCCTGCTGGGATTTGCTCAGTTCTGAGTTTCTCAGACATTTGAGTAAAGTGTAACATACTAGTAATAGTTTGCTTTTGTAAGCAGCCGTTTACGTGGTCATGACAGGAAGGAGAACTAGCACAGAGCCACTTGTCTTTTTTCCTGATGCCTCAAGACAAGCATGTAACCAGTGGTATGGGGCTGCTGTCTCACTAGCAGAGGAGCTTTTATGGCTCTGAGTTTGGAAGGAAAAGCCACAGAAGGAGAGGGAGGGAGTTACGCTGAGTGAATCATCAGTGTTGTATTTTCTTTGATAGCAAAGATTAAGAGAAGCTCTTCTAGTACCTGAGCCTTTCATGTTATGGTTTCATCTTTTTTTGTCTTAATCTGTGCTGTATCAGCATTACAGAATGGCCACCCAAAAATGTTTTCATGAATGACAAAGAAGTGCAGGGTTTGTTTCTTATTTCTATTTATTTATTTATTTCACATGGATAGTGAGTCACACTTGGTATGACAATTAGGGAATTGAAAAGTATAGTATTATACTGTGCAACACTAAAAGTTTCTCCTGATTACTGGTGGCTAATGTCCTGAGGAAGAGAGCCAAGAACAAGATCTCAGAATGAAGAGAAACCTGCAAGCACTGAAATCTCAAAGTTGAACTCACTGAGGTTGCTGACATTTGGAGCAAATAAAGTCATGCTCTGTCACACAGGTTCCACCACTGTGTCTCTCCAGTCATCAAGAGTTTTTACCACTCTCTTAGGGCTTCTGCTTTGATTTTTTGGCTGTGGTAATTAAAATAGATTTTCCTCATGCCTGACACTGTCATCACTGCCAAGCTTTCATAGGTCGTAGCATGTGTCTGTACCATTCACGAGATACCGCAACAAAAAATACTGATCACCATAAAATAAGCCTTGGAGACAGCCAAATTGTTTCAAAAGTAGGAAATAATAACAGGAATTATGTAAAATTTGTTAATAAATGTTATAATGTTAAGAGCTGTAACTGCAATGGATCTCTCTCTTTTCAATGTAAATTTGTATTCAGTGCTGGTCAAAATAGGCTTGTATATGCAAGCGGTATCTGCCCAACAGTCAATAGTCTAAACTGAAATTACAGTAGATTATTTGGGATTTCTCTGCTTGTCTTTTGTGTTTTGTTTTGTTTTGTTTTTAACTAAGCAGGAATGTATTAAAAAAACAAAGCCCTAATTTTTTTGGGGGGGGGTTTACTATTTCTGATGTTTGCAGCAGGAAAAGAAATCCTTTTGTTTCATTTAACTATTCTTTTAAAATAGCATAGTAAGTAACAAGTGTTGGGTAGAAACAAAGCAAAGTCACAGTTGGATGTTGCTGTTATAAGATAGGCGATGACAATGGTATCTTTTTAGTGCATCTCTTATCTGTGGTGTCATTAAATCTAATGATGTGCTAAATAATAAAAGCAGCCTTATCACATTGCAAGGCTTTGAATTGTCTCAAAGTTGCCATGCCTGCGGGTTCCCTTTGGCTTTTGGACAGGGTTTGGAATCGGAAGGAGCTGCAGTTCAGAGTGCATTTATGTGATCAAAGCTCTTTAGACAGATGGCTGCTAGCACTCCAAAATGATTAAAATATGTTCCAAGCAACATCAGTCTGTGGGCTTGGGGACCCAACCTTTCATTAGTCAATAAAGGGTCTTGAGTTCTTGAAAATGAAATCTTTAAAGGCTAATAAGGCTGCTGGTTTGCTCTGAGCTGTTTCTTTGGATTTGCAGTTGTGGATTGGAATTGGGCCAGTATCTGTCCAATAAATATGAGGCTTTAAAAAAATCTGGTTACAAGAGACCTCCCAGCAGATCTGCCTGTTAAACAGTGTGGCCAAAATTTTCAGTGTCATATATGTAAATTTAGACACCTGAGTTTGCATGTAGGGAGCTGGGAAGGGACCCACAAGTGCCCCTTTGAAAAAACAGTAATTTTCTGGAGCAATAGTTTAACTGTAGGTGCCAAATCTGGATCATTTTGACCTGTATAATTTTATTTTTGAATGCTTATGTGTTGACTAAGGATAATTCTAGAATACTTTGAGGATACAATAATCAAGAGCATCAAGCAAGTTTTCAGAGCTTTTAGAAACCAGCAATATTACTTACAGCATTCCCAAGTGTTGTCAGTACTTGCCAAATCTAAATGTGTGATAGTATAGTTGGGTGCTACAGTGTGGCTGCATTTATTCTCTTGTCTACACCTGGCTTGTGAAAGAGAGCAACGGGGGGCTTGAGCAAGTGTGAGGTGTCTGTAACCTCTGCAGATTTATATCAGGGCAGCAGCATTAAATGCCTGTTCAATAAGATACATGTTTGAGCCTTCTGTTTCTTTTTTTTCCCTTTGTCTGACAGAAGAGAATCTGCTCTTACAATTTGCAAATTTCTGAACTTGAAGTGTTCTTACCCAGTAGAGACTTTCTACACAAGGCTCAAAACCTGAAGATATGTAAATTCTCTCCAAAATGCCTCAAGATTTAGCCTGCTGCTATAGAATGTATTTTAAAACACGTCAGAGTTTTGACATGCACCAACAGAAGTAAAACAAGTCGTGGTGATCCCATTAGCTCAATGTGATCCCATTAGCCACATTGTTCAGCCTGTCTTCTTTCACCTTGGGAACAGCTCTTGCATTCCTTTTGTCAGGACTTGATGGGGCCAGCAACTGAAGTTCTTCCCCACACACACCATATTTACCCCGGGAATGTCATACTCCACTTCTTTTCCTCAGAGTCTCCCTCTGAAGCATTGCCTGCTCCTGAACTGCCAGTGAATTTTATTCATCATAAACATAAGCAAGATGTAACTGTTTTTTGATAAAGGTACATCAGACTCCAGGTTCTGATTATTTTGGTGAGCTGA
This sequence comes from Emberiza elegans, assembly GCA_024865655.1. Classification (NCBI taxonomy): domain Eukaryota; kingdom Metazoa; phylum Chordata; class Aves; order Passeriformes; family Fringillidae; genus Emberiza; species Emberiza elegans. Next base: position 50,711,130 of record JALJVW010000139.1, on the reverse strand, counting down.
TTTGGTTTTTATTTGTTGTAAAATATCTGGTTTTTACATCCCAAACCCTTTTGTCCACCATCTAAAAAATCCTGCCATGTACTCTGCTCTTACAAATGGCTTCTGAACTGTGTCACATTTTCCCTAGCTCTAGACATAAGTATTTTGTTTCTGTTCTTCAGATTCCTGCAAAGTATTTTTTTCCTCAGAAAAAAACTAAGAGCTCATTTGCTACAAAGTAGGCAAAACAAGACAAAAGTATATGGTAAAAGCCCAGGATGTTGTGCACATGCCTGTTTCTCTTAGTGTCTCCATTTCTGGAGTTTCTTATGAACAGATATATTTACCTTGGACTTGAGAGTTCTCACAGTGACTTAAGTGTGCCCTGAAGTGGTCCTGTTATTTTATCTCTGTTACTGTTCTGCCTCCTAATCACCTAAATGAGTCAGAATTCAGAGTAAGGAAATGCACAAAGCTTTCATCAAAGTGATATGATTATAGGGCTCAATAGATCATGAACAACGAGGACTGGTAAAAAAAAGACTATAAAGGGCAGATTCACAATGTCTTGAGAGCAAACAAAATTTCTGTCCTTAGGAATTATCTCTTTCTTTGTATCTCCTAATGTATTAGACTTTACATTAATCACTTTTCCCTCCATTCCAGGACATCATATGAAACTTTTTACTAATCAAGCCAGCATCCTGTATAGTCTGATTTTTTGGGGGTTTTTTTTGGATCATTTTTTCAAGTTTTGCAGAAGCTCCATTTTGAACAATGCCATGTAACAAGCAACTGCTATGAAGTGCTTCACCCATATTTGCAGGTCTGAGATTTTCAGAGAACTGAGCAGGACTTCAAGAGCAACATGAGTCTGAAAAAGTGGATGATTTTATATGTACTGCTTAAGTGCTTGAGGGATTCCTGCTTTGAGTGTTCTGATTTTTCATTGTTTTCATCTGGAGCTGCAAGTCCCTGTAAGTTGTAAACACCAAGTCCTAAGGGTCTCCATTTGGAGAGTGGAAATTAAGGGCCTCCTTTGGAATGTTTTTTCTTTGCCTCTCTATTCCCCTGGCTGTAAGATGTAAATAGTACTACTCATGCATTTTTTGAAAAGTGCATTGATTTAAGTTTTCTTTATTAGATTCTGCTAAATATTAAGTGAGATAAACCTAAATTTATCACAGTAGCTATTGTATTGCAGCAATTCTTCTGAAATGCAAGTACAGAACTGCCTTTTCCAGATGAGTCATACACTGTGAGTGCCCCATTAGTACATTTAATGTTTAATGACCAACTGTTTCTCCTGCTTCCTCCAAATTACTGTAAAGTTACTATTCCAAGGAGAGAAAGTAGCTTTATATTCTGGAGAAGACTGTGGCATTCATTGCTTTCAGTGAGAATGTAATCTTAAACAGTTCATAGGATTTCCTCTGCTAAAAGGCAAGCGCGAATTTGGAAATCTCTGAAGAAGGAATGAGGCTGCAAGAGAGAAAAAAATAGGTATCTGCTGTTGCATTAGTTCAGTTTGGGGCATGTATGTCTGTGTGTGATCAAATTAATGTGTATATATACAACTTTGCTGTAGAAATGTTGCAGTGTTCCTTTTTTTCTGTTTGTAACAGTGCTGCTCTTTATGACTGGGCGGGGGAAACCCTGGTTTTCTGAAGGAGGTGTTGAGCCTGCCAAAGTTGATGGAGGTGAATTTGGACAGCCAATTAGTGTGGGACAGCTAGATGGGAACAGAGAAGAATATAAAATTACTAGATTGCTACAGATTTATGCTTGCCAGAACAAAACAGGCAAATAGTTTGTCATTTTAAAGACCCTGAGTTTGCAGACTTAAATAAAGACATGCCTTAAAAAAATCCAAGAATATGTTGGCATAATGATACTTCTTTTGAACATTATGCTAGAGGAAGGGTACAAGAATGTCAAACATTTAAAAATTATTTTTGCTCAGCTAATTCTTCCATAATGGACGTTAATACTGTTGACATTACTCATGGATTGAATGCAAGCAATTTAGACAATAGATAGTATCAGGTGCTAATAGATCAAATGTAATTATTCTTTGTGAAATAATTTTACACAGTTTAGCAAAATGGTTTCAATTATTCAGTGTAAAGGAAAACGCTGAGTAAAAGTGAAAATACTAAGCTTTCTCCTCTAGGGGCATTATATGCATTTCTAAGTCATATTTTGTCTTCATAGCAACCTTTCCTCTATAGCAGCTTCCAGTACAAGTTATTACAATTCTTTTTGCATAAGATAGGTCATGTAAAGTTCAGCTGTAGGTGGGGCCACTCTGGTTGATTGGGGGACAGTCTTAATAGATCCATTTCATTAATTAAGTCATGCATTTTTTTATTAACAAAACCTGTATGTCAGGTTTAGCCAGCTGGGAGCCATTCTTATGGTTGTTATCTTTGTCAGAAGGAATATTGTGAAAATAAGGAATTACTGTACACGCATTAACTCCTGATTAAACAGAGGAATGACATCCGCTCACTTGCTGTCCCGGAAAAAATATCTTTGGGGCATATCATGGTGTTGATTCATTGATCCTGATCTTACGTATCTCATTAAGGTAACAACTATGTACATTGTATTGAAAATATACCGTGAAGGACTTGTGTTATACCCAATCTATGTAATTGAAACATACGAGGTTGAGGCCAAGATTTCAAACACCTAGATTATTTATTGTTTCTTTTTTTCCCTGAAGGAACGTTTTCGTCTTGCCTGTATTTTTGGCTGCATTAAGTAATATATTCGTGCATTTTTTCTCTTCTGGTCTTCCATTCACAGAGATCAGGAGGAAGCAGCAAAGTTTCCAGGAAGTATTTAGTTGTACTAGGCAGCCAGAAGGTCGCCTGCTTATGGCCACAACCTTTAGTTTCTTGATACAAAGAAATTCAAAGCAGTCTTTACTAGGCTTTCTTCTGGTTCTCAATGGGAAATGCACTAATGGCTTCCACTGTCATTAAAGAAGATTGAACTGGGAGGAGCTTTCACCAAAGAGGAAGAAATTCTGTGAATTTGTCCTTCGCCAAAAAGACTGTGAAGGATGGATAACAAGGTTCATGTTATCTGATTTACCTTTCTTTTGCTTCTGAGGTAGGCATCTTAGGATCTTAATGTTATCCAGGCTCATAGAAGATAATCTTCTGTTTGTTTCAATCATATTCTGTAAATGGGACTTCCATCCTAAGGGTTTTGGTGGAGATGGAGAAATATATATTCTTCCATTTAGCTCTTCTTCTCTATTGTCTGTACCAAAGGAGTCATTTTACCATACTTTTACAGTTGTGGCAGTAGAAAGAGGAATGTCATGATGTACGAATTTAGTTTTCCCTCTTGAGCAATGTTACTGCTCATATCAGAGGAGGATATAATATCTGTTGCATGTGTATAAGCATAGTAGGCAGTATTCATATCAATAATTATCTTGTCCTGTTCAAAAAATAAATAAGGAATTGAAGAGTGTTGAATTCCGTGTTGGCCAGATTTCACAAGAGCTTTCATGCTCATTCAGTTTCCTTGTCAGGTCCTGAGAAAATAATTAATTATTTGGTTCAGTGCAACCAATATATTTCCTGCTACAGTTTTTCACTTTACCTGCTGGTCATGGATAAATGAAAGAAAAACTGCAGTTTTTCTTGTGAAATCCCGTATCATAAAGTGAAAAGTGTTATTTTCCTCTTCAATCAAGCTAAATTAAAGTGCACAACTATATTAATTTTTTACACATTTTATTTCTATAACTCAGTGGTCAAAACTCATGAGGATAAAGGAAGAGAGGTGAGGGAAGCTGATTTAAAATGTTTAGGATACAGAAATGCATTCAGCGCTGTTTATAGCCTCTTCCCAACCCCTATGCTTGAGAGCTTCTCTCCACTGATTTTTCTCCAGCAGCCACCAGTCAAATGTCTTGCTTTTCAAGAGGTATGAAAGTTGTGTGTTTTGGCTTCCAGTCATGTGCCATATCCAGCTGATGGCCCCTTTCACTGGGAGGAAAGAAAGAACATCTCAGAAAACAAGGATGTTTGTGCTCGGGGCAGATCAACAAAGCACAGGAGGCTTCTGTCACTGCCTGTGCCCCATGGTGACATTGGCAGCTGAACCTGCAATGGAGAGGCAAAAACTTGTGAAAAACTGGTTTTTCTATTAAGTTCCCAAACCTGGATCCCAAACCTGTCTGCTGAGGTTAACCAGGTTGATGTGCACTGTTAATGCTTGCATACTGTTAATTAGCTCTTTAGTGTCTTTCCATGAACAATAATTGGCACTGAGACCTGAACCAGATCTGGGCCTCAGGTTTCCAAGATGCAGCACATGTAGATAACAAGAAGAAATCCAGGACCCGGAAAGCTTCGATTTTAAAGAAAATTAGATAGGAAAGGCACTTTATTCCCAGTTTCAGCATGGCAGGCTGAGTTCCGCATGTCGTGACTTGCTCAGTACCACACAGAAGACGTGGAATAGAAGAGGGAATTCAAGACAGGGCTCTTATCCCCAATCCACTAAATCATTCCCTTAGCATGTGCCCTTGTCTCACGTTAAGGAGAATGGCCCAGACAAGTCTGCCCAGTTGCTTCAGCAAGCTCTGGTACAATAGGGAAGCAGACTTCCCTTATATTAAATTTCCCAGGCGCTCCCTTTATCATTTAAGCCATCATTTTAACTGCCTTGTTTCATAGTGCTTAACTGTCCATGGAGCTGTATGATTTATATGAGCAAGGGTTTGGCAGCAGAAGCTAAGTAAGACAGGACTTTCTGAGTAGTGATATGTTGCCATTGTATCATTTACATGGTGTTCAGGAGGTAAGTTTCTAAGTGTGTATCCATGCAGCGATCCCCAGGACAAGTGCATTTTTGTATGGGAGAAGCCATGATGGCATTAAAGTCGACATTTTGGGTGTCTTTACCCATGTGGAGGACAGATTTCAGACTGCAGCACATGCAGTCCTCCTCGTGAGTCACCAGCCATTGCAGAGCAGTTCATGTTGCTGGGTACAGTACCAAGAAAGTGGGGAAAATGCTCTGGGCACACTCACCTAGAGTTCATCCCTACCTCACTTACTGGCACTCTGGTGACCAAAGCTGGGCATGGGCTGGAGCACAGTACACCGAGTTTGCTTTTCATCAGAGTTGCATAATATTTTCCAGTACCACCTTTGAGTAAGAGCAGACAAAACTGTTCAAAAACTCTGTTTTATTTTCTTGGGACAGGAAAGGAAGTATCCTCAAATTTTAAAAGTTTTTTTTTTTTTTTTTTAAATCATGCAAAGATTTTTTTTAACCCACTGAATCATTTATTCAGCAAGAAAGTAGGGACAAGGAGCAGAGCCTCATGTGATTCCCCTTCTCAGGGCTAGCTTTAGGGCTACTTTTTCTAGCTTTAGGGCTACTCAGCTCATCCCTCTCATGAGATCATCCCTCTCTGAAATACCATATGTATTCAATTTTTCCATCTTTGAAACACGTTCTTCTAATTGCCTTCTCCTGGAGAGACTCTTCTCTTCCTCAGCTGGATGTTCCTGGCCATGCTGGAAGGCAGGGGTCCAAGACAGTTTTGTCTCTTGCTTTTCTGATTCAGTGGAGGAGTGAAGCCAAGCGATCACAATAGCAAATCAGGACAGCCATAAAATTCACAATCATGTCTGATTTATAAAGATAACATTGTATTAAGTACAAGAAATATTCTGAGGTTTTTAGTAACAGGCTTTCTTCAGCTGATCATTCCTAAATAATGCCATGTACTTTGCTGCTTGATTAATTTTTATGTCTTTATGATTTTAAATAATAGTGTTTTCACCAGAGGCAATTACTAGTGATTAGAAAACTTCAGGCAGTTCACTTTATCTTTGCCAGTGTTTGGGAATTATTCCTGTGATCTTTATTTTTGAAGACTATTGAATGGCATCAAGAGCACAAAGGAGGCCATGTAAACACTGGGGAAAAAATAATGCTTATTCTTCTGGGAAAACATTTATGGTGATTCACATTTTGGAAACTGAAACACTATCAAAGTTTTATTCACAGATTATTTTCCAAGAAAAATCTTGGATCCATTGCTGAATCGGTTTCTTCAAAATACTCAGGCTCATATTGAAGTTGGATCATACAGAAGAGGCTGGAAAACTGTGCTGTGGGAGAGAGTCAGAGGATTCCTCCATTCTCTGACATTAGCACAGAGGCATGGAATAAACCCACCTAAGTATCTAAGGTGGTGTTTGGATGCTACCTGGCTCTAGCAGAGGGATACCTGCATGATGGGAAAGGATCAGGACAGAAGTTTCTTTGTTAGGGATCTAGACAAGCAGCTTCGTACAGAAAAAATAGAAGATGGAAACATGCTTAATAAAACTCATCACATGAATATACCCACTTGGAGATGGGAATATTCAATGTATAGGTACGAAAAGTTTCTGGATCCTAGTATAACTGTTTTAGAGTCGGGGTTTTTTTTCCAGTGAAAAGAAGCTAAAAATTCTATGTTGTCTTGATGTGAATAAGAGCTAAGAATTTTTAAGAAACTGAAGCTTTGTAAGAAAATCTCAAATACGCACTTGTATAACAGGTTTGGAGCGAGTTTGGCACAGTATTACTAGTACAGTATAAAGGGCTAGGTTCCTTGATGTATATTTCTAGTTGGCATTTTATCAAGGAAATAAACTTTGGGTTTTCTTTATATTGTGACATGTGGATTGAAACTACATTTTTTCTGTCCAAAGCCTTGATTTAAAAGCATTAGATCATTAAATTCAGTGCTTTTGCATAAGACTAAAATTGTAACCGAACAAATTATTTATGCAGATAGAAGCAAGATAAAGTTTCTTTCAAGAGTTCTTTAACATATCAGATTGATAAGACTCAAAACACCTTTACTGCCATTAAATATTTACCAAGACTTGGCTTTTGGAAGAGGGGCAGTTCAGTGCAGTGTGTTTGGCTCCATGCAATGCTATTGATTAGCTATCAGAAGGACATAGTTAATGGGTAACTGGAGGTATTACAGAGCTCTCCACATTCTTGTCAAGTCTTTTCTCTGAAGATGACCTAAAATAAAGTCAGTTACAACTGGCGTTCACCTGAGACAGATTGCACAAGCTCGCCTACGGTATGAACAAAAGGTTCACAAGGATCAGTTGACCAGGTCTTAGGCAATCCTTTCTAGTAGTTGTCATCACTGCTGGACTTTAGAACTGCACGTGTTTACATTTAATTAGAGAGAACACACAGTTTACATCGCACAGTAGCTATCGGCATCGAATCAGAATTGATTTCCGCTCTCTTTCTCAAATGGCTATTTCTTTCCGACTAATTAAAAAAAGGCACATAACAAAATGACTCATATAAATTTTAAAGCAAAGTAAACACTATTCCCTGGAGACAAAAATAAAAGTCAACAGCACATAGTCATTACATTGAGCTTGTTTTCAGGTGATTCTGGTGCCTGCATTATTATATGCATCAGTGCCATCAGATTTCTTTTATATAGATTTATAAATGGCATGCCCCATTGCACTGAGGGGACACTTCATTGACTGTTTCAGTTTTCAGGGTCAGGATTCTTATTTATTTCAGCTGGATTGTTGCAATTTATCTAATATGAGTTGATTCACTAATATTCCTACTTTTTTCTAAAGGTTTTTATTAATTTGAAATATAATTGTCTGTGTGTAGGTCACTCATGTAAAATAGAAGCCAGATTCCATTATCTTTACCAGTGAGAAGCTGCAAAGGAAACTAAAGGCCCAAGCCATATCAACCTTAACTTCATGCATAATTTCTAACAAAGGAATCTCCATTAGATTTTATTAGCTCTGCAGGCAAATCTAAATTCAAACTATGGTGACAGGCATCATCAATTAAGGCTTCTGGCAGAACTGTCTGACTCTTGAGTGCCCCCAGTTCTTTGTCATCGGGGAAGATTTCCGTGCTTGGCGTTTTGGAGAGTAAATGTTCACACCAGCAGTACTGTCAAGCCTGTGGGAACTGAAGGGGTTGCTGAAGGTCTAGACTGGGTTGGTGGGTGTGTGGGGACAATAGGAGCTGATCCTGAAATGTCTGGTCAGAAGACTTGATGTTCCTTTATGCCTCGGTTTTCTTGTGAGTGACAGTGTTCAAGATGAAGCTCTTGGCAAGGATCTCCAGAAAAAGACAAAAAGTAATACAGAGTGTTTTAAATTACAAAGTAGTACATTGTTTTCTACCAGTTTTTGTTGGTATGCCAGTGGTTGTTATTTTAGTGCACCTCCAAGAGTTGCTGCTTTCTTAATTCAGTTTAGATTTGAGGAGAATGGTGCACTGTTCTTTAAATGGTTGTCAGAAATGTTGTTGAAAACATAGTCTCAGTATAAAAAATAAATCGCTATGACCTTTAGGACAAGATCCTCTGTGTCTCTTCCACCAAGTTCGTGTTTCTGCAAATCCCTGACATCGGCAGTTTCCCTGCTGGCCCCAGGCCAGAGCTGCTGGCTCCACACCACCCACGTACACACCCCTTCAGTGATCCATGTCAAGCCAGCAGCCTCCAGCAGCCAGCAGAGAGGCACACAGGTGCTGCCAGCCCAGGCTGGGCACGGGAAGGTGGCCGTGCCTCTTGTCTGTGAGCCGGCTGTGCCCCTCCTCTTTGCCCGCTGCCCACCGCCAAGCCAGGGGCTGCTCTGCCTCTGCGAAATGCTTGCACCACCCAGGGAGAGCAGGCAGGAGGTTGTGATACACATTAAAACATGGAGTCACTGGCACCACCTTAGATGTCCATTATATTCACATACTGAGGTCACTCTTGGTGCCAGCTCCGTCTTCGATTAATAGATAAGGTTCCCTCTCTATTTGCAGTGTTACCTAAATAATCTATTACTGTAGGGAATAACTACAGTATTACAAATACTAAGTTAAAGTTATTTTGTTAACTAAAGCCATTGGCAAATATTTAAGAATAGCCAAAGCATATGAATTGACAATAAAGAACAGATACAAGATAGCAAAATTCTTACTTGTAGCGTCTAGTGGAATACAGTAAACACCTTACAATTTTTTTTTTTTTTTTTTTAAATTTTGGGTTAATTTTACTTAGAAGAAAGCCTTCATGGTGCACCCAGTGTATGCTTAGGCTGAAATATGCTAATACAGGCAATTCTTTGTCTAAACATGATAGGAACATTTTATGGAAAGCTTGGTTCTAGGAATAACATAATTTGGGAAAACTACAAAGAGTATTTGCTATAGTTTGCTGTATTGCAGTCCTCTAATTCATGGAAGAAATTTGAGAGCCTGTGAATCTGTGTTTTGCAATCAGTACAGATACATTGTGGAACTCTGAAGACATGTAATTAATGTTAACATGTAGCAAGTAATATTTAGTACTAAAGCATATAATCTACAGTAGAGATTCAGTAGAGATAGAGATCTACAGCTCTCTTCCATGAACTCATATGCACTATATCCCTGTGTGAGAAAAAGAGGTAAGTTCCAGTCTCTAATCAATTAGAGATAGCAGAGACCCCAGCCCCAGGTCCATCAGGTACCCAGGGAATTCAGGTGGATTTCTTAGCTACAAGCTAGCTCCTTAGCTGTGGGTCTGTGTCACAGCATATGCCACAGCTGAGACAGCTGCAATGCACAGAGCATCACCATGCAATCTCAGAAGGCTTTAAGCATTCACCCATACAGAGTAATGCCACACCACATCAGAAAGCTTCAAGTGTCTACCCTTCTTTTTCTTTAGCCCAACCTTTTATACCCATCATGGTTCATGCATTGCACCTGTGTGCCTCTGTTCCCTCTGGTGGTTGGTCAGTGCCCCTGGGCACTCCATGGCTCATTGCTGTCAGTGCTGCTCACCTGCTGCTCACAGCTGTGCCCACTGGAGATGGGGCTCAGCCACAGCCCCACTCCCAATTACCACAGGTCTGTGCTCTAGCTGAAGGGAATAGCACTATATCTACAAACACCTCAAAAATACTTCCTTCTACTCATCAGTCCCGTGCATGTTTTGCTCCGTTTCAACCAAACACTGTTAATCCAGAAACTATTTTTGTGGAGGTCCTAGGCTGTTTGATGGCATAGTGAATGTGAGGAATGATAGGTGGTGCTGAATGTCATGTGCGTATCACTCACATGAGGCTGTGCTATCTGAGCAATTTGCCCAGGGGCTGCATAAAGTGAACAGAGGACATTTGATTACTGTTCAACTCCCTAAATAAAGAGCTTGTAATGGAGGCATGATTTGCAATTATGTCTAGTTTGAGAGCGTATCTTGGTAGTCCTTCAGCTTCAAGAAAAGCACATATTATTAACTCCATGTCCTATTCCCTCTCCCAGGCTAATCAGAGTGAAATGGTACAGGTACTTCAATGGTCCTGGACAGTAAAAATGAAGCTGAAAGGAATATGTTTTCTTGTTGAAATCACCAGAAGACCATCTGGATTTAGTTTTGTCCTAAATTCTGATTGTGCTGCATCTAACTTAGCTCTTTCAGCAGTGATGAGTCTCTTGACATTAGTGAAGCTCAGAGCACTTTGCAAAGGTAGTATTGTGATTGCTCTTATTTAAAGATAAGAAGACTGAGGCCCAAGGAGGAGAAATGTGTTTGCTAGTAGCCTTTAATTGATATTTGTTGAAACATAGAAATTCTAAGATGGATAGTAGTCATTTCAAGCTTTCGCTGTAGCTAATGAACCTATGTTTGAACATCTAGTGTCCAGGCTCTTAGGAGCCTGGTACAGGTTGCAGATTTCTCTAGATTATTTCAAGACTGAAGGCTGAATCTCAAGGTGCCGCTCACTGTTGTTCCATACTCAGATGTAATTGAGTCTGGACATGCATGGTCAGCTCCAATCTGTCAACACAGTGTCCTGTGAAGTCCTGAAGTTGTACGCCCAGGCACCACAGAGAAGAAGATCAATGGTGGTCTCTGTTCAGCAGTGGTTGAGGTTGCCTGAGCTCTAGACTATGAATGTGTGGGTACATCACACAAGAGGGTGACACTCTGTGATGGACTGTGACAGTGCAAAGAGCATGCTCTGCGTTATGTGCAACGAGCATTCCCATTGTAACATGGTCCATGGCCTGCATGCCAGAGTTTGCCTTTGGCTGCTGCCTTCAGATAAATTAGTGAGAGATGGTTTGTTGTACTGGGAAGAAAACAGTCCTCTTACCTTGTGTAAATGCAGGCAGAGGAAGACTAGTAAAATATTTGTCTATGGTGGGGCAATGTCATCTACCCTGATGTCTACCAGCTGTCAGGCTCCTGACTCACATGTAATGCAAAGTTGATTATTTAATATCTTCCATTTCACAGCAAAATTTCAAAGTCCTTTTAGGGCTGTGGGCTTTTTTTGATACTGTATTACTGTATTATTGCAGTGTTTCCTAAGAGCACCTTTGAGTTAGTATTTTCAAGGTATCAATGCTTCCTGGCTCTTGAATGCACTCAGCAGCATGAGGGAACACTCTTCAAAGCCATCCTGAGTGCAGGCTGAGGTCTGAGAGGTCTCCAGGACCTGTGAGAAACATTTGTGGTGAAAACCAAGGTCAGAGCTACATGCCTTTGGGAACACAGGATATGTTTATCACTGGGGTGGAGGCAGTGGGAGGGAATGGGTAGGGAACGTTTGGTTTTTTGCTGTTTTCTTTTTATTCCTTTAGGTGGAAGGTTTTGCTATGTTGTTCAGTTATTGTTTCAGGTGGAAAATAATTTCCCACCTAGCAGCAAAAGTATGCCTGGCAAGGTGAGAAGTGTTTTAGGAGCAGCACTTCACAGAGTTGATTTTCAGCCAAAGTCAAGTCCCTCTGGGAGCTGTTACAGCTGGGGATATTTCTTTGCAGGGTTGAAGCTACTCTGACTTTGGGGACTGAGGAAGCCTCTTGCTCTCTGCAGGAGGTGCACAAATGATGTCAACTCATGTCACTTTTTCTTCTGCCTAGACACAGTTAAGGCAGGTCTCTGAACCTCTCAGACCCCAGCTGGATCAGGACAGAGGCATATTGCCATAGTAAAGCAAAAGGCTTACTAACAAGAATATGTGAATTACTGAAATTCAGGAACTATTTAAATACTTCTGTGACCCATTCTTCCTAGAATGGCCTAGAACTCCCATTTATTTTTTTATTACAGCATGAACAGGGATGAAATAAAAGTATTTTACCAAAACACATATTGATGGAAGCCTGGAAATTACATGCTTTTGAAAAAAAAATTGTTAAAAGATCTATCAATCACAGTGCCTTTATCTGGAGGGATGACACCGGTTACAAATTGTATACATCAGAATCTATTGGTCACTCAGATGCAATCATTATCAGTTAAGACATGTAGTATTATATTGCAATTGTAGTAGTATATATGTGTTTTTCATGGCCAGTCATTGAAAAGAGGCCTGGTTGTAGCCACAGGGAGCCAGTATTTTAGAATCTAAATAAATTATTTTATTTTTCGTATGTTCTGGGAAAAAACTCTGAGCTGGTGTGAACAAGGTAGAATATTTAGTCTGTCCTCCAGTTTTCTGACCATGTATTTCAGACTCATATATTCACTGAACAGTTTAGCTTCTCATCTGTCTTTTTTTTTTTCTTTTAATCTTGTGCCAGGTGTTTAAGAAGCAGGCAGCAGTGGTATTTCAGTAACCTGCTTTCGACATTATTTGCATACCTTTGTGTTTTTCCATGGTGATCAATGCTCAACTGTAGTGGAACTTCAGTCAGTAAATTTTATGTGCAACTGCTAGAGTAATTTTTTTTTTAATTAGTCCATTCTGGGAATTTTCATGTCCCTTTATGAATATTTTCAATCTGTCTTCATTTAATTGAGAAGATTTTTCACATTGTTTTCAGATAATCACAGGTAGTATGCACAATGATACGTCAACACTCTGACCTTTTAGCTTCTGTATTTCTCTCAGTTCATCCACATTTTGTTTGTCCATGTGTATTATATTTTAGTTTATTTATGGTTTTCCTTCGTGGGCTGTTGGAACAGTCAGTGTTTTCCATGCAAACACCTTAATAAACTGCAGAGAAAGAAAATAAGCTATTGCATACTAGCAGGTGTCATGTAGACTGTCTTGAACACTTCAATCAGTGTGCATGGCTACTAGAAATCCACACTGAAATAATGTTTGATTTGTCCAGAAGTTTCTGGCACTCAAATACAAAGCATTTAGTAGTATATTCTGGTTTGTGCACTGAAAGAGTGTTGGGTTTGTGCTCTTTGATTTGAAATCTCTATGAACTTACCTCAAAAACCTGGATAAAACTGAATGGAGAACTTTAGAATTGATTAGCATGTGCAAATCATATTACTAAGTAATCCTACTGATTTACTGATTTTAATTTTTGAATTATAGTGGTTTTATTCCTTGCATTTTATTGAAAAGTCTTCTTTTGCAAATAAATCCCCTGTAGCTGGTGGGTCTGCTTGCTAAAAGAGAGTCCTGTGTACCACAAGTTATTAACACATCAGTAACTTATACTGATTAATTCATCTTCATGTAAATCACAGTAAAAACTTTTTGCTGTAGCTCAGAGGTGATCAGCAAGATGCTACAGCTGAACAATACTTCTCTTGAGTTTTTGCTGAATTTTATTGTTTTACTTTTTCAAATTTTGATGGTTGTTATGTACTTCTAGAAGAGCATTGCAGAAAAGGTTTGTTCTTTTTGTTCTCTGTCACTTCTGAAGCATAACTTGTTTTGCTACCTAGCGCATGTGATTCCACATATATGACAATATTGAAAGTATTGATTCATTCTTGCAGCTCAGCCTTAGACTGAAATTTAATAACATGTATAATTTGTTTTTCCCAGGTTATACAAGTCTTTGTCTGAAGGACTGAGTGTGAAGAACCAGCCTAGCTGTGCTTTCAGTACTTCTGAAGGAGGACTGCAGGCAAGGGAGGATGTTGTGACCCTAACCTATGGCCAGGTTGAAGAGCTGGCAGCTCAGCTGCAGCAGACTCGATCCGAGCAAAAGGACACTGAGCTGAAGCTCCAGAAAGCCCTGGAAGCTTTGCAGGAGGCCAATGAAAAAGTTCAAAAGTAAGTCACTTGCCTTCCAACAAAAATTGCAGTTGTAATCCACAGGAAGCATTTTTTTCTGGTATTTTGTCTATAACTGAAAGTGTGGCGGTACTCAGAAAAGGTCCTTTAAAATGATTCTTCCTTTGTCAGCTCATTTCCTACTCAGTGTGAAGCTGATCATTTTAACAGTTTTGTGCTATTAGGCAAGTCAGGGTACCTCTCATTACTGTTAGGGAAATTGCTTCCTACATGTGCAAGGCACAGAGAAAGTCTTTCCATCTCCTATGAATGGTTTTCACTGTTCTTTTACCCTGTGGCAATCCTATGGCTACAGAGTATTTCCCTTTATAATTGCATGGTAGAATAGTACGGTTCTCATTTTTGGTCTGTTACACATCTGGCAGGTTTCATGCCACAGTAAATGCTTATGGGGTTGTTTAGGGATGGCTTCAAAACCTCACTGAGAGCCACAGGAAGTCTCTGAGTTGGTGAACAGAGATTGTATTCTCTTTGCCATCATGAGTTTCCCTGTTAAAAGGTTACTGAATTCCAAAACTTGACATTCATCTCTAGTGAAGTACTTATTGTCATCTTTGTTATTAGTTTTGCCTCTTGACAGTCCGGCACTTCTCATCTCTGCATTACATTCATCAACTGCAAAATTCTCCTCTCTCATCCTTCCAAGGTGGTCGATGCTGAGCTGATGCAAATTGTCCCGTCTGTCCATATATGTCGTCAACTTGAATGTCTACAGCATATTTGCAGAGTAGCCAGAAATTGGCTTATAATATATTTCAAGGACCTAACAAAAGCTTTTCTTTAAAAAAAACATATGCTGAGTTCTTCTATTTAAAAACAGTTATATTCCTATATTTTTAATTTATTCATAGCTACATAAAATATAATTAAGGTATTAATCTATGAAAATGCATCTTTTTAGTCATCTCTTTAAATCCTCCAGTGATTGTTTGATAATCACTCAAGTCTTTATTCTGAGAGCTTAGACATATTTGAAACTTTGAGAGGTGTTTAAAAATAAAGCTATTAAAAAATTAAGTTATGGTAAAGAGAATATTAGTAGAACCTTTTTAACTGTTTTTAGTTGTTATATCTAGTTTTATTTATAAATGTTTAATAATATAGCTAATTAAGCAGAGGTTGAATTTTTACTGGTTTGGGTTTTTTTTTCCTAAAGTGAAACAATCTTGTTTAATCCCTTGTACCCAGGGTGGCTAAAGTAGAAGTGCAGCCACAAACTGAATTAAAGTAGTGGTGATGCACTGCTATAGTGAAAAGAATTTACGTAATTTAACATGCTCAACTACTTGGGAAAATTTTGGTCAGGTTAGTTTTCATTATTGTTAAGATCAGACGACTGAGCCTATAGCAAAATCAAACAATTGGTTGGAGTCTTTTGATGACAATAGCATGCCCTTTTTACCACGAAACTGTGGAAATGCTCTGCGCGTCTTCCCAGCACCCGGAGTCATCCACCCCCATCTTATAATTCAACCTGCAAACAGATTAAGCAGCTGAGTTTGTGGAAAGTGTGTTTACTTTGAGCTAAGAACCCTTGTGTGACACTATAGAGATTCCTCTGACACCTCTGGGAGAGCTACACAGACAGTTCGTACTCATCAGCAGGGAAACCGGGCTGAGAATTCCCAATTTCTTTGTAACCTCAACTGCTTCATACAAATCAGTGTTTGGCAATTAGGCAGGAACTCATTTGTTAGCTTAGCATTTTATTTAGAAGATGTAGGATGTTCTACATTTCAAAAAAGGACTGACAATCTATAAACCTTTCAACAGAAAGGCTTTTTGGTAATAATTACAGTAGTATTAATTATTAGTACTGCCTTAAGAGGATGCTTAATGTAGTTTAAAATGTGTCATTAAAATTCATATGCTAAAGATAATTTTAAAAAAATAATCTGTTTTCTTGACTTTTTTAAATGCTCAGCTAAAATTGAATTCTGACATATGAAGGAAGTAGTTTTGTCAGCTGCATAAAGTAGTTTCTCAATATTATTCAGTAAAATAGCAACAGTTAAAAGTCAGAATAGTGAAATAATTATGACCTTCACTAAGAAAGAACATTACTGTAATTAAGAATGTTGAGAAAAGATGTACTTTGTATCTTCATCCAATGTAGTTTACTAGTTTTACATTGCCTTTGCTAATCTGTTCTCTGGCAACACTAAAGAATTTTTTAATATTCTTAAAAACTTCAGTGTTTGCATTCTGCATGATATACAGAGCTTAAAAGAGAGTTGTAATTCTCCACAGCATTTGCATCATGTCAGCCATTTGTGTACCCACCAGTAGTTGCTGCTTTCTAGATGTGAGACCTGAGTCAGAATAGTGGTCCTGTGCTTTCCATCAGGACAAAAAGCATCTAAAAAATTTCTTGATCCTATCCCACACAAAACAGCAGGAGGTGTGAACCAGAAGGGGGATGTTTTGGTATCTACTTATAGTCAACTTGGGTGTAGTAAACAAATGTTAATACTGAAGTAGGGTGAGCATCTCACGTTGGCTAGCTGCAGTGTGAGATAGAAATTGAGACTGTCTGCTCTTGTCTGTGAAGATGATTCACCATCCTACCAGGGGTGCTGGTGTAAAACAAGAAACATTGATGCTCAAAGGGTGGCCACACAGATTTAGCTGCATTTGCTTGAATCTCTTTTGATTTTGAGACGCTATCAAGATACGCTTAGACTTTTAAGAGAGCGCTATACTTTATAAAGCAAGTAAATAATCTAACTGGGGTCTATGTAAATAAATACATGTATGTACAAACAAAACAATACATATTTATTCAATATACTATTATGATCTGCAGAGTAATATTTTAATCTATAATCTGGAATGGCTCTGACTATAATTTTCTGTATTTAATTAATGTTTCTATTTTGTGGTTACAAAGAATTAGGACAGGAGCCCAGAATTCACCAGGAATGTTGGTATAGTACCACAGGCCCCCTGCAAGTTTGTCCTGCTTGAGAAGCCAGGAGCCAGCTGGTGCAGTCCCAGCAGGGAAATGGGGCTGACCTGGAGAAGGTGGCTGGGAGAGCCTGTGAATTAATTAATACCTCTGCCAACAGAGGAAGCCAGGCATTTTAAAAATGTCCTTCCGGCTGGAACCTCTGGGATTGTGGAGTGGTTGCTGATGTCAGTGAGATCAGAGCAGGTTATAATGTAATACCAAATCAATATTAGCCAATTATCAGTAAAGGTTGAGACCACTTTTGATGTTTTTGCAGGAAATGTTCTATTTTTCTGCAACAACTTTGCAGCTGGAGTGAATTTTAATGCAATTTTTCTTTTGGGGGCTTCTATTTTTTTCTCATAATTTAATGATTCTAGCTCAGTAAAGCGCAGCTCTGCATGTGAGCACAGCTACACTTGCATAGTCGTGTAGCTGTGTGAAGTGGCAGAGGAGGGTGAGTGGGTGGAATTTCTGTGTAATCCTCTAAAAATAAACACAAATCCACAAAGTAGCAGTGCAGTACTAAAATATACAGGTATGAAAATAAGCATAAATGATGAGAAGGATCCTGCTTGTGTACTTTGTCAAGGTAGTCCTGGCTATGAATAAAGTTAATATAAAAGTGATGTAAACCAGAAGTCATTGCTTCATTTGTCCTTAACTGTTTATTAGAGACCTTTTCAATTTTCTTTTTCTTTCTTTTAAAGAGGAATTTGGGAGAATTACAGCTTTGGATAAAAATTTTTAGTTGATTGAATACATAAGAAAATTAGGTGGTCTTCTGAATTAAATTCTATCCTTAATAACATTGCTTTACCCCTAGGGTCTGATTTTTTTTGACCACCTAAATTTCATTGTGACCAGAATACATCCTTTATTTGTTTAGTCCTGAATTTCCCTCCAGCCTTTTTGAAAATGCTTTCTCTGCTTCTGTACTTGTTCACTTATTTTCTTAGCTGATGCTGATATATAAGTTGATCTATGAAACAACAAAAACAAAGAGTTGACATGGATGAAAACAATACAAAAAATGTAAAGAAATAAGAAACAAGCATTTATTAAGTAGTTAGTGTCCTCCTCTTCTGCAAGTAAAACTAATCTGCCTTCTGAGTGCGGGAGCTGTGTGTATTTCACATCAATGTCCAACACGTTCCTCAGTGCTGGCTGGAGGGTCTAATCTTTCCCAGAATGATCAGAGCAGTGCAGTTGAAGAACAAGGATGAATATTTGAATAATCACACCACAATGTGAGGTGACCCTTCGACAGGGGACTGACCAGATACACATATGGATTTTGGGAAGAAGCTCTGATGCTCTTTTTTAACACAGCTGTGAGAAGAATGTGGCTAAGACCCAGTAGTCTTTCTTGAGTATAGCTGGCAAAGGAAACCATGAGGAGAAGAGAATTTAACACATGGGTGTAAGGAAGTTCACTTCATTGATGCGATCTGAGGGGAATGTCTAATGACTGGAAGAATCAAACTTGGCAATGAAAACACAAAGCTCTTTTCATCAATTCAAACGCTGACTCTAAAGCTGCAGATGGTTACCTCCAGCCTTGCCTATTCAGTGTGCGGTTGTATAAAATGGCACTTTGGTGAATACTAATAGATCAAAACAAAGATTTAATAACATAAAGATGTGGTGTTCATTTTTAAATGAGGATACAGGTCAGTGTCTCAGAAAAGAGTGAAATAAGTATCTTTATGTATGGGTCTAAAGTCTCTGGAGATTTTTAACTGCAAACATATCTTTAGTGTGCAGATTTTATTCAGTACGGGGCAGCTATGCAGGGGAACAGGCTAAAAGCAAGATTTCAGAATTATACTAATTGAGTCTCTTTGCAACATGCAAATGTTGTTAACTAGTTATCTCCTTTTAAAATCATACCTACATATATTTAGCTGAAGTATACATTGTAGCTTGTATGCGTTGAGCTACTTGTTGTAGGAAAGAATGGAGCTAGTTAATTAGAAATTGCAGGCAGAAGCACTTCACAAAAGAAACAAGTTGTACATTCACTGGGACTTAAAGCTGTTTGTTTTGGAGGAACCACCAAGTCTTAGAGAACTCAGCTGGTTTTATTTTAATTTTGAGAGAGCTATTTCTTTCAAAACAATAAATATGATTTAATCTCTTTCCTTATTAAGATGTTATATTTAGATGTTGAGACTTTTCTATTAAAACTAAACTGCTTTTTTTTTTTTTTTTTTTTTTACTTACAAAATTGTACTCTGGTGCATGTCAGATCAAAACATTAAATACTGGAGGCTAGAAGCACAATTTCATAGATACTAATAGTTTTGTACATTTGTGTCAGTAAATAATTTAGCACATGTCAAAAGTGATTTTCCTTTTAATGGTAACTACTGCTGTGAAATTCTGCTGAGTTTGAATAGTTGGTAATCTTTTAATATCATATGGGGAATAATTTAAGTGGTGCTGGCGTTTTGAAATGTAAAGTAAGTCCTGGCGTCTTGTTGAAGAATGTAGATACAGAGCTAGTTTCTTAGTTACAGCAAATTGACTTTGCTCTGTCACACTAAGTTGCATTCATTTGTCCCAGTTAAGGGTATGACCTGTGGTTTACTGAGAAACAGATGCTGGTGGGTACATTCAAAAGCCAAGTGAGTGAGGGCAAGGTGCTAAGAATCTTATACTTGCTATAGCAATCCACAGAAGTCCATGGATATCAGAGTTTGTATGGAAGGAAATGGAAAGCAAAGGAAGATGACTTTTGTAGCAGTTTAAGATACCAATGCAAATTAGCAAAAGTTCTGGTTTTCAGATTGGATCAAAACTTATTAAATGGGATTCAAAATAGAAAAAACTCCTTGATGAGGACTGATGTCTTGGCTGTCTCATACAATGATTAAAAGCAGATTAAAAGCTCCATGGGGCCCATAAGAGATACACAATCTCCACAGGCAGGGTTTTATGGTGTTTAGGAAACCCACACTAGCCAGATGGAAGATTCCCAGACACGCAAAACTACCACATACTCTGAAGAATTCTGCAGAGCTGATGCAAATTTTTTTGGCATACCAGACATGAATAGGAACATGAGAAAGTTCAAAACACAAAATCTAGTAACTGTAACATATATCACATACGAAATTATTACCATACAGTAGCAATTAGAGGCTGTGTGAATGTACCAGATTTAGGGGCAATAGGCTGGAGTAGTCTGCTTTAGTCAGTGAGAAAATAAGAGTAATTGAAATGTGTGAAAAAAGTCATGCTTGATCTAACTGAAAGCAGTACATAGCAGGGTCAGGATTTTTTAAAATACTTGGAATTCTGCACTAACACCAGTGATTCCTCTCAGAATAATTCCCCTCAGACTGCACTAATATGCATGGTGAAATGATTAATTAAACAGTCTTGTAGAGATACCTGTTTGTTGTAATAAAAAAGAAAATGGAGTAAGCCAATGGGGTTACTTGCAGCCTCAGAGAAATTCAACATATAGACAGAAATCAATTTTCCAGGTCTGAAGGAAATAAAATATTGAACTAATATTCAAATCTAAGGTGAGCTGAACAAATTCAGTCATCGTTGGCATATTCTCTGGACTGCTGTCATTACACATTTCTGTATCACTAGGCAGATCGTTTTTCCCTTGGTAAGGCTAACATATTATTCATACTGTACAAAAGGAAACTTTTGGAAAGCTGGAATGAAATGTATTTTCCTTATTGGATTATATTATCTTTATTGAATTACACCAGTTTTTTAATTGGGCACTTCATGTTGCAATCCAGCTAAAAATTGACAGGCTGGGATGGAGGGAGTGCCTAATAACTCAGTACCACTAATACTGTTAAATTCTCTGCCCAAAGAATCACTTTGGATAAGTACTTGGGATAGAACAACTTGGATAAGCATAAGCAGAAAACTTCTAACTGAGAAAAAATTATTAAAAAATTGACTTTTTGTCTTTTCTGCCTGGTTTTCCTGGAGCCCCAAATGGAGAAGCACTTGCTGAGACAGAGTGAGGCATGCTGGTTTCAGAGATCCATGCAGAGCAGTGTGACCTCAAACATTTCTTTCAAAAGTGTCCTTGGCATCTGCCCCCATCCCACCCTTTGTTTTCTAAGCAGTTGTTTGGGAGCAGGGATTCTCCTCCACAGTGTGACAGAATGGATCTCAGTTTTCTCCTCAATCTGTGGAGACTCAGATATCCTGCATCTCGGAGAGGCATTTTGGCCACACAGGTCTGGTCTGGATGTTCCCTGTTCCTTTGCTTCGAAGCAGTGCCATGTAGCAGAAAATAATGCAAGCTGCTTGGATCAGAGAGGAGCAAATAGTCTACTCACCTCTGAGAAATAAGACTTGTTTCTGACACTTACTTTTAGGGCTTTTTCTCAGTTTTATCCAATGCTTCTTGAACATAAATATAAAACCAGTATCAGAACTTCCAGCTCCCATTTTCCAGGTGGGCACCCTTGATCTCCTCCCACAGAATCACACCTCCAGGTCTAATAGCATTTTATATGTTTCTTCTGTAGAAATTCACAGCTTCAGAAAGAAAAACATAGAAGTGCCTTCAACCCTGGTGTGTACTGTTCCCCTTAGAAGTGGCAGATGTGGGTTGAAATCAGGTTTTCCTTAGCTTGGCTGAATGCTCTAACTGGAAGTATTATTTTTTATGCTTGTCTTGAAAAGGAGAACTGCTGTTGTCTTTATCACCTTCAAAGAAACTTGTGGCCTTAGTTTTAGAGAAGGTGGCTTGAGGACTTCTGAACAGCCTGGGGCAAGACACTGAAAGTTAGGGACTGTCCTTAATAGAGCAGGTTGTGGTATCACTGCTGAAAGCCTCATCCCATTATAATGTATGATATTGCCAGAGCAGATTATGGGGTATCCTTCTCCCAGGTATTTTGGGTCTCATAAATTAGAGTGAGGGCCTGTAGCATCTGACAGTTTATGATCAATGACAGTATCATGCTCAGTGGTGCACTTAACAGATGAAGACAAAAAATCCCAATCAAAGGAAATGACAGATGTGCCTTTTGTGCATCCTTTGCACAGCCAAGGCATCCATTGGCTGCAGGGAGCTTCACATGGATGAAGAATGCAAAACTGCACATCCAGTCAAAGTCAAGTATTTATTTTCTTTTTGTAGCTATGGTTTACTTTTACTTAACCTCTGTACATTGTGGATTGCAGTACAGACATTGTTTTGTTAAAGTATGGGTAGTTACAATATAAACACAAATATTTATTGTCATTTGAATATTTATCATCTCAGCCTTTCACAAAAATAAAAGCAGTGCTGAAACTTCATTCTCTCAAACACTAAAATGTATTCTATGAAAGTCAAATGTTTTCAGAGTCAACATAATCACAGCATCCCAGTTTTTGACCTGTGTGTTCATTTACAGTTTACTTATAGCTGCTTCAGAGAGATGGAAGTTTGTAGATTACAACATGGTTTTATTGATTTATCAGTAGCAAAATACACTAAGTATACACTCAGTAAACTGGATCAGCTAGCTCTTGGGCTTGTATTGTATAATATCAGCTTGTTGTGGAATACTTCAGAACAAAATCAGAATGTTGGCATAGTTAACTCTGGTGGTGTAAACCAGGCTTGCAAAGACTAATATTTAGTAAGACCAATAACACAAACAAATTAGATTTTGAAGTTGTTTGCCCAACAGGAAGAAGCATGCTGACACAGTATTTGTAAGCTTATAGTTAACTGTTCTATGACAAATTATTAAATAACTTTGAACAGCAGATTGAGTGCTCCTTGAAGAATAGCAAGAAAACTTTTTCTCAGACTTGCTTTTTTTTTTCAAGATGAAAAAAAGAGTGTCACAGCAAATACTCATTTAATTTAATATTTTATATCCAAATAAAATAAGTCCATGGCATTTACATTGCCGTTACTAAATAGTATTTGGTTTGTTTGCAAGAGTCATTTATTTGTGGCTTGGCTGAAGGAATAAAAATAAATTTGCGGTTCTTTCTGTTAATACTCATACTGTTTCTTAACATATGCAAAAGATTGAATGCTGTAAATGTATATACAGAAGCTCAAAAAGAAAGCCCAGACTTTCTGAAGCTTCTGAATTACATATAACCTTTTAGAGAATTGCTGGGACAGTTCTTTACAACAACAAAAAGAAATAACTGACTAGGCCAAAAAAGTATTTTATTTTAAGCAAACTTGAAATAATTTAAATTTTCCCACTGCTTAAAATTAAATATACTTTACTAAACCAAGGGCTAGTTATCTGAGAAAAAAATTACAATTTGCGTTTCTGAACTACTACTGAACCATTAATTAATAGTCAGATTTTTCCATAAAGTTGTTTTTTTAAAACAAGGTTTTGTAGAAGGGCAGCATCAACTGTGTTTATGAGAGCTAACAATAGCTATAACCCCATATTCCCTACTGTTGCTTTGTTGGCAAGTTGCTCAACTTTCCTGTTCTACATTTATGCTATGATGTGCATCTAACGATACAGATCCAAACAATGAGCTGTTGGAAGGCACAAATCTTTAGGACCAAATTTTATCATTTTAGCTTCTGATCATGGAATTCTTGCCCATAGAAAGTATCAGAATTCAGCCTTTGAATGAAAGACATTGCAGGTATTGTGTATTGTGCAGGTATTGAAATGTGTACAATAAAATTGTTTTAACAATTTCCTTTGTGCCTCATAACATATGTATTTCTATCATTTCTATTTCAATCCTTGATAAAATGATCATAAATTATTTAAGGGATATAACATATGCACGTCAGATAAAAGGGATATCCAAGTGATGCACATTTGGTAGATTTCACTCCATGCTTTTGAAGAATTTTGTAGCTCTTTATGTATGCCAAATTTTTATGCTTTTGTCAACAGAAATTAAAAGGCTTTTCTCCTACAATCAGTCCCACTCATGTCATTACGAGGCAGAATTGCCACCAAAGGAAACATTAAGGGGAAGAGAGGATGTTTTGTCTGTGGATTTTTTGTTAGTTTTTGACGGAAGACTGCCCTTTTTTCTGGAAATTCTTTACAGAAGTATGACCAAGTGTGAGTTGTCCTGAAACCACCAGAGGGGTAGAGAGTTCACCTGCCAGTCTGAGCCCATTATGAAGGACTTATCACTAGTAAGAGCTTAGTAAAATGCTTTCCTCTTACGTCCATACCTGTTTCCATTGCTACTCGATCTCTGAGTGCTGTGGTGGGCATCATTCCAGGGCGATATCACATCGGTGGTAAAATACAACAAACCCATGTAAAACCTACATCTCTCTATTAGCAGCTCTGTGTTCAGCACAAATCCAGAACACAGCCCCATACCAGCCAGAAGAAAATTGTCTCTACCCCAGCCAAAACCAACACCATAGCACATCAGTATTTGCAATTGTGCAAACTCATTGTAAAAAGGACTTGACGAGAAGGTGTCTGAAAAAAGTGAGACTTGATTGGAATAGGCAACTGAGAGATTCAGACTTGACTTTACAAGTCTAACATGCAGAAAGGTGTAATATGGTGGTTTCAGACTGGTACTTTCAATTTCTGGAGTCTCTTAATAAGGCCATTCTCTGCAGATCTGTAAATAAATCCTAACTGTTCATTTTGAGCACATTTGAAATTGTTTTAGATAATCAATTTTTGACATTGCTTTTAAATTTTCCTGAAGATGGATTTAGAACAAACCAAAATCCTCGATAAAGGAGGTCCTTTTTTCATCTTCTGAAATACATTTCTGTGGAATATAGTATAAGGAAACTGCCAAGCTGTTGCCAGACACAGTTCAAAGCCCAAATTGAGAAGCTTAGAGAAAAAGGCTCTGTATTCAGCAATTTTAGTCTCTAATTCAGTGGGATACTTTTTTATTATTATTATGTTTGTAGACGTGAAGAATCCAGATCTGAGACTGTATTGCCCTCGAGAATGTGAGGAACAGTTCAGAGACACAATAAGACTGCCTGTGATTCATGGCACTCTAATGATATCAAACATCATTACCAAGGGGCAGGACTAGTGTTCATCAGGAGTTTTCAGGAATTCATATTTCATTAATTATTCATTAATCATTATTTATTCTTTAAATGAGTAAATCCTATGACAGAATAATTTCTGTGGAGAAGACAATTACCATAAGGTAAAACTGCTAGTTTTCCATAAGCAGGTGATGCAGACTGCCAGAAGGTATTTGACAAGAAAATCCAGGAGACCCTTGCCTATTCATATCAGCACAAACTTCATGGAAATATAAGGAGTACACTGTAAGGAGTAGGTTCCCATGTCAAGATTTCTCCTAAGAAAAGAGAACAGCTGTGGCACTAAATGTGTGGAAACAGTACTTGTCGGTGCTAAAAGTAATTCAAGCTTATGGAAGAAGGTATATAAAAGGTTTTTCTGGCACAAATATAAGTAGTAAGCGTTGCATAAAATTGCCATAATAAACTGTTGAATTCAAGCTGGAGTGATAAGGGAAATTTGGAGTTTTGTTTAAATAATCTGATGTGTATCATTTGACTTTAAATATGCCAATATATCCTCAATTTCAGCTATTGTTCATTTTTTATCTGTAATATCAGCCACATGCGGAGATGTGAATGGTCCATCCAATAATAAGAGCCTGGTCTCTATGATATGTTGTAGATTTCAATGTACTGAAATACTGCATAGTTGTTTCAGGGTTTATTTTTCTTTCTCAGAAGCTCATTTATTTTTGGCAATCAGTGTATGCTGTCCTGAGCAAGCATTTGAAAGTAAAGGAGTGATACCTTTCACAACGTGGCATTAAATCCAGCACTGAAGCAAAGTCCTGATTTTGTATTACCCTGTAATGTGTAGCAATCTACATCAATGCAAAGTAGGGTGAAATGCTGTCAAAATAGACCAACTGTGTTTACTGC
The DNA here is from genome assembly GCA_024865655.1 of Emberiza elegans. Lineage (NCBI taxonomy): Eukaryota > Metazoa > Chordata > Aves > Passeriformes > Fringillidae > Emberiza > Emberiza elegans. The sequence continues at coordinate 50,685,251 of JALJVW010000139.1, read as the reverse complement.
TCCGTTTTCCTGCTGCTGGTGATGGCACAAGGTGAATAGTAATGGTGATCTAGCTCATAATCTTCCAAACAGAAGGTAGAGGGCAAACAGTTTGACAAGATTAGTTATTGTGGACCACAGATAAAGGCTTAATATTTTAGCCAAGGCCTGTGTAAGCCAGGCTTATTTTAAAATACGTCTGCTGTCAAGAGCCCAACTGGCTGTATTTACTTATAAGTTTAATCATATACAGAATTACTCTTTTGGGTTGAGAAGATGCTGAACGGGATTTAATAGGAATGGTTGTTTGGTGACAGTGCTTTTCAGGGGCAGAATGGTTTGCCCTGCCAAGTTTGAGGCCTGTACATTTAATGGAACATACTTTTTGGAGTGACATTACAAACAGTGTTGGGCAGGCAGGAATTGGCAGCGGTGCCTGTAGTGATTTGATTCAACACTGTGGTCTACCATGGTTCAGAGCTCATTGATGCTGCTAAATCAGTCTCTGAGATGTGTGTTTTAAGACCAGGAAGGACCATGAATACCAGTCAGTCCAGACACTTGTCTGACAGAGGGCACTGAATTGTACTCAGCATCAGGTTCAAAACCACGGCTGAACTCCAGCATTTAGAAAGACATCCAGACTCTGATCCAAAAAATGCAGAGGGATCTTGGTTAAGAGGAAGGCAGCCTGTGCACTGGAGCCACATGTAAGTCTTTATCATTATGATGGTTTATGAAAGAATTGTTACAGACCATTAACTTCAATAGGCAGTGATTTTTACTGAGAAGATAAAAAATTATTGTTAAAAAGGTAGGCTTTTGAGGTAGCAAAAATAATACCTGAATTGAGGAATAGGGGTAATTAAAAATCAGCTGAATCAGCCAGGAGTAAGAGGGTGATGGCTGTGTAGCATGGTAGATAGTTCATGCACTGCAAGGTCATATCCTTGACACCAGGCTTCAAAACAGCGAATATTTAAGTATTTTATTCAAAGCAGCCAAAATTTTGAAACTGAGAGCAAGCCACCCCAACACCCAGTGTTAGCACAGTGCTATTCCCTTGAGAGGGAAGCAGCTAGGGTCCAATTCCCTTGTGCAGATAATAGAGCTGAACCAGTTTGCTCCAGCCTCCTGAGTAAATGATCCTATCCAAGTGACTGGTTTCTGGGCAAGACCAGTATCACAGCAGCCTCTCTTCTCTTTGTCATTTGTTTCCTTGAATTGACAGAAAATGCCTGAAAACAAGTATGCCATTTAGAATTTCATGAAGTTTATTCAAGAGGAAAACTGAAGGAAAGGAGAGGGAAAGGGAATTTTTTCTAAATTAAATTAAGTGAATTTGTTTGTATGACCACTTACCAAACAACCATTCACTGAACTCTACTGCTAAACTGCTTGCAGTCCAATGCTTTTGTCCAATGCATTTTATTTATCTAATATATTTTCAAAAGCTTGTTTTCTAAAGTGAATTAGTGTCAGCAAAACACATTCCACAAGAAGCCAGAAATCATGCAAGTAAGGCCATCTTCATAGTCTGAGCCTAATCTTATCTACCGGAAAGATAACCAAGGGCTGTAGCTTAGGTTTATAAGCCTTTATATAGCATTTCAAAATCCAGGATGATTTTGTTTTTATCACTTAACTCCTCCATTTGCAGGTAGAAACCATTGTTTTTGGCTAGTCTGTATATTGCTTTGCAGATTAGGACATGGGCTACTTGAAGGGTGCCCTTTTCTGTCAGTTGGTGTGTCCATTTTATCTCTTTCTGGGGCATGATTCCCAGGAAGGTCACTCCATGTCTGTATAGCTGTCATATTCAGAACTTGGGAGTAAAGGCCAGTGTTGTCTTTGGGTGAGTTCCTTTGGCCAAAGGTGGAGCAGTGTGGAAGGATGTACCAACCCGTGTGGATTTATTCAGTTGCAGAGTTTTTACCGATCCCAAGCCACAGGTTAGAGCTAGACTTCTTCAGCCAGATGTGTGAAAGAGGGAAGCAAGCCAAAAATGTGCATAGGAGTGGGCAGTAGAGAGTGGTAGGTAACATACTTGCACCGGTCTGTTCAGCTTCTGGGCTCCCAGAGCAAACTTCTCTGTCAGTTAGGATTTTAAGTCTGCTTTATGGAGACCAAGTCTAAAACCAAAATTGTTTTTACTCACAGGAGTAAAGCTTTGCTAAAAGTCAGAGGAGATTGTCAGGCAACTCAGGATCTGTAAGAACACTCCATATAACAACATACTCTCCATCCAGGCATTGACAGCTGTGTGCACAGGTGACGAGGGAAACACAGTTTGAAATACTGGGAAGAAAATTTGAGAATGGTTGAGAATTTGTCTTGGGGAAGACTCACCTAGTAATGATCAGGTGTTCCTGTTCTTCCCTCTAAAGATGAGGATCTTCTTAAAGCTTAGCAACATGTTCAAAAGGACATCATTAAACCTGTAACATCATAGCAGCAAGCCCCTTATGGAATTCTTTTTGTTTCTGTACAGAACACAGATTCAACTGCTTAATTCCAAATTTTTTTGGAGAAAGCATTAAGCCACTGCAATTCAAGACTCTTAACATTGTGTCTTTTTGCTAACTTAAAAATAATGATGGATTGGATGTCCCTTTCCTAAATTGTGTGTTTTATTTATTTTTTCCATTTCCTGGGAGCATTACAGAAGTATGTAGTGTAGATAAAGAATGTTTCTAGCATCATTTTTGTGCTTTTCATCAATGCAAATTCCATCTCTCTTGAAAAGCATTGGACATTTTTACTTTTTACTTTTGGATATATGTTAATCAATAGAAATAAAACCAAAGTTGTGCCTATCCATCTGAATCCATAGATTTTTCCTGTATTTTATATGTCCTTTTGTACTCACTTTGCATGCATGCATAAAATAATTGTATAAAGAATGCTGATGGGGCATTTGTTGAGAGAATTTATTTGTTAAGGGACAGATTTTCTAGAAGTATTTGAAGGTCCAAGGAATAATGAAGGTCATCTACTGCAGTTTTCAAAAATTTCTAAGAAATTGAAATCTGTGAGAATGGGGAGTGAGCCCTTAAAGAGGCTTTGTAAAGCATTCCAAAAGGTGTGTGTCTATCCTTGCACATGTGGACCTTCAGCACTACCACAGAATGGCCTGCCCACCTTATCATCCTTCTGTCGGATCTAAAATATGAACTCAAATGCTTTCTTCTTAAATCACTTATTAAGTTGCTTCATGAAATGCAAATTCAGTGACTGTCCTTGCTTACATCTCAGGAGAAAGTGTAATGGTGCACATTTAACTTATACTATGAGGACTCTTCACAAGCAAAAAGGCAAATCTCATTTGTTAGAATGTTGGAATTGATTAGAATTCATCTTAGAATACAACAAAATGTGCTGCTTTCAGTTAAGTAAAATTTGGTGAAGTTACACAAAGTAACAGAAGTTGGTTTTTTCGTGTCTTCCATATTTTGAATAAAACCCTGCAAACATTGAGACTAGTTCGCAGTACCTTCCATTCTTCTGGTTAAATTACCTTTGATCTTGAGGTATAAAACTATTACTGCAGTTTTCCACATTAAAATGCTCCGTCTCCAGAGGGAGCTGCCTGCAGTATCCCACTGGGCTGGGCACAAAGCCTTATCAACAAGGGCTGGCTCTGCCACCCTCACCCCTCACAGGTAGCACCTCACTGGCACAAACAGCTTTTTTAGCTGCCTTTTATTACTCACAAAGAAAATGTTGCTTAGTGTGAGTTGGGATGACAGAGTTGGGCCCTTGGTGAACAAAGAGTCCAGGATTATCATTCCAAAAAGCCCCCTGAGGCCTGTATCAAGAGTTATTAACCACTGATTCAGCACATAGCATTATTTTGTAGGCTTAAGTGGGATTTCAGTGGTATATTGGGTCTTGTGTCTGTGTAGGGGTAAATTTTGCCCTCTGTTATTTTGTCTTATAAATAGCTGCTACCATTTCTCTTTTACGTTGTTGCTTATATCTCTTTTGAAGGTACAATATCTTAATCCACTGCTACCTTTTTTTTCCTTCTGATAAAAAATAAATAAATTTGAAAATCTACATATGACTGAAACAAAAGGCAAATAAGCTCTGCATGGTGTGTATTTGGTGAGGAATACCTCGTTTTGATGATTTCAGTCATCATTCGTTTGAAAAGCAGAAACTATGATTGTTAAGCCTCATTATTTTCAATGGAGCCTGACAGTTTCAAGGTTAAACAGAAGACAGCTACTTTCATCCCAGTGGTATTTCTCTTCAAACATGGGCAGCTCTTCACTGACTTGTTCTGCTCTGGTGTGCAGTGCCATTGCTTGGTCACAGAGTGGTGCACATCTAAACCCAGTTGTAGGACAGTGTGTTAGCTGTGACAACCAACTTGTTTTTCCCCAAAAGGAGCCTCAATTACTGAAGTCATTCCCCCCCCCCACCCCCTGCCTTGTATAAGCCACACAATATTTCTTTTTAACTGAACAGTGATTTAAATAAGCCATGATCTCAGATTTTACAGGTTTTATGCTGTCTCCCAGAAAAACAATTTTCAGCCCAAGCCTTCTGTTTGTCCAAACAGTTTGAAATGTTTCTCCAGTGCTTTTATGTTTCTGAAGTACGTTAGAGAGGGTGCTAGTGTGAAAGAGACCTCCAGCAAGAGTTAAAATGGCTGAGAAAGCTGCTGTGCCTCTGAATACGCATGCTAGTGAAAGAGGACTAATTGCCATTGCTTTCTGAAATTGCACATGGACTTACAGCAGATGTAACTGGGAAACTTCTCAATAAGAGATGCTGACAAAACTGATCAGTAACTGAGTTAAAATCCTTAGAACTCAGAAAACATTGATGTATCCCTGTGAGAAAACTTACAGGAGCAAATAACTTGTGAAATCCCCGACTTTATACCTGCATGGACTGACAGCACTGAGTTATGGCTGTTTGGGTGCTGCCTCTATAAAGACAAAGCGCAGTAGATGTTATTTTACAAAACCAGGGGGAAATGCTCTGGTTGGTTAAGAAGGAAAAGTGACTATTGGAAAACTGAAGGGAGAGGAGCAGTTTTTCAGCAGTTGCTACCTAAGCAGCAGCTTTTCACCTGTGCATTCATTCCCTCAGAGTCCCTGTGTAAGAGCTAGAATGAGCTGAACTTTCCACATACTTTTCCTGCTGTCTGATGATTACATTTGGGTGGTGAATTCTTAATCTCATTTCAGGAATTAAGTCACCTGGTGAGTACAATGAAAGGTGTAGCTTCATCGTGCTTGGTGGTTCCTGGAAAACAAGAGTGTTTCAATACGTACCAAGCGCATTAGTCATGACTTGTGGCAATAAATTCGTGTTGACTAGTTTACGTGCACTGAAGTTACTAATGCATTCATGAGATAAAATGCATTTTGCAATTTTGATAAAGCTGTGTTATTTTTATTTCCTATCTGCATTTCTCATGTTGTATAATATTTTTTTTAATTGTCTTTCAAGATAAGAAAAAAATGGTCAACTTTGTAACAATGAATACAGCTATTTGAACCTACAGCTCTGTTTATCCATTGTGGAAGCTGTGTGTATAATATTCTGGACATGGCTCTGAAAGTGTTCTGCTACACACTGTCTGCTTTTATACAGATAGTTTATTTGTAGGAGAGTTTTCATTGAAGGATACCATAAAATACAGACAGATTGAAAAAATAGCTTGAATACATGATTTCTGGAACACTGAAGATAAATGTGTGTAGATACAAAATGATGAACAAATTTAGTCCTTTGCATTTGTCTACATACTTTAACAAAAGAAAGATCAAATTAAGCCAGTGAGATTGAACATGTTTATAGTGCCTGTGCCTTAAATCTAAGAGGATTGGGCAGCTCTCTGCCCTACTTACTTAGACTGTTAATTTTTCTGTAGTTGTATTGACACAAGAATCACACAGGCCACCTTCAAAATATCATCATCCACATCCTTAGAAACTTGGCTTATTGAGTGTTTTGAAAAAGTTTTTGCATAAAACACATCAGCTTTTAGACATAAATTTATAAACTGGACAGTAAAAGTATCTGTTGGATAATAGGTTTTAAGGGGAAACAAGTGCTGCATTTAACAAGAGCCATGGACAGCTCATATTTTTAAAAGTATAAAAATTAATTGTCCTGCTTACACCGAAGTGTATATTGTACCACAGGATTGCTGCACAGGGTTTTGTGTTAATGCCATGCAGGGACCTCAGATACTCCATGCACTACAAAGGAAAAGTGGGTTGATATATATCACTGACTGCAGATGGGTTGGGTTGTAGGTTAAAAAGTTTTTCGCAAGTTGTCTGCATTTTCCCTTAATGTCTGTCTTTTACAGTAGTGCTTTGTTTCTGAGCATGACCACCACCAGGACAGCTTGGTTCAGTGCAAACACTGTCTCTTTCAGCCAGAACATTCCTAACATTAGCTTCCTTTTTTTTTCTCTCCTCTCCCTCTCCCCTGCCCCCTCTCAGGTTGGAAAGGCTGGTGGACGTCCTGAGGAAGAAGGTTGGAGCAGGGACCATTAGGACCGTGATCTGATTGAAAGCTGTAGTCTAAGGAAGCTTTCACATCTGGTGACCAGGCTGCTTCATTCAGCACTGTGTAAACACTGAAGCCTTAACTTAGCAAACAGTTGTTAGAAGTGGGACACTCCAGCGACATTCCAAGCTGAGATAAAATCAAATCATAAATGTTTAACTACTTTGCTGCTGAGTTCTGTGATTTGTTAAAATGTTTCACTGCAAACATGTGTTTGTTTTTAACCAAATGCATTGTGGCACAGTGTATTGTGAAAAATTATGTAGATGCTTATTTTAACAGTCTGTCCTCTCCATGTTAGACTATAGTCTGCTGCAAGGCACAGAATTTTTAAATAATGCAGGCTTCAGGTTCAAAATGCTGCAAAGCAGTTTCAAGATTTAAATCCCTTATTTTATTTGTAAGGCTGCAAATAGTCCAGTATTTGTATGTTAAATATATTAATTGATAAAATAGCTTGACATTCAAGAAATATCTCTGGCTGGTATAGTGGATATCTTTTCCTCCTTACACGTAGCCCGTTGAATTGCAGGTAGTAACTGTGGCTACATCAAAGGGCAGGATAAATGTATACCTTTATACAACAGTTGAATAGCTTCTGCTAATACATGGCATTTTCAGTGTACATTAAAAAGAAATTTACGTTTAGGTTTCACTGGAAGTACAGCTTAAAAAATTGCAACATGAAAGCCTTGTGACATTGTACAGTATCTCAGACAGTGGAAAAAGTTTCCTGTATTGTTTTTAGTCACTCCTCTGTCCTTTTAAATGAGGGAAAAGCTCTCTGATTTCAGAAAACACCTTATAAATTAAAAATTCACCTTTTCAGTGTTTGCCTCTTCTTGTCCCATTCCTACAACACTCTGATTGCCCTGCAGTGCAGGAGTGCCATCCATGTTGGGTTTGAGGCTAAACTGTCAATCCTCAGCTTTTTGTACTCATGAAGTGCCCTAGGACTAAAAGGCTGAAGCATAGAATCTTACAGGGAGGGGAGAAACTGAGGGCTGAGGAGGAAAATTGGGGGTGCACAGACCTTATAGACTCTAAGATACATTATACATTACAGTTGAACTTAGAGTTATGTTTGTGATCCAACCATCTCCCGGTATGAACAGTCAGGCCAGTACTTGTATAATCCTGCTCAAGAAAGCAGCTGTAATCTCTGAGAACCCCAAATTCAATAAAGAATCTCAGCAGCCAGCTGGGCTTTAGTGTTTCCTCAGGACCAGCCAACTCAGGCAAGGTGGATGTAGCTCCTGAGGCTTACACTTCTCTGCTTTGCTTTGTGCTTAATGTTGTTACATGGCTTTACCTCTTAATGCTTGCTTGTTCAGATGTTGTGATAGTGCAGTCTGTCTGAAGAAAACGAAATTTTAATTTTAGGTGTAGGTGTAGAGAGAAACATTTTAATGTCTGTTTTTTTCTTTCAAACACTTCAATGTTAAACCTTCTTCAGCTGCAGACCTAAGCCTCTCCTGGTTTCAGCTGACCAAACCTAACCTCTTGCAGGGAGATAAGTAGCATCCCTCCAAGCCACGTTTACCCAAGTCACTTCTAGAAACTTCTGAAGTGCTCCCTTTCGACCTTTGGTCAATCCTAAGATAGCCAGTGAGTCTGGAGCCTCTCCCCCACACCTATTCAGTGGGAAGAAATTTTAATGCTTCCAAACCGGAGGTTGCCACCCCCCAGATTCCAGCCCCTTCACCGTCTCCCATGTGCTGCTGTTCAGCTCTTTGGGTGACTCAATAGCTCCTTGTCCTACTGTCCTCACTGAGCTTTGTGCACAAAGTGGATGACAGGATCTCCTGAGCAGACAGTGCTATTTCTGCTGTAAGGAGGTAGCGAGGAAAAAATAAAGACAAAAATGTAAGGACTACCATGCCATGCTAGACCAAAGCCCAAGGACTGCCTTTGGCAATAACAAATAGAAGATGCCTAGGAAAGGGTAAAAAGTCAGGCCAGCTCTAGTGGCCTCTCTCCCAACTGGTGTCCCAGCAGTCTGTTAGTTAAAGGCTTTCTAAACCAGAGGTGGTGTCCTTGTATTTAGCAGCATTTTTTCATGACCTGTTTTTTAATCCATTAAAATTGTTTGTATCTACTTGTTCCTTTCACAAGGTCTTGTGCAGTTAATGATGCATTGAGTGAAAAAATACTTCCTTTTCTCTTATGAACCAGCTCTATTCATTTGCTATCACCTAGTTTTTGTACGTGAGAAATGGTGAGGAACCATTCCCTGTTCATATTTCCACATCCCATGTGATTTCACATATTTGGCATCATTTCCCCCACTCTCTCTTTTCCAGAGAGAATCCCTAGTCTCATTTAAAGGATCTGTCCCCTGTTTTTAATTGGCCTTGTCATACTGATCTGTGGTTTTTTCCCAGCTCTGCAGTGTTTTTACTGAGGTGCAACGTGTTTTGTGCCTAGTGTTCAAGATATAGACAAAATGTGATTTTAATGGTTGTCATAATGATGTTGTCTGTTTTATCTCTGTGCTGTTTGTAACCATTTTTAGCACTGGACTTGCTTTGTGACAGATTATTTACTGGTATTCATATTTCTGTAGCAAAATGACTACTCTAGATCTCCTTCCTCAGTTGTAATGTTCAGCTCAGAGTTCATTGTAGCCTGTATAAAGACAGAACTCTTTTGTGAGTAACACAGCATTTATGGGTACTGAATGTCACCTGTTGTTTTAGCATTCCCTAATGACCACGAGCTCTTATTCCATCTCTTCTCACAGCTCCTCTTTAATACTCACAGTAGCAAAGTATCAGCAGCATCTCCAAGCTGAATATGGTGATATGAAATATTGCCATCTCCAAATTAGCCCCCTCTTCAAGGTGATTTCTTAGTTAGGTTAAACATGGCCTCTGGGACAAAGGTCCCTGTAAGGCAATAAAGCAGCTTTTCCTTCACTGTGAGAATGAAACATTTTTTTCTTAAACATTGTTTTAATTTAACTTTGAAGTACTTACTTTTCACTGTAAATGTATTAGTTACTGCTTGGCAGCTTTTATGAGGAAATTGTTTTCTACTTTGAAAATGCAGGTTTACTAAATCAGGGCTTGTGCTCCATGCATGAATGTGCTGAGTTTCTTCTTCCCCTTGGAGTGTCAAGAGCTCCTCACCTTTCCCCAAGTATTTCTGTATCCAAGTGAATAATCTTGTGAATGCAGTCTTCCTACAGCCAGACTGTTTGACCTCCAGCCTCTTGTGTCCATTGGCTTTGTTTGGGAAAGTAGGATGGGCCATGCAAAAGCCATCTAGCAGGCTTGATGTCAGATACATCTGATTTCAGGTAATACTTGATTCGGTAAAATTAAGTTATAGTTTACTCCGTAATTTTCCTTTTGACACATTGTACCCAAGGTGAAAAAATAGTTCCTGACTCTGTCTTTTGTCTTGCACCAAGCAGCCCGGAATTCAGTGTTAATTTAGGTTAGGGTGTTTTGTCATAAATTACAAATGTGGATAAATGTATTTTATTTGTAATTAAATCAGATGTGTTGATTTTAAAAAATCAGCTGCAGATATTTTTATTCTTTGGAAAGGACCATGGGAAATTTGCTATGTTGAGAGTAGAAGGATTCAAAACCAGTTGAGTTCTCCCTCTTCCTTGCTAACAACCTGGTGTGTGGTCTTTGGCAAATTCCTTAGTGACTGTTGTTAAAGGTATGCAGTCCCTGAAGAGGTTCCTGGGCTCCTCCAGGGTGTTTGCAAAAGTATCTATGTGGTTAATGCCAAAACACTTTCACTTCTTCACCTGCTGAAGTGAGCAGCATAAATCACATAGGTCTGGTAGGGGAGGCGCAGCCTTTAGTGCCCTCAGCAGAACTTCTGGTCCTGTTGAGCCCAGCCTAACTTCAGCCTTCAGTGCAATGAGGGCAGGAAATCTGCTCTGGTCAGTAGAAAGAGGCGATAACGACAACATGGGTTAATGGGCTTATCATATGGTTTATTCATTGAGAACTGATTGATGCCTGTGCAGAGCTCTGAAAGTGAAAAGAAGCCTGCTCCCATACAGCAGACAAATGCAATTGTCACTTCTGTCCTAATATATGTGAGAAAGATGAGATTGCATCTGATTATGTACCACAAGTAGCAATTCATTTCCCTCCTGATGCAAAAACAGTTCATGATGAAAGGTGGCTCACCATAGGTGCATCTTATGGTGACAGCTGTAATTACTGGTCAAATTATGGTCCCTGCTGTCTTGAATGGAACAGAGATATTCAGAAATGTTCTTCCTCTGTGAGATTTTGTGTCTTTCTCTTGATGCATGTTATGCATTGGGAGCCATTTCTGGTATATGCCAGGGTAAAATATGTAAATAGCATCATGTTGGCTCGGGATAAGAGCATTATTAATGCTTTTCAGCACTGTAATTATATTCCTAGTAAGCCTTCCCTAAGCCCTCACTAATTAACAATATTGTGACAAATCAACTTTAACAGAAAAGAACTGTGGACCTTTAGTCTTTTAGTACTATTTTTCATGCAGCCCACAGCTGAAAACTGGTTAGCATGGCTTTCTGTTTTAGTGTTGAGAAAACTGCTGATACTGAAAGGTTTAAAGCCAGCTCAGTCTTGTTAGTGGAGTCCTATAACTGAATTCAATTTTGTTCCTTTTAAAATACATTAATGGAGAAGTAAAATTCATTAGTTAATCATTAATGTTAAGGAATATTAAAACTTTTTTATAAATAAGCTATCATATTGGAAATGGTTTGGTGATGTCAGTATGTTGTCATATGCACATTTATTTATTTGTTTATTCCAAATGAGGAACATTTTACAATATTGACTTTATATATATTCTTACCAGGTGTTGTAACATCTTTAATCCATGTACACAAATGAACTTACCTTCTAAATGTCAGGATTTCTCTGTACCTTTATTTCTTTCAATTAGAATAAGGCTGCTGGTTTTGTTGAGTTTTCTTCTTCTTAACTTCTACTGCTGAAGATTTTGCTCCCATGCAAGAATCAGCTGTGAGGCACATGAAATCAGTGCTGGGCAGTTTCCCTTGCTGCGATCGCAGCGTTACGTGGGCTGACTCTTATCACTGTAACATTTCACATCAGGTCTGCACAACTGGACTTTCTCTGTTTGTTCTTCTCATGCATTGGTAAATAAAATGTATTCAAAAGTTCAAAAAGACAAAGTAGTGTTCTCATATTAGGTCAATTATAAGTCAGCTGTTGAGCTTCAGTGTTCTAAACATTTCATTCTTCAGTTTTGTTGGGAGCCCACGTGTTCTGGGAGGCTTTTAAACAAATACTTGAAATGGTTGAAAGATTTACATTGCCAGTGCCTAGCTAAATATGTAGTCTTTAGAAAAGACATGGTTTATTTTGGCACCATTTGACAAACTCAAATATTTTAAACATTTGTTAAGTTTGAGCTTGCACATTTGAACTAAAAGTTTGCATTCCAAAATTGCATCTCAGGTTACCTGTCTCTCTCTCTTTTGTATTTTATAATCCCTTTATTAAAGTAGTCTACAAAAGAAGTTGGGTACAGAGTGTGGTTTTTTTATTGTTAATTATAAAATATTGTCATTAAAAATCAATTTTAAGGTAACATGTACCTGGTAACTCTATTCAACTAAATGTCAGAAATACAAAGCCAGAAGTGTTTTAAGAATTTAGGATTTTGTGTTGGTAGCCAAGATTTCATTGTAAAATTAATGGAACACAGTAATGATGGGACCAAATCCTGCAGTGCTTTTCTCTTAGTCCTATTATGCACTGTGATGAGTAAGTACTAACTTTGCTGGTGAGTGCAAAGCAAGGCAAAAAAGAAAATAGACTGAAAAGCTATGAAATAGAACAGCTTGAGGAAAAGGAAAAGCAGTCTTTGACTTGGAATTGGTTTTCTTTTACTTCCTCTGTCAAAAAGGAGGAGCAAGGGCAATGTTTACTCCAATTGAAAAAAGTCAAAACAAAACAAAAAAACCCCACAAAACCCCAAAAAAAACAGCCTCCAAAGAGCTGGAGAGAACACCACTTTTGTTTTCTTGGAAGTTTTAACCTGAAACTTGACTGAAATGTAAAAAGTTGAGAATTGATTCATTGAACTCACCATATTTTGTTCCAAACCTTCCAGTCCCTGTTCAGGAGTGCTGAGCACAGTGTTACAGCTGTGTCCGCTCTGGCGTGCTGCCCAGGCAGTTGCCAGCTGCAGAGGGTCACTCTCCTTTCTGAGAAGCTCTCATCAGGGCCAGTTGGGCAGCTCCCTCATGGTGACCTCGGGCCAAAGGTCCATGCAGTGCCACGTTGACAGAAATTCACCATGGTTTGAACAGCTTCTGAACATGATAGATGCAGATCCATTTCCATATGGTAAAACAGAACCAATAGAATTGGTCACAGCTGGTTCCCAGTGGCCATGAAAAGAAAAGGTTAGGATTGCCCTTGCAGAATACATAACATAAATTTGTGATAACTGATACTCTCACATGAATATGCACGCTACATGTCACACACTGTTTAAAAATATATTGGTTTCCCAAAGAATTCAAAGGATGGAAACGGTTTTATTTGTTCATGAATAAGTATTAACAGAACTGATTTCAGTAACAAACTTATAAGAAAAGTCAAAACATTAAGATTCAAAAATGAAAAGCTACTTTGGTAGTACTCTAATTTATTGTCTGAAGCCACAGGACTTTGTTCATGATTATTTGACTCACTGATGTGGTGCCCCTATTTCACAGGTTTTATGATCAAGGAGATAAACATCTCAAAAATTAATCTATGAGAAATGAGGCTACTGGAGTGGATGTATGTCTAAGTGGATGTAGCTATCAATTTAGATGTACTCTTTAGAATCAAGATTTCACATATGTCTCAGTAAAATCAAAAAGTTTATTCATTTCTTCACTAAAAATAACAAGTAGTATGGTCTTCATCAATACATGTTCATAGCACTAAAATCATCCCATTTTGTACTTTAATAGGGTATATAAAATAAATAGGGCTTTGTGTCTTCTACTTTAGACAGAGAGCATTTTCCCTCACCTCTAACAATCTACCAGTGTTTGAAGAACAAGATAATAATTAAATTTTGAGCAGAACAACAAAAAGAATTGGGTGAAATCCAGATATGCATGTGTGGAAGCTTTGCCTGCTTCAGACATAGAAGAGGAGAAAAAGTTGTTAAAATGAGTGACAGAAATACTTTGCTATGCTTACGTATGGAGTTTTAAAACTTCACAGAAGTCAAAGCAAGACACAGCTGTTTAATATTTGAAAGTAGATGTGTCAATAAGGTTAAAGTTGGGATGTCAGCAAAAGGCTAGGAAATGATTTGAAATTTGGGGTTTTCTTCATTTTTTCACTAAATCTGGGTTTGATAGAACAAGCTACCTTGGTTCTAAATTTCAAATAAACCATTTCTAATTAACACTTACCTGTTTTGGCCAGTAGATAATCAGTATGAAAATCACCAGTGTCCCCTCTACTTCTGTTGTCCTATTGCTAAGGTTTTCTCAATATAAACAGGACACAAAAAAGTTGTATTTAAATACTAAATATTGAGTTATATTCAGTAGGATCTGAACCCTTCTACAATTTTCATCAATAAATCTCAGAACACATTTAAAAGAAAATTTAATAGTATTTTGTCCCTAATTTGGCAGAAGTCCCCAAATGAGCTTTTGCCTACATGCCTGGCCAGAGGTGGGGCAGCTCTGTGTAGGAAGGCAGTGACAAACAGCTCAAGGGGCTGCAGCCTTTTCAGTGGACCAGGCTGATGACCACTAGGAATGTCTGGAAGATCTAGTCCTTGCTAATTTACAGCTCTCAGGGATTCATTCTCAGCTATCCAAGATAATCAGTTGCCGCTGTATGAATAAAAGCAAGGGCCCTGTCTATAGCAAAGTTGTCATTTGGTGTCATTTATTTATTCAGTAGTTGCTTTAAGATAAGCTATAAAGTCATATTGGCAACAAATTTTGGTATCTTGTAGTCCTTAACACAAATAGTATCCCTGTTGGACTGCTTTGGGAACCAATATTTGGCTGCTGTGCCAAAAATATGGAAAAATCTCTGGAACTGTGTACCTCTTCCATAGACTGTACTGGATAGTCAACAAAACTGAATTGTACCATCCTAATTTACTTTGGGTTTTTGCTCTTGTGAATTGCAGCAATGTTCATCTGTGCAGAAGGGAGAGTGGCTCCCTTGGAGACAAAGAGGAACCTGTGGAGTTTCTGGGCATCTGAAGATACATATGAAAATGAATGGATTTCTAGGGGATCTGTCATGGGGAGTGGAGCTCAGAAAGGCTGGTGTGGTCTTAGGGCCAGACTGCTCCCACAAGGGATATCATCCTGTGGGGACAGCTGTGTTGTGTGCAGTAACTGGGCTGCAGCAGCAGCAGCACGATGAAGGCAGTGGTGTCTCTTCTGCTGGCTAGATGACCCACATTCTCCCTTCCCCACGGGTGCAGGATTCCTTGCCTGGTCCATTGCTAAGACAGAGATCCTCACTTGGGCCTTTAGACCATCTCACTGCTTGGGCCCAGACAGCTCCTGTACTAATGTTTTTCCCTAATTCAACAGGTCCCCATGGAAGGCAGCCAGATAGGTATTGATCAGCCCAGCTGTGGCCAAGAGGGGTGGTGCTGTACGTGCCGGTCAAGTGGGCAAAGGGAAAGAGAGGTCAGGACAGAAAGGGAGGGAGGAAAGGTAGAGGTGACCATGCTTTGCAAAACTTTGTAGGATCTTGAGATTGTCTGGCTGTGTGGTCCCAGCAGACAGGGAACCACTGGCCTGCATTTCCACAGAGAACTGGAAGCCAGTCTTTAATACCATACCCAGGCTTGCCAACAGCCAAGGCCTGACTGTGCCCTGTGTCATCTCTGATTTACACAGGCTATCAAATCTCAGCCTAAGTCATTCACAGAATCTGCTTGTTGGACTACTTTCAGTGTTTCTGTACATGCTTGCTAGAGTGAGGAGCCTATCACAGATGCATGAACCAGGGCTGTGCTCAGCTGGCAGCTGCACCTCTGCTGGAAGAGCTGAGACTCAGTCTGGATTACCAGGTGAGGCAGTGCAGGAGAAGCAGACCCCTAAAGGCTAAGAGATGGCATGTAACCCCCAAAGCCAACTGCTGTACCTTTGGAGCTGGCTCCACAGAAATCCCAGGGTTGGGCTGCCTGGTGGCAGGCAGTAGAATCACATCTCTCAGTTCTGTGTCATTTCTGTGGGATCCTGAGTGCATTGAGACTGCTCTGGGACATGAACCAAAGCACAGAAAGTGAAGCCAGATGGGAGAGTGGCTTTTAAAATATACCCTCAACATAAAGAAAACACGACTATAGACGCATCCTGAGTGAAATTTTCCTCAGGAATTTGGTCTTCAGAGATATCTGTCTGCTTGGCCTTTTGCACAGAGCAGGGCTTGCTCCCACCTTCTGTCCCAAAGGCACTGCATATGGGACTAACTGCACCTGTTTGTAGTATTTTGGAACTGCAGTTTACTCCCTCCTGAGAGCCTGAAGTTCAGGAGAAGCAAGGACAAAGATGCACAAGCTCACCCTGCAATGTGTTAAGCAAAGGCTTGGCTAGGGGCTGTGCTGCCAGCGCACAGGGAATACAGTGTGATACACTGACAGTGTGGTCAGTGAGAGGCACTGCTCGTGTCTGCACAGCTGCAGCACCAAACCTTTGAGTGCAGCAGCAACCACCACAGCACGTTCTGGAATCAAGGTCAGGAAAGTTTGCAGTTTTGCTCTTCTTTGATCACATAATCGAGAAACTCAGCTCAATTGCTTTTCAAGCAGTTAAATGCCAGGTTTGCTCCACGTTTTACCTGTCTGCTGAGGATAATTTTATTTCCCCAAAGCTCTAACATCCACTAGAGTAAGACTCTTATAAATCTGGACTACTTGTGCCTAAAGAAAATGCACTTCATCAGTGGGAGTTTTTTTGAAATCCCACAAGACTTTTCTCAATAGTCCTACATAGCAAATACACAACTGCCTGTTGTAAAAATCCACCCTGTTTTCCAGTAATGGCATTATCCTTGTAATTTTCCATTCATTGAAATCTGGTCTGCAAATGGCCAGCTTTGCATGTTACAAGGTGATTTCTCCAGAACTTTACCCTCACACAGGCTCATTTCCTGTAGAGCCAACTCTTGACTGACCTGCTACCTACTATCTCATTAAAAGTCTGGGTTTTTTCAGTGCTATTAACATTTTATCCTCTTAGAGCTCTTCCAAAACCACCTGCTGCAGGTGCTATGACTATTGCTTTCCACTAGTAGTAAAGCAAGCTGAGGTCTGGCAGGCTGAACCACATATTACCCTCTTGACCCAGGATGTGTAGGAGATATACCACCACCTGTCATAGGCATGTCCTGTTCCCTCCTTCTGCCCCACCCCCTGCTTGCAAAACCTGTAAGTTATGTCTTTAGTTCCTATTCAGTTACTCTTTTACCTAAATGATTGATATACAGCACAGGTATCTAGCTAGCTGCCATGTCAATTTATGGTGATTATAATATGTGCATGTAGCATATTTCAACCCCAAAGAAAAAGCTTTTAAAAGCTTGAAAAGCTATTACACATCATAAATGTGAGAAGCACTATAGAATCAACATACAAAAAAGCAGATGGCAGGCTCCTCAGTTTTGACTTACTCTTGCTTTCCTGCTGCACTTGCCCTAGGAAAGCAGGGTAACAACCACAACTACATCAATTCCAGCACTCCTTGCTTTGTTACACCTAAAGTCCCAGGCCTTCAGGTGGAACTACAAATGTGTGGGGAATTACAGATCCGTGATGAAGGACTCCACAGATGATCTGTTGAACTTGTTTTCTAGTTTGTCTTCTTTCAGCTTCAGACCTATGGCTCCCATTATGCTCCCTTTTCCTGAGAACTCAAAGAGCAATTTACTTCCCCAAATCCTTCCCCATTTTGGTATCTGGTGACCATGAACAGATTACCATTAATCTTCTTTTGGATAAACTGAACAAAATGAGTTTCTGATACCACTTATTGCTCAGACAGTAAGGCATTTCTTATTCTTGGACATGCAGATGCTTCACTTGTACACAGCCCCCTTTTCCTGCATTCAGATAGGGTCTATACAGAGCTGATTTTTGTGTGCATTCCTGACTTGGAGGAGCGGGTTCATTCTCTAAGGCACAGCATCACCCCAGGACCTTGTGCTCCTTGTCCTAGACAGCCCTTCAGAGTGTTTATTTCCATTCCTCTCTAAGAATTTCTGGATGTGGAAGAGACTAGAGAGAAAACTATCTGAGGCAGAAAACAGTAACAAAACAGTAATACAAAAAAAGGGGGGGAAATGGTAATAAAATAGATTTAGAAAGCTTATTCCAGTGAACTCTGCTTCATTAATACTGATGCCTACATCCTGGATTTTTGTTGCTAGACCATAAATCTTGCCCAATAGGGAAAGAAATATATCCTTGTCACAACCATCTGAAAGTCAGAGTTGCTGAAGCCAGGTAGATGTCTTGTAAGGCTGTTGAAAAAAAAAAAACCCAAAGTGATTGTGTAGTTAATCTTGTTGGTTTAGTTGTGTTCCATGGTGATTTTAATTATACTGTAATTTGAGCTATGTCAAAGGATGGTAAGAATAGTGGCTGGGTAGAGGTTAGTGGAATGTCAATGGAAAGAAGTGATTTGGGGGGCAGATGTGATGGGCTGGAATATTGCTGTGCTCCCAGAGTGAGGGTGAGGCTGTTCTTGGCATGAGGATGACAGGGAGGGAGCAATGCCAAGAGGCAGTTAGGGCTGGCAGGAAGGGATGACAGTTGCTGAGTAGGAAAAGTTATACTGCACTGTTCATGAAAAGGGGGTGAGAAACACTGCACTGATGCTGGTTAAGAAGGAGGAGGTCAAAAATTGGACTCAATGATGTGGGGAAGGATATCACAGGAACAAAAATACTGCAGAGCTGAATACCAGCACTGAATATCCACCTTCCCTGGCAGATACTTCTCATCTGTGAGGCTGAACCCTGAATTCACTTGACTTCTGTTCTAACTGACAGCAGTCTCTGCCCTCATGGCTGGAAAAGTGTCCAGCTGGTAACTTATCTTTGGAGTCCATCAATAATTTGATCATCAGCTGCATTTGATGATGATGATTTGATGACTTTAAGCTAATACTGTTCAATTAAGCAATGTTTTGTGCTCTGCGACACTTAAATGTTGTTTAGGTGGGCTGACATGGAATAGCACTGGTTTTTCACCAAAGTATTCCTAAGAATGTTAACACACTGCTTAAAATACAGCCAGCACAGCTGCCTTGGGCTGCACAGCCATGAGACACATGAAGCAATCATTCTCAAGTCCCTGCTGCAGCCTTCTAATGGGAATGAGGAGCTACTGAGGGTTAATGTTAGGCACTCATTGTACTGGTAGGCCAAAATATTTTATTTTGGTAGGGGAAAAGAGGCAAAGTTCATAAAACAAAGGCTTGTATTTTGTGGTTTTGTGTTGTGTACCGTGTATGAGGCACATAGATCTTACAGCTGAGGGGGAAATGGTAGTTTGTGCTGGCATGTAACATTTTTTGATGTCTCACGTACCTTTAAAGACAAGAGCAGCCACAGGGAGGACAAATGCCCCTGAGCATGGCAGAACTGACTGCTTCTCTCTGGTTAGGGAGCAGGCTGTGGGAGGAGGTTCTGTGTACTCCTTTGAGAGCCAGGAACTCCCCTACAGCAAACTCGTACTATCTTACAGGATCAGGACCACAGATTTCCCCATTGATTTTCAAGAGCTCCTGTCATGCCAAAGAAAAGACAGCATTAAATGTGTGCCACCTTTGCCCCTGCACTTTGGGGAGCTCTTACTGCAGGAGAGACCACATTTCTGCTTTCAAATTTTAGGAGGACATGGAATCTGTTGCACTTTCTTACAGTGCCCTGAAACACCAGCTGTAAAGCTGAAAAATAATGATGGGCATATTGCAAAATAAATTCTGTGAAGTTTGCTTTGTGAAGAAGCTGATCCAGCTTTTTTTCCCCTTTTACTTTTCTTCCCCACTCCAACAAAGGCAGATCTAAGAGTAGCCACCTGAAGCCCTGTTGCATTTTCCTTTAGTTACAGCACCAGGCTTCATAGATTTAATAGAAAAATTCATATTCTAGTTCCTTCTGTTACATACTTGCGTAGATTAGATGTTAATATACCTTTTTTACAAGGGTAAAGGTAATGATTTCTGAGCCACACAAATTAAGTATGTAGTTTCAGTAAAAATTACTTGAATTCTGTGTATTATTTCCATAATCCCTTTTCCCACTCCTGTATATCAGCATTTTTTCTGTATAGACTCTGTGGCATGTAAGTGGTCTTGCTTTTGCTATAGCCATTTCTTGACAGCAGGATCAATCCTGCTCCTGCCAGGTGCTGAAACTGCTGAACTCGCTTTGGCTGAATAAAAGCTGTGGGTGCGACACCCGCAGCTCTTGGCTCCCCTCTGTGGAATGCTACATTTGTATTAACATGTATCTTTCTTTGTGATTTTTTTTTTTAACTGAAAATGATGGCCTTTAAAACCTCTTCCTGGAGAGAGAGAGAGAGAGAGAGAGAGAGATTGAGAGAGGGAAAAAAAAAATACACTCCCCTTGGAATTTAACCTTAATTTGAACCAAGATCAGTGAAAGAAAAGCACTTTCGTGCATTGTTCACCAGCTCCACCCAGCCAGCCCCTTATCTAACCTGAGTCTCTATTGCCTATAGCTTTGTAACTTTTGCAGTAGTGCTCTCCACATGCTCTTACATGCTTTGAAACCAACCTGGAGACACTGCGACATTATAATACCAAGAAACACTAGTGATCCCATTTTGCAAATCCTTAGACTGCACAGTGCAGCTGCAGGGACTGTCCTTCCACAGGTTTACAAAGGGCCTAGTGTGTATTGCAAATTGCAAATAAACAGCAGTGGCTATTTCTGACCCCTGGCAAAGGTGACAGCAGCTTCTGAAGCCCCTGACTCAGCCTCTCTGCACTCCCCAAACCAGGAGATGCTTAAACATAAGTAGCTCTTCATTTCAAGCTGATTCCTTGGACTTCTTTTGCCTTTTAGAGGGAAGCAGACAGCCCTTGATTTGCATGACATCAGCTCGAGGTCAAATTCAGCCTTAAACACACACATAAAAAAGTAAGCTTCCTTGTTTGCTGTTCAGAGGCGGACTTCCACTGTATGTCTCCTGTTGTCTGCACTGGGGGCAACAGCCAGTAGATTGCTTTCCTATTATTTTTTACTTCCTAGAAAAGGCAGACAGCTGCTCCAGGTGTGGTCCACCCTCATGTTGTCCCCTAAC
The DNA here is from genome assembly GCA_024865655.1 of Emberiza elegans. Classification (NCBI taxonomy): domain Eukaryota; kingdom Metazoa; phylum Chordata; class Aves; order Passeriformes; family Fringillidae; genus Emberiza; species Emberiza elegans. Next base: position 50,664,419 of record JALJVW010000139.1, on the reverse strand, counting down.
CCCTATCAGCCATCTGCTCCCTGCAGTCATCATGCCTTTCCTGGCACCCTCAGTTCTCCTGACTTGTGACCACATGGTCCACTTTCCCCTGCTTACAGTCTGCTTTATATCCCTTCCTTCCACGTCCTCAGTCTTTCTCCCAAGCCCTCATTTCTCATTATTCTCATCCCTGCTTCTGTCATTCTCTACAGTCACAGGCCACCTCCCCGGTTCTCCAGGGTCTTTGAGCCTGAATTCCCCACACTCACAACCCTTTGTGCTACTGCCTCCCTTCACCTGCCTGCAGATGTGGCAGACGTCTGGCTGAGGACAATGTCTGGTGCCACCCCTGCTAGCAAAATAGTGTCCATTTTTAAGGAGCAAACTCCTTAGAACTGAAGGCAGGAATCAGGCATTCACAATGGCTTCTTGAAATAAAGACCAAATACTGTGCAGCTCAGAAGGAGAGGATACTGTTAAATGTACCAATGGCTTGCCATGTAACCTCCCTTATTTTAACAACTGCTGTCTGCTTTTCTTTTAAAGAGGTGTTTTGAAAAATGCCTTTTGTTTTTGTTCTAGATAGCCCAGTAATAAAACCCTTCAAGGAGATATTTGACTATAGCACTGTTATTGCAATCCTCAAGTGTTTGAAGGACCCCTTGGAAAGAGTGCCAACCAGGAGACAGGACAGAGGAAGCAGGAAAAGTCGAAATAAGAAATATCAAGGAGACACGGTCAAGCATGAATCATTTCTTTCAGTTGAGACTGAAGCAAGATCAGATTTCACATCCACCCTCGACGAGACTGGCATTTTCACACACACGACAAACCCGTTGGCATGGAGGTGGCTTGATTTCATGATTATAACAGGGGCCATTGGCATATATTTAAGTCCGACTTAGCCAAAGGGTACTGGGGGAGGGGGCAGTCTTCCATTTATTTTGAGAAGACCACAGATCAGAAGAACAGTTAAAAAATAAATAAATAACCTCCCAGGCAGGTAGGCAGTTTTGGCGGATACCCACCCGCCAGGGAGCTGCGACCCCGGCGCCTCAGCGGTGGCCCCAGGGGGAGCGCCAGCGGCCCCAGGGGGAGGGACGGCGGCTGCAGCCCCGCGGGGGGAGCGCGGCCGCAGGGGGAGGCGGCTCCGCGCCCCGGGAGCGCCGCGGGTGCCTCCCGCTCGCTCCGGGGCTCGGCTGGCGGCGGGAAGAGGAGGAGGAGGAGGAAGAGGAAGAGTAAATCCCCCGAGCTTGCGGACGCGCTCCAGCCGCTGCCCGCCGTGAGGGGATTCCCTGACCGGGCGCTGCCTGCAGCTCTGGGCCGCAGCCGGCTCGGCAGCCGGATCCGGCGGGGCGGGGGCGCTGAACCCGCGCTTGCCGGAGCTGTGTGCGTGTGGCTCCCCACACAGCCGCGGGCTGACACCTATGCCGAGCCCCCGCACTCTGCAGCGGGAGGGCTGGAGGGGAGCAGCCCCGCCGTGCCGGGGAGCGCTCCTCGGCCCGCCGCCCGCCCTGCCCGCAGTCCCGGCCGCAGCGCCCCCGTCCCGGGGCCGATAATCCCCCGCCGCCGTCGGAAGCCCCCCACAGCCGGGGCGGGGAGGGGGAAATCCCCCTTGGGCGGCGTGCGGGGTCCCCCGCCCAGCGCGCTCCGCCCGGGGCGCCAGGCCCGGCGGCCAGGCCGCAGCGGCCGCCCGGGAGCCGCCCCGCCCCGGGAGGGGCCGCGGCCGCCGCTCGGACACGGGCGAGGCGCGGCGGGAGGAGGGCGCCGGGCAGCGCGGCCCGGTGCCCGCCGCGATGGCAAACGTCTGGGCCGCCCCGGCGTTAATTCCTCCTCTGAGCGTTTCGAGGCGCCCCCGTGTTTTGTAAGCCGAGCAATAAATTTGTAATTAAAGCGGTGTTATATTGGAAAAACTTTTTTTTTTCCCCTACGTAGATCTTTAATTTTCTAAGTGTCCTGCTCCCTCATTCTGGCTCAGGCTGAACCTGTGCCAAACCGCAAAGCCTATAGAGCACAGGTCCTTGCAGCTGAGGAGAGCTCTAGCCTGTGTCTTCAGGAAATTAAAGAGCTCTGTGTCCTCGTGTGTCTGTGTATTGACTATTTTCATAGGGGTTTAGCTGTGGTTTGCAGCTCAATATTGAAAGACATTATTGATACTTGAAGGGAAAAACTGAGAATTTTTTTCCTCTTTTTTTTTTTTTATGTTTTCTTTGTGGTTTTGCCACTTCTTAATTTTTTCCTTACTAATATTACTGGCATGGGAACAGCACTGTCATACTTCACCTCATCAATGTGTGCTGTGTATTTGTTGCAGTTTGGAGGATCTGGCTGCTAAGAATTATTCAATCCAAAATACATATATTTTGATTATTTGTTCTTGGATTTCCCAGTCACAAACGATTCACCTGGTCAAGTACAGTGACCTCTCTTCTTTTGAAATTGCAAATTTAAAAAGGTATTACTCCTCTCCACACATATCTGATTAATATATACCATTGCTTCTATTCTATTCCAGCATTTCTAGTATGAAAGCCATATATACAATGAGAACGTATTTATGACTTAGAAAACATATTAATATATATTAAAGTCCTTCTTGTTACCAGAAGCTTAAAGGAGTTGGCAAACCTTTAAGCCAGCACAGTAGACTGAAATGTTCCAGCTTCTCAGCTGAATATGCATCTGCCAAAAACCTGAGAACCTGTGCAGATAACCCTATTATCTGACAATATGCAAAAGTTCCATCCTTAAAGCACTCTGCATCTCCTTGAGGCACTTAGAACACCTATTATTTAATTAGGTCTTATTTACTTACTACATTCCAGTAACCCATAGGTTGCAATCTTGTCTGTAACAGAGTGAAACAATCCCTGTTACAGAGCTGATGACCAAAGGCTGAAGTAGCTCTGAAGACCTCTTGCTTCTGGCACTAAGGTATTTCCAGCCTTCGTTGGGCTTGAGCATGGCAGAGGCCCAGGCACTTGTCTCCTCAGGAGCCTGCATTAAGCAGGTGACCTTGCAGTGCAGCCCTCCCCTGGGGAAGCTTGGAGCCCAGCTCTCTGTGCGTGTGTTTGTGCTTGTTTGTGTATGTGTGCTGGTGTGTGGGACTGTCCCAGTGGGGAAGAAACTCATCAGAAGGTTGGTCTTCCCCTGATTCCTAGAAGCAACAAAAAGAAACCCACTGAACTATGCTGCTGATAATAGATGAGAAAAAACCACCTGCATCCCAGAGGCCTCCCAGCCATCCTTCAGCAACCTTAAACATCTCTTTCCCTCAATTATTGGTATTGAGAGGGTGATCTCGGATGGCTTTGTTCTAAGGACTGTGTCGAGGAAAGAAGAAGCATCTGGATATTTCAATCATTCAGCAGAGTATTGCTATGTACCTCTTGGTTGTCTCACCTATCCGTCCTGGATCTTGAGTGGGTTTGACCTAGTGGCTTGCACTTACTTATATGGGCACACAAAAGGTATTTATTGCATCAACTTGTATGTCCCTCATTTAATTTTTGAGGAGATCATGGTCTGAGCAATTCATTCCCACCTTCGCTGTTGTCAAAGGGCACCAGCAGCCTGGGAAGGTGAGGGGATGAGCATCTGAGCATAGGAGGACATTGGAAGGAGCCAGGCTAAGACTGCCCATGCTCTCCCCATGGTGCCCCACACCCAAGGGGATGGTGGGAGCCCACGGGACACACGCACCTCCAGCCCCCCAGCCCCATTTCATTCATCACTGGCAATGCCTGGGCCAGTTTTGTGACAGGCTAAAGCTGTCACAAAAGTGTTGAAGCTCAGGGTCCATTTGTTGTTGGGCTATTTTCAAAGATGGAAATGTTCTGAGTGGCTTTGCCTGCCATGTGTACACACAGGTTGTTCATTCTACTGAAACACCCAAGGAAACTCTGGTGTGTGTGTCCCTGAGCCACTCACTGCATGGCAGAGGTGAGGGGTGAGGGTTGGGCCACCACAGTCCTCTGCCAGTGCCCAGACGCTGGGAAATAAAGAGGGTCTGTCCTAAACCTGTCAGGTTTTTACAGTTTCTACCTGAATTTGGGATATGCTGGTAATTGCAGGAGGGGAAAAAATCACCTGTGATTCCAAATGGAAGTGATAGTTTAAAATACAGTAACCTTTGTACAAATCTCACTGGAAAAACAGGATACTAAAAAATTAGATCTGCAGAGCTGCCTCTGACCTCTCGCTGTTAAATCATGATTTTTTTAAAAACATGGAATTCTGTTTAATTTGGTTAATCTCTAGTGTTTATTTTTACTTAGCACTGCATAGCATTTTGTGCAACTTTTTGCTCTGGAAGGGATGAAGGGCACGAAACCCTGGAGAGATTTAACCAGAAAGAAATGCAGACTAACTAATGGCTGAGTGGTCCAGGGAGCTGGAGATGGTGCAGTGTTCTGCTTTTTACTCGAAAGAAATCTGGCGTGAAAGCAGGATCTTTGTTGCCTAGGAATTAAGTTGTTGCTGCTGCTTCTTCCTTACCTGAACTCCTAATCCCCTGTTTGTGCTATGGCACAAAACAAATTATTTCGCACAGACCAAAGGACAGCCTTGTAACAATTAAAGTCTATTGTGTAAAAGTATAAATGGCACATTGATCGTTAAGGTAAGCAGACTTGTAAAGAGTAATTCTTGGACATGAACTATACGGTCATTTAATGTACACTTTGGAGAAGTCATTATGCGTGGGGAGGCAAATTACAAACGGTAAAATGCTTAGCTAGCCAGTTAACGTGTATGCTTGGTCTAAACAGACCCCAGCAGAAACAATGTGAAGTCTGTTCCTACTTTTGCAGAAAGCACAAGTATTTTAATACTGCTTTCCCTGGGAGCAAACACCTTATTCTAAATCTCTTTAATTTTTTTAAACAAATGAGGAGCCCCATCCCCTCAAAATTAAAAAAAAAAAATTTAAAAAAAACCAAAAAAAACAAAAAAAAAAAACCCCAAGCAAACTAAAAAAATAACTAAAAACCCAACCACCCACGTCTATGAAACTTTACAAAGTGGGAAATATTCTAAATCCTTGAACCTCGGACTTTGCTGAGGTCCATGTAATCTCGGTCACACTCATTAGGAAAAGAAAAAAGAAAAAATCTACCCCCTGCCCAGGGAGTGTTTAAAAGGATGAGTGTGGATCCGCTGAAATCAGTCCTGTGAAGGTCAGCTTTGTCTTGTAAGAGGAAAGGTGACAGGGTCAGCATTATTGCACATGATGAAACCCCCACGGCGGCTGGAAGAGGTCATCTTTCTCCTCCTGTCCCCTCGTTTGGCCAGTGCGTCCCTTCGGGGAGCAAACCTGCTAACGAAGGTGACGGGATTTCTTATTGCCAGAGAGAAGCACTCGGCTGGCCGGCTTAGGGTTCCAAGCTTCCCGTTTAGGGTGGGGTGGAAGAACTCCTGTTCCCCAGGGCGCAATCTGACTTTTGGGAAGTGTGGCGTCCCTCTGAGCCTGCAGAGAAGGCAGGAGGTTTCTGGGTGACCGATGCGATTTGCCGGGCCCTTTCCGTGTGAGTGCCAACGCCTAGAGGGCATTGTGTGGATAAAACGTCTCTGGGGGTTCTGGCGGCTCCCACTTCTGCACTCGCATAAGCTCTTACGGGGCTCCTGCAGTTGGCGCTGGGAAAGTTTGGAAACAGAAGCGGGTTCGGTGGTGGGATGGAAGCGTGTTTGTCGGTACACAGAAACGCGTCAGACACGGGGGTTTGCATCTCTAGCTCATCTGGCCGCCGCTCCTTGTGCCCGCTGACACGCGTGCAATGCACCCGCGCCGGGCCCCATCACCGCCCGTCGTACGTGCAATGACTTTAGCCTCTCATTGCTGTATTTTGCTTGGCCTTGAAAATTAGCCTGTTTGGATAACACCCGATAGAAAACATTTACGCTGGAAGCCAAACAGGCAAATATTTTAATCTCTCATATTAACACAGCGGTTTTCCAATCGGTTGATTTTTGTGCTCTATTATTTATTTATTTGTGTTTGCGTTACTCATTCATTCGCTTCATTCCTTCATTCATTCATTCATCCGCTCCGTCATTCATTCATTCCTCCATCCCTTTCCCTCCTCCGCTGGGCCAGCGGTAGCCCAGGCTGCGCCCGCCACCCTCGCAAGAAGTGACCCTCGGTTTGTTGCATTCCCGTTGCCCCGGACGGTGTCGGGGTGTGATGGTGCTGAGACACCCCACCCCGACCCCTGGGACAGGCTCCTGGGAATATCTCTGCGGTCCCTGGAGGGGCGGGGAACGCCGGAGCAGAGCGCTGTTTGCCTGCGTGGCTGCTCTGTGCCCGCGGAGCTCCCACCGCCGCTGCGTCCCCGCAGTCAGCGGGAGCGGCGAGGGGCGGCGGGCACCGCGCTGCGCCCGGGCAAACTCCGAGCCCGCGACCCCCGCCCGCGGCCCAGCTGGCACGGGGCTGAGCTGCGCCCAGGAGGGAGAGGAGCGGCGGAACCCTCCGGGACCGGGGCCGTCCCTGGAGGGAAATGTCAAGAACCTCCGAGCCCACGGCTGCCGGCTGGGTCGGCGGAGGGGCAGTGCGCAGTCAGACCACCAACATGCCTGGAGCCGTACAATCCGCCACTTAATACACTTCTGCAATTTAAACTTCGGGGGACCCCCTCCTTTCAAGCCGATTTGTGATATAGGTGTTTTCTCATTACACTCCTCCCCCCCCTTTCCTTTGAAATGCACCCCCTCACCACCCTCCCGCTTCTTTTCTTCTGAGCCCTGCTCTCTAATTCTAGATGAGTATTACTTTGCTCTTTTCGTTGGCCAAGCACAATTGTGTTATTGGAGATAATGAATTCAATCCCCATCAAAGAGTATTAGGAGCGCCTTGGCCCTGTAGTGCCTTTTTTCAAACCGGGAATGAAAGGCAGAGAGAAAATTCTCTGGGTAGCCTCTGCGCTGGCAGCTTTTGAAGTGAAGGGAGGCGGGCATTGTTGTTCACATTTTTGTCCATACGGCAGAAGAAAGACCGGCGGCTTTTGATGAGAAGATGAGAACCGCCTCGTAAGTTGAGCAACAAGTTAGATGGCGAAGTCTTCCCGCTGCCTACTGCCTGTGGATAACATATGTCCCGCATTAATAGGGGCTCAAGGGAACAATTGCCCGGGGGGTGGGGTGGGGAGAGCACTGCTCGGCACCGTCCAGCGGCTCCTTTCGGCTCCTTTTTTTTCCCGTCCTCTGGACACCGATGCCCCGATGGGAGTGTTTTTACGGGAGACACGAAGGTATTCTCCCTGGCTCTTGGCTTGCTCATGTCCACGGGGCCGAGACCGGCGAGCGGTATGCACGGACCACGGGCTCTGCTGAGGGAGAAAAGGGGGACATCTGTGACATGTGCTGGGTCACCTCTGCTCGCCGTTTCGTTCTGCCAGGGTTCCTGTTGGCCGACATGTTAGGTCCGCTGCCGTGTGTTTGGAGGGCATCCTCCCCCTCTCTAAACAAGAATCTGTATTATTAGTTTGCGGGGGGGTTGAGGGGGGGAGTGGTTTGGGGTTTTTCCGGACTAAATGTGGGGTCGGGACTTGGTTTTGTCACTTGTTATTTCATTTCTATTTCCTATAAGTTAATGGCATACCTGAAGTTGGTAAAGTATTTCCTTAGATAAAGCAACAAGGCAAGGAAAAACAAGAGGTAAAACGTCTGTTGTTCACATCCGATAACCTTAGAACTAGAAAACTTGTTGCATACATTTGAATAAGTTCAGACATGCTCTTATTCCAATCTCCTGCCCCGCAGTTCAAAGATTCCCCGCCCCCCGGGCTTTATTATGCTAAAGATGTCATTACTGAGAGTCACTATGGAGAGATCCCGGTTTGCAGAATGAGGCCCACCTCCTAGTTACCAACATGTTTACATTCTCTGTCGGTCATAAGCGGAGGAAATGTGTGTTAGCAACCCGCCGGGCAGGCTCGGGAAATCGAAGGAATAAAGGGGGAAATATATTTCAGCTATTGCGCAGTAGATGGCAAACGTAGATGATTAGGGAGCACTTAGAGGTATCGGGCGCAAAGGCGGTGTTTGCTATAGACGTGGCTGCTGGAGAGGGCCAGATCCCACTCCCGGGGCAGGCTGCCCTGCGCCTCGGTGCCCGGGCAGGCTCGGAGTGAAGTGAGAGTCCCCGGGAGCACGCCAGCACCTCCGCGCTCTGATAGCCTGGCGGGGAGCGGAATGACACGGGTCCCTCTCTGAGCGGCGCGGGGCAGCTCCCGGAGCCCTCCCTTCACCGGAGCGGGTGCCAGCCCCGGGGGCACAGGGCACCTCCCCCTGACCGCTCTGGCCAAGGGGCGACCCGACCGCGAAGGGGATGCCCCCGCTCCAGATCGTGGGGGTGGCTCTTCTACCGGACAGCGGCGGACCCGACGGTCTATCACTGCCAAGTGCTGTGTGAACGGGCCCGATTGCGGAGGCAGAAATGCGGTCCCCAGAAACATGCCCACCTGGAGACCCCCGCTCCCCTCTATTCCCTCGGGCGACCCAGTGAAGGCAGGCGGGGGTCCCAAATCCTGAGCTAGGCTGAACCAAAAGAGGGCAACGCCGTCCGCTGGGCAAGGCTTGGGCTACCGAGACCGGGCGGGAGACCCGGACGGGCAGGGAGGTCAGCGGCATCCGCACCCCGCGCACAGCGGGGCCCCGTCCCGCCCGCTCCCGTGTCGCCTCCGCGCCGCTGCAGAGCTTCCCCTGCTGCGGGGGCACAGCCTGGGCGAGCGCAGGGCAGAGGGGAACGCAGCAGCGCTTGTTCCGCCTGCTGGCTGGAGGAATAATAGTAATAATAATAATAATAATAATAATAATAATAATAATAATAATAATAATAATAATAATAATAATGCCCTGTCTGCTGGTAGTTCACCCTTGGAATAACGAGCACGTGTAGGAATTTTTCATAGGAAATATTAGATTACCAATTGTACAATAACAGTATCAAAACAACGACGAACTTCCCCTAAAGTATCTGGCCTGAGCAAAGCCCATTCGAGCAACGCTACCGCAGCAGAGGCGCCATTCCGGAAAATGATCCTTTCTATGAATTCAACTAAATGCAGGAGTTCTAGGGTGAGGGGAAAGAGAGGACATCGCATCTTTTTTCCTTTGTAGAGACAAATGGGTTCTGCCATGAGGCTACATATGCCTTAAATCCTAATGACTCGAGACAAAGGTGAGCGCTGGCAGTTTGATCTGTCCAAAGTTCAAAGATCTGAAATCTCAATGAGTTTCTGTTTGAGGTGAAGGGGAGAAACAAACACCATGGCAAGGCTTGGGCCAGAAAGTTGCAAGGTTTGCAAGTGAAATGCGACGCTATTTACACTAATCTATCCTTAACTGCTACTTTGTCACAATGGTCAGAATAATTATTAGAAAATAACCAGAGGGAACAAAGGCAGCTTTTCTTCTTATCGCCTCCCGTTTTCCACTCTTCCCCTAATTATTTTTTCCCGCTGAAACAGACCTTTCGAAACTACAAATTGCAGTAAATGTACAAACTATTTTAAAAAATATTATTAGTCTGCCTGCCTTTGCCAGGAGCTCAGAAGTCTGGCTTCACATTAAGAAGAAGAAGGAAAAAAAGAGCCATTTTGCTGCACGACCCTTGACATGTAAATAATCAAACTAATTGCATTTTGATTTTAGCTATTAACCATTCTCCTATATTTCCCAAACAATATTGCAGCGTGGGAGTTTTGCAGGGACTTTCATTCTTTACTCCGGTCACACTCTGTGCGCTATTGTGGTGTGATTTTTTTCCTGGTCATTGTGTGTTGTGTATATTTCCACTTGCCTCCCCTGGAAACAAATACATATTAATTATATGTATGTTAATATATACAATATATGCATCTATATTCCTCTTGAGAGAATTTTATACCCCATGTTTATATGAGGATAATTTGCTTCTTCATGAATTAAATTTATCACGAAAATGCACACGGAATCTATTTATTTATTAAGTCTCTGATTTTAAAATGTTATTTTCAGAGTGATTAAACGCATATGCTCACAGATAAATGCCTAGAATCCGTTTCATCAAAACAGGAAAGAAGCCATACAAAGTGCATTTTTATCGCAATCAGGTGTTTTATCTATAACATTTCTGTAAAAAAACCGAGACAATTGCTCTTCTAAAGACTAGTTGGCGTTATAGCAAGGGAATTAATTTATTTCGTGTTTATGCTGACGGACCAATTTCAATACCTACTCAACCCATTTCAAAACAATTTTTGAAGCGATGCCAATGGCTGAAGTGTTTTCTCGCACCGTTCTCTCACGATTTACTTATGGTTTATTGACACTAATAGGATTCAAATGAAAAACTGTCCGGCAATATTTTTCTTTATTTTTGTCTTTCAGTAGTCCCGAACATTTGGAATTATTCCTTCCAAATAATGTATATCCTCCGATTGCTTGCCGATGCAGATGTCAGTGTTGTCCATTCACATCCAGGAAACAACCCAGCAGTTACTTGTTTTATTTCTCCCACTTGACTTGGGCGGCTGAAGTTGCTTTTATTCCACCGACTCTTCCCTTCTGCGAAGGGCAGGTGCTGCTCGCAGGTGCTCCGAGGAGATGCCACGGGTGGGGGCTCAGGGGCATCGTGCCCTCTTGCCGGGGGGCTCGGGACTGCCGGACCCCGCGGCATTGGAGGTTCCGCTGCGCCAGGGGACCCTTCCACGTCCCCTCTCCCTGGCTGCAGGGTCCCCGCCGCGTCGCCCCGAGAGTCCCTGCCCCGCCGGCGCAGGCAGCATCTCCCCCTGGTCCCGGGCCGGGGGCCTCCTCACCGCCCAAACTACGCGTAAATCTTTACAGAGATCCCCCGCCGCCCCGATTTACTCCCCGCTTGTATTTAATGACGCTAAATGAGCCGTTTTCGCTCCCCTGCACGTGGCCGGTCGGAGGTAATTTGCCGAACAGGAAAAGACGAAGTTCCCCTATAAATTGAGGCGTCCGTCGGAGCCTGGAACCTGAAGTCTGGCAGGCTCCCGCTCTGCCTCTGTCCCGGACGCGGGGCTAAGACACCATCTCTGACAGGAGCAAAAGCCCCGCGCCCGCCAGCTCCTTCCCTTCTAGCACAGAGCGACCGGTCCGGCTGGAGGGAGACGCTCGCAAACTCCTCTCTACACATTGGGGGGCGGGGGGATGCACCCTCTTCTTGTGGATCCCATTTTTAGCTCATATTTGCCCTCTGGCTGGGGGTTCCCTGAGCACAGGATTAAAGCAGCAGCAGCAGGGCAGCCAGGAGCAGAACGTAAAACGAGACTCCTCGCCCTGCTGTTGATTTCCAAATCTTAAAACTGATCACAGAATGTGCGTGCTTTGCGCCGGGGATCCGCGTTTTTAACATGAGCTACATCCCTGTCTTGTCAGTGGCTCGTTCCCCACCGCACACACCATTTGCCTACGAGAAGAAAGGGGAGGAATATAATCTTGATGGCGAGTGGCGAAAGGGCACACGCTGCATCCGTGACAGGCTCCGCTCCTTATCTCTGAGAGGTTTGGAGCCGCGTCGGTCCGCTTAAACCCTTTTATTACCCACGCCCCAAATATTTCCATTACACACGGTCTGTGCTCCTCAGCTGATATGTGAAACTTGCTGCCTTATCGCTGTCAGTCGATTGATATTTTCCGTGTATAAGCCCAAGGCATTAAATCAATGTCTCCACTCTGCAATGGCATATTCTCTATAGACTAGTCTGTGGGAGACAAGTGAAGTCCTGCTGAAAATTGGCTTCGTCCTGTCTCCATTCTCACGAAGCTCCTCTTGGCAGAAGAAGCGGGGCTTTAAATAGGATCCGCCTGCCCAGACCCGGTGCCGAGCAGCCCCGAGCTGCCCCTGGCTGCGGGGGGTCTGTTGATGTTTGCCATGTCGGGACATTCAGAAGCGAAGGTGCCGCACAGTCGGGCCATGGGGTAACCGGCCGCGCACGGCGACCGGGACAGAGCCCCCTCCCCCCGCGCTGCAGGACTCGCCCTCGGCAGCCGGGGGAGGACCTGCGGTGAATGCGCGCCCGGCCGAGAGCACCCGCGCAGCGCGGCGCGGGAGACAGCCCCGTGTCACCCGGAGAGCCGCGCGCATCTCCGAGCGGCATCACCGCGGATCCGGCCACACTTGCAAAGCAGAGGGGCTCTCCCAACATTCTTTTTCCCCTCCCGTTTTTAGCTGGGTAGTAGTGTTGGAGGAATGTAGTGAGATTTCTGGGGCGCTGGCTTGGGTTTTCTTTTCTAAGCCTAACCTTAATTTATAAAGTTTGTCACCGCTGTCCCTAACCCGTTAGGGGGCAATTATGTGATAATGACGCGAATTACACAGTTCTTTTATCTGGCGGCCGTGCACGAACAGGTCTCGGCACAGCGAAATCCGTTCACACTTAAACTCCCCTCCCCCGACAAAGTCTATTGCTGGGGACCAGAGCTCTCCAGCGCGGCTGCTGCTGTCGTTCCGACGGATGGTTCCGAGCCGGAACTACAAAGCGGGATCTGGGCTTTTCCAGCGGCCCGGAGCGGCGTGGAGCCACCCTGGGGATGCTCCCCGTGGGCGTCGTCCCGTCCGGCGGAGAAACGCCGAGCCCGGCTGCCGCCGCCCCGGCAGCCCTGGCCGCAAAACACCCAGGAGCTTACATCGCCTCGGGTGGCTTTTTCCTGCCATCCTTCAACATATCCCAGAACCGTGAATTAAGGAAAAAATTAAATTAAAACAAAATAAAGGACATTACCACGCAGCTTCACAGGCCGGTGGCCTCGCAGCGCCCCACAAGCATACCCTGCGGGAGTGTTCCCCGCCTTCCCTCTGCACAAACCTGACCGTGCAAACCTTTCCTCTTCACATCCACACTTAAGCACTACGTTTTGATTTTCTTGCACACGGCTCCATCCTCCGTAACCCGCCCCAGAAATTTTGTAAGAAAATAGCAGAAGTATTTCATTGATAACATTTGATTTATTTAAAGTCCTTAACTGCAAATGATCAAAAACATACTTCACGCATTAAATTCTCAGTTATCGTTTTAAATCAAAATATTTTTTCAATTACAATCACATTTATAAAATTAACAAAATTTCTTAAATTCACGTGTAATTATTTTTACGGTCATTTAAAGCAATTTCCAGCTGTAAAGAAAGAAAACAATATAAACCATGCAATAAATTAAGAACATTGAAACAGCGAACAGGAATAATAATAAAACCCGTCTGGCTATGCTAACACCGTGTAAAACTGTGGAAAGTGCAATAACACTGGATGAAATAAGCTAATGATGGCGATAATTAAACGGCCACAAAAAAAATTATTAAACAAGTTTGAAAAGGGGGGAGAGACAGAGCTGTCCTGTTTTCCTTGCCTCAGTGTAGTAGTCAATGTTTCCTAGGGGAGGGGGAAAATAACCTGGTTATAGATACACAGTTCTAGCTGGCACACAATGAATACACTTAAATTAAATAAGTATGTCATCCACATGTTGATGAGAGTTCCTGGTGAACTAGAATCTTCAGTAACAGATGGGAAGGAAAAAAAAAATCCAACTGGCTGTGACCTCTTGTAACTTTATATTACATCCCAAAACAGGTAACACTTGGAAAATGATAAGGGTCGCATCCTGCACTCCAAAGCTCCAGTTGGTCCTCTCGGGAGTGCAGGATCCGGCCCGCAGCATCTGGGTTTTATGTGGGTTGTAGTAGCCGAAGGTTTATTTTGCAAGTATCAAAAGGATGATCCGAGAAAGTAAATAGTTCTCTTGTTGCTTAGAGATTCTCTTAGTGTTTTGCTACTTCACAGCAGTATTGTCCTTCAAAGCCTTTTTAATTAAAAAAAAAAGTCTTAAATGTCTACTCGCTTCTTCATCTCCGTATTGTTAAAGTATTGCCACATACCTGTAAACTTACATGAGATTATAGAACACATAAGGGAGGGAGACAGGGAGACGAGGGGTGGAAAGCACAAACAAGTAGTTTACACGCTCAACATTTTTTTCTTCTTTTTAATAACACCCTGCATAGGCTGGGGAGGTCTCCGGGGAGAGGGGTGGGCGGCAGGGGCCGGAGGGAGTATGTACAAGCAGGACGCGGCCGGCTTTGCAGGAGGTCGTGGTGGATCATAACAACACACAACGCGTTGCGAGACAATTAAAAAGTAACAGTCCTTTGCACGCAGCGTGCGGAAACACCTTGGTCTGTCTCAGGGAAAGCGGGGAGAGAAGCCAGGAAGGGGAGGAGGGGTCTCGGCCCCGGCGGCGGGGGTTGCACAGCTAGGAGGTGTTTAGCACGGGTCTGGAATACACACCTTGGTAGTAGGAGGGCTCTAGGGCCGAGGGCTCGATGCTGCTCCGGCCAGCCATGGAGGCGCTGCCAAGGGGCAGCCCGCCGGGGATGCTGGCCCCGTAAGAGGAATATTGCAGCGCCTGCTCGTAGGCTTTGAAGTCCAGCTTGTGCTGCTGCTCCGAGGAGGACATGAGGTTGTTGATGGAAAACGGGTGGTTGAAGGAGTAGTGGGGATCACCCTTGAGGTGGAGCTGGGGTTCGTGGGCTAATGAGTGAGGGGGGTGTGGGACAGAGGCCAGGGTGGGCACAGAGCTGATGGTGGAGGAGGCGGCCGAGGCCGAGGTCTTTAGCTCCGTGCTTGATCCACTGTGGTCCATAGACTGAGGGCTGGTGGACGGGTTGGAGCTGGAGAGAGAGGTGGCCGTATCCAGCTGCGCAGGTTTGTTGTGGCCTCTGTGCAGGGGGGAGTTGGAGCTTGAATTAGAGGCCCCGGCCTGATCTTTCCTGCCCTCCTGAGTGGCTTTACTGTTCGCCGGCTTCTCGCATTTGAAGCGCTTTTGCCGGCGGAGGTAACAGCCGTTTTCAAACATGTTGCCGGAGTCGGGGTGCAGGGTCCAATAGGAGCCCTTGCCGGGCTTGTCGGGGGACCGGGCCACCTTGACGAAACAGTCATTGAAAGAGAGCGAGTGGCGGATGCTGTTCTGCCAGCGCTGCTGGTTCTGTCGGTAGTAGGGGAAAAGGTCCATGATCCACTGGTAGATCTCACTCAGCGTCAGCATCTTGCTGGGTGCCTGCTGGATGGCCATGGTGATGAGGGAGATGTAGGAGTAGGGCGGCTTGGCGTGGGGGTAGGTCCGCTTGAAGGACTTAGCGTCCCGTGTCCTGCCGAGGTTGGACTGGGTGTAGGCCATGGGGCTCATGCAGGGGTTCATGCCGCCGTAGGGGCTCAGCCCGTTCATGGGGGCCGGCTGGGCAGACATGGCGTTGATGCCACCGGGGCTCAGCGCTGTGCCCATGGCGGCCACGCCGGCCGGCATGCCGTTCACGGGCCCCGCCGAGCCTGCCGACATGCCGGCCACGGCGCCGGGACTCAGCCCAGCCCCCAGCCCCGTGTTGGCGTAGGACATGTTGAAGGAGCTGGAGGTCATGTTGCCGCTTGTCGTCATGGTGTTCATGGTCATGTAGGTGTTCATGGTGTTCATGGAGCCCAGCCCCGAGTTCATGTTGCTCACGGGCACCGAGGAATAGGCCTAGGGCAGCGAGACAAAGAGACGGAGTTAGAGAGGAGAGAGGTGTGGCAGGACCCCGTAGGGGCCGGATCCGCCCGCCTGGCCCAGCCAGCCGTGCGAACGTCCTGCTGCGGGACGCCGGCCGCTTCCCCGACACCAGGGAAAAAGCTTCCTCGAAGCCGCACGGAAAGGCAGCTGCTTCCATGAAAAGTCTATTTCATATCTCTATACACTCATAAATAAACACGGAGCGGGGGTGCTCTCTCCGGACGCGCTGCCGGTTTACCGGCGTGTCGCAGCTTGCGCGGGCTGCACCGGGATCAGCGGGGCGCACGCACCGGCCGCCTTCCCCGAGCCGCTCCAAGCTCTCGCGGAGCCGCGCTGCGGGCTCAGACTGCCCCGGCAGGACGTGTTCTCTCTGGTGCATTCCCCTATTTTGTTATTTATGTGTCCTGTCTCCTCGCTAGTTAAATACTGAAACTCACCAGAGTACTGAAATTGGTGGGCATACACTGTTTGCGCCAAGCAGAAAGACTGCTTGTATTTTCTGAGAAAAATCTCACGCATGTCTCCTTTCCCGCAATAATTTAAATTTCTTTTCTAAGAAACATACAAGATGCAATAATGTCTTGTTGCAAAATAATTTTAAAAACCCTCACCCATACCAAACAGGTCTTGTTGGCCTGTTTTATTTGTGTAAAGCTTCCCCCTGTCTATGTTTTGTATCAAAACAGGTTTAAATTAAAGTTAAAAAAATTTCCAATCAACCGACCAATCAAACACCAAAACTTTACCAAAGTATGAAAGCCTGAACTTCTCCTCTCTGAGATTTACTACAATTGCACGACGTGAAAAAAAATTGAATCACCCTAACACATAATACAACTCTTAAAAAAGGCAGAGCCGGAGAGCTTGAATTTGTGCTTTCCACTACGGCATCTGATTTAACAGAAGAGAAAGACGTCCCCAATTTACTCAAACTACGGCTAATATGGTTAAGAAAAGGAGGTTTAAGCAATGGTTAAATATTTAAAACTCATTTCTGATCCCCACAAATTTCACGAACTTATAAACCCACTTTTGATTTAGAGGATCACATTAATTATTTGACATGGTAGAACGCGGCTGGGTTTCCCACGTTGCATTCTTGCAGTTATTCAAATTAAATGGCAAGAGTTGAGGAAAGATTGAAGTTTAAAAAAATAGTAAAAGCGAAGTTCCCTTAACTTTATGTTTGTGGACAATGCTTATAAGCGAGGAAAAATGAGTCTGGAAACGGCACATAATTAGGATGACCCTTGTTTGCCCTTAGCCGACTTTCCTTTATTAAAGGAGATGCCAGCCGGGTGACACGTATCTGCCCCTGTCCGCGTGGCCCTATGGGCGCGTGTGCCAGCTTCGGGTGCGGGACGAGGCGTGGGGACTGCGGAGCCGTGTGTCCGGGTGTGCTGATGCAATGCCCGGGTGCGCACACCCAGGTGCCTGCCTCGCTGCCGCACTTCCTCAAAACGGCTCCTTCCAGGGCGGGAATCCGCGGGGCTGCTGGCCGTGCTGCCAGGCGCTGGCTTCTCCGGGACCCCCGTTGCAGAGCCTCAGCGGCACAGCGCGGACCCCAGGCCCCACAGGGCCAAGGCGCACCGGGGTTAGGCTCCAGGCTCTGCCGCGGGCCTCTCCTCCGCCGCAGCTGCGGGCGCTTGGGCCGGTTCTCCTCCACCTTATGGACGGCGCTGTCAAACGGGCGCGGGGGGCGGAAGCGCCCGCCGCGGTCCGGACCAGGTCCGGGCGGGGGGCGGCGGGCCCGGGCGCGGGCCCCCTCCCGGCCCGGCTCTCGGCAGCGCCGCCAGCCGGCCCGCGGCAGCAGCGCACGCCTTGGGCGGCCCGTCCGCAAAGTACGGACAAACGGCTGGTCTTCCCCCTGCTTTCCTTTCCCCCGGCCTTAACAGGTGAGGGCCGCTGCTGGCGAGTAGAGAGGACGGAGGCCCCGCCGAAAAGCTCGGGGAAGGCGCTGCCCCCGACCAGGACGCGCTGGCGTCCGTCTCCCTCGGCCCCTGCCATCTGCCGGGAAAGAGGCGGGTGCCGGCGGCGCGGCGAGTGCTCTGCCCCGAGCCAAGAGTTTACAGGGTGCTTTTGTGCCCGCCGCGAGAGAAGATTACGCCTCTTAGATGAGATCAAGGGCTGCCCCCGGCCCCTCGGCCCTCCTGGCGGGCTCGCAGCCGCCCCGAGTCTTCCCCAAACGCCTCCAGGGCTCCTGGAAGCTATGTTTTCCTTGGGGAAGCCAAGCCAGTTTCGGCGCCGGAGGGAGGGGGAGGTACGTTTGCGTTGGCAGGATCTGGACTGCAAACCGATTCCTCCGATTGCTGCCCCCCCAGACCCCTAGCCACCCCCAGGTCCTCCCCTCCCCTGCACAGGGGCAGCAGCAAAGCCAGACCGTGGGATTTACTCACCTCCTGAGTGTCGGCGTAGTAGCTGTTCCAGTCGCTGGTTTCATGCCCTTCCATTTTCACAGTCCCTAACATTATGGAGCCAACCTGCCCGGTGTAACCATCCAGCCTTCTTGCAAGCGAGCGACGGGCAGTAGGAAAAGAGCCCGAAAGCCCGACCTAGCAGGAAGCCAGCTCTCAGGAGGGGCGGGGGGTGCTGAATTCTGCTCTATAACCAGCCAAAAAGGAGGCAGGGAGCGGTGTGGGGCGAGACAGTTGAGAAAGTGAGGAAGTGCGGCTGGGATGTGAGTGGAGTTGAGCTGATGTGGATCTTACGTCGCAGAAGTACCCACCTCCTCCTCCTCCTCTCCCCATTTGTCCGCCGCACAAAGGCGTTCGCACCTACAAAGCCGGAGATGCACCTGCAAACAAGGCAGTCCCCCTCGCCTGCAACTCCCCCCGGGGCGGCACTTTATTTGCAAAGCTGCGTAATTGGTTTAAGCTTGTGGGGAAAGAAGGAGAGACAGAGGTGGGAGAGGGGGACAGAGGGGGGCGGGGGGCGGGACGGGATGGGACGGGGGACGGGCACGACCACCCTTTCAGGTGGACAGGACAAATGCTAGGAGGGATGGGGGAAATGAAATGAGGCAGATGAAGGAAGGGCAGCCCCCTCTATTTGAAGATAACGCAAAAGGCCATCCAGCCTTAAACCCCTGAGATTAGAGGCAATATTTACTAAAGGCCGGTAGATGCTCCTTTAACTTGATGGCCGGGACGTGCTTCAAAGTCCCGAGTCCTGAAGCGCACGGGTTCCCCCCTCTCCCGCCCGTCACTGCACAGCTGGTTACCGCGTAGGTCCCTCCAGGCCCTGCTGCGGCGCCCCACGTTCCCGTCGCCCTCGGGGCAGGGGATCGGGTTAGGGCTCCGGGCTGCCAGCAGGAGGCTCGGCTCTGCGCTCCCAAAAGCCCTCCCAACCCTCCCCCTACCACAACCCCCCCTTCCTCCCTGCTAAACTAGCCCTTCAAACGGGGTGCCGTGCTATGGAGATGGTGATAATGATATTGCTTTTTCGGGTGCCTTATGCTCAGAAACCGTGCGAGTCACCGTGTTGAGACATAATACTACAGGTTCCCAATAAATACGGACAGAGGCCTGAATGCGGATCCACTGATATTAACCTCCACTTGGCAAACATCAGGTGAGTCACTAGAACCATTTTATATCTTTACTGTGGAAAGCCTTCAGCCCAGAAGGCTCATTTGGAGGCTTTCTCTGATGCCAGAAGCCCAGGAGCAGCAATAATAGGTAGCGGGTATCTCATTTCCAACTTCTTGCTTATTGACCTGATTTCTCACAACGAACAGGGGAGGAGGATTCTACACAGGCTGGTAAAAGGTAAAAAACACCGATAAAACAAACTGACATTGGAAAAAGCTTTTTATTATTATGGAAGGAATCTCTCAGTCTTTGCAGAGGGATCAAATATTTTCTGTCCTGTCCGGCTCTTCGAGCCTATGTCAACACCACGGACTTTTCTTAGGTTTCTCTATCCTATCCCTTGTGAGTTCGTTCCCACCTAGCTACTAGAACTTTTATCACCTGATACTAGAAAACAAAACCCAAAAAGTCAAAACAAAACAAAATAAAAAATCTACATCACCAACCAGCAGCTAATAACCCTTCCCCCCAAACCCAAACAACTTTCCAACAGTGGGAATTTGAAGGGGAATTAAAGCTTCTTGGGATTTTGAAAAAGGCTTGTACATCATACCATACAAACTATAATACACACCTGGGTCTGAATTTCAGCTTGACATGTTTATCCTTCAGGATGGCCACAGTTGTTTCCACACTGATTTGTTCTCGAGTGATCTGTGGAAATGTATGTCACCCCCACAAACAGGATTTTAAAGTTTCTTATAGAGACAAGGATTCAAATGACGAGATACAGCATATCTCTGCCATGACAAATATGTTTTAACTTGTTCTCTAAATGCATTTTCTGTTACCTCTTTCTTTGTTCTTTCTCTCCTCTTTTATTTTTGTTATTTTTAAAATTCTTTTATCTGGCAACAGAATTAAGTCAAATCCTCGAAACAAACAAAACTCTGGAATCAGCAGTGGAGAACAACATGAAAATATGTCTTGAAGGAAATAAAATATATAAAAGCACTGGATTAAACCCCTGCTTTCTCAAATGGTCAAACTACACCCATGGAAATTGGGACAAACCCCAGTGGAATATCTAAGAAATATTAGAATTGTGGTCTCCATGTGTGCACCCTTCCTCTTTTCCTAATGGAAGCGGTGTATATGTTTGAAAACAGACCCTTCGGCGGTGACTTGCCCATTTCAGCGCCTGAGGTCTGTGGAGTGTGGTTCCCCCCTCGCAGCACAGCCGCATGCGGGGATGCTGGCAGGAGTGCAGCTGCCCCAGAGACCCCGCTGTCGGCACCCCCCCGCTGGGTGACCTCGGGGCGGTGCTGCCTCGCTTTCCAGAGCCCAGCCCCGCGGGAGCAACACCCGACGGGACGCCGGGCAGCCGATGCCGGGTCACTCCGTACCTGGAAAAAAGGGCAGGCACAAAGCCGGCCACGCTCATCGGATGCTGCTACAAACCACGGAGGCGTTTCACCGGGCGGAGCAAACGTGGAGCCGGCAAAGCCGCCCTGCGGGCCGGCCGCCCCCAGGCCGCCCCGGCTGGGATGCCCGCTGCCCGGGAGGGGAGGGGAGCCGTGGCTTGTGCAAAGCCTCAGCGCCTCCTGTTGTCCGGCTGCGGGCTTCGCTCCCTCCTGAGGTTGCTCCCAGAGGTGAGAGCACCGGCAGGATCTTCTCTTAATCTGCTTAGAGCCTCTCGACTTGATGTATAATAAGCAAGCCCTAGTCAGAGCCAGCCGCGGCTGGAAATTCTCTTCGGTCTGGTTGCTGTGGTGCAGCCCTGGTGGAGAAAATCCTCCCTTAAGTCCAGAAGAGGGTCAGGACGCCTCTGCCCATGGCCACAGGAAAAAGCGGGTATTTCGGTATCTGCCCTTGCCCTGCACTAGAGCTTTTATGTAGTGAAGCCTTATGAAGGATGCTCTGCGAATCCAGCGGGATTTATCAGTACCCTTTGCAGCAGGCTCTCCTAGGATGCGGGACGCTGTGCAGTAGCCAGGAGCTCTCCAGTCGCGCCTAGTTGATGGGGTTTTCAGGAGTCAGGTTAGTAGCACTGGCCCCAGTTACACAGCACCTTTTCCCAGCTCTGGTTCGAATAGCACCAGTTTCTGTACACTTTTTGTTTGCTTGTTTCCTCTTTATTTCTTTCTTTTATTTTTATGGTTTTTTTTCAGGGCGAGCTTTTAGTGCAACCTGGACAAAGTGCAGGCTGAGGTGAGCTTTACCCAGCTAGATGGGATCAGGGTCTCAGCTCTTTACTCCACCAGTGCGCTCTGCCAAGGGTGCAAACATAAAACCTGACCTAAAAAATACGGAAATATGTGTGTGGAACGGGGACAGAACTTCCAGGGGAGACCGTGTTACCAGCACTGTCAGGAAGAGCTGGGTCCCGCAAAGGCCACTCAGCAAACGTCTGGGTTTTGGGAATCTCTTCGCCTCCTGGACGGGCCGAGTGGCCTCGCCCCTGGAAAGGGGTTTCCCGCAGCTGCTGGAGGACAGGCGCTGGCCCCGGCGCGGCGCTGCCCGCGGGGCCGGAGCTCCTTGGCGCCCAGCGCCGCCCGCAGGCTCTCTCCCACGCCTGGGCCGGTGCAAGCGGCGGGAGCTTTAATTTTAACGTGGAGCGCTGTTTCAGTTCGTTCCGGTCTAAGCTCCCCCTGGCAGCAGCAGCATCTGCCGGCCCTTGGGTTTGACTTGCAGGGGCTTACTCTATTTTATCCAAAATACCATCGTCTTTTGAACGAAATTCTCTCGGCAGTGCTTGCGCGGGCCAGGCGTTCAGCTCGGGAAGGAACTGTGAGGTTACCTCCGCATCGGTATGCATTCCCTTCCCTATGCTTACATCCTTCTTTTCCCTTGCCTGGATATGTCTCCTTCAGAGGGTCCCTCATACCTGGCTTTCCAGACTGGCCCAAGCCTGTCCAGCGGGTCCCCGGAAACACCATGGGACCCCGTCAGTCTCCCCCACGATGGGAAATCTCTCTTCCCGTCTGTTTCCAACCTGAAATCTTACCCCATTCAAGCGGGCAAACAGTAACCGTCTGGGAACGTGCCTGTGCCCAGAGCCGGGTGCTTTGGACGGGGAAGGATCGTGGGTGCTCCGGGAGCGGGGGTAGATGACTGCCGGCAGCGCCTCTCCTTCTGCGGGAGCCCACAGAGAAGGCGTCCGATCGGGGGGCTGTTTTCCCTCCCTGCCTCCGCCCCTCACACAGGCACAACCGCCTCGGTTCTGTGCTCCCGTGGCTGAGTTCTCATTGAGAAGAACCCGTGGGGGTTCCCTCACACACGGCCGGAGGAGCCCCCGTCGGGGCGGTCGCTCCCGCGCCCCTGCCCCCGGAGCTCACGGGCGAGCAGGTGGCTTTTCACCCTCCTCTCGCTGGGGAGCAGGGTCCGGGCAGAGAGGGCACTGCCTGGAGTCATCATTTGTTTCCGAGCTTTTGCTAAGTGAGAGCACTCTTCCAGTCTTCGACCATGACGATCAAGTGGCCTCCTTCCTGCGGCCAGCCCAAGGTAGGGCACCCCCTTTTCCTACAGCAGCCCCTCTTGCTCTCTAGGAGCCGTGCTCTGGTTCTCCAGGGCGGGCTAGACGTGCCCTCTCCGCCGCACCATCCGCGGCAGGAAGGGCCGGGCGTCTCACCCCTCTCGGCCGGGCCCTGCCCGCTGCCGGGCCCTGGGCCGCGCGTTTCCAGCCCCTTGGGCCGCCGGGCGCAGAGGTTGCGGGGCCCGGGCAGGGCCGCCCGGGGGCCCGCGGGAGCGCGGCCACTCCGAGGCCCCTCCGAGGCCCAGTCCCACCACGGCCGCGCCCTCGGGGCCCGGGCAGCGCTCCCGGGAGCGCCGGGCCTGCGGGCCCTCACGGGTCACACTTAGGGCCGCGCTCCTTTCATGGCCGCTCTGCCAGGCCCTGGAGACATTGTGTAGCTCGTTACAACAGTGATGTTCCGTTACAGGATTTGTTTTATTTATTTATTTTTTATTTTATTTTTTAAAATTTCAGTGCAATTAATTGAATTTCATTTTCTAGGCATCCTGCAGAGCTGATATGATAAGACTTGAACAACATAATAAATAATATCCCACCATCTGAAAATACTCATGTGTCTGACCAATTAAAGGAGAAAGAGGAACAAATAATGAAATGAAAAATTATGAATGTTGATATCCGATGGTTACAGCGATGAGAATAAGGGAGATTCTGGTTTTGTGTTCTTTTGATGTTTTTTTCCTATAGTGTAATAAAAGAGTTCTTAACTAGGTAAATCACTATCCATCATAAATAATCAGTTTATTTTTGCTAATATGGTTAGATGTATGTATGCTGTTTCCAGAACTCCAGCTGGCAGGATGCCTGCACTTCAGCATGTGATTGACCAAGTGTGTTTTACTTTAGTTTTTACAAAATTAAACCAGTTGATAATTATAATTTGATTCAAGAGCAGCCATGTAAGTATTTATTTCAGTTATAGTTTGTTTTACTTATGTTATGATATACTGAAACATAAATGTAAATGCTTCTGTAATGTATTTCAATCCGTGTGTCTGTTCTTGTTCAATTACTTGTTATATTTTTGAAAATCTTGCTTGGTTTATTTTGTTTTAAAGGGTGTTTTGTTTTATAGCAGCCACAGTCCTATGGCATGGAAGAAACACAATCAGAAGAGATGGGAATATGATTATGCACTGATAAACACAAATACTTAGATGTCACCCACTTTGTAGAACCTCCCCCACATTCTAAAACCAATGTTTCAGGATATATATGGATTTTTGCAGGAAGCAAAGAAAGCAATTTAAGACAGTGAGTGCAGCTAATCTAAACAAACTGGTATAAGAAACAGTGTTTGCTAGGAGATGCACCTATGCATGAATTCTAGAATTATTTCTTTGTTAAAGTTGCCCCAGTAATTTAATGGACCAAAATCTTCCTCCCCTGCCCCAACAATATCTTCCACTAGAATCAAAGGTATTTCCACTCTCCAGTAGCCTTATTTATCCAAAGCCTGCAGTGAGTTATCTTTGACAATATCTGCTTTCCTGATAAAAAAACAATATCTATGTATTGGACATTAGATTCAGAGCTGATCAGCTCTTTGTAATAATCATCTTAATATACGACTCCAGTTCCTTTGCAAACTGACTTTCCTATGTAGAAAGTAGACTTGGTTTGATACCTTTAATTTTGAGCGATGGAGAGTGAAGGAATGCTACTTTCTTTCACTGCATATCAACATATTTTCAAATTGTTTGCTATCTTCTACTTTACCTGCAAAAACTATTAATTTCAGTGTCTCTGTCCTCTACAGTAGTTCTGCAGAAAAGCATTGGGAGATATCCAGTATCCATTCTAGATAGCTTCCTTGCCTGACAGTTCTGAAGAATTAAATGTTCAAAATAAAGGCTGGCTTATTTAAACTCCTCCTTAGGGATCAGTTCCACAGTGTTATCCAGCTTGCAGTTCCTACAGCATAAATTAATTCAAGCTGCATTCACTGCTCATTTTCTTGAGCTGTATTAAAAAGGACAATGAGAAATTGTGGGGTGTGTAGCAGCATTTTCACAGATATACAAACACAGGCCATTTACTCCATTATAGGACATAACTAACCTGTGTATAGCAAAAATGATGCTTGCCCTGGAAGAGGATGACCAGAAACCCTAACACAGTCTGTAGTTTTACTCTGAAATGTGTGAGTCTGAGCATCAACTGGTAACACCCAAAGTCACGAAATCCGTAAAGTAGTATAGTCAACCAGTGCCTATGGAAAAGTAGAGGAAGGTCTAGATTTAGTAAAATGTTAGGACTTCCCAGGGGAAGAAGCTGTTCAGTATTTTGAAGAGTGGTTCATCATTCTAGCAGCTGGTCTAAGCTTCTGCTGCTGCTTCAAGTACTTCAAGGGTGAATTTGAAAGCTGCTGAGTAGTTTAAAGAGACTGACATAATGAAGATTATTTAGATCACCACATGGCTTCCATCACTTGGGTTCAGTTCTCTGTGCAGCTACAGGAGAGACAAGGTAAGAATCAGATTTAATTCATTCCTCTTCCATCCCTTTCTAGCCAACAAGGCAGCTGCTGAAATGTTTCTGCTGTACATGTAGTTTCAGGTTTACTCCTTTTTATGTGTTAAAGTGGGATGATTAAGAGGGAATCTAACATCTGAACTTTCCTTCAGTTCCTCCTAAAGACAATACTCGCCGCTTCCATCCAAACAATTTCATAGGTCATCAGTTGGCTTTGCCATTATCCATTGAACAAGCCATTTCCCCCTTTTATTTGCTCCAAAATCTATCCATTCCCAGAAATCCTTTAAATCTTTTCTAACATTATCCTTAGAGGTAGCTGGAACTTCAGCCCCTGCAGACAACTCTCCCTGCCCTTTGAGGGGCATTTCTTTTTGTTGCTGTGATGTGAAGATTTTTCTTGTGATGAAGTGAGATTTTGTGTCCACCAAAGCTGAGTCTTCAGCTGTGAAACCTGAGATCTACAAACACATTGTATCTACACCTATGCATTCACTATCAATTCACTTTCACTGTTGTCCTAAGAGAGCATAAGAGTTGGACTGGAATGGCCAATTGGAAACCTGCTGTATTAACTGAAAGACAATGGAGAGTAGAGATATATCTTTGATACAATCAAATAGAATCAAATTTTAAAACTAAAGCAAGCAAAGGCCCAATCCCAGAAAATACTTTGTCAGGTGTTTAGCTGTAATTTCTCTGTTTATTGCTTACAGCCTTATTCGAAGCCAGGAATGTCTCTGACCTTGTGCCTATAATAACAGCCATGTGTGCTGGCATTCCAGAACTAACTCCTGTAATTTCTCTTGGGCTATACAATAAATTAGCATGTACTTGGAAACATTACTGTCATGTCATGCTAAAAATAAATCTTTGAATCATTATCACTCAAAATGACCAAGTGATTTTCTCATTGTATTAATCTTCTCATTAATAAATACATTTTATAATAAAAGAGCTTCATCTTGTTCTCAACTTTTTTACTTATATCTATTTTGAATTACATTATATTATATTAGGAAATGCCAATGTTCTTAATGGGGAGGGGAGAAAAAAAAGACAAAGCCCAAAATCCTAGGAGGAAGAAAAAATGTTAACTATTTCTGCTGGCATGGCACTGGCAAATACAGATATCTTACAATCATAATGGAGATTAGTAGAGCTGGGTGTGCATATTTGTTATGGATCAAAGATAGGATATAGTGATTAGAAGAATGACAATGCTTTCAACACTCACAAAGGGATTGAATGTGTGATTTATAATACTAATTCCACAAAACCTTTCCATGGCTGCTTACTGCACAAGGGATTCAATATAGATTGATCACTGGGAAAAAAAAAGTATTTCCTTCAGCTCAGCTGGATGCAACTAACAAAAAGTCTATTCGGTGTTGACACTGTCTGATTTAAGCGATAACCCCTCTGCCGTTACTATTCTGCTACAGATTACTGTCCTCACAGTGTAACTGTCAGAGAACTTTTTGTGCTACGTTCCCAATGCCCAAAATTCACAGTTCAGAATTTTAGCTTATAATTAATCCATTTACTCTGATTATTTATGGCCATTACATATATATACCTGGCAAAAATGTTAAAGATGTTGATGCCCTGGAAAAGCAAAGAGTAGCCTGTTCCTTGAGTATACATACCTCTGATTTTCTCTTTATTATCAGTCAGAAGCACAGATTCCGTTACGAATTTACCACTGGTTTTATTAGGGGACTTTAGACAGTCATTGAGTCTCTCTTTGTTCTAGTTTCTAAAATGGAATAGTTACTTGGACGTCATGGTGAAAATGTGTTTGTAAATATGCTGTTATCCTTTTTGAACTATGGCATTGGGGAATAGTTTTGAGCACGTTCTGAGGCAGACTGGATTGGTGCTTTGGCTGTAGCACAGCAGAAGGGAGAATGCAGCACCCCCTTGCAGGGCTGGGGAGCCTCTGGACTATGACATGGTCAAAGATTGTCACAGCCAGCTGGAAAAGGATACCAAGGTGAGGCTTAGCATTTTTTAGTGTCAAACTAGGTGTGAGCCACAGAGTTGGCAAAGTAGTTATGCCCTTAATTTCCTTTAAACAATAACTGCTCATCTTTCCAAGGACTCTCTGTGGTATTTTCTCAAGAGCCCACAGCAGGCTGTAGGTATTTCATAGCCACCATGCTGTCCTCATTTTGGGTTGCCTAGATGAAGTTGGCTATTGGAAGCATGATTAACTCCAGTTGCCTCCCAGTGTCTGTGGGGCACTATGTGCATCTCAGTCCATCATGTACTTGGACTGTAGAAGTGATGTGCACGGGGGGTGGGACTTCCTACATGACATGGACTCAGACAACGTCAGAGATAAAGAATTGCATTTTTTAATTTCTCCAACCAACTGAACAATTTTTAAATGATTGCTTTTCTTCCTAAGGAGGAAAAAACCTCCTTATAACATTAATAGACTAATAACTTAGATAACACAATTTATATGACATTAGAAAGCTTAGTGATCTGGTGAGGTCTAATTATGAAAAATAATAATGTGTACCCAGGGACTGAACTTGCAGAAGGTTTTCCAAATCTAGATCCATTTGCTAACTATAAAGATTCATCTACTGATTAAATTTTGGAATTTGCAATCTTCAGAGATAGGGCTTAACCTGTTTAACTAAATACTTAATAAAACCCCCGACCCTCAGGCTTCAAGCATAGCTGTGATCATTAAGGGATGATAATAATAATACCTGGGGAAAGGGGGAAAAACTTTCTGTTTTCCTGTGTATCAGAGATGAAAATCTGTGCAGTTATCATCTCTGGAGTTCAGGCTAAGTGATCTAGAGGATATACTGGCAACAATTTCTCCAGGAATGGCCGCTAAGCATCATGTGTGACTTAGTAGGGGAAAAAAATGTAGCATTTGGGACTTAACTCGATATCAGATCCCCTTGGGTGTTTACTTGCTTTGCTTACAAGTCCTGGAGACCATTAACACAGGACATGTTTAAGAACCAAGACTTGAACCTCTCTCACAGGGTAACTGCATTCCCCAGGAGCCAGCCTCTGCCCTTCTGCAAGCAGAACTGACAGCCAACAGATACAGTAAGATAACACAGCATACTCATTTGCTATTTTATCACCACTATTAACCTAAAGAGGAAATTTGTGCCTAAGGTTTTTTCCTTCCTCCTAAGACTTTTTTTTTTAATGCAAATCCTTCTTGTCATTCAGCAGGTTCTTACTGGAACTTCCTGATGCAAATACCTCTTCACATGCAGGGCTTTTTCTTCCACATCCCACTGTGACTCCTGCAGAGAGGAACTGTTCTAGGTAAACGAAATCATTGAAGCTTTACTTACTGTTTAACTAGTTTGAAATGAATCTGTTCTCTAGGCTTACATCTGCATTAAACTGCTAATAGGATTCATCTTCAATGTGGCAATCGAACACTTCATTCCTGTTCTGAACTGCTTTAATGGCCTGGACTGCTAACAGGAATCCTTCAACACAGAGAAGCTGTTTGATATTCTACCTACTGCTTCTCCAGCTACTCTGGGATTCTTGCTAGACAGACAGAGAAGCAAATTAGGCACCAAATAGAGAAACCTTCTAGGGCATATTACAGGGCTTTAATCAGTTATCTTGCTATCAGAAGAGAAAACTTGCTATTAATTGGCATGTAATGACTGGCCAATAACTTTCATCTTCAACAGGTTTTAAGTTGCATTATCAAGCTAAAACTTAGCCATCTAGCCTGGTATAAGTTTCGCTCTTTGCAAGAAAGACACTGTGTACCCCTTGAACTCCAGGAATGCAATTGAGCAGGAGAAAAACCCCACAAAAATGTAGCTGAAAGCTACAAAGAAAGGAGAAGATAGTAGAAGACATTTGCCTTTTAGACCAGTGGAACTTTTCAATCAGTTTAATGCCATATTTGAATCCAATATCTGCAGTTATTCCCTACAGTTCCTTGTGATCACATGGGTGTTGGAGGTTCCAAAGTAGAAAAAGGAAAAAAAAGGCTTTATTTTTCTCACCATAACAGACTTAATTTGGTGAACTGTTACAATCCAGAGAATCATGGAAATTCCAGTACTTTGCATTCATATTATGTGCAGGAAACTACTTTTTTTCCCTTACTGCTATAATCTGCTTTTGTTTGCATGTGTTCTGGACCATCAGCCTTCTTGGGAACCTGATCGATGTCACCTTGTCGGTTTGTAGGCCATGGTTATGACCATCTTGATAGATTCAGTTCAACTTTCCACATTTTCTTTAATTTATAAGTTAATTTTTAAATTTTTAAATTTTATTTCCTGAAGTTTGATGGTTTTTGGCATTTGCTGTCTTCCCTGTATTTGTTGGACACGGAAACACTCTTTTTTTTTTTTTTTTGGTCCAGTTATAGTACATGTGTGAAAAGAACCACTGTTAAAATTTAACTTTCCCCAGACAGCTATCAAATATGTTCGACATCTCTGTTCTCTGAAGGATTGGCTAGTAAAACTCCAAGACATGGTTCCAGGACTCCTCTCAGAGAACTGGTTTCAGTCTTTTTGCTCATTTAATACTGCAAAGCTGTTTGGTTTATGGACTCTCAGATGGAGTCTCTACTGTTGCACAACTGCTAGTACTGAAAATAAAATCCCAATAACAGAAACTTTATTGATGATGATGAATGAACCACACACAGCTAGCTGACTAGGGCTTTCATCTCCAAGCTGAGACTTTGACAATAACAAAAATTAGTTTTGTAAGAAACTAATTGAACCCAGGAAACAGCTGCAATGCACGGTGCACAAGCTCCCAGAAGTGCCGTTCATATGTTTGGTTCTCAGGGCAGAGCTGACAGTGGAGCAAGAGTTGCTATACACAGGAGAGAAATGAGGCTAAAAAGGTACAAATCCCTTGCCCATCCTGCGCCTTTCAGGATCCCGCGGGTAAGCTGGAAGAAACACGTTTCTAATGACATCCCCAGATGAAGCTGATGCGTTTCAGCTCACTTAGGAGAGGAATGTCTCACCAGTGCCCGACTCACGAAATACCTCACGTCCCGGTCTCTGAGCGCGGCGTGCTGCCGGGCCGCTGCCGCCGGGGCAGAGCGCTCGCTGGGGGCGGCAGCGGGCACTGCCCGCCCTCGCCCCGCTCGGGAGCGCGCTGCTCGTCCCTGCCCTGCCGGCTCCAGAGGCAGCGGCGGCCGCTCCGCCTCGGGACCGCGAGGCCACCAGCCAGGAGGCCCTCGGGACAGGCAGGACTGGGACCTGGAGGGGCCCGGTGGTCATTCACTTTATTGTTTGTTTGTTTGTTTTGTAGGTGGAAAGCTATTTGTGTTTACTTCGAGAAAGTGTTGAGCTTTATTCTTCCTCATTTTCTTTTTTTTCCTGTTTGAGGTTTCCTTCCAACTCCCAAAATTAGAAATTATTTCAGTTTCCTGATGTAAAATGCTGATAGCTATTGCTGGTGCTTCATAACACTTGTTTGGAGCAATCTTGTTAACACCAATGGGGGACCCTTAGCAAAATGGAGGAGCCTTGCAAGCTGGTGCCTCTGTATGTGCATAAAATATGAATCTTCATTTGTGCTTGAGTTTACAGACTGCATACAGTAAGAGAAAATTGCTAGAAAACATCAGTACTCAGGACTGAATTATGTGAAGGCACTGAATATGGTTAAGGAACATGATACTATATGCGAGGAATCTCAGTGGGATAGTCTGAAGATCAAACAAGCAATAGTTACTGCTCTCAGGAACATGAGCATTTAGCCCTTATTGGAAGATTTAACACCAGATCAATTGCCTCAGTTAAGAACATTATCCTCTCCAGAGGTCGAAGAGTCTACATGAGCCTGTCATGAATATAAATAAAAATATTCTTAATTAATTCACTGGGTGTTCTGAAGTTCACAGAAAGTAAGGGTGTCTTCTGAAGCAAGAGACATGAAAAAACAAACTCCTGACTCAGGGCGATGAGAAGAAGAAATAAATCTATAGAAAACAGTGCTGACAAAAAATCAGGGAAGTTGCTCTGGAAAAGTCAACAGAAAAAGTGCAACTTTATTCATGAAATTACAGTTGTAACTTTTTCAGTAATAGCATCATTTGCAGGTACCACTAAAAAAATTGTAACAGTCAAACACCCAGAACCACCTTAGAAGTCATTACTCTGAATTTAATTTTCATGTTAATAGCTCCCTTATCTCATTAGAAAAGATGAAAGTTGTGAATAAAGTTAAGGATTGAGTGTGTATGCTACAGATGACTCTTCAGAATTTAAAAAGAGATACAACTCAAGAAACAGGTACAGTCATTAAAGATAGTGTTGAATTTAGCTCTACAGATTCTGATACAAGTGAAAGCATTTCAAAAAAAGCAAAAATAACTAGGGAAAGCTGTAAGAGACACAGAGTGATTTCAAAAGCCAAGCAACAAGATTTAGATGTTGAATTGAGAAGGATTCTGGGAAAAGGAAGTAAGCAGCCAAGTGTGAGGTCTGCTCAAGAAGAGTTGGAAGAGGCAAGGGATGTAACTAGACCAGACATTTCAAAAATATACGAGAATAACTTCCAACAGAGCAAATCTGAAGAGTCTACTTCCACCCCAGTGCTGCCTGTGAAAGTGGTTGCAAGGTCTATTGATGAAATAATTGCTTCCCTGCAGTCTACTTCTCCATCTCCCTCAGACCAGATGATCAAAGAACTCCTGGAGAGTGTTCTTGGCCAGAAATACAACATAAAAATGGAACTAGATGAACCAGAACAAGAGCAATATTTTTCTCTTGGGTAAATATTACTTTTATAAGAGTTGTATATTTTTTTTTCTAGCTCCTACAATGTGTTACAACACAGAAGCCAGACAAAACAAATGGATAAAGACATTAATGTATCTTAGAATATCCTTCATTCTTTCTTCTGCTAGTTTTTTTATGTCCCTTAAAAATGAAAATGAGCCAATATCAAAATACATTAAAACATTACCTCTTTTGGGGTGTTATTTTTTATCATACTGCTTATGGTTTAAAACTTAATTTTCTTTATCCTCCTTTCCCTTTTTAAGCTGACATATTCCAGTATGACAGATGAAAAAGTGCATTATATGCATTTGGAATATCATTGGAAGTATTGCTCCTTTCAGTTATTGTTTAGCTTGTGAAGTCTTTGTAAGACAATTTCTTTTACTGTCAAAGTTATGTGAATCATGTAAGCTGCTGTAATAGAGTTCCTTCAATTGATTTCAGCAGGTGATATCAGTAATACTAAGCATCAGGTAGATGCTAGAGAAAAATTTCCTTGAGTTTCACCAGAAGTTTGCCAATTTATTTGTTAACTAAACTGTTGACTTAGTATCAGATGGCTTTTTGTCCTCTCTGGGTAAGGCTGATAGTTTTGTCTCAGTTCCAAGACAGCTAAACTATACAGTACTTTACATTCCCTAAATGTGAGATTGACTCTTTTTTGATTTAATACAAAAACTGGAATAGAAAAAAGCCCACCTGAACTACATTTATTTAAATTTGAAAGTCCACGAGCAGCAGTTCTGTAGAAAGAACTGCATTTCCAGTTGATTTATGTCCTGTGATTAGATTTTCTTCTGAAAGCTGTTTTGTGTGGTTAAGGCATTCTGTGTCTCCACTTTCTGTGTATTTTATGATGTATTTCAATTGGCATGGAAATCAGAGAATACTTTTCTCAGTGAGGCAGCATTGGGATGATGCCTTTTCATTGCTTGACTTGTATTTTAGGGATGTAATAATTTGAGACTTTTTGGTTGGAATTTTTCAGTTGATTACAAAAATTTTTCAGACAAATGTGAAGAGGATTAAAGAATTATTAGACCTGGTAAGCTGTATTTTAACTTACCAGAAATAATTAGCAGTGATTGGTAATATGTGCAGAGTTGTATGGTTTTCTTACTTTTTTTATAAATTTGTCTTATGTTTTAGGGAGGATTTTCAAAATTTGGCCTCTGCCAAGTCCTGACATGTAAACTGATTTTTCATTTTTTGAAATGTAAAATGAGCTTTGAAAATCTGACCTGGGATAATGTGATATTTAGTTCTTTATTTTTATTATTTGATCAATCTGGTTAAAAATAAAATTAAAATTTGAACCTAGTGATGGCTTTCTGTTACAGTTTTTTGTTTAATGTTTCTTTAGGTATGGACATACAAACATTAGTGAGAATGAATGAGACCCTTCTTGCTGATTACCTTTTTTTGAATTCAAAGGCTTTTGTAGCAGGTGTCTTTGAACTGAACTGACTTTATAATTAGGTTGAAGATGTAGGAATTCTTTATTATTACTGTTATGATGATGATGATGCATGGATTATTTACTTTACACTGAACTTCATAGCTTATATTCTCAAATAAAGTAAGAAATGTATTATTTTAAATGAAGAAAGAAAAGAATGGAACTGCTAAAATGAAAACCTACTCTTAGAATTAAATATGTTTTTCATTCCTTACACAAGAAAAAAAAAAAATTATGTTCTCTGTCTTATTCTCCATCTTGTATTAATGACTGGTTAGCACTGATACCTTATGGTGCTGCTGAGGGGCTGTGTGCTGGATTTCCCCCTGCACTGAAATAGCATTATCTGGGAATAAAATGCCAACTCAGTGAGACATCATTGCTTAGCCCTGTGTACTCTGAGGGAAATTGGTTACCAGTTTTGTTTCCTATTGTATTTTCTGTGAAAACATAGAATTTGTTTTATAAGAATAATGTAATTTCCAGTGTGAGGAGTAATTTTTTTGCTGTGAGGCTAATTGCTAACATTAAAGTATATTGAGAAACTAAGTAAATTTTTGGTTTAGTATCCATAGGAAGGTGCATTTGTCTCAGAAATGCACTTTCTTGCTGAAGAACCTGCAGCTCCTCTTTACCTGGTTACTCAGAGGAGCTTGTGAGGGTGGGAAGTAAATTAACATTTTTGTTCTCTAAAAATAACATCAAATTTGAATGCTTCTATCAAACAAGGACTATAGAGTTCACTGCACTACCAGCAAGACATCATATAATATCCTTTAGTTTTTAAAAAACATCTCTAGCTCTTTTAAGTTAATCTCAGTAATAAGGCTTTGAAACTTTTTCTGTAATGCATTAATACTAAAAAAATTGGTTTGATGGAGAAAAGTTCAAGAAGATATAGACTTGTATTTGCTTTATAAACAAAAAATAAACAGGTATTTGCTTATACCATTACAGTATCTCACTTATTATTTGGTCAGCTGACATGACAATTATGTTACAGATGTACTGACGTATAATAAAACTATTTTTAGGAGGCTTGCTGAAAATGTTTATTTTTTTTCTTTTCACTTTCAGTGCTATCATGCATTGTAAACATCATAGAAATAAGCAAAAGACTTCAATTTATTTAGCTTAGTTCTATTCAAGTGGTAAAACCCCTAACTCTTCCTATTGGTTTTCTTATTTTTTGCTTACAGATAACCTGTGGAATTCTTTTCTCACAGTCTTAGCATCTGTTAAAATGTACCTAATTCAAGACTATGATGCTTTATATTATGAGTTTGCAATCCATTTTAAATTCAGGAAGCACACAGTATTGAGTACAGTCAACATGGTTAATCATGGCAAAGGCTTGGGACTTTCTGCCACCTGCTGTAGGGAGCTGCTTACTCTCCAGGGGTGGGCTCTAGCACTCCTGGACACCTGGAGATTTTTTTTTTTCAGAACAGTTAACTAGTTTTTTTTTTAAAAGGATATTTTATTATCATAAAATTGCATGAAACTACCTAGGAACAGACCTTGGGTAGATGTTTTATGGTTGTGGACTTCTGAAATCTATCTGCTTATTTTCTTAAAGTAACCAGTTCAGTGGGCTACATTTTATCAACAATCATTTTACAGTTCCTTATCATCATTAGGCCCACATAATTTATGATTGTCCTAAAAATGCTACAGACTTTATGGTGCAGGGACTGTCTTTTTACACTTGAGTCTAACAAAATTGGAGAGTAATCCTAATTAGGTCAGTAAGCTGCTATTATAATATGAAAACAATTTTTTTTTTGATCAGATAGTAATCTCTCAGAGTTTCAAGCTTTGTCAAAGGGTCATTAGCTATGTTTGTGTATGAACAACTTGTATAAATTCACCATGTTAAAACATATTTGTATACTCACACATCTCGAATGACTTTTTTTTGCCATTTATCAGGGTCGTTTCTGCACTTTTTTATTCAAAACAGAGAGGAAAATAATTTCCTGCAATAGCATGTAACTACCAATTGAGGAATCAAAGAGTTATCAGATAAAAATATACAAATCAGATATATTCAGAGGCAATTATTAAAAAACAAACAAAACCCAAACCAAACAACAACAATAATAAATCCTTAGTTTTCTTTCTGTAAAGGTTCATAAACTTCAGAAAAGACTTTTCAACTACAAAGGGTACCACAAACATAGAAAAAGGGCTGAAAATGTTAAAATAGTTTATAATAAGTTATCAAAGTGCTGGAGTACCTAAATAATTTTCTACACTTCTGGGAGGAATGCTATGTCTAATTAAAGATTTTTTTTAAAGGCACAGTAGAAGTTTTGATAATTTCTTAGGTTAAAATACTGGTGCAGGAACCATCTTCCTGAACGATGGGCAGAACACTCAAGAACAGATTCCCACAGGAATTAAGAGTTGCCACAGTTCTTTTGTCTCCCAAAGTTCATATCACACCTCTTTGGCATTGTTTTTGTTAATGCAAACGCATGGCCCATAGTATGTATATTGACAGTACACATAATTTTATTAAAATAACACAATAGTGTTGTGCCTGTGATTCAACCAGGCTGAATGGACAAAAGAGTAAGCACCACACCCAACAAAGGAAAGCAATCACATACCATGTAGAGGTGCCTAAAATGAAATTAAGATAATATTTGCTCATATAATTCTGTTGGTTTTGATAGGAAAATTAATATGTAAAATTTGCATATTATGCAATACTTTAGAAACATAAGTTGATCCAGCCAGGTTGAGTGAAGGGCTTTGTGAAAATTTCTCTTTGCTTCCAAAGAGTTGGATAAATTGCATAGAGGAAGAATCATAGTTGGTTTAGATGGACTGTAATAATTAATAGCCCTTGGTAAACGCCAAGCTTGAAAACATGTATATATTGCAAAGGAGAGGGAGGTTGGTTGGTATAACTTGAGAAGACAATGCTGAATCTCTTTTTTTAGTCTGAATTGTTTCTCTACTCCTCTACTTAGGTGCGTTGTTCTTACAGTGATGAAAAAAAACAAGTAATATGAGTTGTTTTTCTCTTAAGCTGTCTTTCCTGTCAAAGGTAGATAAATTACTAAGGCTTTGGTTAAAAGCAAGGCACCAACATGTACAACATGTACATGCAAGGCCATAGATTTCTATGGCTTTCTAGTTTACATTTTTGTGGCATTATATGCCACACTTTTTATACATCACTCTTTGTTAGCCTACAGACTCCATTTTTCCTTTTCATTTTCTAATATACAAGAAAAAAAGTTACAGTTCAAACCATTCTTACATGGTATTAAAGTTTTGCAAAAAAACCTAAGCCTTGGAAACCAGTATTTTTAAATTGATAGGAGGACAATACACTCAGTGAAATAAAAATTCTACCATGTAGAAAATTCTTATATTAAAAAGCAAGTGGACATTTATAGTGTCAGTAAACTATGATGTATCAGACTGTTTCTAATACAAGTTCAACTGGTAGCTTTACTTCATTCTTGCATTAGCTTGTGGTTTCTTTCCCCAGAAGTATTTAATGTTTCAGTAGCAGTTTTAAAGATCAGTACTCTCAAATGAAATGTAGCTTAGATGTGATATTTGTTTGTTGTTGCTATCTGTAGCACTGGGCTCCTCAAGGCAGTGTGTGGCTCAATGGGTAAGGTCTGTGTGTGCTAACCAAGAGCTCAGAGCACACACTCCCCTTAAAACTACCGCCTGTGCTGAGAGCTACTGCTGCCTGCTGCATTTTATTTCTTTTTTTTTCATCCAAAAAGGGGAATTATTGAACCACTGCTTTGACAAGCAAGAGTAGTATGTTTGTGAACTAAAAACGACTTTAAATTTTGTAATGCTTTCCTGCTAGTGCAGGAATTATAATTTTCTCCTCTAGAGAAAATGATTAACTGAGAATTGCACTCAGCCTGTAAACTTCTCTACTATGAGCAGTTCCATGGAGGAGTCATTTATGGTAAAGTGTTAAACATGTATGTAAATGTTTGCAAAAGATGAGCCTAAGATCATTTGTCTCTGAATGCACTTGTTTCTTTCAAACTAATTTGTGTAATGAAGGCTCAAAATTTAATTTACACATATATCTTCCTTTGATGCTGTTTTTTTCTTCAAGGCAGTAATATAATTTTATTTTAGCATTCTTGTTTAACACTAGTTTTCTTCTCTTGCTTGTACAATCGGCACCAATAGAACATAAGGAAATAAAAAATGGACCTCAAGTCCTGCCAAGTTTTCACCAAGTTACCATTGGTAACATTCTGAATTATCTAGGAATGTTAAAATATAATAAGTTTATAGTGCTTCTATTTGCTTGTGAGTTGTTAAGATAGGTAGTTCATATTTTAAACTGATAAAAATGGAAAGGAAATTCAACACTCCTTGAAAACATTTTGGTACTTCATAAATCACAAGTATACTCTTATTTTTCTCTCTTTTTTGTGCTTCTTGTTCTTTCCTTTTCATATGGGGTTTGATTTTCCAACTGCTGGTTATAAAGAATTTGGCTTTTATTAAGTAGCATGCTGATTAGAGAAATGGAATCATAAGATATCCATCTGTGTTCATATGTATTAGTGCCCATCATTCTATTCTTGTCATTCAAACTGTTTTCCAAACTCAAATATTTGAACTTAGGTATGTTTGGGGAATTGCTTAATGTTTAGAGGCATTACTGATTTATTTGCTTTAAAGGATCATATATCTGTTCATATAAAATTCTCATATATGTTTCTTCTTATATTTAGCTGTTTTTCTTACCAGTGCAGTCTGTAGGAGAAACAGACCAGACTTTTGATAAGAAATTTTATAAATGCTATTATTTAGTGTTAATCATTGTAGGTCCTTTTCCTATTACTATGTTTATTTTTGGAAATCTAATTAGCTGAGGAAATATTGAAGAAATATTTGGCTTCAGATAAAGTTGATACAATGTTCTAGATATTTTGTAGATTTTGAAAGTATAATTGCATATAATAAATTCTGTACTGAATTGCCTGTCAGGGAGGACAAAAATGTTTTAAATTTTTTTTTACATTCATCTTTTACACCAATTTTTTTTCTCTTTCCCTCAGAAGTTCAGAAAGAATCTCAAGCAGCAGAAAATAAATCTTGGCCTGAAGATGAGCTGTTAACACATAATAAGCAGGTGAAGCAGGTTTAGTACTATTGTGAGATGGTATTGTTTTTCCCATGCTTAGGGTTCTGATACTTTATAGCAGAGATCTGCAAGCTGTTTCCTTACCACCTGCTCTTTAAAAAAAGATTTTCTATAAAACAGGTCTTCATACTGGTCTTGCAGCTTAAGGTTAGAGGAAAAAACCAATTAAGGTTCATTCGGTCAGATGTTGGGTTAGGCTTTTCTTTATGAGATTGGAAAGAAGATTACAGATGGAACAATGTATAAATAGAATCCTAATCTACATTTAACAAGTGGATGCCTTCCTAGAAAATAGTTTAATGCTCACTATCCTTTAAGTTTTGTGATATTTCACATGACAAAAACTGTCATTAGTATATCAAGGCCACAAAGCTTTGAATTTTCAGTAGCAAACATGTATCAAATGTATACAGACGGTAGGACATTTGATGCCAAGATGGAATAGTACCTTTTCTCATATGTTGTCAGTTTTTAGCATTCTAGTATTCCAAAACTATAACCAGACACTAAAATAAAACCCTAACTTAATTCCTTCTGCAGCTTTGATGTAAATGATTACTTTGGCTTAGAATTGTTATTTATGCTTATTGTGAGACAAATAGCACTATTTATTACGTTGACAATGATATAATGAGAGGACAACCAAGAATGGATATGTTTCTAGCAGGTAGTGTTATGTGCCGAGGTACCAGATAGCTTTGGCCTAAACTTAAATAAATGAGATGAACAAAGTTGGAAAAGCTACATGGAAACACAGATACAAGTGTTGAGAAGAAAGAGAAGATCAGGATGAAAAGCGGATGAGACAGACACACATGGAATATTTTTCGATTGACCACTATTCATGAGTTTGTTGTTTCAAGGTCTGGTTGTGATAAAGCAGAGGTCTAGTCAAAGTGAGAAAACATCTGAATGTCTAAGAGCCTTGTTTCAGCTGCTTTTTTAGCTCCTTCCACTGATTGTAGTTCAGTTCTGCTTGTGTGTCTTCAAGCTGAGTGGAAAAAGAAGAGAGGCAGGCATATGTCTAGAATTCCAGAGTTAGCAGCCAATTTTCCTGGTCAGCCAAAAACCAAACATGCACACAGTTTATTCTCTTACAGAAGAGTAAGGGACAGGGAATCTCTAGGAGTGAGTCACAGGGAGATGACAGAATGTCCCCATCAGTCCCAGCACTGCATTCTGCCATGGGGCTACAGTGGACATGCAGCAGAGCCCTAAGTCACCTGAGCAGTTTCAGCTGGCAGGCCTTATTCTACAGGGGATTAACATTTCCTAGCAGCTTTTGTGGTAGCAAAATTACTCCTGTTAAATGGGTTAGAGTTCTGTTGAAGAAAATGGATGAAAATTAATTTATATAATTTTAAAAAAAATCTTAATTTAAAAAAAAACATTTTGAATTTTTCCTTACAATATTTTCTGTTTACATGTCAGAAATGTTTCCAGTACTTCAGTAGAACTACAATATTTCAGAAATCTCATTTGCCATCTGTACTTGATTATGTTTCATATAATTAATATTAATAATATCATTATAATGTTTCATATAATTAATATTAACCATTCAGTTTTGAAAAAAACCTCTATGACCATTGAGTTCAGCCATTAACCTAACACTGCCAAGTCCTTCACTAAGCCATGTCCCTGAGTGCCACCTCTACCTCTTTCAAATGCCTCCAGGAATGCCCCTTCCCTGGGCAGCCTGTTCCAAAGATTGACAAACCTGTCTGTGAAGACATTTTTCCTAGTGTCCAATGTAAACCTCCCCTGGTGCAACCTGGGCCATTTCCTTTTGTCCTAATGCTTGTTACCCGCGATAAGAGACTGTCTCCCGCCTCACTACAACCTCCTTTCAGGTAGCTGTAGAGAGTGATAAGGTCTCCTCTGCCCCATATCCCCAGACTAATCACCTCCAGCTCCCTCAGGCACTCCTCACAAGACTTGTGCTCCAGATGGTTCACGAGTTCTGCTGTCCTCTGGACATGCTCCAGGACCTCCATGTGTTTCTTGCAGTGAGGGGCCTGGAACTGGACACAGAACTTGAGGTGTGGCCTCACCAGTGTCCAGTGCAGGGGGACAATCCCTGCCCTGGTCCTGCTGGTCCCACTGATACAGGCCAGGTGCCATTGGCCTTTTTGGGCACCTGGGCACACTGGATCGTGTCCTGCCACTGTTGACTGGCACCTCCAGGCTCTTTTCCACTGGGCATATTTCTAGCTGCTCTGCCCCAGCCTCTAGCACTGCCTGGGGTTATTGTGACACAAGGGCAGGACTGGTGACTGAAATTTAAGGCAATTTGCCTCATGGAACCTCATACAACTGATCTTGGCCCATTGATCCAGCCTGTCCAGATCTCTCTCTAGAACCTTCCTACCCTCAGGCAGATCACTCCTGGCCAACTTGGTGTTGTCTGAGAACTTGCTGAAGGTGTACTCTGTCCCCTCATCCAGATCATCAATAAAGATGTTTAGCAGGACTGACATCAATAGTGAGCCCAGGAGAACAGCACTGGTGACAGGCCACAAGGTGGGTGCAACTCCTGTCACCACCACTCTCTGGGCTTGGCCATCAAGCCAGTTTTTAACCAGTGAAAAATGCATCTGTCCAAATCATGAACAGCCAGTTTCTCCATGAGTGTGCTGTGGGAAATGGTGTCAAAAACTTGACTGAAGTCCAGGAACACAACATCGACCGCCTTTACTTCACACCAAACAGGACATGTTGTCACAGGAGATTAGGTGAGTCAAACAGGACCTGCCTTTCACAAATCCATGTTGGCTGAGCTTGATCCTCTGGTTGTACATACCACATGATGGCATTTAAAATCTTTTTTTTCCATGACCTTTCTGGGCACTAAGGCTGACAGGCCTGTAGTTCCCCAGATCCTCCTTCAGACCCTTCTTGCAGAAGGGCATAACATTTACTACCTTTCAGTCAACTGGGATCTCCCTGGTTAGCCAGGACTGCTGGTAAATGATTACAAGCCACCTGGTGAGCACTTCCAATGGTTCCCTCAGTACTTTTGGGTGGGTCCCACCTGTCCCCATAAAATTTTATGTGTCTAAGTGATGTATCAGGTCACTAATTTCCCCCCCCTGGATTATGGGGTTTCATTTTGTCTTTCAGATTAGGAGGCTTTGTATCTGGAGAGGAGCTCGTCTTGCTGTCAAAGAGTGAGCAAAGAAGGCATTAATAATGGTGGTTTTAGGTAGTTTGAGGAGTATACTCTGCAACATCAGTTCATCAGCTGGTTGCTAATCTAAATATGCCAAAGGATGTATTAACAATACACATTACAGTGTCATTGATGGTAATTTTTATAATATTAAAGAATATCGTAAGATTACTTATTACTTCTAAATTATATAGTACTATTTGACAACAAAATAGTTTCCTAGTCATTTAACAGTACTGGGATGCTGTGATGATTTTTTTAGGCAGTATTAAATATTTTGGGCAGCTTGGCATTTTGGTAATATATGGATGCTATTGTTGCAACAATGCTCATCAATGTGAGTTCAGTGATCTTACAAGAGAAAGTAATTTGCAAGATTGTCACCTGACAAGATAACATACGTTTGGTTGTATTTAACACAAGTACTACATAATTCAAATCTATTCTTCAACTTGAAAGTGCATGCTTTCACTTTTACACAGAAAGATGAATGGAGATAAATTTTTAGAAAAAAAAAAAAAAATGGTTTTAAAAACTCCTATGAACTAGCTAAATGCTCTAATGCATACTTAGCAGAACTTTTTTTAGAGAAAATAATGACAATGTACTATATGCTAATATTTCTATAGAAGACTGCCAGCATTGGCATATTGTTGTGATGTATGATTTCAAAATTATTTTGAATAATTTTGAAATATATTTTGAAATAATTTTGAGATATTATTTTGAAATAATAGAATAATGCCTGCCAGCATTGGCATATTGTTGTGACGTATGATTTCAAAATTATTTTTTGCTTGGTGACCTCCAGACCCCATGCAATTTCAAGAAAAAATGATTGATTGTGTAGATGAACTTGCAGATTTGATTATATACAAAGCAGTCAGATGAAAAAATGCAGCTATTTGCTTTAGTCACTGTAATTTTATGTTACATTTGTAACTGAATTGCATAAATGTTTTGATTTAAAAGGTTGTGTGCTAGTTCACTGGTGTTTCTACAAAAAAAAATTGAATAGAATATGAGATTATATAAATTTAAAGAGTCCATGTAATAGTAATTGTGCTGGGTCATGTTCTCTGACTTTAGTTTTAAGGGAATTCCCCTCTGCTTAGTATAGCCTCCATTATTCATTAACAAGAGAGTGTTGAAGTCCCCCTCCATGGTGTGTTTCATGAAACAGGTGAGATCACAGAACTTTGAATCCTGATTTTAAAGCAACAGCTGCTGTAGTTTTAGTTTTGGTGGTTTCAATTAGCTATATTGGTGTCTAAGACATCAAATGTTTTTGAGTATCTTCGGTTTCTTTGGATGTCACTTGCGTGGCTTTTTAAAAAAATTATTTAGTATCTAGACATTTCAAAAGCTGGAAATGGCAATGAATCTAACTGAGTTACTTTTTTTTCCTCTAAATTTGACAAGAGCTCATGATGGAAACTTATGTGACATTCAAATGAAGATCATTGTCTCATATTTGGTGCATTTTATTGATATATTTTCAGGTAAACATATTACTTTAAAGCTTTTCTGTAGTCTAGAATTTTGTAATCTTATTCTGTCTGTGTAAAATTTTGATCAGCTTTCAGTTTCTCTGATAAACATTAAAAATCTGACTTTGTTCCTTTGTCTTTTTTTCATGGATGTGCTGACATAAACAGTGTTGTTTGCTTCAAAAATAAGCTGACAACATATGAAGCAATTTTAATTTTGAATAAGACTTTTCACAAGGTAGTGACTCATTTAGGTATCTTCTGCAAGCCTTCCCAGACTTGCAGAAGTAATGACCATGGTGTAGTAGGAAGAGCTGGGCCCAAAAGTGGACCTACTTTTCATATTGAGATAGACTTTTTCAAAACAAAGCACTTCAAATTTCATTTTCCCCACTGTGTTGTTCTATTTCTTTTTGATGTTATGATTATACTTCCTTTCTTTTCTTGAACCTGTTTTATTTTGTTACATATACAAGCTTTTAGGTGGAGTTCAGAAGAATCCTTTCTACTGATGGCACCGCTAGTCTGTTTTAAAGATATTTAAGAAGTTGCAGGAAACAGAGCTCTGAAATCACTGGTGTTGGACTAGACCTCTGGAGGTCATCACAACGTGGCAAAAGCAGCACAAGGGTGTAGATTCTGAGACTCAGTTTTGTGAATCAGATGCAGACACTTTGGCAGCAGTGATGCCTTCAGTAGTTCCTTTTCTTTGCTGTTTGCTTTTGCTCCTAGATTATTATGAGCTGTTCTGGGCAAAATTCCTTTGTGGGGGTATTCTACAAAGAGGATCAGAGATCTAGATGAATTTCTGTCTTTACAACTCTTTTTTATTATTATTTTTTCGACATGTACCAGTTATTTATTTTGCTGTGTGAAAAACTACTTTTGGTGAAAGTAAACACAACTAATAATTAGGAATGAGCAGCTGTGGATGGAAACAGTAGGAATTCCTTACATATTCCTGCTGGAGTTCCTGTTACATTTAGTAAATGTAACCTTGAAGAAACTTTCAAAAAGTATTATCCTATAAACTGTATGTATGTTTGAATTTGCTTAAAAACACAACAAAAATTGCAGATGTGTTCATACTCGTCTAAGTTTATTAGTTCTGCATATTAATATTATTTTGATGCTAATTTGATTATTCACATTGTAATATTATGAAATACATCAATCTTATATACTATTCAAAAAAAAAAATTTAGGTAGAGCACACTGTAATGTTTTCTGTTTATTCCTTGTACTGAATAGCTGTGGGCGCTGCTGTGATGTGTGTAATGACAGCAGTTTAAATCACTGTCATTTAGTTCATTTGCATTTTTCTGATGGTCAGAACTGTTTGTGTGCCATTGCTCCAGAGTGGGTGTGAAAATATCCGTGTAACTCAGCAGCTGGTAATACTGTGTTTATCTGCTGTTTATGAACATCTTAGCTCCATCCTTGGATATGCTACATATAGGAAGCAAAGCAATACAAAAAATTAAACCAGATGAAGTTCAGGAAGAGCTACAAGAAGAGCACGACCTGCCAGAATATTGGGTCCTAAGGCTTCAAATGTCAAGTAATTTTTAATACTAATTTCATAATTATAAAAAAATTACTGAAAATACATGAAGTTAGTGGTGCATAGCAATATTGCCAAGTTTGGGTAAGAAATGATGCCATCCTTCAAGTTTGGATCTGAGCATTTACCATTCCTGATCTAAATGATCAGATTTAGTT
The DNA here is from genome assembly GCA_024865655.1 of Emberiza elegans. Classification (NCBI taxonomy): domain Eukaryota; kingdom Metazoa; phylum Chordata; class Aves; order Passeriformes; family Fringillidae; genus Emberiza; species Emberiza elegans. Next base: position 50,619,596 of record JALJVW010000139.1, on the reverse strand, counting down.
TGGTATCTCTAGTTTAATTTTCTGTTTATCTCCTTGAAATAGTTGTGATATGGTTTTTAAAACCCACAAGAGCCATCCAGTCCTGTTATATGCAGATGAAACTTCTCTTGACTGCAGCAGAAACTGAAGTTGCTTATGTGGGGGTTGCTTTTGTCCATACAATTCCAAGAATAATCTAATCAAAATAATTAAAAACAAACAATGGAAAATACCACAAATTTAATATAAGCAATGCCAGCTGTAAGTCATCATCTTTAAATAGAGAAGATGTATTAAAAATTCATTAACTTGAATTTGTATTACAGTCAGTGCTTGTCTGAAATTCAGGAGATTTTACATGGAGAGCTGTAATTTAAGGACAACTGCTTATTACCTTGCTCTTGTCATAGGGTGTATCTGTCATTCTCTAGCAGGATTACAAAAGCAGTACAGACTCTGTCCTAATTTACCTGATCCTGTCCATCCCATGCCAAGTCAGACTCTTCAGTTTTATGGTCCCCACTACTAATAAGATCTTTACAGATAGCTTTGTTTAGATGGACCATAGGTTACTTCTTCGCTTCTCTATAAGAAAAGAGGAAAAGAAAAGGAACCTTTATTTATTAGATTTTGTTGTTCTTAGGGTCCTGAAAGGTCTATTGGATACAGAAAAGAGCCTTTTTATGGCAGCCTTAAGTTTGTAAATGGATAATACTTTCAATTAAGTAGCTGAGAATAGTCATGGGAAAAGAATGCTTACGTTTATGAAACAGTCAAATTGGCATTTAAGTGACCCTTTGCATGCCATTGCTTATCTGCATTGCTTAAAGATCATTTGGTTAGCAAGATTATATATTAAAACAAATAGTGTCAACAGACAATGAGTGTTTTACCTTCAATAAATACTTACTGTCAGATTATCAATGGTGCAGAAACTGCACAATTTTCTAAAAAACCTGTATTTAGTGCATTAAGTGAAGGTAATGTAGGCCACACACAGAGTATTGTTTTTTCATGTCCTCTTTTCCAAAGAATGATAAATAGTCTGTTTTAGGAGAGTGTGTGCTGTAAAAACATTCACCTTTACCTGCAGCATGCCCCAAATATTTCGGTTTACATTGATAAAGCATTCATTTAGTTCATTCAATGAAATGATAACTTCTACACAAGAGCAGCAATGGTAATGCAATTAAAATAGTATTCAAATTGGTTTTGGTTGGTTTAAATTTATTTAAAGTAAATGATAAAACTTAGAAAAAAAATCCCTAGAAATTTAAAAATTATTTGGCCAGGCATTGTTCACAGACATCACTCTAAATGTTGTAAGTTCAAAGTTAAATTGACATTTTTATTTTTAAATTTTAACTGCGTGGTAATTGCATTGTAGAGAAAGTGATCTGTGTTAGAGCATCCTAAACTACTACAAACGCTTATGAAGATTATATATTTGCTATTGAGTTAAAAAAGAAGTGGGAAATATTTCCTTCTAATTTAAAATTAATATGATCTACTTATTAAAGCATTGATCTCTAATCTCATACATCAGAACAGTTATTCTATTATAACAGTTATTCTATTATAACAGTTATTCTCTTACTTCTAGTCATTTTGCTAAACTGCTCAATTATTTTAAAAAAATTCCTTTGCATCATATGGAGTTGCTGTAAGAATGCCTTAAATCCTAACCAATCTAATGAATTATATGATTGATTTGATTATATGATTGATTTTCATGTTTAACTTTCCCATTTTATTTCACATCCCTGATGCTATTTTTATTCAGGCAAAAAGCCATTGATTTCAGTAGAGGCTTTGGATTGTAAAATCTGTGAAACTGTTGTGTTGAAGCATAAGGTAGCTAGGCACTTTTCTATAAATCAAAGTTGAATTACTTGAAAAAATTATTTTGAGTAGTTTTAATTAAAATGAAAAGATTTTTTCGCAGTCTTTCCCATGGGGTGGAGTATATGTGCCCAGAGAGTATATGTGCCTATATATACTTCATGTCATAATTTTTTGATGGTAAGTCAAAGTTCTACTATATTACACTGATTTTTTTTTTTATATGTGACTTCTTTTCTTGCTGTTTTTTTTTTTCTATTGTAAGGAAATACAAAATATTTTTATGACATGAATATGTGCTGCATGATAAATCAATTTTGTAATTGTTGCTGATTTTCTTCATATCTGTTTATAGCATAAGGCATAGGTCTTTGTAACAGAACACCAAGTTATTGAAAGTGTCATTGTCTCAGGAGAGCCAAGGAAAAATAGTAAAACCTGATAACTGTGCAGTGTAATTTCAAAATGGATTTTCAACCTTTTTCATCTGGGGTCTACTCCTAAAATATGAAGGCACTTACGAACTTGAATTAAAGTACCATATATTTCTGGAACCATTTATGATTTTTTTTTTTTTTTTTTTACATCTCAGGCTCTTCACATTGTAACTGTCTGCACATTAGACATTTATTAACTCTGTAGAATCCCTACAGTAGCCAGAGACTGTTTTTAGAATTTGATCCATGGCCTGTGGAAGTCAATAAACTTTCATCACCTTTAGTACAACTTAAATTGAAGAGTTAAATAGCAGAATTTTTCAGTTATTAACTTTTCAAAGATAGTCAAAGACCCAGTATTTCCTCTAAAATCAACAGCTGAATTGAAAATCTAGGAAGAATTCCAAGTGATAGCATATAATAACAATAATTCAAAATTTTAAGGCTATTTATGAGGTATTCTGTCCTGAGAGAGTATCTAAAGATTAATGTGTATTTAATGTTTTCACAGAACATTAATTCACATACCCAATTTAAGCTGTAAATCTGTGTTACTTCGTTTAAATTTTCAGTGCAACAAAGGAAAGACCTTCTTAAGCTGAGAGAGGAAAATTATGACTTCTGCCCTTATTTTTTTGTTTTGGATTTATTACCAATTATTTAGTTTTTACCTGTCTTTTTTCCCTAAATAATATGATCTCTACTTCAAATAGAAATTACCAGTCTCTTTATACCAAGTTATTTTGTTTGCAGTTCATATACTATGGTCTGATGTATGTCATGATGCAATATTTGATTAACTAACATACATAAGAATCTAGAGATTAAGATCCTTGATGTATTATTTTCATTTTTAGAGGTCAGCATTATCCAGAAATTCATCATCTGGTTTTCTTATTTCATATTGCCTCCTTATTTGCTTCAGTTTTATCATGTTTTAGAGAGAAGACATTTACAGCACAGGACATGAAGAAGGGAGAGCCTAATTGATGAAGGAAGTTGAAAGAAAAAGCTGTGAACTTACTTATTTTCAGAGTTTCTATGATTTAATTACTTTATTAATGTACAGGATTACATGTTGAAAAATAACGTTCATGGTGTTTCAGGATTTTGTAATTTTAAAGTGGCAAAGAAAAAGATTAAAAAATTTCCCTTATTTAGTAGATGTGTTTTAAATAAGTAGAAGAAGGGTACTAAAAGACTTGAAACCAAGTTATTGAAAGTGTCATTGTCTCAGGAGAGCCAAGAAAAAATAGTAAAACCTGATAACTGTGCAGTGTAATTTCAAAATGGATTTTCAACCTTTTTCATCTGGGGTCTACTCCTAAAATATGAAGGCACTTACGAACTTGAATTAAAGTACCATATATTTCTGGAACCATTTATGATTTTTTTTTTTTTTTTCTCAGGCTCTTCACATTGTAACTGTCTGCACATTAGACATTTATTAACTTTGTAGAATCCCTACAGTAGCCAGAGACTGTTTTTAGAATTTGATCCATGGCCTGTGGAAGTCAATAAACTTTCATCACCTTTAGTACAACTTAAATTGAAGAGTTAAATAGCAGAATTTTTCAGTTATTAACTTTTCAAAGATAGTCAAAGACCTAGTATTTCCTCTAAAATCAACAGCTGAATTGAAAATCTAGGAAGAATTCCAAGTGATAGCATATAATAAAAATAATTCAAAATTTTAAGGCTATTTATGAGGTATTCTGTCCTGAGAGGGTATCTAAAGATTAATGTGTATTTAATGTTTTCACAGAACATTAATTCACATACCCAATTTAAGCTGTAAATCTTTGTTACTTCGTTTAAATTTTCAGTGCAACAAAGGAAAGACCTTCTTAAGCTGAGAGAGGAAAATTATGACTTCTGCACTTATTTTTTTTATTTTGGATTTTTTACCAATTATTTAGTTTTTACCTGTCTTTTTTCCCTAAATAATATGATCTCTACTTCAAATAGAAATTACCAGTCTCTTTATACCAAGTTATTTTGTTTGCAGTTCATATACTATGGTCTGATGTATGTCATGATGCAATATTTGATCAACTAACATACATAAGAATCTAGAGATTAAGATCCTTGATGTATTATTTTCATTTTTAGAGGTCAGCATTATCCAGGAATTCATCATCTGGTTTTCTTATTTCATATTGCCTCCTTATTTGCTTCAGTTTTATCATGTTTTAGAGAGAAGACATTATTTACAGCACAGGACATGAAGGAGGGAGAGCCTAATTGATGAAGCAAGTTGACAGAAAAAGCTGTGAACTTACTTATTTTCAGAGTTTCTATGATTTAATTACTTTATTAATGTACAGGATTACATGTTGAAAAATAACGTTCATGGTGTTTCAGGATTTGTAATTTTAAAGTGGCAAAGAAAAAGATTTAAAAATTTCCCTTATTTGGTAGATGTGTTTTAAATAAGTAGAAGAAGGGTACTAAAAGACTTGTATCTTGCTTAGAATGCAAAACTGTTTTTAAAAATAAATTGCACTTTGTTGATATATAAGTTATATGCCACAATTGAGGTTATTAATATATTCTACTTACATGAGATCCCATTGAAATGAGAAGAAATACTAAACAAATACAGTAGGCTTTTTGTGAATGTAAAATTCTGCAGTAGTAAAAGGTTTAAAGTACACACGGACCAGCTCTTTATCACAGACAGAGTCTTACCTCAGTCCTGACTCTACAAACACTCAGGAACAGGCATAACTTTAACTGAGTGTAGTTCTGTTGAGCTCCCACACACACAAAATGAAGCACATACAGAACTGGGACATAGAAAAACTTGTATTCAAAGTATTAATTGCATATATAATAGGTAATCATGTGGTAACTGCAGAATGTTTGAGGAGTTGAAGTAGAACAAAATGTACCATAGTTAATTTTTCTAAGGCTGAGGTAGCATGTAAGAAGGGATCTTTCAAAAAATTTGTTCTACAAAAAGTGGTGAAACATAAATGAATTTTGGGATAACCCTACCCCATTTATCTTGTTATTATATACCAATTTTAATCTTTGATGGTAGGGCATTCCAAAATGGTTTTTAAATTTTTAAATGTGTTTTGCATTAAATAATGTGCATACAAATCATTATGAAGCATATTGTTTTTTTCATTGTTTACTGCTTTTTTCCTTTTTTGTGTCTTTTTGTTCATATATTAACACCAAAAAATTCAGAATTGGAGCCTTAATACTCTCAAGGTTTTCCTGATGGTTTTTGAGACTAGATGTTTGCAACTTCTAGTTTCTGTGCATGACTAGCTCAAAAAATACCAAATTATTGCTTATAAAATCTGGAGTGACTAAAGAATGGTAGAGTGGTAAATAAGGATAAGGCTTGGTCAGTTTTACAAGGCAATTTGTGTAGCTTGTTAACTTGGGTTCTATTGAAAAACACACACTTTAGTGCAGCCAAATGCAAGGTCATAAGGACAAGAATAGGGAATTAGGGTCATACTTTGTAGGAGGGGAGATTGTATCCTGAAAAGCAGTAATTCTGAAAGGAGCTTTACAGTCTTGAAAGATAAGCAATGGAGGATGTCTCTGTAACAAACTCTGAACTTTAAATTAAACATATTTATCTTCAAATAAAGGCAGCGAGACATTACCAATGATATAGAAAAGAAGTTTTCAGATTAGAAATATTGTACAGTACTTTCCTGCTCCAGGGTAAGTGGCCTAATAAGTGAGATAGTCATGCCAGCACTTGCTCTTTTTCTTGGCTGCATGACTTTTGCATTCTTTTCTGCTCAATGACAAAACTTCCTGTACCCAGAATGGTCAAATAATCTAGTGGTGAGTTTTGAATCCTCAGATAAGCAAAGAATTCTCTTACCCTGACTCTATGTTTCAATAATATCATAAACAGGTGAAAATCACATCTCTACCCTTTTCCTCTTAGAAAGAAAAATCACCATGCCCTTTCTTGAAAGAATGGATGCATCAACCCTTAGAAGAGGGCTCCATGTTCTGGATTTGAATTGGGGGAAATATCTGCCTGCAGCCCCTGGAGGATCTAAGTTCTAGAGGGGGGCAGCTGCTTTCCTGTTGTCTGTGATTCTCCTTCCGTAGGAATGTTTTCAGGAATGTTGTGCACTTAATGCACTTAACAGAGCGTTCAAGTAGTGTTCCAGGGGAGCAAGCAGAAGTGTCAATTCTTGTCTGTTCTATTTCTTGACTACCAGTTCTGTATTACGATTTAAAAGAGCATTATGTGGGTTTTACACATGATTATGTAGGTTTTACACATGAGAGAGAGAGACAGAGTTGAGGTGAATATGGTATCTGTGTGGCATACTTCCTGATGCAACAGGATTTGCTAAACAAAAACATAAGAGATCCAGTAGCTGAGGCTTCAGTCTAGGCAAATTGAGAGTAGCTATAATATTTCAATATATAGCAGTGAAAGTAGCAGGTTCTGCAGTAATCTGCTATTTACAGCCTTCATGTGAAGGCTAGATTTCTTTCTGAGGTATAATCTGAGCTTCATCCAGCCAGTTTCGAGCTTGGTGCATGTATACTGATGAAATTTTATTATCTGTATTATTTAGAAGGTCATATTTGCTAATAATGATGCTTCTCTCTGCTTTTAAAATATGAATCCACAAATTGCTTTATGGAAGTTTTTAGTAATTGAATTCTTCTGCTGAAGTCAAGATTATCCTAAGCATCAAGGATGGCATCATTTCAGGCTACAGGATTAGGCCTTGATGTTTCCCTTTGGTTTTTGTGAGTTCTGCTTTTGTCAGCAATTTGGGTACCATATAAACATAATTGATGGCCTTTGTTAGAGTGTTTGCCTTTGATTCAGCAGCATTTTCGGTCTGTTGGACAGATATATTCAGAGAATATAGGGACTCCATGAGAATAATGACACTGCTCAGCACTGTTAAACAGGGATCTCAGCATACCAGTAATCCAGTCACTAATTATTTTGCAGGTCATGGTGGGATGGGAATTAGGGAAAATTTTGTGAGAATAAATCAATGGCTTTTGTGAGCATGTCTTGGGTGTAAGAGGCACTATGACGGTGGGCAAAAGTGTGTTCAGAAAGGAATCCCCCAAACTTAGGAATTCACTGATGGACTTAGAAGTCACAAATGTAGAAGTTATCATTTTACTGTTCTAGAGATGAAAAAAAATCAAAAAGGCTGTGAAGATTTTGAAAGCAAAGGAGCATCTTTTTAATTTTTTTTTCCTTCTGTTACTTCAAAGAATGGGATAACTGTCCAAGGAAGCACTATGATCTTTGTGGTGGCACTTTGAATGACTGTGAACACAGCAAGGTGATGTTTGTCTAGGCTAAAGAAACTGATGCTGCAGCAAGCAGGCTATGAAATGAGATACCAGACTATTAGCTTTGTGGAGAGATTAGAAAAAGAGTTTGATTTGAGAATGTTGTGAATGATACCTGTGTTCTGAGTCTGTGTTAGCCATAGTGAATGGAGAAAGAAAGTGGTGAGGAGGTCATGAAGGTTGAAAAGGCAAAGGCTCATTAGATTATTTTCTGTCAGCCTTGCTGAGCTACAAGTAGCAGCTTCACACCCCTAAGAGAAAGATCATCTGACATTTTTGTTGGTATAGAGCAGTGATTAATCATACCATAACTGATTACCATGGAAAGGGAACTTGTACAGGGTCTTTGACTAGACACTACTAAACACTGAATAGAAGAAGAAGAGAAGAGTGAAGGACAGAACCCCTTAAAATAAGCAGAAAGTTGAAGGAGTTATATGGGAGTAGAACTAGAAGAGATTAATTGTAGAATCTATGGGAGGATGGGATTTGAAGATGAGAGTGGTTTGATTTTTCAAGTAGTCAACAGGTTGAGGAAATGAAGGTGAGTATAAAATTCATAAATTAGTAAAAATTCTGGGGAAGGAAGTTTTACTTTGAGAGCTACATTCCCCAGAAAGGAAGAGAAGTTTTAAAAAGGACCCCATACTAAAATTCTTTGCTGAATTCGTTTAATCCTTGAAATCCAGAGAACCAAATTCTTTGGAGCACTGCCATCTCGTGGCACCTGCTGCAATCACCGGCTCTCTTTTTAAATACTGATTGATATATGTGATCCTTGAAGGTCAAAGGGGTCGTTTACCTGACACTAATTTAATTCTGTTAAAGTTGCTCACATTTCATAACTGAACAATTCCCTCAAATTGGATAATCTCACAAATGTAAATGATCTGTGTGGGGGCATGCATGGTTTCCATGTAGGGGATAGTAAAATTCAAATTACTTCATTAATAGTTTAAACAGCAGTAGATCTATTCTTTTCCCCTAATTCTGAGCTCAACTGTGAAAGAATGTTGTTTGACTGCAACAAAGTCCAAAGACACCTACAGTTGCAGGATTTTTTTATGGTAAGTCAGATCAAGAAAGCAATAATTTTCTTGCTGTAAAGTCTTGTCTTCCCTATGAAAAATATCCACAGGCTTAAAAATATATATATTTTTCATTCATACCTGCAGAAAAATGCCTTGAAGAGCAGGATGTTTCAATTTATCAAGACTTAAACTTCCCAAGGTCAGCTACAATTCTCTCCTGTGTCTGACTGTATTAAGTTTAATTAATCAGATAGCAACAGTGCTTAGTTTTTGCACTCCGGTTTAATCTTGGCAGACCTGCATGCTCTGCTGGAATCAGTTATCTGAGAGTTAAAAAGCTACTTTTTTATCTATGAAAACCAGTACTAAGCTAAATATATTTTTAATAAGGCTATATATGATTGTCAAACTTGATTCTTGCAGATATCCTACAAAAATTTTAACAGGATTTGTAGCTTCATGTTATGTTTGTTAAGATTCATTCATACAGGAATTCCTGCATTTCCCTGAGACTTCTGATTTTACCCTTTTTTGCTAGCAGATGGAAACAATATTAGATCAGTATTATTATCACCTGCAATTTTTCCTCCATGTTGTTTCTGTCTTCCAGAAATGAAAAGTCTGATTGTTGTTTTACATCAACTCCCATTTGATTATTTAGGATAAACTCCTTGAATTGAAAACTATTTATGACAAAAGTGCCCTAACAAGAAGGCCAGCACTTTTGGATTGTTGCCTTAAAAATCACTTTTAACCACCAAATTACAAGGAATATTTTGATTGTTTTACACCTTTTTGTACCTCGTATAGCTTTGGAATGTAATTGATATTCCTTTTGTGCAGACACACATCTTGCAAGAGTCAGAATGACCTGTGGTGGGCTGACCCTGGCTGGATTCCAGATGCCCACAAAAGCTGCTTGTTGCCTTTCCTTCTCAGCTGGGCAAGGGAGAGAAAATACAATGAAAGGCTCATGGGTTGAGATAAAGACAGGAAGGCATCACTCCATTTACCATCATGAGGAAACCAGAACTGAGCTGGAGATATACAAGTGTAACTAATTGCCAATTAAATCTGAATAGGAAAATAAGAAATTATCCTCCAACCACCCTCTCCCCACCCCTCCTCCTTTTGGGTTTAATTTTACTCTGGAATTGTGTGTTTCCTCCACCCCAGTGACTCAGGGGGATGTGTAGCACGGATTGAGGTCAGTTCATTACATGTTGTGTCTGCTGCTCCCTCCTCAGGGGCAAGACTCCTCACACTCCTCCCCTGCTCTAGCAGGGGGTCGCTCCCATGGGAGACAGTCCTCCATGCACTGCCCCAACGGGGTCCATCCCGCAGGTTGCTTTGTGTACTGCTCCAGCATGGGGTCACAAGTCCTGCTGCAGCATGGGCTCCTCTCCCCAGCACCAGAGCTCCTGCCAGGAGCCTGGTGCAGTGTGGGCTTTCCACAGGATCACAGCCTCCTTTGGGCCTCCCTGGTGTGTGGGGCTCCTGCTCCACGTAGGTCACTGCTGCTCTGTGATCCTCCATGGGCTGTAGGGGCACACCTTGTCTCACCATCTGCACCACAGGCTGCAGGGAATCTCAGCTCCGGGGCCCGGAGCACCTCCTGCCTCTCTTTCTTCACTGACCTTGCTATATGCAGTATAGTCTCACTCTTTTCTTCTCTGCCTCCAGTTGTTTCAGCTCAATTTTTTTCCTCCATCTTCTTAAATAAGTTATCCCAGAAGTTATCCTGCCATTGCTGATGGTGTTGGCCCTGGCCGGTGGTGGGTCTGTCTTGGGGCAGGCCAGCATTGGCTCTGTCAGACCTGGAGAAAGCTTCTGGCAGCTTCTCACAAAGGTCACAGTGCAGCTGCTCTGCTACCAAAACCTTGACACTAAAATCCAATAAAACAGCAAATGTTTAGATATAAAAAAACACTTGTCAGAAAAGTGCTGGTCAGAAGTTAGGGTTTCAGTTATTGTTTCTCTTTTCCTTGAGAAATAGGTAAAAAACTTCCATTTGAAAAAAGGAACCTTCCAGAAAGAGCTAACAAACTAGACCTGCTTTTTTTTTTCTGTGTAAGAACTACAACTTATGGGTTAGTACTGCATTTTAAAATTCCTTTTAATGCCCAAATGCACTTCAGAAGACATTTTGTTTGTTAAATCAAGTGGCTGGTTCTCAGTTATGTTGAGACACTCTCTCCTCTGCCACTTACTCAATATTCTGATCATTTACATAGGTCTTTAAATAGAAATACATTTCAATCAGCAGAAATGAGAATATATATATATTCTCTAAAATGTACCTCTGACAATGAAATTGCAACTAACAAAAGTAAGACTCTTTAGTTCCATGAATGCACAAAAATCTTCATTACTAATTTAGTGTTTGCAGAAAAACTACCCCAAACCTGACTAACACCAGTAGATGTCAGTGTTGGCATATTCCAATGTGCTGAGAAAAGTCAAACGTTCCATTTAACATGCATTTTAATTTGCATACATGTACAGAGAGCTGAATAGATGAAGCTGACTGTTTTCCTGTTCTGATAAATCATTGATGTTTTAGTTTGTACTAAGTAGTGCTTACTCTAAATCAAGAATCTTTCAGTTTCCCATCCTCTGTCAGAATCTAATTAATTTTTTTTTTCAAAATTATTCAATGCTTCATTTATCTTTAAATTTCTGTTAATTATAAGAAAGAAGTGTTTCCCCCTGTAAATTTCAGGCAGTTGACATGAAATTACATTTTCATTTCTTTAACAAAGATGTTTTATGCCTAGCATTAAAGTGGAAGTTAGTGAACTGGAAATCACAAAAAGACTGAGAAGTGATACATTTGTTTTCACAAATAATATTTGCTTAATAATTAATAACAATTAAATACCAGAGGATAAAAATTATTCTTTTGGTTTTGATTTCATCAGACAACTCAGGGATGGCGGCACAAAGTACAAGGGTGCATAATTCCATTCAGATATTGACTATATTTGCATATAATACATGTGTACTTCTAAACATTATAGAGAGTTTTTCTTCTGGTTTTCTTTTCTTCTGGTTTCTGAATATGCCTCAATTAATTTTTTTTGTAAATGTCTCCACCAGTGGCATATATTTTTTATTTTAAAATGTAACTTTCCTACAAAGACTAGGCTTATTTAATTCAAATTTCTTGGGACAATTTTTAAGGAAGATTGATTTTAGCCCTCTATGAGCTTCAAATAACTTTGAATTAATTTTTCAGATCCCTTTGTTTTGACACATATCCTGAGATATGCAGATCTTTCTGCCTATTAAATAATAATTTTTTTTTCCAACAGCGTAGTCCCCATGTAATTCTTTTTTTTCTTTCCCTTTACAACTTTATATAAAATAAAATCCAGTCCATTAAAACTAAGGGAGTGTGATATATAAATCTTATTTCAAATGAACATCTAAATAAATTAAGTTTCCTTTTTTTAACAGACAAGTTTGATTAAAAGATCAGTCTCGGCTCTGGAGATGAATACTTTCAAAGATGAAGCTACATTAAATATGTCAGCTAATTTCAAAACCAGCATGAAAGAATTGAAGGTTATGAAGAAATGGATGCCTGAGCCAGAGGTTGAGAGAGAGATCAGGAAAAGCTCCCCTACCAAGCATCTCCTGAATCAAGCGTCTACTGTGGTCATCCTCAGACAACCCAGGCAGATGAAGAAAAAATACCTACTTTGACTGGACAAGAGGATGGTGAGAATGAATTTGTTCTTGTGAAATGGCCTCAAAAGGCTGGGATTAAATACACTGTTTTCCAAAGAAGAAAGAAAACAAGGAAATCAGAGAAAAAATAAACCCTAGAAAATTAGAAGCTATGGTTAAAAAATCAAGTCAAGCCTCAAGGATTCTTAAAAGGTGTTTTTTAATTAATGGGTATTGCCTTTTTAAAAAATAGATTTTAATTGCTAACTATTACTTAATTACAGGTAATTTAAATTTTTTTTAATATTGAAACTTCTCAGAGATTAAGCAATAAAAGTTTATTTCTTTAGAAATTATGTATTTTTTAATGCAGAGAAAAAATACATACTTCTCAGTTATCTTTAGGATATTTAGAATGTACTGCAATTTAAATGGAAATAGCATTGCTTCACAACATGATGCAAAAAGTTTTATCTAAGTATAAAATCATTGTTAAAATGGTCAAACTTTTTCCTCTGAAAGATGAGGGGGAAAGTAATGCTTTTGCTAGATTTTTGGTGTTACTTAAATACTTATGTTCTAAGTGTGACCTGCAAAGAAATCCCCCAATATTACCTGGTTTTGTGTGTAGTTACATGTGTATGTATTGTACTTACTCTGATGCTTAGGCCTTGTTCTTCAGGCTACTTTTCCATTCAGCTTCTCATTTTTTCTGCTTTTAGGGAGCTTTGAGAAGATTTATTGTTAAAAAATAAAAGATACTTAAATGGTAAGTATACTGCTATGGTGAGTTGTGGCTAAGAGAGGAGACCTTTCCCCAAGGTCTTGTTTTAGACAGGAGTACTGTATGTTCCTTGTTGTTTAAAGCTTTCATATTAGCTTTGCTAAACCAAAGGGATTTCATCTTTTACTATTTTGCATGTAATTTCTTCATTACCCTGTTTTATTTTCTATTTAATTTTCCATTTTTTTCCCTAGTGGGACCCTTTTGTATAAAATATAATATGTCTCTCTGTAAAATATTTTCCTCTATTCCCTTCTGCTATCATTTTTGTACTAGAGGGGTTAGTATTTTTGTGTCAAAAATTGTTTCTGTTAAAGACTTTTGTTTCTTTCACTTTGACATCTCAAAGCAGATATTGAAATGGAAAATATCTGAAGGTTCTCATGTTGGATTTTTACAGATAACACTTTCAGAAATATCCTTGTAAATTCAAGAGCTTTTTTTTCCCACCTCTGCGTGGTGCTGCTTCTGTTTCTGTTCTCATGGCCTCTCCCTACTAACACTGGGATTTCTCTTTGATACTTTCATCTGTCTAGGATTTATTATCATTTAGTCAAGTTGGTAATTGTCCACTCTGAAATACTATCCTGTCTTAACTATAGCACTGAGCTTGCAAACCGAAGGTAAAACCTTTGGAGGGAATAAGCAGACAACTGTGAGTAAGAGCTGAAAGTTTGGGGGATGTGAATCGTGAACCAAAAAATTCTGTTTACTTGCAGCTTCCATAGTGGTTTTTGATAAATGGTCGAGAATTTAAAATATTTTCATTAACAAGAAAACTAACGTTTGTGGATGTTTGCTGACTGGCAGATTGCAGTTTGATATTAATATGTTTGAGAACCTTTGGTAAATTTTAATGTATTTTTCATTACATCGATATCTCTAGGAAGGCTTCCTATTCATGATAAAATCAATACCAAAGTGGTTTCAGCAACCAAACATTATCAGAGCCCCAGCATCTCTTGTTTGTTAGTTTTTGAAAAGTTTGCAGAAGGGAGGGGATGGAATTCCAAAATAAACTTCTGCTTGCATGTGGATCAGCAGAATATGGAATTGTTGCCTTGGGGAAACTTTTTCTCCCACTGGGACTATTTCTGAGGAGAAGGATACTGAATTACTGAAAGGAACTGAGATAATATATTTGCTTCCAAGAAGCAAATATAAAAGTAGAACTTGTTGATTCTATGCAGCCTGTCCTTCAAAGTGCAACAGTTTGTAGTGGAAACTTAGAAAAAGAACTGAGAAGACTGAGTTTCTTCCCCAAAGAATGAAGATGTTCTTCTTAATAAACTGTCTTTATTTACCCTAATAGTCTCTCCAAGCACAATAATACTTCTCCAGAGACCCTTGCTCAGGATAAAAACTTCTAAATGGACTTGGAAACAGAGAGGACGGAAAGGTTTTCGTTTCAAGTTTTGCTGCTGGCAAAGTGGAAAAATGTATTTTCATATTCTGCAAAAGCATAGCAAGCAAGTAAATTAAAAAGCCATGTATTTCCTGTTTATAATGACATTATTATTTGATGCTGCAATTTTATACAATAACGTTATTGTTTTTCTATATATGTCTATTTTTTCAACACCTTTACACTTTCCTTCTAGTGCTACAAACCTGCCATTACTTCTGCCCAAACCCTGCACAAGTAGCAATAAATGATCAAAACAGAATAAAAACATTGCTGAAAAAACAGAAATGAAAAGAATATTTTTAAAGTCTGTAATTTGAATGTGGAAGCCATAAAGGCTTTCAAAGGAATTCTTTTAGCAATGCTTTGTGCAACCTGGCTGGGGAAGTCTTGTGTTGTACTTCCCTGTGGTATTTTCTTTAACATCTATATTACACACAGCAAGGGATAACCACGTTGGGACCCCAAAGTACTTTGCCCTGTAAATAACATCACACACTTAAAGGTTAAACAACATCTCAGCTCTTAAACCAGCATTTGGTATTTGGAGGAGCAGCTCTCAGCTGCTTCAGAGTTCATGACCCTTGTACTGGAGTGCTTGATAGCGCAAGATTGAACTGGATTTTCTATGTCAATATTGCTGTTTTGCACGTTTAAATAATGCAAATAGCATTTCTTCTGCTAAAATGCAGCACTCTGTTCATTGGAACACTTGGAAATGTGCAGAGAAATGAAACAATGAAGTACAAAGTGAGCTTGTCTTCATGTTTTGGTTTCTGGATTCCTTTCACCTTTCAGTTTCAAGCCATTGTAAATTCTAAGGAGGTTCACAGTGGGTCCTGCAGTGAGATCCAGCCTTCAGATTTTGCTCTATTTTCTTGAGTATGCCTTTACCAAAATGTATATTATGTTAGGGTGAAATTTTCACTCATTACATCATTTCTGTTAAGGCTTTTCTTAGGGAAAAAACTTTTATTTTTCATGAGGCACAGTACTTATTTTGTCCACCTGCAATATGCAGTACTTACCTATTATGTTCCAGATTTCATAAATTAACTGACCAGAGAATTGACTATATTCAAAGAAACTCAGTTATTTTTTGTGTCTATTTTATTCACTCCAAACTTTAGAAACAGAATGTCAAGGCATAAAAGCCTAAAATTTTCACACCCTGGCAAAGTGGATCATCAACCAATGGGCCGACATCAACAGTCAAAATTACTTTCCACTGCTATTTTATATTTAAGTGAAAACACGATTGATTTTTGTCTTTAAGAGATATAAACAAAATTCCTATGCAATTTATGGATCTTAGAGATAGGTTATAGACCAAAATTTGAGAATTACTGATGCAGCAGGACAGTCTCAGACAGATTTGCATGTCTCTACATTCATTTCTATAGGGCTGTTAAATTTGTGTTGTATGCATAATGAGCATATGTGAAATATATTTGTCAAGAGAATTTTGGTAGGGAATGTTAAGTACTTTCTACAGGAACCGTAACAGAGTAGTTTGAAATCTTATTGCTTTTTTAGCAGGGACAGGTTAATTATTTCTTTCTAGCACTTAGGAACTAGCACTGACTCAGAAAATATGCCTTCTCAAAAAGACAGTTCAACATAGCTGCGTGTTCCCAGGCTGAAGCTGCATGGTGCCTTTGTGTGCCCTGCTGTGCCTCCACTTTATAGCCAAGGTAGAAACACACAGAGGCAGCTCACTGAGAAATTGAGCAGCACAGAACCTAATGCCACAGGAAAGTTTTGCAAGGTGCTATGCTTCCCTGCGATGAGGGAGGGGGGCTGGCAGGTGCAAGGCACCCAAAGAAGAATCCTTCCATAGCCACTTCTACTCAAGTTGGGTAGGGATCAGTTCCAGCATAAGATGTTTGAATTAGGATGCCAATTTGTAGATGTATATGAATGGTAGGTGCCTGCCTTTCCATTACAGTTGATGAAGACCTAATCAATATAATCCAAGGAGAGGAGAGCAAATAATTCCACCCAAAAATATACACTTATTGTCTGTTTAGCCTTGTTTTACCTTGGCTGGCCTTGGTCTATCCTGGAGCCAGCTGACATTGGCTACATCAGATGTGGAGGAAGCTTCTGGCAGCTTCTCACAGAAGCCACCCTTGTAGTCCCCTCCTCTGACAAAACCTTGCCATGCCAACACAATACAGAAAAGCCTTTATAGAAAAAAAGCTGTTCTTTTATTCCATCTACCTAGAGCTGACTAACTGTCTTGGTTAGGTCCCTAGGTGGTAATGGCTCCTCAGACACCTGCATCTCATGGACAAAGCAAGCAGATAATTCTAAATTCAAGTATTGAAATCTTTTATTTCTCTTTTACATCTATTTTCATTGATACAGAAAGAATATAGAAAAAATCTAAGTATATATTTATGAAATGTAAGTATATATTTATGATTTATATAAACATTTTTCAGTCTTTGTAAGTCAAACTTCTAAATAATCCTTATAATTAAAAAATAATGATTATTCTTATTAATAATTAAAATTTTAATGTAAAATATTAATTCAGCATAATGCTAAAAATAGAAGTGTCGAGGCAACCAATGAAAATTAGTCATAGAACTATGTAATCCTTACGGGCATCTGTCACGTTGAGCATCTATATAAATCCATCTCTTTAGAGCAAAGCAATATGCACATGCTTAAGTCCAACTGACTCTATATTTGCTTTACTCCAGTGGGATCTGAACACATGGTTCTGTGCTTAGTTAAATTAAGGTCTAGGGACTAATCCAAAGTCATTAAAGTAATACAAAGATTCCCCAATGAATACAATGGCCTAGAAGTCTTATTCTATTTCTATTACACACCTCTTTGCAAATGCAATTGCTTTGTTATTGTTTAATGCATATTCAGTCTTCTATATATTAATATTTTTTAATAATCCACTTAAAATTCAAATACTTTTGTTCCACCTGAGCATTGCTGGGGTTTTCCTTGATCACAGCACTAAAATCCTGAATAGATGTAAAAACTTAACAGTAAAAGGAATATATTCTGTTTCATAAGTTCATTTTTTTGGGGGGGTTATGCTGAAAATCCTGTAATGAAAAAAAATGCAGTAGTACATGATGTTATTCCTCATTCTTATTATTACTAATGACTGAAAGTCTTAAGCATAAAAACAATATATTCTTTTCTTCTCAGATTTAAAAAAATTACTTTCTTTTTAAATTTCTATTTCATTTCCATTAGCTTTGAAATGAAATTTAAAAGTAGTGATGCAAGCTCATTAGTGGCTGCTAATTTGTAGTCATTCTGTAATGTATTAAATTAGCCAGCAGGAATAATAGAAGTTATTTATTTATTCCCATAGCACTGACTTTTTCAAACGTATTTTATTTGAAAATATATGTTTTTTCTTATAAAAAAGTGTCCATAACATTTACAAAAAAGACTTCTCTCCCTAAGTAAACTAAAAAAACTGTTCTAGAAGTAGTAAACGAACTAAAATTTTAAGTTTTATTTCTTTACATTATCAGTAAAAAAAAAATGTAAAGGGAAGTGTTCTGAAAGTTTTGTTCTAATTTTTATTACTCTTTTAATTACTGTTAATAAATTTCCTTTATATCCTTTTAAACTTTAAAACCTACTTTACCTTTCTCCTAATCCTACCTCACAACAAAAAGTAAATACACTAACCAACCAACAAAAACACACCATGCTCTTTAACACACTACCCAAAATAATCTCAAAATTAGCAAAATCTCAAATTAGCAAACCAAAACCACTACAGACTTTTATCAGCTTCATTCTTCCTTTATTTATCTATATAGTTACACATATGTATATGTGTATATATCCATATGTATATATATATGTATGTATGTATGTATGTATGTATATATAGTTATTTGGTTATTTTTAAACACACTGAAGGACTTTATTTTTGCCACAGAAAGCCAACTTCTTTCCCAAGACTTTGAAGATCCAGGTCTGCTTTATAAGGGATAAAAGAACTAATGCAAAGTTAAAAACATACCAAAACATTTGTGAAATTGGGGCCAAAGGCAACTAGAGGCAAAAAAAAAAAATTGGAAAACTTAACTTACACATCAGTGATGGTTACCAGCTTTATTTCTGCTCTATTAATTTGTAAAATTCAGGTTACCCAAAGCAAAAAAGTTCTGTCTCAAAAAGGCAAATCAAATGCCTATGCCAGCAAGCATCGAACAGCAGTGATTATAAGCTTACAGCCTATAAACAAAAGAAGTAAATAACTTACTTATATTGCAGAAGGAACTTCTCAAATGTGCTAATAATAGTACACAGGAAATGAGAACATTTTGAAGACATTATTTGCATTTTTAAGAAAATACCTTGACCTACAAAATTTGATTTAATCTAAAAATCTGAAAAATTTTACTAATGCTTACACATATGCAGAATCAGACTTCAAGCTACCAGAATATTCAGCACAAAATATTAATCCACTGGGACAGCTACTGTGGTAGTATCTTTCCAAGTCCAAATTGAACTTGGGCAAAGCATATTTGTGCTTGGAGGTGAGTTGGCCAAGAATGATGCCGATGGATAAAGAAAAATAGGTGATTAAAGTGACTGAAGGTCAAGCTTGCATTGTGAAGACACTAGTTCCTTTATAAATAAGGTATCATAAAAGTTGGTTTTTGCTATCACTCTCCAGAAAAAAAATCACTTCAAGTACAAGCACAGCTGCAGAAAAGGTGTGTATTGCACTGAAATAGATTGCACACAAAGGTTGTGGAGTCTCCATCCTTTGAAGTCTGCTCATTCTCTACCTCACTGTATTTTAACAGGACAGATTTTGATAATGGTTTGAAAGACTATGAATCAGCTGAGAAAGGCTTTTCAACAGTTAATATTTATTTATCTGTTATGATTATGTTTGGTTCCATACCAACAATTATTATAAAAATTTACTTGGTTTTATTTTATGAATCAGAGAGTATGTGTATGTTTTCTACCTAAATTGATCAGATGTTATGATGTAATTAAAAGGATGACTAAATAAGTATGCTGATTTATATGTGTTTTTCCAGTCTCGAAATTGAAAGAATATGTCATCTAGAAGGTAAAATGTTTCATATAATGTGTGTCATTAGCAGCTGAACAAATCCCCATTCTAAATGAAATTGTGACAAGACGTTATGGGAAAGTATGACTCTTTAAAAGTGTGAAAATTTTTGTGAGTTTTTGTGCATATGGGTTGAGATATATGGATGCCTAGAAAAAGATACTCAGGTAGCTTATGTTGAATATAAACATGAAATTTAAGGATCATGGTCTTTGTGGAACAAACTTTGAAACTGTATTTGTCTTTCATAAGTTTTCCTGTTGGGAATGGATGTGATTCATAGGGCAGAGGTACTGAATCAAACTTTCATCTTCTTTTCAGTAAAAATCAACCCTTTTGTTCCAGCTCATAATTGCTAAATTCTATTCCTTCATTGCTGCTTTTATCATTGCAACTAACATGAGACTCAGCAACTTTGGTTACAGAGGCAGATTTCTTCCAGTAACTAAATCTACCATTGTTTGTATTATTTTTATTGAAACCAATTTTCATTATGTGACTTTGACATCAGTTGATTGCACAAGTTATGGTTTTTCCTGAAAGGATTTTTTAGATTTTTTTCTTCACAGTGGCTGGTATGGGGCTGTGTTCTGCGTTTGTGCTGAACACAGGCTGATAATAGAGAGAAGTTTTTGTTATTGCTGGGCAGGGCTTGCACAGAGCCAAGGCCTTTTCTGCTTTCTGCACTGCCATGCTGGTCACAGAGCTGGGGTGCTTGGGATGTTGGGAGGAGACACAGCCGGGACAGGTGACCCCAAATGACCAAAGGGATACTCCAGACCACACGACATCATGTTCAGTATATAAAATGGGGGAAAAGAGGAATAAAGGGGGACGACTGGAGTGATGGCATTTGTCTTCCCAGACAGCTGTTCTGTGTAATGGGGCCCTGCTGTCCTGGAGATGCTGAACACCTGCCTGCCATGGAAAGCAGTGAATCTATTCCTTGGCTAGTTCTTACTTGCATGTGTGGCTTTTGTTTTCACTACAAAACTGTGTTTATCTCAAGCCATGAGTTTTCTAAGTTTTACCCTTCCAATTCTCTCACCAGTCCTGCTGGTGGGGGAGTGTTTGAGGGGCTATATGGGGCATGACTCCTGGACTGGGTTAAACAACAATGTTACCAGAAATCTATTTGGAATGACAGTTCTTCTTGAAATTAAAATAGAATATCTTACCATGAATGATCGGTTCTCCAATAATTTGGAATACAAATTTCTACTAATAGCTTTTAGAAACACTAATTTCACCACATCACTATAAAAAAGATCTGTTACACTGCAACACACAATAGAGAGAAATCCTTTGTGACTTTGACATAATTCAAGTATTACAAGAGCTATGTCAGATCTGATCAGACCATAGTAGTGATGTGTTTTTACAAACAGTTTCACTGTTGGTAGATTTGGCTTTTTTGCCTTTAATATTGACTGTTATATTACCAAAGCTAACTTTGTGAAGAACAAGGTGACTGAATATTTAGTTTTTCTGCCATGTTCTTTATTCTAGTTTATTTGCCCTACTTATTTTTGTGGAATCATCCCAAGTGTGTCAAGTATAACGTTAAAAGTATAAATATATGCGTGTCTGTATTTCCACGCATGGTTATCATGTTGATGAAATTGGGGAATGATTTATGTAATTTTCTCCATGCACACAAAGTTGAAGTTTGCTTGCAGATTGTGTTGGTGGTATTTTTGCTCCCTTTCTCCTGCTCCACATGCCTTTTCAGTGCTCTTTTTTATTATTGAAGAATTGTTTATTGATGAAGTTGCTAAATTATGCATGATTCTATGGCCTTTTCCTTCCTTTGACCTCCTTATGAATTACCTGCTGATGGGTTGTGAGATAGTGGTACCCTCATCATGTATAGTGCATCATCAAACTTAAATCAGAATGAAGAGTGGTCTAACCTTTCCCTTGGATCCTTTTCTTGTAATATTCACTGTAGATTTTCCTCAGCTTAATCTCTTTTGAATGCCATTCAGAAACCGATACTTAAAAGGCTTTTATCTTCATATTTAAAAACTGAAGCCAGATGCAATACTTACGACTCACTGTCAATAAAGTAACAATTTAAATAAAATGGGCTATACTAATCTCTCATCTGCTTATGCTTTTTAAACTATGGGTATGTATACCTGTTTTTTTTTAACCCTTAAAACCTGATTATTTATTATTCCTATGGTTGGCTCTGTGGACTTAAATTTCTTTTTAGAGATTAATCTTTCACATAATGCTTAGGAAATGGCTGAGGTCCTGTTGTCTTTCCAATCTCAGCCTTTAGCATTGCTCTTATTCACAATTCAGGGACTATGTTAGATTTTTTAAAAAGAAAATGGGAAGTAGATGGAGGATTTATTTGCACAATAGAGCATGAAAATTTCAAGTTTCATTATCAAAGCTGACTGCATTCTATGAAACAGACTATCACTTCCTTTTTATTGTCTTCAAATTTTTCTTCTGGTTTTTTTTTCTGATATAAAAGAAATTTTATATTTTATAAACATTTATAATAGTGGTTTGAAATATATTGTCTTTAGTGGCTCTAAAAAATTCCACTGGTAAATTGCAATGCATTTTGCACTTGAATTTTTCTACTAGTAGGGATGACAGTAGGTTTGTGACATTCTGAATTTTGCCCAGCTCATGATGTGTCAGGTATTAAACTGAGGTTACTTCCTTCGCTAGCAATAGATTCAGTAAGCTTTCATACTGGGCATTATCAATGTGCTTTTACTTCTCAAATGCAGTTTAAGGGTAGGTAGCTCTTGTCCCTTGCTCTGTGGTGGTATTAATTCTTTATGGATTTAAAATATGATAATCTGAGGTCTATTTTTTATGCATTTATTTCCTTTCAATCTCTTTTTCTAGAAAATCCTTTTGATAGGCTCTAGTTAAATATACTCAGTTCCTAAGGAATCTCAGTTGTATGCAGTTTTTTCCTCCCTCTGTAAAATACTATGTGCACAGCTGGAAAACAGACACACTGGTTGACTAACAGGGAATGCAGTAGAGGACATGTTGTAAAAAAAATGGAAGCAAGGAAGATCTTTTCATTTGAATTATTTCCCTGTAAGGGAATGAGAAGTTACGAATAATCTTTCATAGAATAGTAAGTCACACACGTACACCCGTCCACTGACTGTTAAAGCATTTTCCCTCTATAATTTAGACTTTCTGGATGTGAAGACCCACCAAAATGATGATGAAACACATCTTTTAAGTCCATTAAAAAGCAAAATAAAGTGCTACATTTTGAAACAAAGTGGGAAACTCTTCTATGTTTGGGAAAATTATTTCGGATTTTTCAGTTGTTTTGCAGCAACCCTTCACCTCCTGGTATTGATGAGGCCTTAGGTTTTACAAAATTTTTATATAAATCTGATTTACTTATCTCTCAAGTCAGAAAATATTTGTGTAGTATTAGTATCTCTAGTTCAATGATGGAGCCTAAGAATGAATGTGACAAGCTGTGGTAGTGAGATGGATGGTCTGTGAGAGAAAAGTAAAGGACAGTATTTCGAAAATTATAAATTATGAACATAATTGATTTTTCTATATCTTCAAGATGTCCTTCTTTGTAAAATAAGTGGACAAAACCTTTTTTTAAAATAAAAAATCTCTTGAAAAATCTTTATCTTCCCTTTGGAGTTAGCATCAGCAATATAGCTGGCTGTAGCTTACAGAAGAATACAATAAAGAAAATTTACATTGAAGTGACAGATTGAAAATTTCAATGACATAAAATAAAACAGAAGAAAAGTAAATGAAAACATTGTGCTCTCAGCTGAACTCTAGTGTCAGCCATTTTTTTGAGTTTTGGATACATTAGGTGTTTGAGTGTATGCTATAGCGGCAGCTGGGTTAAAAGTGGAATATTACTGAATGAAAGAAGCTTAAAAAATATTTCAGGTTGATGCTGCTTCTTAAAAAGCACATATAGAACACAGTAGACTTGTTTGGTGTAACTCCTTTGATTACATTTTCTCAGATTTCATAACTGAATGTTCCCCTGGTAAAACTTGATGAGAAATACCTCTGAAATCTGTTGTAGGTAACTAACATTGCCCTTACTGATTGGCTTTCTCACTGTGAGATAAATAATAATTTATTTTTTGCATAAATGAAACTCAGAATATACTCTTCCATGACTTCACAAAAGTCCTTATTTCATGGAACTATGGCAGCAAATTTGTAGTAGTAACTACAGCAGTAGGAAGTGATGTCCTGCATAAACTTCATATCCTGCATAATCTTTTTAACCATACTCCATCAGGACAGGTTTAAAATGTGAAAATGATAGACTATTTTCCATTGCTTAAAACCCCACTTTTTAAGCGTTGTGCTTTTTAAGCTTTTTGCCTAGTTCTAGTTTATATTCTGATGACTCTGATCAACTTAGTGTCCACACAGTTACCAACCATGTATTTTGTGATTAATAAGAAATTCATACACAAGTTTAAAATAACCTGTTGTCTAGTAAAATTGATAATTATTTAAATTCAGGCTTTCCAAATAGTAATTTAATTCTAGTTAGAGTTATTCAGAAGCTATGAAGTAAAGAAAGAAAACCTGCATAATTAAAGACTGGCTTTTTAGTACCTTAATGATTTATCAAGCAGAATAAATGCATTAAGGTGGCCTCAATAGGGAGCTAAGCAGAACAAGAATGATCAGCCTTGTTTTCTGGCAGTAAAATGATCTAATATTCCATTCTTTTCTCCTAGTTTTTTTCATGAGCTTGTAGGGATAAAATACATTCTATTTTCCAGCAATAATAAAAGCTTGCTGACTTGCCTAATCTCATTAAATATTACACTGTATTATTACCTAACAGCAATAATAATACATGTACAGTGTATTTGTTTCTGTATCAAGGGACAGTGATATGGTGTGTCAGACTTTACAATGTAAGTGTGAAACTTCTTCCACATATATTTTAAAAGAGTGGTAAATGGGACATACATTTAAGAAAAGGCCAGGAAACAGAGGATTGCTATTGATATAAAATTGTTTTATTGATATAAACCAAGCAATGTGGGTGTAACTGTGCTGTATGTATGCAGGCTACTTTTTTTTAGCTGTTACTCTCCATTTCAGGATGCAGTTCTTGCTCTCATGGCTTTGCAGAGGTTTGTGTAAAAGGGCAGGGCCAGTGCAAAGGAGACCTAACATTCCTGTTTCTGATCAGGAGAGGACATCCTTTGCAGCAGTTGTAGGGGAATTCAGGGCACTATCTTCTGAAGACCCACAAGGATTGCAACTTTTGCTGTAGCTGCTGTTCTAAGATAGGTCTTAGGAGGTCATAGAAGGTGTTTGCAGCAAGCCATAGATGAGTCTGTGATCTGCAGCACTGCTGAGAATCCAGGTGACACTGTGCCACTTGCTTGACATTTGTGGCATTGGTGGCCTTAAACACTGAAATTATACCTTGCCATCTTTTTTTGACAAATGGCAAGTGCTGTTTTTCCTGTGTTTGCTGCCATTTTCTGGGATGTGGGAGTGTGTCTACAGTGGTGAGCCATACCCAGGTAGTTGCATTCATAAATGAATTGCAGTTAGGTACTATTTGGGCTCTTGAAATTTGTAATCCTTTGTAATTCTCTTAGCAGCCCTTCCCTGTAACATTTTAGAGTGTGTTCTGGGAGAAGACCTATCCACTTCCATGTGCAGAAGTGCTCCTAACCCATCAGTTTGGTAAACTAAAACACTTCTGGCATGGCATCCTCCATGCGGCAGCCCACAGATCCTCCCCTAAAAGGGAGGCACAGAGCCAACTAAAGATTTGTGCCAGTTGCTGATGACCTTATGACTCGTACTTTGAGAAAGGGAAATGAGTGAAACTGTAAGAGCAGCAGTAGCTTGTTGTCTTGAGCAGGTGATGAATGCCTTTGGTGAGACAGTACAGGCTGCATGCAGAAATGCTGGGTCGTTGCTGCTGCAGGTGTCAGTGTGTGTACTGACTGAAATAAGATGGAAACACTGAATGGTGGAGCTGCACAGACCAGCAGAATGACAATCAAATGTGAAGAACATGACTGATGTATGTGCTAAGATATACAGATCAGTGAGAAAAATGAGGCCTGTACACATGTAGGTAGATATGTCTTCCTGAAACTTGGCAATAATAGATATACACACTCCCTCTTTCTTCTGTTTTTTTGCTTTACTTCAATGTTTCTGGCATTCATTATTCTATAGAAAAATGTAGAATAACATACTTTTGCTGCATTTGAAAATATTGAGAAGGTCTGAAATACTGCAGAAATGAAAGCTGGACCTAGACTAACAGAGCTGGCTATTTTATGAACTCCACAATATTTTCTGTCACTTGCCAGGATTTGACATGACATGTAAAGAAGCCAGCTCAGTCTAGCCAGGGGCCTCATGGCAACTGCATCTCCCTAGCTCTGATTATTAGTTCCTCCTCTAAGTTTTGGAAAATAACAACAGATGGATTACTTGTTTAGAACAAACAAGGCAGTCAGAGGGAGAGCAGAGCCAACTGTGCTGATATCCCAGTCTTTCCCTAATGATCCATTAGTCCAGCTACTGATGTGACTCTGTGTTGTCAAGTAGGAATGACAAAACACAGTCCAGCATGAATGGTGAAATTTTCCTACCCTATGTTCTGGGAAATATTTGCCAAGATTTCCCCCAACAATTTTTCTTTAAACAAAATATAATTAAGAAAATGAAATTGTTGAGTGCAAAATGAGAATTTTCTGCATATCCCCTTAGGAGGAAAGAATGTAATTCAAAATGTGATAGCAAAATTAGATTTGAATTAATTTCTCAAAGGTGACAGAAAGGATTAGATGGCTAATTTCCTTTTTCAAAAGCAGCAGGTACATTTATGTACTTTAAAGCATTCCATACACTATCAGTATATTTCTTTGTCTCTATAAATATGAAAATCTGGGATGTAGCTGATTGTTAGCTTAACTTCCATTTAAAGACAGTAATATTAGTGTAAATTAGAAACTTTTGGGCAGTACATTTTTCATTAAAAATGTTGTTTTTGTTGAACTCTGACAGTATAAGCATGCCCATTTCAGTGAATTCTTGTTCAGAAAAAAGACAAGCAAAATGCGTAATAATTCATTTGCCTTATGTTTTTATATTTACAGAATAGGATACTTTGACTTTAAAAGCTTTAAAACAGCTCTTTTCTGTTTTGAGAAGTTCTGTTTACTCAAAACCCTGAAATGAGTTTAAATATGGTAATACCATGCTAATTGGTTTAAAATAAAATCCTAGTCTATTAGGAAAAAAATCATTTGGAATATTGCTTCTCAAGGGTGTTTAATTTTTCTGTTTATTCTCTGAACGGTAAAAAGCTTTCCAATTAATTTTATTCTCTGCAAAACAAAAAAAAAATCCTTTTTTTCAGTCAATGTGAGTCTATTTCTTTTTGAAAAATTTACTCATACTTGTGATTTTTCTTGGGACACACTGCCAGAAAGTTAGTTTTCCTGGCTCAGTACTCAAAATCTGGAGTCTTTTTTGTGTTCTTGGAGTTATATTTAGAAAAACCAATAATTTTTAGAGGTTTGTAATTTTACCATTTCTGTTTTCCTGTGAGTACTTTGTTTTATTGCAGAAGAACATAGGTGTGGTGAAAGATAGAAATTAAAGCAAAATTCAGCCAGAAGTTTAAGAAAGTTCCTTCCTTTTCCCCTCTCATTCTCATGCTTCAGTTCTCCCAGCATGTGATCCAAAGGAGGGCAACGGGGCTGGTGAGGGGCTTGGAGCACAAGCCGTATGAAGAACGACTGAGGGAGCTGGGGCTGTTCAGCCTGGAGAAAAGGAGACTCAGAGGTGACCTTGTCACTCTCTCCAACTCCCTGAAGGGCGGCTGTGGTGAGCTGGGGTCGGTCTCTTTCTCTGGGCAACAACAGACAGAACAAGAGGACACAGTCTCAAGCTGCACCAAGGGAGATACAGGCTAGAATTGAGGGAGAAGTTTCTCACAGAAAGAGTGGTCAAATACTGGAATCGTCTGCCCAGGGAGGTGGTGGAGTCACCATCCCTCGATGTGTTTAAAAAAAGACTGGATGTGGCACTTGGTGCCATGATCTAGTTGAGGTGTTAGAACATGATGATCTTAAAGGTCTCTTCCAACCTAGAAATTCTGTGAATTCTGTGATTCTGTGATCCAGATGGTTCTCTTTAGAATCAAGCATGAGCTCAAGGTCCAAATTAACCAGGCAAATTAGCTATAACAAGGGGAAAAAATTTGTAATCGAGTTTATATGGAAAAAAGAAAGATTCAGTGTCAGGAACAAAAAAAGCAGTAGGGATTTACATTACATCATAGAGGAAATACCTACAGGAGGATGAAAACATACTAACTGAGTTGCCGTAAACACAATGAAGTGTTATGTTGATGGAAATATTTTTTTAATGGAAATAAACAAATAAAAGTCCTTTAGAGTGTAGCATGGTTAGTATCCCAGCAACTGAATTTTTAATGCATTTTTTCAGCTGCAATTGGTATTAAAATTTTATAAAGTTCTATGACAATGAGCAAATTTAAGCTTTTTTATAGCTTTCATTTCTTGAATGCAAGGTATTTTTATTGAAATTAGTAAAAGTCTAAGATCAATACATTCGTAAATGATGACTGCAAAAAACCACAAATGTAAGTTGCACTGAAGGTGGGTGTTTACATGCCATTTTTTTACATGCCATAATTTAGTATGATTTTGAATGAGAATATAATGCATTCAGCTTTGGAAATGACTGAGGGAAGAATTACTGCTTTTTTCTTCCACTTCCCAGGGTTGGTGAAAAATCAGGTGTATCAGCTGTAGTGAAAAGCAGGGAAATGGCAAACAAAATGGAAGTAGGATGTCAGATGTGTGAAAAAGGCCATACTGCTGTGAGTAGTTTAATAAACTGTTGCAAAATAAGGGCAAAATAAGGGATATAAAAGTTCTCCTGAAACCACGTGTGGATTTATTCAGGAGAGTTACCAACACAAACGCAGATGATAAACTCAGTGACATAATCCTATGACAGTGATGTCCCAACAGCTCGGTTCAGATCCAGCACAAAGCAGTAGCGCTAGATGTAGGCTGGCTCCTGTATAGGCACACCTTTTTATCCACTCATCAGTGCTCTGAAAAAGAAGTGCAAAAGTAGATGAAGCAATGAACACAAGCTGAATCATTGTGCTGTTTGTGACTGCATCTGCTGAAGTAAACTCGAACACAGAGTTGCAAGGGAGCAAGTCAAAGAAACAGACTTCAGGGAGGCTTTGGGAATCACCACCCTAAAGATGGCTGGACTGTTTTAGACAGCTGACCTCAGTCATGCCACACAGAGCCTCCTCCACAGTGCTTCCTTGCACTTCTATAGTAAGAATGGGGTGTAGAAGTCTGAATGAAGCTCCTGGAATCCCCCTGGTTCTGTCTCATGCAAAGGCATCTGTATTTGCAAAGCAGTGTGCCTAAATTAAGCTCCACTCCCCTGAACTACTTCACTTCCAGGGCAGTGAGCTGCTTAACAAATGATGCCATCCCTCCTCAGCCTGTCAGGAGCATTGGAACATTTCACAGCTTTGCTCTCAAGAAGTAGCTGGTGACAGCACTTCCTCCACTACTTCAGGTAAACACACTCATTTCCTCTGAGTCATTCTGACCTGCACAGCTTAAGAGGGCACATCATTACCCCTGTTCAAACAGAGCCGAGGAGATACATTAGCAAGGGCAGCAATAGTTTAATCCAGCTTGGCTGGGTCTGGGTGAGGATGTCTGGCCATGCCAGGGAATCAGAAGCAGTAAGAAAAATGAGAGCCTGAACTAATGAGTTGATGCAGTTAAGGTAGTTTGGCTGTTCTGACAGAAAGCACTCCTTGCTTATTCAGCTCATTTGATCTTCATATTTATTGTTCTGGGGAATTTAATGCCCTAGATTCAACAGAGATGATGTTAAGTAATCTTTTCATAAAATCACAGTTTTGTGAATGATATTGAGTATAATGAGAGATCACATTTTAACCTTTCCTTTACAATAAAACAAGACATTAGCATTTTTATGTGCAGGTCTATGCATGTTATGCATTTTGTATAATGAATGTCAAGGGTGAGTTTTTCACGGCCATTTAGGAGGCAATTATTTTGATGAATGAGTAGCTCTTGCCCTTGATAGCTGCTAAAAATGTGTCAGGTTTCTTTTAGGTGTGAGAAACAGAATCAATGATGTTTTGCTGATGAACGGGGATTTTTCTTCTACTGTACTAGGTACAGTCACTGGAGTTGATATCAGAATTATTTTTCTCTGACATTCTTCCTAACCTTTGCTTTTCACTTAATTATAGGTACATGACACTACTATTTCTGGGTGGTCCAAAAAATTCAAGACTACTGGTGTGAAGACTCATGCTGAAAGTACCTCTGCAGCAATTTTTATAAATGTTTTCATTTCCCTAGTGTTAGTTTTTCAAAGTATATATGAATGACTTTAAAAGTCTCAGAGGAGAAACAATACCAGATAATAAGCTTATTTTAGATTACTTTACCTTAAAAAAATAACTCATCAAATCACATAACAGCAGTTGTCTTTCAGATATTTAACATAAATGCATAAATCAAATCAGCATCAAGTATCTTTTTATGAAGTTGTTAAAATATTTTCAGACAATCATTTCAGTATGTGTTGTTTGTTAGATGTTTACATGCTAGGAAAAAAAAGAAATATGCTTTCAGAATTTCCATATCCAGTTTTAAGCCCTGCTTCTTTGCACACACCCATTACCATTTATTCTATGAATGGTTTCACAAGGAATTGAGAAAAATATTTTTCCAACAATACCTAATTACTTTTTAAAATACAAAGAACTAACTCCCCCCTTTTTTTTTCTGCATCTCCTCTAACATAGGGGGTGATTTTCAGTGTAATGACAGACCTCTAGACCTGAAATTTGTTGAGTGTAAATGTGTTTGCATGACTAAAAAAGGCCATGCATACAAAACCTTAGCGCAGGTCATAACTAATGAATTTACCAAAGCATTTACTTATTTTTGCTCTTCCTTTTACAGGGTGTATTTTGGATTCCCTATGCTCATGCCATGAGATATAGCAAAAATACCTTCTGTATCTCATTACTTGTTTTCATTAAGCTTGTTGAATTACCTGTCAACTCCTTGAATATTAATGAGGATTTGGAGAAATTGGCAAGTACAATAATTAGATGGCAATTGGAGGTCTTATCAATTAATACCTCTGCTATAAACAGTTTGGAGCTTTTAGTTTAGAATAGTCTGAGTCTCTTATATGCGGTCTTTCAATGAGAGAGCAAAAAGAGGGTTAGGAAAACGCAGCTGTACGCACAAGTCAATAAACATGGTGTCGATGTAGTGAACAAAATGAAATTTTGTCTTTGAAGGTTGAATATAGTACTCTTCTAAATCTCCCAAGTTTTAAGATGTTGCAAGCAGGCACAATGTAACATCCAACATCCAGAAAGGATGTTTCTTCAAAATGTTGTTTCCTTCCTTTAAAATGTCCTAAGGTGATACAGCATATTTTGTAGCTAAGGCACTCTATAGTTGATCATTTGTTGAATGTTATTACATTTTTGATACAAAGTTTCCATGTATCAAAGGGAATTATTTAGCAAAGTCAAACTTCTAGAATTTTTTGTTATGCCTCTCTTTTTCAGTCTAATAAAGCATTGATGTTAATCACATTCAAATGCTATGTTCAGCTTGAAATACGGCAGTGACCTGGAGGATCTCTCTACCTGGGAAAAAGAGAACAAAGCAAGGGAGATAAATGTTGTCTTTATATCATGCCTTGTTCTTAACTGAATCCAGATATTTTCTCAGCTTTGGATCTCAGAGTCATTCTTCTCTCCTCTGTTAACAGGCTTATCAAGTCTTGTGCAGTCTGTGTGAAATACATGAGACCTTCTACTCCCTTCCACTACTTCTCACGTGGTTTCCCTGCTGCTCCAGAGTTTCTCTGTGCAGAGGTGCCAGTGCCAGGCACAGCTGGCTGGCAGCTGGCTTCTTGCACCCTGTCCCTGGAGAGCCCCCCAGGAGGCTCCTGATGCTGCCAAGGCAGTCTGTCCACCCTGCGATAATCACAGCAATCATATCAGGATAGATACTTCAAACAGGCTGTGAAAGGTGAGTTGCCAGAGCTGTATAATTGCAAATAAAAATGTGTGAAATAATTTTTCCTGAGAGTGTGAACTTTTGGGACATAGATTTCTCTCTTCTGCATAGATTTCTCTTATATGCTTATAGGAAAGCATATAAGGAGCCTATTTCAACTGCTGCTGGGCTTTAGATGCTGCTATGACACAAATAAAATAATATCTGTCGGCAACGAAAGTCTTGATGAAAATCTGTTAATTGTCCATGTTGTAGGAGCGTTTACTTTTTTCTTTCTATATGGAACTGCTCACTAGATGTCCTCACAGGATCAGAACTCATGGAGTATTTTTTATAATGAAGCTTGGAAATTGTTATATTTGCCCAATCCTAAATGCTTATGAGCTGTAAAGGGAAAGTAACAATGTACACCTCTCTCTGAATCAACTGGAAAATTAAGACATATAGATGGAGGTGGCAAACTTTATACCAATTTTTACATTTCCATTTTAAAACTGTGGCAGTTTTTGCTGGCTTTGTACAGAATCCATACAGGATACTGAGCAAATACAAATGCTGGCTTAATATATAAATAAAAGTCAATGTAATAATTTTCTGATAGGAAAATGAATAATGGGAAAATTAACAATGCATAAAAAAAGGAGTTAATCAAGAGCTTGAAAGCCTTACCACTGCATGAACAGATTCAGGTAATCATGTAGAATATAAGAATGATGATAGTCTCAAATTAAACCTGTTATTTTCTAGGAAAAAGTGTTATGATCCTTAGAGTTAAGTGCAACAGATTTATATTGAATAATATACATTTAATTATTTTATATTGAGCACTTATACAATATATAATATATATTGAATATAATATATTTAATTATATTATATTGAACAATAAATATAATATGTTATATATATTTAATTTCTATTGAATAATATAATACTACTAAATATTGAATAAAATTATTCATGTCTTATGAATATTGATTATTTGCCATCAATGTAACTAAAACTGCTCTCACTATAAGACAGTCTGCCTTTTTCTTGATTTCATGGCATTAGTTATGCTTTTTGTGAGGCCAAAATCTGTCTTTTTTAAGCTAGCTTGTTAACATAGATTTTTTTCAATTGTAACACCAAAATTGACCATGACATTGAATAATTTATCCTTCTCTGTAACATGGGCCATAAACGTTTGATAAGATAAATGTAGGCAGTTGTCGATAGTTACAACTGCACTTTTGAAGCTGATGCTTTGGAGAGCAGGGAATGTACCTCAGGCAGATTTTTGTCTTTAGCACATTGCAGACAGCTAAAGAATAATTTGATCCTCTGTACAGACTTGTGCAAAGATCCTTTTTCTCTTCACAGGACCTAGGAAAGGGGTTGCTAGGGAGCTGCTAGTTTGTCTCATTAGTATACAAATTAACACGGTTTTTCTGTTTTATGAGCATTTCTAAAACAGGGCCCTTAATGGTGTTCTGAATGACCACTTTGTATTTGGGACCATCTATCCATTGTACAGCAAGGAGTAATGCAGTAGAATTGCCTCTACCCATTTTCCTAATTATTTAAACTGATCAAATGGCTTTTCTAGTAACTTCTAGTTATTCCCTAGAAGTGTCATTAGCAAAACGTAACATACAAATATCTTTTAATGGAACACGTGTTTAACATGTAGGAGTAGGAAATCAATTTGTCCTTCAATAAATGTAACTGGACAAAACACAGCTTTGTCTGGGCAAAAAAAATAGGGCAGAAATTGATGAAAAACCCAAATAAACAAGTATCTTTAAAGTCAGTGAAAGAATCCAACTCAGAGTACTGAAAAACTAGTACTTTACTAGGAGATAAACTGTCTGATGAACTGAGGATGTGAACTACTCTGAGGCAATTGCTGTTTAGGTACGTTCATTTTTCTTTTCCTTAAGAGTTACCTCACAGATATACCTAACATAAAAATACCTGGCAAGTTACAAGCAGTTGTGAAAGTCTTGTACAGAAATAGAAGTGGCAAATGGGGCAGGTGCCTCTTGGAAAATATAATCATTGAAAAACATCAGTGAAATAGCAACTGGAAGGAAGCTATTCTGAAGTAAAACTACAATTCATAATGTCTGATAATTTAATTGTGAACATGAGTGAAAGGTAAAAGCAGTGCCATATGTGAGGTGTAAATACTGATAGATCCTGTCTTAGTGCAACACCACCACCACCACCACCTGTGCTGCTTGGCAATGAGAAGGTTTAGAGATCCAGTCGAAGACTGTGGAACAGTAAGAGGAAAAGTTCAAAGGTCAAGCAGAGCTGATTTATGCAGAAAATTATTTTCTGAAAGGCAATTGTACATAAGATGATTATGAAGCTCCCTAGGAAATATGGATTATATTAGAAAGTATTTTAGTTTAGGAAACCTAATCTACATAGGATCTGGCTAGGGTCACATGGAGAGGAGCTTTTGCAAAGTCCAGTCAAATTAGCCTCGTGCCCTCATTACTTGCCTGGGGAAGCTTATCTTCACGAACCAGAGGAGACATCTATCTTCCCTAGCATTTGTGACTATCCCTCTGTGCGATGACATCTAGCCTGGTGCATATAAACACAAATTAATTGTCTAAATTTATGGAAGAGAACATAAACAGTAAAATGACAAAACCAACCAATCAAACAAAAGGAAAAAAAGAAAAACCAACAGCAAAAAAACCCTCAAACAACTCAACATAAACCCAGTAAAACCCAAGAGCAACCCTCAAAAGAAATTTGGGCAAGCTATTAGTGAATAGTGTTATATTTATAGTGATATTGGTAATGTCCTGTACACAGGCCAGCAGTCAGCACAGGCAAACAGGTACAATAAATGTACTTCTAGCACATAACATTGAAATAGGAGAAACAGGTGCATAAGAATCTGTTAGTAGGGTAGAAGTCTTACCTTTTACATATAGTTTTTGTTTCCAAAAGCATAGCCAGACATTAAAGAAATAAAATTTTTCAGCTGTAGCATAACATTATTTTGCATCTCCTGTCCAGCTGCTTCTGCTGAAAAGTCCCTTTCATTTTGTGACCTTCACTGTAGCCTGCAAGGTTGTTTAAAATTCTGACAGTATTTGTGCTTTGACAACAGGTGTCAGCAGTAAGTTGAAATGACAGACAAAAATCTGAAATAGGTCTATAGTTAAGAATTGGCATGAAGAATTAAACTGAGGTTTATTTACAAAACTTACTGTGCTTATATTTCTCTCTGATGAGGCTGTGAAGGTTCCCCATCTCACCAGCTGTGAAGCTTGTACAGTCTATGATGATCATGATTGGACACAGCTCAGGCACCTCCTGAACAACCTAGGCAAGATCACAAAGTGATCATAGACAGTGCTGATGTGAATAAAGGAGATTTTTGTGTCCTTTTCCACTGGGCATGCGCTGGTGTGCAAGAATTGGAGTGTGGAGTGAGGGAATTGCCATCCAGCCTTGACCCTACTCACCACCTCTTAAAATTTATTTATTTCCAAATAAGGCTAGATGGAAGTTGTTAATCTAAAAAATATGGAAGGTGTTAATCTAAAAAATATACTATCTCTTGGTGTATTTCCAGTTTGAAATATACTCAGCAGAAGATATAATATTGCAAATAATTTAAATTACCACTCTAATGGCCACGTTAATGCTGTGTAAAATGGAATGATCTTTCCTCAGGGACTCAGTGTGAAGCTTTACCATAATGTTGATATTTTGGTACAGTATTTAATTTAAGGTTTTCATCATATTTTTCTTCAGTTATCATCATTAATCTGTCAGTTTCTCAGCTGACACAACATCTCTTTTAGTACACATTGTTCAGGGGAAAAGCTGAGACAGTTTGACAATTGAAAAAAAGTTCATTCTCAAATGGAGGTGCATTAGATTTCTAATGTGTGGCTATTAGACATGTGGAAGTATTAACTGGTGAAACCATGAGATTTAATGCACAAAGATGGGCACCCAAATTTGAAAATGTTGATCAGTTTGAGTTGTCCAAAGCTATTCAAGATATCTGTAGTCAAGGTGAAAAGTGAGCTTGACTATCTCACTCCCATTCCTGCAGCTTATTTAGTACAGCTGCCCCCTCCTGCCCTGACATTTTCTAAGCAGTTATTGCCAGCTGATTTCAGCTTCTCATTGTTGCACCATCCTGTATTTTGCTAATTAGCCTCTATTTTTTGTCTGTAATGGTCTTTCACAGACAGTCTGAATGAGTCTGTCACATCCCTGCAGTCCTGATCCATGGGGTACATTCTGGGCCACGGCTGGGAATGGGCTCTGCTGCTCTGCACATCACATCACAGCTGAGGGAGAACTGGGGAGCTGCAGAGAGGCAAAAGGGTAGCTGGGCTGGTGTTGTAAGACCTGGCATTTTTTTATTCTCCAGTACATGAAATAAATTCCGATTCTGCGGATTAAATTCACAGGCAGTTTATCACATTTCTAAATTGTTATTAAAGATAGTAATTTGTGCTCAATGCTGAATCATCCAGCTTCATCTAACTGGGTAAACCAGATCAGACTTTCAAATGGGAAATGTCTGGAATAAGGTATTATAGAACTGTGAAGGTCACTGAGGCCTCCTAAATACTTGTAAATAAAGATTCATTTGTCTGTGATTTTGTAGATGGTTTCAGAGGATGACTTTGATTCTAGTACTTCTTGTTTTATTTAATGAATAATTTTGCAAAATGTCACTAATGTTACCTTTTTTGGTCTCCGAGAAGGTTATTTTTAGAAAGATTACTAGAGTTGTGGGAATAATAACTAATTTGGCACAACAGCCACAATAAAAAAAAACCCAAAAATACACTTGGCTTGGTCTGAGACAAATTTCATTTCAGAACAATCCAGGCAAATTCTTTGTTACTGATTTCTTAATTTGGAGGATAACATCAACACTTCAAAACATATATCTTTAGAAAATATAATGTTTTAAATGCACTAGCAAAACACTGCATTTTAAAATAATTTAACATCTCTTGTTTCACCCTGTCAATCCAGAATAGAAATCCTTTCCTCCCCCTTTGATGTGCTGCTTACACTAAGGAAAAAAAAGATAGAAACATTGAAATAACACCAAACATTTTCCCCACTGGAAGAGGGAATGAATTAAACAGTGACCTGGTGGTAGAAGCACTTCTGGCAGGTCTTCAATATGCTGAAAAATCAGGTCAGCTTCACAGGTTTCTGTCACTTTACTATGACACCCAAAAGAAAGTACAAGTGTACAACTGGCAGTGAAAAGCTGTAGATGTCACACACCCACAACATTTGTGCTGTGGGCTTCCTCTCCTCTCCTCAGCCCACCTCCCCTCTCCCTCCCTTCTCCTCCCACCCTACATTTGGTTTCATGTGTGTTGCTGACTGAAAACAAATTGCTGAATGATTTCAGGAATAAGTGTTTATATGGGGTGTGCATGGAGGAGTGGTGAGGAAAGGCAGGGCTGAGCTGCTGTGAGTGTGCAGGAAAATCCAGGATGGCAATAGCTGCTTCTTGCACTAATTATACATTTTATGGAATCAAGAGCGGTCTATTTGTTGACTTAGAGATGGAACTGACTCATATTTTGATGGACCCAAGTTTTCTGTCAGTAGGGTTTCTTGACAGGCTCAGTGTATGTTTGTTTGGAGATCAAACACTGAGGCCACAGCTTTAAAATGTAAACAAACAGGAAGCACATGAGGAGAGGAAAACAAAAGTCTGTTATTTGGGAAGATCTGGCATGAGACAAGGACAGGACTTAATTTCTGTGACTTGTGAATAATCCATGTACATTTTATTTATAAACAAAAGACAAATAATTTTTAATGGATAACTGTTGATTGATTCCTCAAGTTGTTCCAGACAGGCCCTAAAGACATTAGAGTCTGTAGCTGGCAAAATGATAAACAATGATTGTCTGAAATTCTATTCAGAAATTAGCCTTGTGCTGTACTTTATCTAGCTGTACTTATTGACTGTCTGGGCAATGTACTTCACATCTTCTGTAGCCCAATGAATCACAATATGCTATTAAATCAGTGCTGCCTCTACCATCTCTCATCTCCTAATTGTATGATGCTGCTGAGAGGCTTAAGTAGACTCTCTGTTGCTGCTACGCTGCATCCATCGTTGGTTTTGATGTATTTTTGTATAGAAGATAAGGAAATAAAGATGTGATCCCTGTGTGTTTCACACAAAGATCAGGCAGGGGAGATGAAGAGAGGAACATGATGATGAAGGCACTGTTGTAGCTATTTCAGTGTAGACTTTTCTTTTGGTATTGAGATGAAAAAGAGGGAAATTCTCAGCAGATAAGGCATTTGAGGTACACAAAAGAAAATTCCAGGCACAGGGACAAGCCAAATGTAAGAAAAACATTGGGAAATGTATCTATGTACATATATATTTAAAAAATTGCACATATATATATACTTAAAATAAACATCTAAATGAACTAGATGTGTATGTCTGTATGCAAATATATATCTGTATTTATAAAGTATTTGCAATAAGGAATTATGATAAAAGAGATCAGATCACATCACATTAAAAAAATCTAATTGTATCAAATATTTTCCTGGTTTTGAAAATTTTTCAGAGGGAGGATACTAGGTAGGTCAGGACGTTAGGATTAGATACTGGCACAGAAATCTTTTAATCTGTGGGATCAGGGAATTCAGCTGCGAGCACAAAAGAGCAAAGTGTTTTCACACAAGTAATTCTAACCCTCTCAGGAGAGCATTAATCCTGTGACTAAGTCCTAGTGAAGTCTGTGAGATCTGTCTGATAATGATGATAAAGTTTCTGA
This sequence comes from Emberiza elegans, assembly GCA_024865655.1. NCBI lineage: Eukaryota > Metazoa > Chordata > Aves > Passeriformes > Fringillidae > Emberiza > Emberiza elegans. The sequence continues at coordinate 50,581,110 of JALJVW010000139.1, read as the reverse complement.
TTCTATTATAAGCAGAATAAATAGAATGAAATTCAGCATTGAGCTGTGGAGAGGTTTTCTAGTTTAAATATGTTTGAAGAAGTATGAGAAACATTAGTGAATATTGCTCATTAAATCCACGATTAACAAAACCAAAGTTATTCAATAATATTTCTCAAAGATTTAATACATGCTGTGAAAAAAGTTCCAATGTTTGTTCTGGTTTCGTGTTCATAATAATAAAATTGGCCAGTGATAAATAATAAAATGATGAAAACATCACCATTGACATAGCCACATGAAGAGGGGAATCAGTGAGGTGAAAATAGATGTGCATATATGAGTTTTCTGTTCAGTAGTACAAATGGAGATGTTTAGGAGGGGATTAGTTTGGTCTGAAGAATTCCACCAACAAGAGCATCTGTTGCTGAAAATTGATCCTTTTACCATAACTCTGTAGGTAAGATTTCAGGAGAGGGATAAAGTAGCTTACATGAGGCTTCCAAATCTAACTGAAAGCTCCTCTATATTAAAAATTCCTGACTGGATCAGAATGAACATATATGAATACCTCTGGAAGTACCTTTTCAAGCTCTGAGAAGAGACATCTCTTGATATCTAGGAGAAAAAAATTGCTGGAATGAGAATTTTGTCTTGAGGTACTCAGTGGGTATTCTTGCTCTTTTTTATTTACCTTTTTTGTGTACTTTTTGTGTACTTAATTTTAAAATGGAAAAATTGAAAGTGACCCATCAGTCAATTAAAAAAAATCTGTGCAAGAATTTAATTCATACCTCTCATGCAGAATTATTTTACATGTGTTCAACCTCACAAGGTCAACCTAAATAAGAGTTGTGTTTTAAATGCTCTTGTATATTTAATTCTATAATTATTTTTCCTGTGAAAGCTTTAAAAAGCTTTGTTCTTTGAAGTAAGACAGTCCCATACAGATACAGGATGCATCTCCATGATGACCACATGCACATATTGTTTCCGTGGTGTTGTCCCTGCCCACTCCTTGGTTAATGTCACCTACCAGGCAGACAGGTTAAGAAAATCCTTTTGTACTGTAAATGGCCTCAATCTGAATATTCCACTCCCAAAAATCAGCCTTTCACTTCATTTTGGTGACGATGGCTCACTGATCCTTTGGGGGTTACCCCAGACCAGACTCTGCCTGGGATATACAGGTAAAGCACACAAAATCAATTCAGAACCCCTTTTGCTGACTTTTGTTGATTTTCACTGTTTTTAGAATGAATCACAGGAAAGAGTCACCCAAACGTTATCCTGTAAACTGATGCCTTTGATGCAATCAGGTATTACAACCTTCCTTCTCTGAATGAGGTTTAAAAGGGAAATTTACTTTAGAAAGAGAAATATATGGCCAGCTTATTTCTGACACTAAAAATTCCACTAGCATATTGGTGTATTATCTTCAATAAAACACAAAATATGCAATATTCTGCACATTACAATGATTGTTATACTAATGCCAACTACCTTATTATCCTGTAATTTTCCTTAAATAATTTGATTTTACAGTTGGTTGGTTTGCCTCAGCAAATTAAGTAATCGGCTAAAAATGAAGGTAGGTAATAAATTCTTCTTCACACATGAATCAAAAAATTAATTGATGTTCTGAAGTAAATTGCAACTAGAGTGCTTTTTGTAAAGCTGTCCTCTGAATTTGGTGAATTTGGGAAAGACACATAAAGGCAGATTAAAGCACATTAAAATGTAGGTGACAATGCACCACAGGCTGCCTTCTGGACTTCTGTGTAGATTGTGCTTATGTAGAAGGTCTTTATTTTAGTGGGAATTTCAAAGATTGGGAGATCAAAAGGGATATGATTTCTTGGAAGTCTCCTGAAAGCCATATTCTTGCAGAGGATTTTCTTAGCTCTCCACCCATGCATTTTGCATTGTGACAAAAGATGTGTTGATATGACTTCAGGGTGGTAGGTAGATACATTTTTTACTGATTTTTAATCACCAGTTTGCTTTTAAATGAGGTTCAGAGCCCTTAAGACATCCTGCCATAAACATGTGGTCACATCTTGCACTTTCAGTGCCATCATCAGAGGAAGTGTAGTATGTCATATTCTCACTTTCTAAAACAATCATTTAATCAAGACCACAATAATCCAACACCTCTACAAAGGCAAGGATCATCATCCAATTCAGAGCATTAATGGTGAGATAAGTAATTTTTATGTTCCCTTACTTGATTTATGGGATGAAAGTGAAATAGTGAGAAGCTGAATAGGGCTTCAATATATTCTCTCTGTCAGCAGTTAATATCCCCCTCACAATCACACCACCTTAATTAAATGGGACTTTTGTTTTGTTGGGTTTTTATCTTGGGTATTTTTAGGCTTATTTTTTTGACATTTAGGTTCTGTCTTGTTTTATTTTCTTTTATTTTGAGGAGGGGGAAGAAGAAGACACAAATGCAATAAAAGTCCTTTGACACTGCAGCCTTAAGGGGAATTTCTTGCCAACAGTTTCAGGGGCTGCATGCCAGGCAGAAGTGGGGTCTTGTGGTACAGTTTCCTCTGTGGCTGGCAGGCAGGATGCTTGCATTTCTTGTCACATTTTGGTTACAGTTGTGAGCAAATTAATAATACAATCCTAAAAAAATTGATTAGGGACTGAAACATGGAGGTTACTGTTCCTGGTACCTGCCAAGTGCAAATGATCAGGAAGGCCCAGAAGAGAACAATTGCCCAGGAAAAACTGAACCCTGCAATGGAGGAAAAGCAAGCTGAGTTAGGGCAGAGGTCACAGTCTGAAGGAAGGGGTACATCTCCTGTGTGTTGCTCTTTTTTGTTTTGGGCAGCAAGAAAATGTTTATGATTCCTACTCTGAATTAATTTTAAATTGGAACATTCCTGAAATATAGCTGGAATTACAGGACTAGTCCAAGAAGGGGACAAAATGGATCCTGAGTTATTGAAATGTAGCAACTTATATATCTTCTCTGATAGATTTGATAGACTTGCAGCTAATTTTCACTGTGAACTCTGATTTAGACAATAGGTTTCAAAGACTCCAAGGTCCTTTATGTGTATCTACTCTTTGCCAAAAGATGGCTTACTTGAATTCTTGGATGTGTATTTTAAAATATAATCTATATACTTGAATTTTTGTTATTGTACAGCTGCACTTTTGTCATCAAGTACAAAAATCATTTAAATACATTAACAAACAAAAAGGTGCTATGAACATTTTTGGGATTGCTTTTTCAGTGAAACTGCCTTCTGTATAATATTATTTGGCTTGTTTTTCTATCTCTTCAAGAAAAAACCCACAACCATATAAAATTCTGTTACATAATTGTAATTGTAATTTTATTGCTCTCATTGAAAAAACATTTATAAATCTTATTTTTAGATATTAAAGTAATAAAACATGGTTTGCTATTAAAGGAATTGTTAAGACTGGGTATATCATCATCAACTTAAAATTTATACCAGTTGAGAGGTTTTGGAATGTGACAGCTGATCCTCAGTTTCCCGCAGAGAAGGATTTATGAAATGCTACAGGGGGCAGGGAAGGATGCATTACAATATGGCCTTTCCCACAGAGAGGGATCTTACAGAAATCTAACCTAAAATTGCCTGGCCTGTATATGCATCTAAAATGAAACACACCTCATTTACCTGCAGCAAGTGCCTGGACTCTGCTTTAACTCAGAGAAGCCACAAGAAAAACTGGAAAGAATTCTATATTCTTCATATATGACTGGCTACTTTGGAATGTACTAAATTAATCTAAGACTTTTCAGTGGAAATCCTGACCTCTGCTCTATTTTTGAGTCAGTCTTTTTCTGAAAGACCTTGTAGATAATCTATTCCTCTGTGCCAATTTACCCAAATAGTACACATTATGTGAGCCACTGCTTTAGCTTTTCCTGAAGCAGCTGAGAAAACATGTTTTGTTTTTCTTTTTTTTTCCTCACAGGGAGAGTAGAACTGCAAAACCATTAAAATGGCAAGATATTACTTGACTTTTAGCCAATCTCTTTTACATGTAAATTATTTTAAAAGAACGCTTGATGTAAAAAAAACCTTGTAGGTAGGATGATATAACAACTCTTTCCAGGCACATACAGAGTTTGCTCCTATGATTTCCAGGTATATGATTGCTGTGTTAAGACCTTCAAATTATTCCTGGTACTGTGTGCAGTTTGGAAGACTCCTTATTGTGGTTTCAGCTTGACTTTTGCCCTTAGGTCACTTATGTGTGCCCTCTCACTGCAGTTGTGCTCATAGTGGAGACGCAGCTGCAGGTACCCAGGTGAAATCCTTCATGATTTGAGTCTTGTTGCTTTCCTTGTGTCTGGGTGCTGCTGTCAGTTGGACACAGGTGACTGGCAGAGAGAAAGGGGCCGCATCTGCCCCTGTGCTCTAGATTGCCTCTGCCTCAACCCAGAGCAGAAGTGACCCAGACTGCAGAACAAAGGAAGGGAGTCTTGAGGGTTTCTGCCAGCTCAAGGATCTGTCATTGCAAGTAACAAATTGAACAGATGACGACCACTGCCTCCAGTGTTCATCTCATCATGTAGGACGTGCATTTGACATATTGGGCTTGAATGTGCTGTTTTCAGCCACCTGTAAGCAAGACAAGGCAGTTACTCTTCAGCTATGAGTTCAGTGCTTCATTGTGCAACACTAAAAAAAAATCACAGCTTTGAAGACAGAAAGTAAGCTGGCTAAGCCAGGTTACATTTTTTTAGGGTAGACGGAGGGATATGGTTGAAGGAAACTTTAGGAAGGCATATTTTACCCACTTCCGTAACATAATCACGGCAAAAAAACCAAATTTTGCATTACCATCTGGTGTCAACTACTTTACAAATTTGAGATTGAGTTAGAGAGGAAAAAAGAGGACACTAGCAAATTCAAAGTGTTTCAGAGAAGGATTTCTTTTTGAAACATCAATGCTGACACACGGAAACAGATGGATGCCCCAAAAGAATAATATGATTTTCTTTCAGCACTTGGCATAACGTGCCTGCAAGCATAAATAAATATCTATGAATTTATACATGCCTGCAGATGTACAGAGATATCATGCCTCTTGGAGAGCAAGAAATAAACCCTTTATGCCATTGTAGCAGTAGTGCCTAGGAATAGCCCAGGCGACTTTTACAGACACTCTCATCAAGGTTTATGGGCAGGGACAGTTCACAGTTGGTGGATATTCTGATTAAGGGCACTCTTGGGGACAAATAAGTCAAAGGAAGAGAAAGACAGAAAATTAAAAAACAGAAAAGGGAAAATTCTACTCAATGTCTCTCTGAGAATAGCAGAGACATCATCCCAGACAAGTATCCTCCTCTGAGGACTCTGAATTGCAGTAAACTGTGGTGATGATAATTCTGGTGAGTTTTTGACATCTTTCCCCAAATGCTAGGTATATTTATTATTAGGATCCACACAAACTCCTTCTGGGCTCTTTCCAATTAGAATGTTCTTAGTGTTAACTGAAGTATGCTGGCAAGGTGTCAGTGTTGCACATGGATTAGTAGTTATGCTCCTGTACACATAAAAAAATGGAATAATACATTTTGAGGATTAAGATGGCTCTTCCATGTGCCCTGTTCTTTGAATTTTTCTTATATAGATATAGATATAGATATATATATTATATATATGTAGATGTATTAAATAAAAAAGGGAATGAAAGGGGGAAGCTAGGAGAGGAAGGAATCACATGCCACTGATGCCCGTGGTATTGAAAATAGAACCTGTCATGGCAACACCATCAAGGTTTGAAAGTGCAAGTCTGTCAGAATAACAATAAGACTGTAATAGGACGGGAAGAATAAGGGGAAGATTTTGACACAGAGGCCTTGGAAATGCTGCCTCAATGGCTTAGGTATAAGGTTATAGAGTTGTAAATAGTAATTTCTTACCATTACTATGACTAATTCACCACAGTACCAAAGACACTGGAACAAGACAGATTTTCAGCTCCTTCAGCCTGTCTCACCATGGGGACAAACCTCTGTGTTTTCAGGCTCAGGAAGATGAAGAGAACACTCCTGTGCTTGCTACCTAACACTGGGGTTATTTTTGCCCCACTTCCCAGGATTGGGAATGTCCAGAAAAACCTTAGATCTAGGCAAATCTAGAAACCACAAAAATGCACAGAACAAACTGGGGTCTGGAATTGCTCTGGTATGAGTAAGTCCTCTCAGGTCCAGTGTGTTGGGCTCAGAGCTGGTTAGCCAGGTGGACTCAGAGGTACATTTCCTTGGTTACCTCAGTGCAGAGAGACCTGTAAGTTTCTCTGCTGAGTTTCCCATCTCTTTCCTAAAGCCCACAGTGCTTCTCATCCCTGGTTTGGCTCTGCTGGAATAGGGAAGACTTCAGACTACTTGGGGATTTTTCATGGTGATTGTATTAGAGCTAGAAAGCAATCACCCAGATTGCAATATAAATTTATTGGCTGAATCTCAGAATATAGGACAATGCTATTTTAATTTGGAAGTCTGAGGTGACTCTAGTCAGTGCGCTTCAGAAAAGCAAAGTATTTAATTTAACAAAGAGTATTTACGAGAAGAAAATATAAACAATCATACTGGGGTTTACATAAATAGAAATTAAATGTATTAAGGTATTGAACATTTCATATTTTATGTAATGCATAAGAGGCTTGTTCCTAAACTCAGTGTTCCCAGCCATAAATAGAACATTAGGAAGAAATTTCACAGAACAATTCTAAGCATGTGGTGAAGACAAGTTTATAACCCCAATACAAAATAATGTAAGTATTACACCTCCTGGTAAATCGTGCTGAATTGAAACTGGATTTAATTTACGTAGATTCACTGTAATAGAAGATTTTAAGACTATGTGATGTATTAGTATCCATCTGTTCAAAGAGAAGTTAACTGTCATAAACCAAAAATACAGTCCAGAAAATTACATAAAACATTAATCAGAATTTGTTTTAAAGTGAAAAGAAATTGGAAATTATTCTAAGAACTGTTCTTCCATGGACACAATAGAGCCAAGCTTAATTAAAGACCAGAGAAAGAGAGAAATTAGAGCTACAGCTGAGTAGTTATAAAACTGAGGTGAAAGGAAAAGGCTGTCATGCTTTATCAAAGCATGTAAAGCATGTCTCTGTTTAAAATTGTTTAAAAGAGTCACTCTATTTCCCCCTTGAACTAAAGTATCATCTTTAAATAACCAATGAGATGCACAGAACATCAAGAATGCATACTTGGTCAGGAGTTGCAGGAAGATACAATGATTAGAAACTGTCCATTAAAAAAACCCAAATGAACAATGTTTCTAATTCCTTCATGCATGGCAAGTTTGCTTTAAAAACTGGATTCAAAAGTCAGTAAATTAAGAAATCAGATAGAATACCAGAATATTAGTGTCATAAAGAGGCTAGTCAGGTTTTTCATAGGGAATGTTTCTTTCATAAAATACAAATGTATAGAGAGGTGTCAAAAAGGCTTTAAGGCATGTCAGTCTGACTTTGCTTCTGCACAGTTCTCCTTGAAGAAATTTAAATTTACATGAGATATTAAGACTCAAATCAGAGTTCTTTTTTGCTAATTTATAATGCTTTATCTGCCTGACCACCTGCGGGAAGACTTTACACTGTTTTTGACGTATCATTAGCACAGACCTCAGGTTCCTAGCTACTAACTGTGTCTGTTTTATCTCTGCTGTCAAACTGCTTCACAGTGAGAGCAGTCTCTTTTGGATCTTCAAGAATAGCTGGGAAGTGTTTTATTGCTCCTGCAGAGCTCAGTATTGGCTCTTGTGTTGCTTAGGGTTTATTTGCTGGCTGTAATACATTAACAAGTCATCTAAATTTTGTGAACAACACAAGCAAGTTCACTTCCCTGTGCATGTTCTCCGCTTTTCTATTAATACAATCTACTCCAAGGAAATGATAAAGAGGCAGAAAAGGAAACAGTGAAGCAACTCTTTCCAACTCTTTAGATTTTCTCTTCTCTCTCTAGAACAGATTTTCTTCACATATCAGAAGCCAAGTTTCTCAGGAACAGGTGTAAACTTATTACTCTACACATATCCATGCTGAGAAGTATAAAAAGTAGAACAGATGCATTAGCTATGAGTTGTATCCAAGCAGAAGTTTTGTTCATATAAAAGTTCAGCTGTGGATGCTGCTTCTTTGATAAGAACTTCAAAAAAAGTTCTTCAATATTCACTTAGCTCTTCAATTTCCTTTCAGTTTTACTGGGCAGTGAAGTGGATTTGTTTCCAAAAAACCTTCTAGTAGAAGCCAAGAGCCTGCAGTTGTGCAGAGCTTATGGGTTGTAAAAGGTTTTTGAGTGTATTTGTTTCCTACCTGTATTGAACTCTAGAGTCCGAGTGCCTGTTTTTCATTGCTCTTGGTGTACTTCCATAACTGTGGCATAAGTTCATAGCAGAATACTTTTGAGACAAGTGGATGCAGAGGGTGAGTATTTCTCAACATGTGGGATCTTATTTCTCCAATGCTGCATGATTGAGTGCATGGTGTTTAGCCAGCAACCAACCCAGTGGCAAATTAATCTCTCCTTCTCAGCCTTTATCCTTTAACTTTGTAAAATATTTATTGAAACTACTATTGAAACTATTATTGAAACTACTTAGATGTATTATAGGCAAATATTCCTCTTTTTTTTTTTTTTTGGAGTGGGATTGCTCTCGTCTTGTAAGAACATGGAAGGAAGAATAAAATGAAGGATCACACCTCTTACACATTTATAGAACTGTGATATGATGAGTTTGAGAACCCTGGAGCCTGGCTTCACTGAGGATTTTAGAGAGTTGTTTGTACTTCATCAAGCATAATAACTCTTAGAAATTTGAGGGTTTTTTCTGGCTTCCTTCTGTTAAAAAGTCTCTACACTCTACAGGCTATTTTATGAATCCTTTTCTGCAGCTGTTCTTAAGATTCATCTATATTGAACAAAATTTACTTATGTCTAGTGGGAATGCTTCATCTGAGGTACTCCTAAATTTCAGGGTTTTTTCACAACATTGTGTTGGTGGCTTATAGATGCCAAAACACAGCTAACTTGGTTTCCATCATTCCAGATCAATAAGCCCCAGAATTTCTTGATGTTAAGTCCAGAACACATGCTTTAAAACAAGAATGTAATATTGAGTTCTGTATGCTCCCATTAAAAAGTGCTTCTAACAACCACAAACAGTTCACACCAGGAAACAAGAAAGCAGGTTGTGCAGTATAAAAGTAGTGTCTCTTGTTCTGTGTTAATCTGGGTGTATCTGTTTGTAACAGCAATATGTGGCTTATTAGCGCATGTCAGAATTATTTGTAACTAGGGACAAGTGGAAGATAGATGGATATTATGCATAGTCAATTAAACAACTCCATGGTTCAAATTGAAGTCCTTCTATAATACACAGCAACAGCAGTGTTCTGTGACTGCCATGACCTCTTTTGGTGTCACTTTCGGGGCTCAACCACAAGATTTCAGAAAATGTTTGTAGATTTAGAAAAGAAAGTGAGATTTCTAAACTGTCTAGATTACTTAATACATATTTTCCAGATTCTTTGACTCACAGCTGGTATTTCCTATGGCTTTCCTTCATGCTAAAAGCAACCATCAGATACAATAAATGATTAATATATGGGGTATTTTTACAACAATGGTGGCTTGAAGTCTGTCCTTGCAATTTTAATGGTTCTTGCAATTAATTCTGTGTTTAGAAGGATCATAAATAATGTTTGGCATTGTAATACAGGAAAACCAAATCAGAACTGTTTGCTGAAATCTGCTTCACACTTTCATATCTAGGTCTGCAGAACAGTTGGTAGTGACAGAAAAATGTCCTGCAAGGTTCCTTATCATCATCTCTCCAAGATGATGTGTATGTCCCAGTCACTGTATCAATGAGGAGCTCTGTCCTTCAACTCACCCCTTTCCAGGGTCCCAGGAGAATTCAGGGGGTCAGGAAGGGAGCAGAGATGTCTGAGTTTCCTGAAATGCTTGTGGGGTTCGGCTGCCTGATATACACATTTCAGAACTTGTCTCCTCTTACTCTGAGCCACCCAAGTATTAAGCACACTTTCTGAATGAATGAAATTTTGGGCTGTATTTCTCCTGAAACTATTATTGTAAAATTCTGGCTTCATTTTTGCTCATTTGTTTTTGAAAGGAGTTGGTAATTCCAAAGAAGAGGTTATGTTCCTATTTGCACCTCCTTTCCCCACTCATATCCAGAGGACCGTGAGTAAATACTTGACCAGGCCTTCACAACTGTGCAAAACATGATTTCTGTGTATTTCCTGGACAGCTTACAGTGCCTTTGTCTCCTCTGCCCCCCAGCCCTGCCAGTAGATTCAGAGAATGTTACCAGTTTGACACCACCCCTCCAAGAGGTATGTGGAAAGACCACATGGCAGCTGGCATTTAGTCTCATGCCAAGTGTAGGAGAGATCTCTTATTGTAGCCGGGTTCCTTCTCTGAAAAACAGCTTTGTTGATGATAAAGTATTTGTCATTTTACCTGTGTAGCTGCTGTACTTGTACAGAGGAGGTCCAGAATTTAAAAGACATAGTTACAAGGAAATATCTACATAATAAATGAGCACTGCAGACAGGGTAGAGAAGTATTTATGACTTGTCAGAACTGGATGTCTTCTCTGAATGGACCTGTCTTATTTAGAGCTGGTACCATTCCTTGTCTTGCTTTGGAAGAAAGTCAGAGACTGTAAGGTAGTCCAGTATACTTAATACTTAGCCAGCCCAAATATGTCATTACTTCCATATCAGAACACGATAGATGTAGGAAGCTTTTTGCAAGGGATTTGGAGTTTTTAAACTACTCCCTATCCAGGCATTCTCATGAAATTACTTTCCCTTGCCTGCTGTGCTGAGGATGAGCAGGAAACCTGGAAATGTGCTAAGGCTTTGCTGACATATGGAATTCAAGTTGCTCTGAGAGTGGAGATGGAAGGAGCCATTCCTGGTCACAGAAGGGATCTGTGAGTAAGATTACTGTAGCTGCCTAATTTCATTCTCATGGGAAGCCACAAATCTCTTGCTGTACAGATACTTACTAATACACTATATAACTTATAAAAATAGTAGATTAAAGCATCTGCTTCAGCCATGTGCCACGTTTTAAAGCTCTTAGCTAAGGAAGAAAACTTGGCAGCTCATAGACTGGGCAGACCAGTGGAAAAACTTAATGGCCTCTGGAGCAACACCATTTCTCTGCAGTGTGGGAACCTGAATTTAACATAAGTGCTTTCTGATTCTTATAGTCACAGAAATCTAGGCAAAACCCAGTCAGAGCCAGAAGCACTTCTTTCTTATCTCATATCTTTGAAACAGGAATCATAAATCTGGGTAGAATTCTTTTGGGGTCTGTTTTAGCAGACATTTACAAGTATACCATTTATGAGCAAATATGTATATTTTAAGAAGTTTGGCTCTGCTGACTGGTACTTTCATAACTGGCTGGAAAGAAGTTTCAAAAACTGCTGTGTGGAATCCTAACATTCACTACTGTTGCATTTTAAAATGCCTCTGTGTTTGTGCTTTTGGAAGAAAAAAGTCTTATTAAATATTTTACCAGTTCTCTCTGTGAGACCTCAGTGCAGAGGCCCTTAGGCTGAGAATGTGCATTTACAGGCAGAACACCTCCCATAGTCTCCGAAGGTACCACTGAGTTAGACAGGCTACTAATCATGTTCTAGATCTTCAGCAGTGGCTCACTTTTTTCCTGACTGAAATTCCTAAGGTCTTTTGGCACTATTTGGAAATATATGCCACAAATTAATTTTTCTGTGTTCACAGATCCTAGCCTAAACTGTGACTGCATGCATGGGTGTTGCTTTTAAAAAGTCACTGTGAATGTCCTAATTTTTCCCATAAATTATTTCCAAATAAATATACTAAGAAATGAGTTTCCTCAATCGCCATTTAAATTTCTGAGTTGACTCCCGTGCTTTTCTAACAATTTCTTTTCGGCTTTTAACCCAGGATAGTTCTGACAATTATGAAGTTGTCTTGTTTTATTCATGTAAATCATTAAAACTGTGCCCTTTCCTGCCACTGGTGCAGTGGACAATCACAAAAGGTTTTCTTGCAATTACATGCCCCACTGGGCCCTTCCTAATTTAAATATCCTCTCATGTTTCTCATTTTTCCTTTGTTTTAAGTTGTCAATATTCCTACCTGGTGAAGTCAAGTTGTGTCAGGAATCATGGTAGGTATTCCCAAGAGATGCTGTGCTTTTTGAAATGTTGAAGTCTGAAAATCAATTGGTTTTACAAGGGGATAACAAGAGGTTTTTTGTGATTCTTCACCTCCTGGCAGGGAGGCAATGTATAGATGCAGTCTGGTTTTTATGTAGCTATAAATGCAGTTACTCAGCAACACAGCTTGAGACTTACTCTTTAATTTTTGTCAGTGTTTATTACTCACAATCACAGAGAAAGGTTTTGTTCTACTGGGAACTGTGCAAACAATACTCAGGCTCCAAAAACGTCCCCCTCCATGTCTTGCAGGTGAACAAAAAGCCAAGCAAGGACTGAAAAAAATGTCATCTGTGAAACTCAATTGCTCACTATTAAATTGGCTAAATTCACCTGAATGTCAAAAAATCAAAGGGTTTAGGAAATATTTGTACAGCCCACGTACATCAAGGGATGTTATTAACCTAGAATTAATAGCTGATCAGCTAATAGCTGAATAGCTATCTGCTCTTAAGCTCCTCTTTCCAGGGTGACAGAGCACAATGCATCCTTTCTGACATCATGAAGGGCTGTGTCTGAAAGTGATATATTTCAGTAGAAAAGTTTAAGCAAAACAGAGGTGAACACCCTGAAAAAATTCCTTCTCTCTGAAGTTTTTTATTACTGAACTGCAATTGAAATGCACTGCATGGGGAAGGATGAGCACCTGCTTCTGCACTGAGCTGCCTTCTGGAGGGGATTTTTCACAGCCTTTCCATGAAGGATGGGTCCTCATTATGTGACTGCTGTTGGTCACAAGCTGGGGCAGAGTTCCACTGAAGGCAATCCTTCAGGGCACACAGTGAATTTTTTCCAGCACGTTGCCTCTTGCCCCATTGCACAGGCTGTGTCTGGGCCCTCTGAATTTTGCAGCCATAAAAGGAGAGTTGGACTTCAGACCTGCCTGCAGGGCAGTATGTAAGGGCTGATTCCAGGGTGGCAGGGTCACCTCTTGGTGTCCTAGACAGGCTTGTGTGGCATGAAGGAATGACTGCTGTGTTCTCCAGGGCTCTATTTAAATCAGTTGTGTGTTATCTCTTCGTGTGGGACATGTATCCTATACGCTGATTTGGCAAAACTTGTTAAATCACTTCAAATCCTATCCTCTTCAGGACAACAAAAGTGCTTTGGCTTACTCTGATCTCAGGAAATACAAAATCAAATTTGCAGCATTTTTTCCTCTAGTCTGGAGAGAAAACTTGAGAAGTTTTCTTCACATAAGGTTAAATGTATAATTGAATTGTCCTACCCTGTAGGATTGCTCTATTTTTTTTCTTTTTAATAGTGGAAGAGTCAGCTGTCTATATACAGTTCAAAATGAAATGCTTACAAGTCCTTGACTAGTGAACTTTATTATGGAGATGGAAACCTGCCAGTAAGTCAGGGTTAGCCAATATTTGTCTGAAGTGTTGGAGTTACCTTTAGAGCAGCTGAGATCTATGTTTTGGGCACTAAGAGGAATGTGAGTTTTTCTTAAGAGAGAAGAGTGAGGGCTTTACACAGAGGCAGTCAATTATGCAGTTTTCTCGAAAATGAGCCAATCACTTATTTTAATGAGGTGAATTTCAACTTGGATACAAGTATGTCCTTGACATTTTTTAGTAGCAGTGACATTATCTGAGCAGCTTGTTCTAAGAAAAACATCAGACATACATAAGCACATCTACCTCTACAGGGAAAAAGAGTCTAAGCAGGGTGACTTACTAAGAAAAATCACTAACAGCTTACCAGACATTGCCAGGATTGTTGCCTCAGTTCTGTGAGAGTATTTGAGGCAATGAAGCTGCAACTGATGAATGCAAAGCTACAATGTTCAGAAAACAGCTGTAAGAATTTATAAAGTCACAAGCATTGTGTAATCACACTGGGATTTTGGTCAGCACTGTTATCTCTAGGAGGTCTCTGAAATTTGTAATGTCAGTTGGTGAACGCCATCTTTTTTCTCTTCTCTCCTGTTCATATTTTCTTAATTTCATGTATTTGGAAATACTCTTCTAATTTATAAATAGTTCTAGATTTAGTTAGGAAAGAGGTAGATTACTGGGAATGGCGAATATTTATTTGCTATAAAATAGAAATCTCAGCAAAGTTAGTTTCATTGTATTAGTCACTATAAAAATCTCCACTAAGCCACCGCTGTAAGAACACAAGCGAGGGTTTCAGATGTATTGTGACATTTAACTCAGATTGAACACGCCAGGAAATAGATGCCTAAAATATATCTTAATCCACCTTGACAACCTGTGAAAAGGTTAGGGGAGTAGAGGGAAAGATTCACTAGCTGCATTTTACAGATAAGGATTAGAGACAGGGAGTTCAGGGTTGTGTTGCCCCTTTTGAAGCTATCTCAAGGACATAGATGTATGGTGTACAGGTAACAGCATCCCAGAATGGATTTTTCCAGCAAGAAATATGGTTTCCAAAAAAACCCCAGTTTTCTTGGGAACATGGTTTTACACACCCAATTATTTTTTCAGTAGGAGAGAGAAAAAGAGTGAGCCAGCTTTGTCTGTGATGCACTAGATCTTGATTTGTTAAGTTCTTTGACATCATAAGGTTCTTTAGTGTCATTTCATCTTGATTTAAGAAAGAATTTTTTTTTTTTTGTGAGGACAGTAATTCACTGTAACAATGTTCCTAGGGACTTGGTAAAGTCCAGCCACTGGAGGTTTTCAAAAATGCAATTGGACTGGGACAGGGTCTCAGATAATCTAATTTACACTCCCTTTTCCAAAAAATGTTGGAAACCAGATGCTCTTTTGAGATCCATTCCAGCCTGTGCTGTTCTATTATTCTGGTATAAACAACAAACTTTTTGTCATGTATGCCATTGCATCTCTAGAGGAAATGTATTTCTTACTGCAATTATTGGAAGCAACATCTCACACTTTCTTCTGGTTTTTGGCTTTCATTTATTGGGACACTTTGTATTTATTTGCTCAAGTTCCAATTCTGGTTTGTTTTTGCTAGCTCAATAGCTGTTTCCTCTCCCTGGTGTTTAAACCTCAAGATATTTACAGCATTTAATAACAATACCATTCAGTGTTTTCTAAGAGTAATGTAGTCTTTTTATATTCTATGACCATTCAGGTTTTTAAAATTTGATACATTCTAGAAGAAACTGATTTCACATTAATCAGGATTTCTTTTAAATTAAAAATTATGTCATACTAACTCAGTTTAAAGTACCTAGCTGCATTTGACTGGCATTTCATTTACCTATGGAAGAGTCTTTTTTGAAATTCACAGTCTGTCTTCAAAGCTGTACTACCAGATAAAAATTAAGTTTTCTTGTAATTCATTGCATATATCCTCAAACCAAATGGTATTTCATCACTAGAGGCACAAATGTCTATATATGTTGTGGAAAAAATACTTTGATCAGCATGCACCGAAGATGAGAAAAGGAGAAGAAAATCATAGAAGAGTTGGTTTGGAAGGGACATTCAAAGGTTATCTAGTCCAAACCCCCTGCAATGGTAGGGTCCTGTCAAACCTGATCTTGAATATTTCCAAGGATGGGGCATCTACAATGTCTACAGACAGTGTGTTCCAGTGGAATGCAACTTTTCCACCTGTTCAAATTGTTTGCCATTATTTTTCACCTTCAGATTCTAGGTTCATTGCCAAGATTTGGACCAGTTGGACAGAGTTAATTTTTTATTCCTGCATAGAGAATTTATTGTACAGTGCAATCTGTGCAGCTTTTCCTGTGCAACCTACTATTTTGCTTGATGTTCTCCTCAATTGGTCGACACAGTTTTCATCTCTTCTCTTCCTCTGAAGACTCTGCCAGGATTCCTGTGCTCCCAGTAAACACTCCCATAGCAAAAAAATACAACTGCTACAGCATATTTTTCATGTTTGGCCTATGTAATTGTATTAATGACTTCTCTGGTGGTAAGCATGGAGTGAATGAGCCTACAAGAGATTACTCTTCACTTGACCCAGTATATTCTTCATTTTAGACCTGTGTCACATCATGGGTCCCAGAAATCACACAGACTCATGGGTTTACAAGAGTCCTGTGGCAGATGGAGTCATGTCTAGGAAGGTTCTGACAGTATCACTGTTTCAGAAAGGCTAGCAATTTTTTAATCAAGAAGTTAAACATGGCCAGCCCCAGCAGGGACATTTCTAAAGCTACAAAATTCTATTCTATTTACATACCCCTGATGCAACTAGCTGTGAACTGAGGGGAGCATATCCTCCCTACCCATGCCAAGCAGTCCACTGTCTTGTAAGATGATTCAAACAGAAACCTTCCTATTTCTGATTCAAATTTCCTGTGTAATAGCAACCTTAGCCTGGTTCTTCTCAAAATATAAGCAAAATTATTTTTTGAAACAAATAGGGAAAGGTTGGTGGACTATCTCTGGGCTGGAAACCCTGCTTCCAGCTTCCTTCTAGTACAAATGGCCTTCCAGAATTACATGGCAGAAAGCCCAGAAGGCCAATCCTAACTAGAAAGATTTCCAAGGTTCCCAATTCTGCAGAAAATTTTCCTGCTTTGCATTAGAAGAGACAGTGATAAAAGGCAGAGATAAAAAAATCCGATCTGGGCTTACTGGGTCTCCATTCTCTAGAGAAGACCATCAAAAAATGTTAGTTTCATATTGAAAAGCCATGTTTACTCCTCATTGCAGTCTGCTGTAATTAACAAGGCAGAAAATCTGTAGTGTGAATGAGACAATTTGCCCAAGCCAAATGGCTGCTTTTCTGCCAAACCTTTCCTAGCACCTGCCTGATGCAAACCCACTCTTTGGACAGCCTTTATCTGAGCATCCCCCACAGCCTGAAATAGATGCACTGCATCTTTAACTCCATCGTGGCCTTTTGTATATCTTTAAAGAACACTTGGATTGCTTGAGTTTGACAATTAAAAAGAGGAGATAGGCAAAGCCAGGGCAAATTTGGAAGACTAAACAATTTCTCTGAAGTAAAATCAAGTAGCCTGTTCATCCTGCCTTTAAACAGAGTAGCAGAGTGTACAAACTGAAAGTAATTTATCTGAAAGCTGCATGAAATACCATGAGATACTGGTAATAAAAAGTACCTTTGGTATCTTATTCCTTTGTTGCGTAAAACAATCCATGAATAGTTTTTAAGCATTTCACCAACATTCAAAACAATTTCTAGGAAAATTTGGTATAAATTTCTCAGTAAAAGTCACATCATATATTCACTACTTCTAAATCAGTTATTGTAATTTATGCTTCGTAACCTTAAGCGCATTGAGGTGTTTCTCCCTTCAAATTCACTTAGCTGACCAGCCTATGTAAGTGTATATTATGTAAATACATAACTGTGCATTCACCATTTTTTTTTCCCCAAAAATTGCTCTTATGAAGAAAACATTACTTATGTGAGGGTTCCACTTCAGGGAAAAATATTATTCAGAATTGCCTTCAGAGGATGCTTGATCACTATTTGAAGTTCCTAAAAACATTTTTTGCCATATTTCCACGCCAAAGTAAGTTTCAGGGTTGATTAACATGCAGTACCTGAAATTTAATGCCTTTTCTTTGTCAATTTAAATTTATTGGCTACTGAGTTTTAGATTGGGAATATCTTTTGCCTTTTAATTAGATCTTGAATATGAGGGACAGAAAAATCTGGCAGACTACAGTCAGAACTAGCAAAAGTAAACACAGGAAACATTGCATGTCCTAGCTTCAGACAAAAAAAAAGAATGACAAGAAATATGATTTGGTTTGCTACATGTTCATGATAAGCCATGGATCAGCAAACTATGTTTGCTTCTTGTGGTCTCTACTGTACATGCTTTCACTCACTTTAACTTCAGGATTTTTTTCAGAAGTGCAAATATCTATTGGTCACCTGGGAAGGGCTCGTAGTAGCTATTCAGTCATTTAAATTTTAATTGTTTTCCTGGAATATCTTTCACAGTTGTACTTCAAAATCGTGGGTTTTTTCATCTTTTGTTGTAAGAGATTCTCAAGGTCTTAAATGACCAAGGTGAGGTGTGCCATAGGATCTGTGATTGGAGTAGAACAGCAGAGCACAGGCACCTGTGGAAGGATGCAATGGAGGCTCTGGGTGTTTATCTGAGGCAGCCAACAGTAGAATGGAATCATCATAAACACCTTCTGGGGCCAACAGAGAAAGGCAGAAGCCTTCCCAGCTCCTGAACCAACCACTCTGTGCTCATTTTGCTTCATGTTTTGCTTCCACTGCCTTCACTCTTATGCTGACTGGAAATTCCGGTTTTATTAAAAAAGTAAATTTGCCTTGGAATCAGCTGCGCCCTGCAGAAACCCAGCAAGGGGCGCAGACATGAGGCTCAGAGAGCAGAGGCGGTTGCCAAGGAGAGGAGAGCCACAGGACGAATGTTTCAGATGGCACCACTGGGGTTTGCCACGACCCTCTGATGGCTGAGCACTGCAGGTGCTGCTGTGAGAGTAAAGTGTTACCACAGCACAAGTGCTGCTTCTCATCAGATCAGAACACAGAAATAAAGCAGAGCCATGCACAAACCGCAATGAAGTCCATTGTGAAGACCTATGTATTTCTACTGCTAATAATAAAACATTGTTCTTCATACAAATGCCTCATCAACATATTATCCTAGGCAAGGGGTGAGTTCATGGAACCTGGAAATTATGTCATTTCAATAATGGCTGTGGGTAAATGAAAACATTTTAATGCTGCAGAGGGAAATGTCATGACAACAATCACTAACACAGTCTTCACTGTATTAAGCCACAAGCTGTGCTGGAAAACTGAATATGCTCCAAATATTGCTAGGCACACCCAGAGCCACAAGCAGCAACCTTTATTTAAAGCAGGTTTTAAGGGTGAACACAAGCAGCAACCTTTATTTAAAGTAGGTTTTAAAGGTGACATTTATTAAAATAAGTTTTTAACTTAACATTTTGCTCAAAAATGTCTAGCATATTTTGCAGCTCATTGAGGACCTTTTCCTCTTTTTTTTTTTTTAATATGAAACTGGTGGCTTTTGGACCCAGGTGAAACAAGTTCTACTTCTATGGCTAGTTTTTGCATTTTATAATCCTGCGTAGGTCCTATTCATGTTTCTGGAATTCTCATTACCACAATCTGTTAACCCAACAAATCATAATGAAGAAGAAAATTTGAAATAATTTGGCTTTGATTTTACTCTCTGGGAACCCAGACACTTTCTTTTGTCCTCATTTACACCATTTTATATTTTCCCTTTATAGTTGTGTTTATTTCTGTCAAAAATGGATTCTGGAGTTGATTTTGAGCATGCTGTGATATTTGGATGGGGTCTTACTGTTGCACAGCTTGAATTGATCCAAGGTTTCATTACAAACTTCCCTTTTAGTGGGGCACACCTAGGACCCAGCTTTTCTCTGCCATTTAATCCATGTTGCTCCTGACAACAGTAGAGCTCTGGAATCCTGTACATGCACCTATGTATATTACAGGCAAATCCCATTTGATTTTGCAATCTGCTGTCCAGCATACACATATGTAAAGCGGATGGTTTTTTTAGGAATAAAAGGTATAGTTCCTGTGGTGAATATGAGTCTGTATGGTTTACAATGGTGTTTCACTTAAAAAGTGTCACACTATTTGCTATCAAACTTAACACAATGCTAAATGATGAATGTTAATGCTCAGTCAAGACATGTTTTTCTAGATTATCCAGAGAAAGCATGATGACATGCAAGAGACAGAAACTTAACACTGCAGTTCTTGGTTTGTTGTTTCAGGCAGTCATAGCCAGTTGAAAGCAAATAATGTTCTTCCCTTCATACCTCCAGCCAGGATGTGTCTGTCTTTCCTGGAAAATGACACAATATTTTTGCTATCTGATGAGGCAAAATCTCCTAGTAAGTAAATAGGAATTTGCTGCACTATGTGATTATTTATTTTTATGTCCAAACACAATGATCAATAACTAAATTTTTAAGCGGTGCAAAATTGTGTATGTGCAACAATTGTTAAATGAGAGCATTGGGAAGCTATTGGTGACAATCTACTTTCTTCTGCTAGCAAAAGAATCAGAGATTTCTTGTTTACGCTTGTGACCCATGTGTCTACCTGTATCACTGCAGAGTTTTTGATCTTTATGCATAAGCTGAGACTGTGAGGACTGGAAGCAGACCCAGCAGTAAAAGCTGCAGAGCTGTGTGTCTGTGCCTGCACCGTGCCATCCACCTGCAGGAGCAATGGGAGGCACAGTACAGGTAGAGATCATTTGTATGTGGAAGAATAATGGATTTTTGGACAGTTTACAGAAAGCACTGCATTTGGAAAAGAAATGCAACCCGTGTTTAAAGTTAAGCAAGATACTGTAACATAGGACAGCTGTTATGAGCTCTTTCAGCAGGACAAGCTGTGCTGAGCTACAATGGATAGATGTGGAGGCTGAAGTGCCACAAGGCAGCTGCAAATGTGAGAGCTGGCATGGGGTTTGCAGAAGAGCCACTTGAGCACAAGCACTGCTTCACATCCAGTGCTCTGTGGCACACTTGTGTTTGATGTCCTGCCTCGGAGCAGTGCTGCTGTGCAGCAGGTATGTCCTGCCTTGCTTCCCTGAGGGCAAGGCCATGATTTTTGCCATAACTAGCTACTTCTCTCAAGGCTGGCATTGCCACCTGGACCTCAGTGAGGTAAACCCACTCACACTGCTAGGAACAACGCCAATGGAAAAAAAAAACAAATGCCTTCTTAATTCTCCTAAGGTGGTGATACTCAGCTAATACACTTAAAAGAGGGATTTAAGAGAAGCGACAAGTGGCTGGCACTTGTCTAACCTATTACTTTTAAACACTACAGGATAATCTGTTTGATTGGAAAGCTTTAGAACTCACTTCCTAAGGAGCTCCCGGTGGCAATCAGTACAGAAGTAAAAACCACGCAAATTGTCTCTCTTGAGAGCCTGACATGAATGAGAAACATACCCTGAAGCTTGCATGTGTGAGACCACAGCAAGAAAGACTAAACAAGGTAAATATTCATGTTCAGTCTTATACTTTCTTTCAGCAAGTTATTAATTCCCTTTAACAAAAAGTTGAGTTGAGATGTAAAAAGCAAAAGTAGGATCTGTTTTTAAAATGCTACTGAAATTTGAGTGAAGCTTCCATTCAACTGCAGCAAGAAAGGCAGTCTTATGATATTAGGAATAGATTCTTTCTGCATCCCAAACAAATCTGGAAAACATTTCTTATGGTGATGCTAAAATGAGAGTTTGGAGGAAAGATAATGACTGTACACTAGATCAATCTCAGCCTCTAGAGCAGACATTTCTAATTTCCATGAAATTAAGTTATGGAAGGTTAAAATGTTGCTTGAATGATGAATAATACATGCTGCAAATATCCTGAATGCATGTTTCATCACATGAGCCAAATGCTGTGGAGATTTCAAATTAAAATTATCATCCTGGTTTTTTCTCTCTACACTTCATCTTCAATACAAATTAATTAGTTTTACCTTGCTTGCCCTTTTGTTAAGAGCTTTGAATGCTATAAATAGAGTTCCATGCTTAATGTCTGGATGTAAACTATTATGGTGATTGAGAATGTATTTCCAAATTCTTTAGAGTAACTCTTATGATAGGCTAGTAAGATGCTAAAATATTAATTAACTAGATTAAACATTGCCCATTATTTAGAAGATTGTATAACACAATTTTTTCATCTAGGATCAAGTTTAAAATTCCCAGTATCCATGACAAACCCAAATATTTTACATCCATCCCTTGCATCCTCTCTAAGGACACTACTGAAACCTTTATAATGATAACATTATGGTCACCAAGTCCAAACTTTGAATGGAAATACAAGAAAGAAGAATTTGCAGTGCCTAAAATAGGGTATGCTTGCTAGAGGCAAACTTTTTTGAGAAATATGACTTTTAGCATCTGGTGAAGTGCCTTTTTTCAGCCATGTAGGTGTCTGCAGATAGAAGGTGTTGTACTTTTATGTCCATAATTGTGGATCTGGAGCCACACATTCCTTTATGTACACAAAATGAAAGGGCTTCCTCTTTCTATCTCAATCACCACTTATGTCTCTGGTCATATTAAAACTACAAATAAAATCAATCATGCTCCTGATGAGAGGAAATGTGGTGGTGATAATTACATCTCCATTGAATTTCTGTTGCTGTTCTAAAAAGGACAGAAATTGAGCGACAACCTAAATGGTATTTTAACAATGCACTGAGAAAATAAGTGCAGCTGACATGTCACCCACAACAAATGTACTGTCCTCAACATAATGGATAGGATTTAAACACTTCCTAGCATATTAGATAGAGCTTGTCACAATTTCTTTCCCTGATAGCTGGGTTAGGCTTATGACACAGTCATATGGTACCTAATGGACATAAATTTGTCTTGGAAAGATGTCAGATACTCACACCCCTAAAATCTGTTAATGTAGACAGATTTCAGAATTATCTAATCTGACTCCAGGGAGAATCAGGCTTTTGGGAAGATACTCACATTTTAGTATATATAAGATGTCCGCCTTTCCCTTTAAACAGAGTGTATTGCAGTGAAAACATATCATACACCTGTCTTGGACAGCCTTGCTGCTCACATATTGCCTTAAAGTAAAAGTGGCTGTGAACTTAAAACTGTTCTCCTGAGACAGTGTAAAAAGGAAGAAGAAATATAAATTGAAAAAGCAAAGAAAAACATTTCACCCCTCAACAATCACAAGTTAATGATAAGGAGGATGCGGGTTACTATGGATTTCCTCCTAGGTTTCAGTTTTATGGCTGAATTTTCACCTTTACCTTTCTTTCACCCTTATCCTTTTCTAACCTTACCACAGTCTTGGCATTAGTCCAGGGGTCCTGTTTTCCTTCTCATTGTTTGGACATTTCTTTCTCCTCAATGACTGACATTTCAAATCTTTGTATCTTTCCTTCTCTGTAGGGAAGTTAATAAATTTATATTTTCTTGGATGGACAGAGATGGCAGCTAGCTCTGTATGAGAAAGACTGAGAATCTGTGATTTGATTAGCTGTGGACAGAAGCTAGAAGAGGTGAGAAAGGAGGAAATGAATGTTGTAGAATCTGAGAGAAAAAGATGTGAAAGATATGAAGAAAAGAGGACTCAGGGAAGAGAATGGTATCCTTCATCACCATGACTCATAAGACACCTAAGTCAGTACTGAATTTCCAAGTATGTCAGGAAGAAGATTATTTAATGACTGGGGGGTTGCAATAAAACTTTTGTCTTGTATGCACTGGCCTTAAGTGTTTGTGTACTTAGCACTTTTAACTCGATGTAGGATTGTCCCTACTGCTCTACAGAAAAGCAAACAGGCTTTTGGACTCAGGCCTTAGAGCTATTTCAAAGGTTTTATTTCAAGGCTGACTGAAAGCTGACTGAAAGCTGACTGATACTTTCTGTCACCTTGTTCAGTCAGAGTGTCTAATTTCTCTGTCTGTCCATACACCGTATACCAAAATACTACACATATGGTATAGTATAGACAGGCAGTTTAGAAGGAAATAGTTAATTTTCTAGGCCCTTATCTGGATTTGTCTTCAATGTTTCACTTTGTTCTCACCAGTCTTGTGATCATTGTGCAGCTGAAAAATATGTGACTGCTTTTGCTACACAAACAGTAAACATTAACTGCAGTAGATTGAAACATATAAAACAGGCATAAAATGCATCAACACTTTCTCCCTGCTGAATTCTTTGTGCTGCCAAAAGTAGAAAACGAGAAGTGTCACCACTACTAGCTGTCATCCCCTGGCTCTAGTGAGCAATACTGACATTTTTCTGGATGCCACTTCTATTTTCCTATATTCCTAGACAGTATATATTTCCTGTATATTCCTATATAGTAAGGAAAACGTACAGCTACACAGTCTAAGGAAAAAATGCATGTTCAATGGAAAGTGAACTACTCCCTGCCTCTTCTGCAGCTACTTCAAGCACAAGAGCTCTCATGTGTAAGCATCTCATTCACTTTCTGAAAGTAACATCCAGTGATGAAAGCCTCAATCAATCTCCTGTAATGGCAAGATAGAGCACCAGCAAACTGGGTTCAACAGATTTTCTGATTGTGATGCAGGACTTTATGCTGGCAACACACTGAAATGTTTAAAAGGGCAAGAAAAATTAATTAAATGAATCTACATTTGTTTGTTTGTTTCTTTTAAACATGAAGGAAATGAGTTTCTGAGTGTAGGTGTAAGCCAGTATCATTACTGACTTCAGTAGAACAGTTGTCAGTTGCAGAGTCAAAATCAAAGGCTCCTGGAAAGATGTTTATGCATCTGGTTTCCATTACAGCACAAAAAAGATGTGTCAGTGCCCTTAAATGTGTTTTTTAGGCTTTAAAAACTGAAGAGGCAGGGTCCTTCTGAAGTATTTTTACTTTCATGACATGGATCCTGTACAAAGCACTGGAAAAAGCAAACATTTTGAAAATCAATATTGCAAACTGCAAATACATTAGCTTTAAGTGTTTTCCTGCAATGTAGAGATTTTTTAGGACAGTGATCTATTTTATTTTTGTCTTTAAAGGAAAAAATGCCACCTGGAGAGGTCACCTGGAGAGGAGATGATCTGGAGTTACACATGCACACACACGTGCACTTCACCTACCAAACAGGCCTCCCTAACCTGGGTACTGGCATAGTGGTCATTAATGGTCTAAATCTTTGTGCCGCATTGAAAAGTACTTTGATTCCTCTGAACTTTTGATAAATTACTGCTCCTTTCTCAACCCCGCACAATAAGTGATGCCAGTAATTCAGGGTCTGATTTGCTTGCCAGCTTCTTTCCCTTTCCACCCCCACAAAACAGCCTTTGGATTTTCCAGCTTCATGCTTCATTTACATGAGAAACCGACATTTTAGAAAGTAATTGGAAAAAGTGTATTTAAAAATAATCCAACAAGGCAGACAGTCTCATTAGAGTTGCTCCAGGCTGTGCCATAATGGCCTGGAAATCACTTATACACAACTCTAACTCTGCTTGAGGAGGAACTAATCTAAAGACACACTTTATTTGGTTTTAAATGCAGCTTTCTTAGTGAAAGTCAGGTTGGGCTGTCAAAGAAATAATTGCAAATTCTTTTCAGTTCCCAGCAATCATTATTACTTACTATTTCTCTTTCTCTTTTCTGTTGCAGCATGTTACATGACCTAAAGCACTCAGAACAGCTTTCAAAAGTCATGGATGAAGACTGATGAGTATATTATCATCTAGAAAAGTGGAATTGAGGTTCAGGGACTTGCTGAGGAAAGCATCACAAGTAGTAGATCTGAAAGTGAAACTGAGATCCTTGGATACTTGTTCTGTTTTAATCTGTCCTAAATTACAGTGATATTTTCAAGCATAAGCATTAGCTCCATTCAACAGCATGTTGATGTAATACGACCATTTCTAAGTGCCCTCAACTAAATGGCAGATTTTGCTGTGGGTTCATGATGATTGTGGAGAGGTCTACAAAGATGATTAAGGAACTGGAACATCTCACTCAGGAGGACAGGCTGAAAGAGCTGGGCCTGTTTAGCCTCAAGAAGAGGTAACTGAGAGGCAGCCTAGCCAATGTATACACATATCTGAAGGGAAGGCACCAAGAGGATGGATCCAGGTTCTTCTCCATGACACCAAACAATAGGACAAGAGGCAATGGGCAGAAATTAATGCACAGAAAATTCCATCTGAATATGAAGGACTTCTTTATTGTGCAGGTGACTGAGCACTGTATCAGATTGCCCAGAGAGACTGTGGAGTTTCTCACTGAAGATATTCAAGAACTGTTTGGAATACACAACCCTGTGCCATGTGCTCTGGGATGAACCTGCTCGAGCAGGGAGGTTGGACCAGATGACCCCCTGTGCTCCCTCCCAATCCTACCCATTCTGTTATTCTCACATGGGGTAGGGTTCATTAGGGTTCTAGCTTTGTCCTCTTCAAAGCTGCATGCTTACTCCAAGCTGGCTGCCCAAGATCCCTGCCTGTTGGGTGAAGAGAAGCAGACATTGCCAGGCAGCGGCTCACCCTAGTCTACAACACCCATGCTGATGTGCCAGCTCACACTGTGGGGTACCTACCCTGACTGCAGTCCAGACTGTGGACTTGCAGACTGGAGTCCTGAGGGTGTTTCTGTCCCAAATATGAATTTGCTACAGATAATGTTTCAGTTCTTTCTAATGCTCTTCCCTTTCCACAGAGGCAGGCTGCTGCTCAGCACTTTGGGACAAAACTGCTAACTTACAAACATGATTCAAATTTCTGGAGGAATGAAAACCTTGAGCTATGTGTAATTAACACTCAAAATTAATTTCATCATTTTAAGAATAAGAGATGGTGCAATGCAAATGAGTGCCTCCAAGAACAAAAAATTCCCAAAAATATAGTGGGACCAATTGCTGTAGTAAGGAAAGTGTCATGTCCAGTTTTCATAAGTCTGAGCAGTTAAAAATGTCTTTCAGGTTTATGCAGCATGGTTGGCTGAAATTATAATGATACATTAAGTAAACACTGCAGAGGAACAAGACAAGGTTTTTCAGAAAGTAAGTACACAGCAGAAAAAACCACAGAGTGAGATTTTTGTCTGGAGAGAGTTTCCAATCATAACAAAATTTTCTGAAGGTTTATGAGGACATGTATTTGCTCACAGTATATCAGCCTTCCCATCAATGAGCCTGATATTTGTTGTTTCTTTACCATATCTTTTCATATGTTGTATTCTTCATATACTACAATGGCTTCTCAAATTTATACTTCAAAATTTGATTTTATCAATTAAACCTAAAGGTTTTGAACTTTCTTAAAAATTAACTTAAAATATTTAGGATCTAGGAAATTAATCTTAAGGAAAAAGCTCTCAAGTGGGACATCATTATTATGATCCACTTACACTTGGACCTGCTGGACCTATGGTCCATACAGAAATGCAGAGTTGTCTAATTTATTTTGAAACTGACATGAGGTTCTTTAATATATTTTATGGTCTGGACCTCTAATACAAAGCAGTACTTGCAGGCTGTTGTTCGCTAAAGGCAAACCAACCTTTTTCCTTATAATTTTCTCTGGCTTCATTGTGCTGTGCTACAACAGCTTCAGCAGTTTGCCATGCAGAGCTCCTAAGGCACTGACACCTTCACTTCTCATTGCAGCTGGGCCAAGGAAAAACGCTCCTTCTGGTGAAAACTCCTTACTGACCAAGGAAAAACGCTCCTTCTGGTGAAAACTCCAGGCAGACAGAAGTAGTAGTACCTGATACTGGATGCTGCGGAAACAACAAAGATCTGTAAAGCAGAAGAGTATTCTCTCCAAGAAGGGAAGAATGAATAATGCTGCCACAAGCCTGGGGAATCTACATTTCTTGTTAAAACAGCAGACTGCTGGCAGCTAGCCTGCATATTACAGCCAGCTGGTTGGCAGCCACAGGCATAATCTCATTTCACAATAAATTTGAACATTTTGAAGTTTTCTGTTTAACTCAAGTCATTAAATCATCTTTTTTCTGAACAAAATAGACACCTTCCAGGTCTCCTGGTTTGAAATTACATTTGCTTAGGGTTTTCTCATTTAATTGCAACTTCTGCATTAAAATATAAGGGCTGAGAGTCTTGTTTTTGTTATTTGTGCATGATTTAATTTTAGTTACTACCAAAACACACCACTTCAGACATATCTGGCAAAAACAGGTGTTTTACTGTGGAAACCGATATCAACTTCAATTTTACAGACTGTAATGGATATTTAAGATGGGGGGACAGTGTAATTTTGTTTGCTGATGAGGATATTTTGTGCTGGTCAGAACAAGACTAAGACTGTAAGCTGTCACAAAAGATATCATTGCTTAAACCATATTTCAGTTGTCATGAGCTGACTGTATATCTCCAACAGAGCCCTTCAAGATTATTATGATAGCCTGAGCCCTGATTTGCCTTCCTCATTCCATTCACAGGCTCTTCTCTCCTCCTCCTTTTGCTCACCATCAGCTCCTCAGTAGTTTCCTGAATATGAGGGGCTGCCTCCAGCTATGCAGAGTTTGGTTAAATAACAAAGAAACTTCTCTGTATCTAATTCACCTGATAAATGTCAAAGCGCTCTGTTTAGAAAAAGAAGCCAGCACTGCAGCTTTGAATTCTGTTTCTGGAGGCGTGTGTTTTACATGGCCACATATCCTTATCCTATTTATCCCAGCCCATGGTTTTGCTCTCCTGGGTTGTTACAAATACGTCTGTACGACTACACGTGACTCCAGTACCTGAAGACTTTTGTTTTACCACTTTCACTTAGACTGTAAAATTGTGATTTGTGACTTTGCCTTCTTAAGCATGGCCAGCTCATAAAAGAAAAGCTATTTGCTGGTACATACTGTGTACTATCAGTGTCGTGCACACTTAGAGTGCCCTGTAAAGTGTGCAGCATTTCTTTTCCACTTTTATGATTGCTAGGTCAACAAAGATGCACATAAGGTATTGCATGTGTTTTCACTGTCACTTCCTTTGATGCAGCCATCCCTGAGAATAGCATTTGTGCTGGAAAAAGTAGGAAGAAATTAAATGTCATGGAACAAACAAATTACCAGATAATGCAGAACACTTTTGCAAAACAGAACGTTACATTTAGCAGTGTCACTTCATTGTGTTTTACGAAGGCCTGACTGCTTCTGGAAGATGATGTTACAATAAGGCCCCACTGCTGCACCTCCCATCTGTGCTCTCACTATCTGTGTGCAGAAATTGGGACTCCTCATGAGCTTAGCCCAGCCTCAGGTTTCTAACTAAGCTCCAGGGCAGGTGTGTGACTGTGATGGACTGGCAGGTCTTTGGAGGAAAGGGAGGTTCAGAGGCTGTGTGAGTGTCAGTACAGAAGCTCTTGTTCCAGAAGGGGGTGGGAGGTATCCTAAACAATCAGGTTTGGGAGCTGAGGAGTAAAAGCAACAAATATTCTGAGCAATGCTGGCAACAAAAACACCAAACATTTCACAGAATCCTTCCTTGCATCTCCCTGCTCCAAAGTAAGGCAGGACAAAACCAGTTTTCCCATTTCAAAAGGGTTTGAAGTTACAAGGTTTTCACCCTTTATGCTAAAATGGACTGTGAAGCCCTAATTGTCACAGTTAGTTAGTACCAGAGGCTACTGACTCGAGATTTTGAGAAGTTTGCACTACTTTTGATCTCATGTAATTTCTCCTTTCTTTTCTTGAGATAGGAAAAATAGAATTGCAAAACAGATTTCATCTTAGATGAGGGACAGAAACTTTATTCTGAAAATGTCCATATGTGTTGTTTTGACCAGACATTTTTCCTCAAACTTCATTAAATTGGAAGTTCCATTGCTATTTCTGTCAAAAGAAGTTTTAATCTTTACCCATTGTGGTTTACATTGTCTAAATGTCTTTTTCATTGATAAACCCCTTGCTTATATGTTTGTTCTGTTAGCCTAATTTCTTCCTTGATAATTCTTCATTATTGATCTTATTTTTCTTGTCTATTTTTTTTTCTCCTAGTTTCGTCCTCTTAGTCACTGGGTCTTCAAATTTTAAAAAAGTCTATAAGCATTTTGAAATTGTGATGGTGCTTCAGTGCAGCTTATTTTACATGAAAAGGTTAGAACGTTGTCTTCAGGAGAGCAGATTAAGAGAAAAAAGAAAGCCAGTTATAATTCTACAAAACTTCCATTGGAACAAATATTTTTAACAAAAAAAAATTTAAAATACCTGGGTCTTTTCAGTTTGCCATTTAGCACTAGAATATAAAAATTAGCCTGTGTGTACATATTAGCATAGAACAACATTTTGACTAATTTCCTATATATTTTCATGTGCAGTTTAATCACATGATATATTAATTATACTGATATTATACTGAATATTGTTTTTACATTAGTTTACTTGCAGTACTGATTTTATAGCAACATAATACTAGTGAGATTGGAGGAAACATAACCACACTATTTTTGCTGTGGGCTGTTTAATTGCTTTTGTTTAGTATTTATTTAATTAGATTTTTCCTCTAAAACATGTGGGCTTTATAATACAGTTGGCTGTCAGTGTTTTCCTTAGAAATATTTTATTAGTAAACAGATCAGGAAATTTAAATTTTTTTTCAATAAATCTGGATCAGTCATGAAAAATGGACCAGGGGAACTGAAATTGCTGTCAAGCTTCTTTTCCAAATATATTTTTGTTCAAAAGTGACATTTGTTTTATAACGTAGGGTAAGAGGTTCAAAGCAATATGTAGTGGAAATCACAGCAATATCACTTAAATCCACAGAGAGGACACAAGATAATGGAGCA
Organism: Emberiza elegans; assembly: GCA_024865655.1. NCBI lineage: Eukaryota > Metazoa > Chordata > Aves > Passeriformes > Fringillidae > Emberiza > Emberiza elegans. Next base: position 50,550,626 of record JALJVW010000139.1, on the reverse strand, counting down.
AGTAATACCAATGGCCCAGTTTGAAGCCCGTTAAACTCAATATGTTCTTGCCATTGCCTTCAGTGAGCTTGGAATCAGAAATACATTTCATTTGCCATCTCTTCACATTTTAAAACATGGTACTTTTGTTGTGAAAGATACAATCACCAAAAAAAATCTCAGACATTACTCTCTCTACTTTTTCCACTCGTGTGTCCCTAAGCTGACCCAGACAGAGAAGGGGATCTGTGGCTTTTACTGCCCGTGTGCCCTGTGGATGCTGGGGCTGTGCTGCAGCACAAGCTTTGGGTTCGGGTGCTGGCATGGACAGCTGATCTTGGACATGAGCACCAAGTGAATGCTTGATAAATGGGGAGTTTTCACAAGAGTTCAGTGGTGCGAGGCTGGAGTGATTTCATGGGGAACAAATGCTGATGTCTGAACTGGAGACTGCACAGACAGCCCATCAGAGAGAACTGGCAGCCAGGACACACATTTAGGTCAATGCAGAGTTGGGCTAACAATTGGTGGTTCCATAGTCTCAAATCCCACACCTGCTTTCTGGACTTTGACCTCTTGACTACAGAAGGTGCAACTGGAGTCACTAAGTTTGGAAAGGGGCCATGATTAATGCAGGGAGAGTGCACAATGTCCAAGAGTTAGTATGAACAAGATCTATATGTATTGACTATGTGTACACAGTGGTGGTTTAGAATTCCCAGAGATTTATTACAAAAACCAGCAACATTCAGTCATGGGGGAAGATATTTTGCATTCAATAAAAGTTTGAGATAGCTAATAATATGGCTTCATTTATCCAACACTGTGTTTCTGAGCTTCTTGACATTTTCTCCTTCATGTTTTAACTTTGCCTTCATCTTTAATTTCAACAAGAGGGAGAGCCCATGCTTCACTGCAGAATAGAAAATAAAATGAAATGCAGATTAGCATTAAGCTATTTCTCTTTGCCCCTTTCCTTTTCATCCCCCATGGTTTTAAACTACAAGTAGCCCCCAAATGTTTTAAACATATTTAAATAAAATGGTCTGTATCAGACTACTTACCAGCTGAGCCTGCACCTCCCTCATGCATTCATCAAACTTACCATTTTACCAACTACTCTTTAATAACATTTACCTGCCATATGGACAGCAACACAGACGTAAGGTAGTGAATGGAGGAAAAAAGATTTCTCTGAGGGCAGAGTCCTCTTTGCAATTATTAAAACTAATATGTCACCCTCTTGGGTAAAGCCTGTTAGACACACACCTCTTACAACAGAGATCAGTGAAACCTTCCTAAAAACGGTGTGTGTTTTTGTTGTGGAGCTAACTGAATCCTTTGCTTGTACTTTTCTACAGGCTGAACCCACACAGCACTCATTCTTCCCGCGGTCAGGGCTTTATGCATAACCCCAGCACCCTGTATTCTACCTGTTTTCCTCTCTATCATCTCTTCTACAGCCTTTATCACCACACTATTTGAGTACCATTCACCAGTGCATTAAGCATTGTACCTGCCATCTGTCATATGTTTGTCCTCTGATCCTCTCTGTAGGGAGTGTAATGTGCTCAGTAAGGTGCCCTGTTTTGATAGGATTTTTGTTGGAATAGATTTTTTACGAGTGTGTAAAAATAGACAAAAACCTGCCTTGACCTTAGAGCAGATAAGGAAGTCAGTGATGCACTCAGTTTCCAGTTCATGGGGTATTTATGCCACAGAATGGACCAGCTCCTGAGACAGCAGTGTTTTCCTGAGAGAGGAAACCTTGCACTTGTGGGAGGTGCTGTTGGGCTTTTCCAAATCTCAGTAGATATTTTATATAACCTGGGTCCAGACCAAAAAGAACTTCAAAGAAAATATTCAAGACCCTGAATTGGATTTGGATGCTTTTGAAATCCCCCAGCAGAGCTTTGCAGTGCTCCTGGTAACTTTTGTTCCTGAAGAGACAGTTCTTATTCTTGGCCCTTTCTTCCATTCCAGATTGGTGCTACAGCTGAGTTTGCCAATCTGTCAGGACACATTTTAAGGCTGCCTCAACAGCAAAAGCATTGCTTTTGTCTGCAGGCTATCAGCCAGGCCCTCCAGGGAAAACATCACATCCTGCTTTCATTCCTCTCTGAAAGCCTCCTTCAACAGTTTTTAAAAACTTGTATCAGGCCTTGCCCATCTTCCTCTTGGCCATCTTTGTTTCTTGAAAATGTTTTCGATACTCATTTCATTTTGGATTGAGAGTAGAAATTAAGGAAGTCTAGAAATTTAAAAGAAGCTGTGTTGAGAGGCTCTGCAGTACAATTCCATTTGTGAAATCAGTGTGCTTCCATATGTGCTGTCTTTTGTTAGGTAACACTTTTGTAGCTTTCTGTAGCATGGACAGATAGGCAGACAGTTGAAATTTTACATTAATCATAAAGAAACTCTGTGACCCAGAAATACTAGGTAGTGCATGAACTTACGCAAATTAGTAATATGACAGTATTTCTCCATGTTTTTGTCACTAAACTAAGGTTCTTGCTGTCTTCTTCAGCAATCCCACACTAAAGCACCTTCTACAGCAAACACCTTTAAAGTGGCACAATTGATTTTAGGCTGAAGTAGTGGGTGAATGAAGTAGGTAATAAAATAGAAGCATATGTCCAGAGGTGAAGTGTGGAGTTAAAAAACTTTCAAGTTGCAAGGCTTGCTCAAAGATTCATGATGCTAGATGGAAGACAAGTGCAACTTGTTCTGTTACCATGTTCAAAATTGCAGAAGAATCGTGAAGAATTGATACCACTGCTTCCTGTTACACCAAGAAGTAATTTAGACTCTCTGCTGGATTACCACCAATGGTAGCACTTACTGCTAGCCTTATCTCTGCTCTGTTACATAAACTCTTAACCTTGTGCAATATAACCATGGTGATTTTGGCCAAGGTTTTTAATTAAAGTTTTAAATCTTGGAATATAAATAAAGACTCTATTGTAATTTGATTAGGATGTGAAAAAAACCTAACAAAACAAAATAAAAAGCAGAAAACAGGAATCAATAGTATGTGATTTCTATATCCAAGCTGATACCCACTTCACAACAGGATCATTGCTAATGTCAATTTTTCTGGTCATTGTCCTCCTAATATAAGCTAGGAGAGCAAGACTCTAAAGCCATGTCAGAGCTGTAATGTACAGCAATCTAACATGAAACTTTTTGAGTTTTATCTCATACTGATTTATTTTACACTTTAAATTTATTCTAGCTTATGTACTAATGTATTGCTATGTGAAAATTATATTTTTTAACACAAGAGGCCAATGAAATCTTTTCAGGTAAAGCAGATTTGTCCAGACTCCAATCAAGAGATCATTATTAATTTTCTCAGCGAACAAGGGCTAATAGGAAGAGCTGTTGATCTACAAACCTGTTTCCGAAAAGTGTCCCTGATCAGTGGCCTGCAGGAATCATACAAAGTAGCAGTAGGCGTAAGAGCCCTTTTCTGAGTGTGGTTTGTCTGGGTGGCTTCAACAGCACTACACATTACTTAGAGTTGTTTAGTTTCACAGTGTTCTGCAGGACAGGATAAAGATTGACAAGGTCTATTGATTCAAATGTTTTGGAAAAGTGCTTTAAAACATTATTGTGAATAATGTCTGTCTGACACCGCTTTGCAGGTCTCAATCAATCAGGGTCTGGATCCATACTAATTTCTCATAAATGTTCATCATTAGTATTTACATTACACAGAGCCTGTGCTGGTAGGGAAAAGCTGCTGGGGAGCTGTTTGCTTAATATGATTGATAAAGGAACCCTTATTGTGACTTTGCAGTTTTATACCACTCTGTTGAAAGACTGGGGAGATTTATGGTGCACCAAGTGCAAATTGATGGATATTCCGGAGGATAAGATATGTGACCTAGAAATGCCAAGTTCAGCATAGTGCAAAATTAAAGAACTGCTTTTCTGGTGAGCAGATTTTGGAGCTGATTGCCCCAGTGGCAAGGGAACCGATTAGGTTGCAAACTGATGCAGTGGACTAGTGATCTGCAACTAAGAGATGCTTAATCTGTCTAATAGCATTGTCTCCGTATCAGACACTTACTGAGTTACCAGCTGTGAAAAAAGAGGGACTCCTCTAATAAACATTGTCACTACGGGAAACAGGAACAAAGAGCTTTTTAAGATGTCTTAAAAGGAAAGACATGGAGTCTATAATCTAAATAAAAATAAATGCATAAATATTCAAGAAGAAAGAAGGGAGAACAAATGTCCTGTTTTCCAAGTGCAAAAATGTAGAAATGTGACAGTAATATTGGATGGAATGATCAGTCAGGCAGGTCTTGCTCTGCTGAAAATACACAAAAAATATTACATGGAACAGCATAAATGTTAAAGGTGTGAGAGGTGCAGAATAGAAAAACAGCAAGAAGCTCAAGTGATGCTTTGGGTTTTATGAAAAGCAGAAAAGATAACATCTTGGAGGTGAGAGGTTGGACAGATGACTGGTGAAAACAGAAGGTTTTGGCTTTGTGGAGCACTGTAATTTGTCACAGTTTACTGAGAAATGGTGCCAAAGTCCTTCACAGACTCTTAGAGACTTAGTTTTCTCAGCTGCAAATCAGCTTGAATAAGTAGGAAGAGAAGTAGAAACAAGAACAAGGGGTATAAAGACAGAAAAGACAGTACATATTTAAACTCAGTGCCTGTGTCTCATAAACACTGTTCTCTGATGTGACAAGTGATTTTTCACTACATCATTTACCCATGTTACAAGACTGACTATTGAGCTAGGGGAACTGGTAATTCTCATTACTGAGAAGAAATTTTATTGAACTGGTATTACTGGAACACAGTGGGATGATCTGTATAACCAGAATATTAGAAAACACCATACACAGAGTGTCAGAAATTGAGGGACACAGAGGCCAGGCCTCCATGGATCACAGAAAAGGGACATGACTTTTTGTCTCTTTGCTAGACCATGTAAAACAATTGAGCTGGACTCCTTTGATTTATTACAAAGGAATAATCTACTCAGAGTGTGGCTGCCTTCCTCAGAGGAGACCGAAGTCTCCATGAGATGGACAGTGGAGAAAATTCTTTTTCAGCAGTGCCCAGTTGCAGTGGATTCCTGCCCCATCTGTGTTTATAAGTATCCTTGACATTTAAGAAGGAGGCATTTTGCAGAGACCAGTAAATTGTTTTCTTCTTCTTCCTATGATTTCATTGCTCAGTGCTCCACTCAGCAAGAGTAACTCAAGTTTATGAGACTAAAATTTTTTAAAAAGACAATTTTATTTACTTCTCTAATCTAGAGACTTCAACATTTTTATAGGCTACATGAGCTTTATTCTGTGACATGAACAATTATCCCCAGAGGCATATAATGTATTCCTCTGAGAGTTAAATCAAAGCAGATTTCATAAAGGAAGAAAAAGGCTGTTGTCTTTCTGCATTTTTTTTCTCTCTCTTCTATATATATATATATATATATAACTAGTTATTTCAAACCCCTGTCATGGCAGAGACCCGACATTATTTGATGTAGTTGCAGATAAGCATCTCTGTCACTGTACACAGCAATACACTACTGTGAAAAGCAGATTCCATTCTAATGTTCTGTAAGTAATGTGTAAAAAAAATAAAGCAACCAAACATGGAACCCACTTGACACTGTATCTAGTGGATTCACCAGGAACCTGTCCCAGTGCTCAAAAGAACAATTTTAAAAGCAGTTTTGCTCTCTTCTCTTCTCTTCTCTTCTCTTCTCTTCTCTTCTCTTCTCTTCTCTTCTCTTCTCTTCTCTTCTCTTCTCTTCTCTTCTCTTCTCTTCTCTTCTCTTCTCTTCTCTTCTCTTCTCTTCTCTTCTCTTCTCTTCTCTTCTCTTCTCTTCTCTTTCTCTTCTCTCTTTCCCCTCCTCCTCTTCTCTTATCAGCTTGTTAAAACATTTCAAGAATAAAAGAGAAAGCTCAAGACATATGTTAGCAGAGGGGAAGGTGATAACTACTTGATAGCTTTTTGAGGGCAGAACCCCTTTATTTTCAGCAAAACACAACATCCCAATTAAAAAATTTTACCATCTATCTTTTTTTTTTTTTGTCTATGGAATCATGGCCAAAATTCAAAGGGCATTTCAATGCTTGTAGGAAGAGAAACACAGTGGAACCTGTGAATCTCCTGTCTCCCATCAGAGGTCACTATCAACCCAGGGTGTTTAGCCTCCTCCAGGATCAAGCACTGTATGAATTGCATCAGTTTTTCTGAACAGTGTTAATTTCTTCTCTCAGACCTGAACAAATAACTTTCTGCGTTTCAGTCACAGAATGATCAAAGTGACAGGAAAAGATGATTTGTGTCAGCAGTAGGACTGGTTGGATTTTTGCATATTATCCCCAACACAGTCAGGCTAAGCAAATTAAAGAACCAGTAATTCTGCAGACAAAATCTTTGCTTTCAGCAAATGCTGACAAAGCTACACATTTTTACTACTGCTGGCACCTTATTCTCAAGCTTGAAAATAAACCTAGGATTAAAAGGTTCTTATGTCAAAACTTTTGTCTATCCAGTGGAGCTCACCAAAATGTTTTCATCTGAATTGTTTTCCATCAGGAAATGGTGACTGGGTGGAATCCAAGTGTTCCACAAATGTGGTCTTGGTGGTGCTGGGGAACACTGGGACACTGCCTGTCTGTCTCTCAGGTCTAAGTCCCCAGGGAGACACACAGCTTGTTTCAGTGTCAGGGGGGCATCTCCCCAGGATGCTGAGAGCAGAGAGGGATTTGAGAAAATACATACTATTTATTACAAAATATGACCCTTTTAATATGGCAACCCTATGCTAAATGCTGCTGAGTAAAAGAACTGTTGTGTCTGTAGTACTGTAAGTACTATACAAAATTATGGCATCACCTGGAGTTAGTCAATTTGTGCTTACATCAAAGATGGCCTTTCAAGAAAGAAGTGAGAACATGCTGTCCTTTCATTCTGGGATATGCTTTTCTCTGGGAGCACAATTAAATTTAATGCTGGAGAGACTGAAGTAAAAACACTTCAGTTCTGGCATTTCAGCCCCCAAATCTGCAAGAGTAGGAGTTAGGCTGCTTTGGTTCACTAAACTGACATAAATATTTTTCCTTCTATATTTCATTTTTAATAATAATAATAATAATAATAATAATAATAATAATAATAATAATAATAATGATGATGATGATGATGATGATGATGATGATGATGATGATGATGATGATGATGATGATGATTCCCCATACCACAACCTTTACTTGTTGGCTGTAACAGGTCTCTTGAGGGAGACAAAACACCAATGCAAATAGAAAGGGCATATGTGCTACATCTGATGGGAAACATGCCATTTGCATGAGGTGAATTGCATGTGTGCTTAGAAAATTGCACATGGCTACCTCAGTTCAACTGCAGTATCTGCTTACTGGCTTCCTCAGAGTACACTGAGGATAAAATTCTTTTTAATGTTTCTATTTATTGCAAGTAAGCCACTTAGACTTTATCTACAGTGCTTAGAACATAATTTATAATGCTGAGAATCCATAAAGCACTGAGGATGTACTGACACTCCCAAGACTTACAGATACCCTTCTTTCATCTGCAGTTCCCTAAAATCTGTTTAACTCTGTGAGAGCATGTGGTTTGGGAGAGGAGAATTCTCAAGATTTTTAAATTCTCATTTAAGGCTGAAGGAGAGATAAAAATATAATGTATTTAAGAATCCATTGCTAAAAGACAATTTTATTTGCTTCTCCAATCTAGAGACTTCAACATTTTCATAGGCTACACGAGCTTTATTCTGTGACATGAACAATTTAGTTTTGAAGCACTGGGTTTAGCTTTGCTCCAAATAATATAATATTTTCTTGTTTTTCTACAGAGCTCAAGAGTGCACCTTGCATGCTCTGTCAAATATATAATTTTTCATAACTTTTCCATCTTCCCAAAACTGCAGACTTCAAACTAAGCTGCTCAGATTTCACTATTTACTGTTTTATGATGTTTCATGTGTATTTCTCTCCCTTTACTTGATCACAGAATGAGGATTACTTCCAGTCTTAGCTTCACAGGAGCTTCATCCTTTTAGAAGTACCTGATTCCCATATTCATGGATCCAAATGAAAGAGAAGGGTGAAGAGCAACATTGGGAAGGATGACAAGAGCTTCCTGAAAGAATAAGAGACATATAGGAAACACAAATGTGGTAGGGGCAATTGTGCAGTGCAACTGCCACCACTTTGCTGATTCACTTCAGGAGTGAAGAATTACTCCACAAAAGGGACAGAAACCACCCCAGACGAATAACCCATGACTACGATGTCTGTTAGGCTTTGGAGTATGTGGTGGTTAAGGAGATCTGCTATATCAAATCCATGCAGATCTTGAACATTTGCAACTTCCTTTGCTATTCAGATGTTTGGTCTTTTTCGCAACATTGGTGAGTATTTAAAATACATCTAATCCTGTAAATACTGAAATTCTTCAGGCACTTCTCACTAGTTTTCTAGGATTAAAAAAATCACTTTTTGGTGTTGTTCTAACCATAAAGGCAGTAATGTTTCCATCAGTTGAATTTTTCCTTTGTGAAAGTGACTGCAAGAGCCTTCTAAAGAATATGTTTTTAGACTGGTAATTCTGTTATGTGTTTTTTACTTTAACAGGCACAACTATAGCAAGGTGAATAATCCACTGAAAAGAAAGCACCATAAAGTGGCCCTGTGAATGCCACAGTGCTCACATGCACAGTCACACAGCACAGTTTAATCCAAACTGACTATGGAAACAGCTCCTCAGCTACAGGGCCAGTCTTTATTTTCCTGTGGCGTACTTCCTATCTCAGTGTTAACATATTGCACATGTTACCAAATCACTTTCTCATCATTAATCTGATAATAAAAAAGGTTTTGTTGTCCTCATTGATTACCAGAAACTTTACCTTTCATGTAGCATTCCGTGTTCTTGGATTCATTGTGTCCAAACACAAATTATACTGAGTTATTAAAGAAATATGGAAGCTGCTAACAGCAGCTGTCATGAATAACCTGTCTGAACACAAAACATACAGAAAAGATATTACAGAAATTTTATCTTTAAGACAGTGCTTAAACTGCTAGCACACGAGTTTAATGAATGTAAAGAATATGAGCTGAGATTTCTTTTGAAGTTATTGCACCTCCATGATTGTATTGTGGCCAATCCAAAAATTGAGAAAAATCTGTCTTTAATGAAGAGAGTGGAATAAAATAAAACCACATTGATTAATAAAATCAAATCTCATGTTTATTAAAATTAATAAAGTTAACTCTCAGTAAAAAGTTCTTGATGTTCAGCTTGATTTGTTTCATGCACTCTCTTTGGTGCCTTTAATTTAATTCTGGTATTTTTTCAGAGCAGCTAGTGAGGACTGAGAAGCATTAAAAGGCTTTGCTCTCTAAGGTGAGGAAGGCATGGGGTAAGATTGATGCACACAGTATTTTGCTGGGCAACTTGAGTGATCCTTAGTGATCCTTAACATATGGAGAAAAGCTTTTTTTTTTCCCAGTATGTATTTGATTGCTTCATAGAAGTCAATAAGACCTTTCCAAACCTTTCTCCTGGAGATGCTTACAAAAATGCTATGTGATCTCCAATGTGTGCAAAATGGAAATGGATCAAGCCTGAGGGAAAGAATAATTTCCCTCCAGAATGCTCCTTCCTCTCTAGGGAAAACACCTAAACAAGAAGTTTTTGTTCGGACAAACTACCAAAGATGACCCCATGACCCCAAGTATCCAAAGGGAGAAAAGTTAAGTGTGTTTAAATTTTGGCTGTTTCAAATGTGTTTCTGACTCACACTGTTTGTCCTGTGCTCCCCTCCTGCCTCCCAGACACAGTAGTTATTTGGGATGCAGACCAATAACACATCCAGCCACAATGCCTACAGCCATTTCTGGGTAGCTGTCTGGAAAGCAATGTTGATTTTTTTTTTCTGTTCAAGACAAATTGGCAGTTTAAGGGCCTCTTTAAAAGCAGAAACAAGGCTTGTATGTTTCCACCCGGGTATTTTTCAAAATTGATGCTGGGCTGCTTGTGTCATCAATAATGATCTATTTCTTATTTAGTACTCAGGCTGCAATTAGATTCTGTGCATAGTGCTTTCCAGGACAAAGACAAGAATAAAAGCTGTGATCCCCAGACCTTCTAAATCACAGATCTCAGATACATTCTTTCCTTAAGCAGGAGTTTGTGCGTCAGCCCTGTGACAGGAGGAGGCTGCATCTGGGAGTGACTCTTTTAAATGTGGAGATGTGCTAAGATCATTTCTCAACACTCTGTGGTAGGTTGCAAACCAGACCAGCTAAGTGCAACTGGGACATGGGATCCTAGAAAACATGATGCTGTACTGTAAATGAGTGATGAATGGAACTAGCTTCAGGGACAGTCAAAAGATTGAAACCAATTCACAGAATCACAGAATGGGCAAAGTTGTACAGCCTCCTTCGGACAGGGTCAGCTCAGACTTTACAGAAGATTGCATCCATCCAGATGGCTCTTGAATATCTTCAGTGGGGGAGGCTGCAAATGTTCTTGCCAACCTCTTTCAGTGTGGTCACCCACAGTAAAGTTCTTTCCCACATTCAGGTGGAACTTCCTGCGCATCTGTTTCTGGCCATTGCCTCTTGTCTGATTGCTTGGCATCACCAAGAAGAGCCTGGATTCTTCCTCTGACACCTTCCCTTCAGATACTTTTGTACATTGACAAGGTCTCCTCTCAGTTGTCTCTTCTCACCACTAACAGCTGCCTAAGCCTTTCCTCATCAGAGAGATGCTGCAGTCCCTTAATCATCTTTGTTGCCCTCTGCTGGACCTGCTCCAGGAGCTCCATGTATTTTTTGTACTGTGAGGCCCAGAACTGGATGCAGCACTCCAAGGCTTCACCAGGGCTGAGCAGAGGGGCAGGATCACCTCCCTCAACCTGTTGTCAGTGCTCTTCCTACGGGACCCCAGGATATCACTGGCCTTCTTGGCCCCAAGGGTACTGCTGGCTCATGAACAGTTTGTTGTCCACCAGGACCCCAGGCGCTGATTTCCAGAACTGCTTTCCAGCAAGATGATTCTTATCCTGTGTTTGGGGCTATTCTTTCCTAGAACCCTGCAATTGCCTTTCCTGAATTTCAGAAGGTTCCCTTCTGTCCATCCCTCCAACCTGTGGAGGTCCTTCTGAAGGGCTGCACAGCTCTAGGGGGCCACTCCTTCCAGCTCCAGGGGGTATTGGCCACTCCCTCCAGCTTCCTGTCAGCAGTGAACTTGCTGAGGAGGCCTCTCCTCTTCATCCAAGTCATTGATGAATAAGTTGAACTGCAGTGGGGCCAGTATGGAAATGTAGGAGACACCACTAGATACAGGCCTCCAACTCGATTCAATTGCAAGAGTCTAAATCACTGTGTCCAGACTCAGGCCTGAGTGAGGTACGAGTGTAGATGTGAACAGTAGGACAACACATGGTTCCAGGGACTCATTCATCCATCTTGTTTGTGAGCTGAGTCTTCTATTTTTCTATAAAGAAAGATTGTTCTGAGGGAAAAGAGGAGTGAAATGGGATGTAAGGACCAAAGGTCAGGGGGAAAAATAACAGAGCTAACTTGCTTTGCAGCTGTCTTGTGATCTGTGATCTGGCACTTTGAAACAGAACTTTTTTTTTTTTTCTGCAGAGCTGAGGGAAGAGCAGTAGGGAAAAGGAAAGAGACGTACAGACGGCATTATTAGATTTGTTACCTGGAAAAGAGTAAATGGGATAAAGAATCCCATTTAGCATTAGCAAGACAGAAAAGAGCCTTCAAAGGGTTATACTGAGAGAACCATAATTATTTTGCTTACTGTCTTGTGTACTGAGGAGTATGCTGTAGCTAATGCTTTGGGAACTATTTTCAGAGTGAATGGAGGAGGAGCAAAGGCATGAAGACATACATGCTTTGAACATCCTGTGGTATCATGGCTGTTTGGGATACAGCATGCCTTGCAAGTTTGGTCATCTCTGTGCTCTGTGACCTACATTCACTACAGAATGGAATTCATAAGAGCCACCAAGCTCAGCAGGGTGCTGCCCAGCCTGCCCAATACAATGCACTGCAGAGAAGAGCACAAAAGTCATTAGAAATTTCTGTGCTAAATTTAAAGAGCTGCTTCACCTGGAGCTCAGGTCCTCTCCAGAAACTGGGTGAGGTTGACAGCTTTGTACTCATCAGGTAGCATTAATGTGGAAATACACGATAGATTCAAGGACTTGCTCTCTATGAATTATAAACAATCTTCTGACTGTCATCACTGAAAGAAATTCTGCAATCCATGAGAATTGTGTAGCAGGTAATTCTCAACTTAGTTGCTGAATTGTCATCAAATATTACATAAACTATTCAGTCCCTCAGTATTCATTAAGCTGTAGAAAGAATGGACATGACCTTGTAAATTAGAAAGGACACATCTGTCTGGTAAGAGAGGACTAGAATTCCTGTTCTTCCATTTAGCATGAAACTGCTTCACAAAGCAGCTCCAACAAGAGATGCTGATAATTGTGTTACAAATGGCTTTGGGTGCCAATCTTTGTCAGAAGGAAGGGCTGATACTGGGTGCCCACTCTGCTCACCCAGGCTTCTGAGCACAGGCTGCTAGCTGGACTGCCATGCTGCCTGCTGCTGAAGGACATGGGTGTGCTCTGATTGTGCCTTCCAAAGCATGTTATCCAGTTGGGAACAACATGGAGGCAGAAAAATGGATTGCCTCTGATGCCTGAAATCCTAGTAAAAAAACGTGATACTGTATTTCATACAGCTAACTTTAACTGTTCCTAATATTTTAAACTTCAAGATTAGTTATATTTCTTCATATATAACCCTTCTGGCCCTGTTAATTTTATACTCATCACTGAAATTCAGGAAACTTCATCAACGTGGTGCTTTGTACCAATGTCTTTACAGGAAATGTTAGACTTAGTGCCTCCATCTACCCTTGAGGAGCATCAGAAGTAACCCCACTTTAGCCAGTGTGCTCTCTTTGCTGGTTTTGTCAGGAGTAGAGTCAGTTTTCTTCCCAGTAGCTAGTACAGGACTGTGTTTTTGAATTGTGCTGAAAAAAGTGTTGATAATACAGAAATATTTTGTTACTGCTGAGCAGTACTTGCATAGAGCCAAAGCCTTTTCTGCTCCTTGTCCCTCCCCACCGGGGAGGGGGCAGGGGTGCACATGGGGTTGAGAGGAGACACAGCTGGGACAGCTGACACTGCTCAGAAAGATAACCCACACCATATGGTGTCACGCTCAGCATATAAAGCTGGGGGAAGAAGGAGGAAATGGAGATGTTTGGAAGGAGCATTTGTCTTCCCAAGTTATAGTTACGTGTGCTGGAGCCCTTCTTTCCTGGAGATGGCTGAACACCTGCCTGGGATGTGGGAATTCAATTGGGAATTGATGTGGGAAATCAATTATTTGTTTTGCTCTGCTCACATGAACTGATTTTGCTTTTCCTAATGAACTATCTTTATCTCAGCCTGCAAGTTTTCTCATTTTTACTCTTCAGATTCTCTCCCCCATCCCACCAGGAGTGAGTGAGTGGTTTTGGGGCCAAGCTGTTGGTTGGGGTTAAACCACAACAGATGCCTCTCATTATTTCCCAGTTAAGTCTTGCCTTGCTTTACAGTCTTGCACTAATCTTTCCAATCCACGTTTTGCAAAATTAATAACCAGCTTTGTTTGACTTAGCTTAGGATACTACATATCCCCAATCCAGAAGATCATTTGTGTTAGCAAAAAAAGCTAGAGTTGGTGTGCTTTCTTAGTATCCTTATGAATTACTTTTCCATGATTGATGAGCTGAGATGATGGCATGAAGATTATTTATAGCATAGTTCTTAATTCGTTTACTGGTCAATGTACTCTGCAGTTGTGACATTTAGTATATACTGTCTATTAGCTTCACTGACCTCAGACTTAATACTACACATTTATTTTCATTAAATTGTGTTTTCTTTTTCTATGCCAAATGATATAGGAGATCAAAGTCTAGCAACAATATTCCTTAATAGTAGTTGCACCTTCAAATTATTTTTGCTGAATTTGATATATGCTTTAGATAGCTACATGAAAATAGTTAAACGTTTTTCATATAAGACACATTCTCAAAGTGACCTCAAAAAGCTACAGTTAATAACAATGAAAAACTCATGCACCTTTCCAGCACAGTAAGTTAGTCACTGTTATTATACAAGTCCTTTCTTTAGGAATTTTAACCCTCAGGCAATTTTACAGTGTTATCATTGGAGCTGAGTGGTTTTTGTTTCAGCTAAGACTAAGCTTGTGGCAAAATTTAAACTTTGATATTTAGTAACCCTAATATCATGATCTGAAGTGGCATTTGCTATGTAAGTTGGAATACTTTTTCTGGGCTAGAATTACAAAAATGTTGGAGAAGTTCTCATCTTCCTTTTGTCTAGCAGAAAATGCAGTTCATGATTCAGTGCAAGATCTAAACCTCACCTGTGTTTCCCCTTCAGGGAACAGCTGAGCCACAAGTGTTCTGGTGTTATTACCAGATGAAATACATGGTTTCTCACTGTCACTTGTTTTATTTAGTAAATACAATTAAACATTCTCTAGATTATTTGGCTATTTTGCCTCCTTGTTGAGTGGAAGATCTTTCAGAGTTTTGATCTATCTTAGAGACAAAGCCAGTATTTTGTACCAATCAGAAAAAATAGCAGTGATAGCAGCTGAGGCTGACTGGGTGCTATCACTTTGTGCCCAGCTGCTCAGCAGTTAGGTCAATCATTTAGACAGTAGGAATTGTGTCTGCATCTCCTCAGCCTGTGACCAAGCTCAAAATTTCTCCTCTCTGGTTAACCTTACTCAGCCTTGAATGATTGTTACCTGCAAAACATAGCATTTCCTTCAACAGATTTGCAAATGTTATGCATAATTTCATTTGCTTATTTTTCTCCAAGCATACACCTGAAGCGATTCTTGTACAAAGTATCAATGAAATGAAATATCTTTGGTCTGTTTTTATCAAAAAGCAAAATAAGGTTTTGAATGAACCTTTCCAGTATTTTTGTTTAATTTAATGAATTGTAAAATCAGTTTTGAGTACACTGTTTATTACTTTTTGGTATAGTCCTGCACAGTGGTGATGCTCACACCATTTACCATGGGACTAGTAGAACACTCCTCATTCCTTTACAGGTTAGATATATTTCTCTTTGCAGAACATAATTGAATTTCCAGAACCAGATACCACAGCAGAGTGAAGAAAAAGCCTATTAAATACCAAGGGATAAATCCAAGTCTTTTCACTGTCTCCATGAATTTGAGGAGGTTTTCAGAAAAGGAACTCGCCCTCATGGATGTCTTTGATCCCCTCACTAGGATGTCTAAAGGCTGGGTGGAAATGGGACATGGAAAAGGAGAGTGACAATTGCAGCAGAGCCACTGTTTTACCCACTCTGTGGCTTCCTTGGAGAAATGGAAAATGCAAGGCCATGCTGGAATAAAGGCATTGTCAGTTTGCACACCACTGTCTCTGAGCCATGTCTGAGTTCTTGAAAGTGATCAGTGGGATCAAGTTAGAATATTCATTTTCCATCAATAAATTATCATCTTGCAACACCCTAGATTTTGCATTTATTTAACCAAGGACAAAGCTGTTTAACTGTCCCACAGAATCATCAGAGGTTTGTTCGTGTTTTTGTCACATTGTATGTGTCAAAATGTCATATTGTAGTGTAAAATGGTTACCAGAGAGAAAGGGAAATAGTTTAAAAGCACAGTGCTTCCCATTTAACAGCCAAGTGTAACCTCAACAGAATATGCTAGAAAACAGGAAAAAAAAGCATTGAAGATGATCATAGTTTCAGAAGACTGAATCACCATTCATCATCAATAAGGGAGGAACAGTGTTTTAGACAAAGAATTTTTCTAATTTTGTGATACTTTAGAGACTGTTTTGGGGGACTTATAAATAGGAAAGTATATTAACTGCAATAAGCCTTTCACTGGCTGAGCTCTTACATGTATAAATTGAAACCTGAAATTTTCTTCACAAAGAGTTTAGCTAATGGTGCATTGTACAGATGTTTTCAAAAGGTAAGCAGGTGGCTGCCCACTTTTACTCTCAGCCAGGGAGTGGAAAATACTCCTTGACTACTCTTACTTTTCTGCTTTTTAAAAAGATAAGCAGGTTTTTTTTTAATGTTTCACATAAAGTTGCTCTTTGAATGCCACACAACCCAGGGAATCCACACCATGCAGGTCTCAAGAAAAGGTTTAAGACAAACCTTTTACCACCAATGAGCAAGGAAATTGTTTACAATCTAACCTAGGCTCTCTGAGGCTTTTTTCATTTATTCATTTTCCTGCTGTACTCTGGGCTCTTGTAAGGCATAGGTGCTGGTTTTTCTTTGGCTCCTACAGGAATGCTTTCCTAGGAAAGTGCAAAGCAAAAAAGGGAGCAATAGATTTGCTGCCTTCTCCTGCTTGATGAATCTTGGCCTCTTTTCTCTTTTGGGGTCCTTTTCCTCCCTTTCTCATAGGCAGACTGGGTTGAGGGGTAGCTGCCCATGTCATGGACCTCTCCCATCCACCTTCCCCTGCTACTTAGGTCTCTGAGAAGGGAATGGAAGGGGAAAGGGCTGTAAAAGAGGAAAGAAGGGGAACCAAGAGTGGGACAGCCAGATGTGATAAAAGCAAGAGTAATCTGCCAAGGTTAGAGTAGGACAAGTATTTAGGTGGCAGACACACACATAACACCGAGACATTCTTCTCTCTTGTGTGTGACCCACATACTTCCCCCTACATTTTTGGGTCTCTTCAGTGTTGGGGTAGAATGTTCAGAAACCAAAGTGCACCCATATCTCCAGCTGCAGCTCAAAGGGCTGTGCTTCTATTGCCCATCTTCTTCACCTGTAATTCTGGTTCACAGAGTTCTCTCCCCTCTCCTCTCTCTCTGCCGGAACATTTTGCTGTTCTCTTTTCCTATAGTGCTTTTCACTCCTGCACTATTTGGATCAATACAGCTATAAACTAGGCTAGGAGGATAAACCAAGATAAAAAAGATAAAACTCATGGTTTGTGCAAGCAATGGAAAAGACTTTGCTTCCTTTATGCTGTCCAAGGCCTGTGACGATGTAGCTGAAAAACTTAAATTTCTTTTAAGATTTATTAAAGGTTTTTCCGCCTTCCATGTAACTGCTTCATTGGCTTGCTGTAATCCTTCAAAGAAATTAAAAAGTTACTGACAATTAGTTCACAGATAACCAGAAAAGCTATTTTAAAATTATTTTTTTCTTTTGGAGTCTTGGCCTGCCATTGCATCAAGTGGCTGATGGGTAACATGTAAATGATATGGATAATTCTGAAATATAATGAGGGACCATATTTAACATTTTTAAGAAGTAGATGGTAAAGGATGGAGAACCTTGATTTATCAGTTTTGAATATAATAGGGAATTCACTTGCTCTACCCATACTGCCATTTCACAAAGCTGAGCCAAAAATAAAGATTGCCAGTCAAACCTGTAAAGAAATACATCAAAACCCAAAAAGTAGTGTTTTTTGAACATCATGATTTTTTAGCCCAAGGAGCATAAGCTTCACTAAATACAAAGCTCAGCAAACTTCAGCACATATGCCAGAGCCTTTTGAAATAATTAGCTGAAGTTGGATGTTTCTGCTCCAAGTTATCACTGCAACCTAGGCAAACAAATGATTTTGTTTTAATTATAGTCCATTGTATTTTAAAGATTCTTAGTTTTTACTACTGATTATACCCAGATGGTATTTGCACATTCTACAGTCTCCAATATTAACATTTATATCCTTATTCAGGTTTGGAATATAGACACCAAAACTTTGGTTTCATACATTTCAGTGGCATGCTTTGAGAAAATATTTTTAGTATTACTATGAAAATAAATTATAAATCAGAACTCTCCACTGTTTACAAAGGGAAACCCTGCTTAAAGAACCTGACATTCCACTATCTCCCTATGCAGGAACAACTTGCTCTTTCTCATCCTATTAACCATGTGCATATGTTTAACCTGATGAACACAAATTGGTCCATTGGGATTACTCTACCACTTGAAAATGTTTGCAGTGCAAGTACTTGTATTCAGGTTAATATATAATGTAAAGAAAAATGGAAAATATGTGACTAAGCCACTGAACTAGAGACAGGCTTTCTTCCTGCTCTTTGATTAGGGTATTGAACTAACTTATGCTGGTTTTTTTTTTGGAACATTCAACAAGGCTGTGTTACTGCAGCAGTAATTCTCATCTGTGCAGAGTACATGCTAAATAAGATTGTTCTGGGCAGGTAGAGCCTTGTACTGTTTATATACTTTGCATCTAGTGTGAATAATGACCCAAAGAGAGCATAGAGTCACAGTTTCTGAGTAGAGGCAACTTTGGCAGTGTTTTGAAGCATACAAAATCAATATTGTTGAAGTCCTCCAAGAATCTTTGAACAAAATCCCAGTACTCTGAATGATGATCATACTGATTATTTATCTTAAAGCCTATTTTCTTAGCACCTCAGTTAAAAATACTCTCTGATGTATTTGCAACCTTAATAAAATCCAATTTCTTTATTCAACAGAACATATTCAACTGAGCATAATTATGCATTTTCATCCTTACCATTACCTGTCCAATAAAATTAATATTTTTTCAGAAGTTGGAAGAGATAGGCAGTCAGCATGATGTAATCTTCAATGGTACTGTGTTTTTTGGTGCTAATGAAACTGTAGCCAAGCATTCAGCATATCCTAAAAGACCATTTGAAGTCCATGTGTTCTTTCTTAGCTATAATGGGTTTGCAGGTTTTGTTTGGTTTGGGTGGGTTTTTTTCTCTGCTTTTTGTTACCTCTGAACACATCTGGGCAGATTGCTGATGCACAGAAACCTGCATGGAGTCTAGAGCAGCTGTTAAAGAAAGCTGTATTCCTCAGCACTCCAGAGGCTGTTCTTTGAGACACATGGGGACTTGAAGCCCAAAATGGACTATAGGACATACAGTCTGAACTATTATCACATATTTAATGCATTCCCCTACAAACCACTTTATTGAGAACTCCTAATATCCTCCTTGATTCCTCAATCACTTTGAAGTCTCTCTTATTATGCCCACCTAACAACTTCTGCATAATTCCAGTATCAGCCACATCAATGTTTTCTTAGCATTAGTTAGCTGTCTTTCTTTCCTTTCTAGTCAAATAGAATCCATATTGCCTACCTATGGATATCTACTACAAAAGCATGGACTTCTAGGCTAGTCCTCTCAACCACTTTTACAGTCACTGAAATGAGATACAGAGCTGTTCAATTGCTGCAGTTTTCTTTTAACATCTGAATCCGAGTCATGGGGATTTTCATCCCTTCTGGACTTACACAAAATTGGAAATGTTCAACTATTCCCAGGTCAGCGAAAAACACATTATCTGAAGTCTAGGAAATGTGTGAAAGGAACACCAAGATGGTTTTGCCGTATGAATAACACACTGCTCACAAAATGATTGCAGAATTGACTTTCAGACTTATAGGATAATATTTTGAGGCTGAATTGTCAAATTTTGCTTGGCTTGACTGAATGCACTCCATCTCCAAGCACAGGTACTGTATACCTAATTGACTCATCATAAACTTTAAGTAAAAGCCAGAAAATTCAGTGAAAACTATATTGGCGTCTCTTTTGTATTTACTACTCTGGAAGTTCATTATGGTTGAAAAAAACCCCAAATCTATAATTAAAAAACTTAAAGAAGTATCATGTTTTCAGATCCAGAATGCTTACTATATTTGCAGAAAATTATCTCAGGTACTTACAGAACAAAAGACAGCTAGCAAATGGTAGCAACACCCTGGAATTAAGCTTCAGTCTTTAAAGTTCATTTTCAGGCAAAATGCAATTACAAGAAATGGTGCAATTTGAAATGTGTGTTTCAAAGCACTGGGTTGTAAAAACAGAAAGCTGTCAGGCAATCACCTCTTTTGAGTCTCAACAAGAATAGAAGAATAATTATCCTGAAGAACTCTCACAGTTATTTGGATGCATTAAATGGCTCAGAATAACTGAGAATATTTCCTATTGCGTGCTGAAACAGTACAGTAGATTTTATCAACCTGTCTTTTCACACACAAGGGGTTAAACTTGGTGTACTAGCGGAGCTTCCTGCTGTGAATGGGTTTGCTGAGATATAATGCAGGAGATATAGTACTGCTCAAGTGCCAGCAGGTAGTCTAGGTAAGCTGTTATGCCCAAAGGTGCTTCACAAAGCTGAGGTGCCATTCAGCCTTTTAAAGACATTGTTAGCAGCTGGAGGACTACTCTGAAAAAATACTCTAAAAAAATTGTTGCACTGAGTACTGCCACAATTCACCTAGATTTGTTCACCTGTAGCCAAAGGCAGGAGAAAAATCAAACATGCTTTATGTGTATTTTTCACTTTAAGGCAGAAATTATGTGCATATTCTGTATCTAGAAAACTGCACAAGAGGAAAACCCATGTAGTTTGATGGCTTCAATATGGCTTTGATATTTGTAGCAAGAATTCAAAAGAAGTTTTAAATATTGCCAGTAGGATATATATTTTAATACACAGTATTTGACATTGCTGTGTTCTCTGTGCTAAATTCAGTAAGGTCTACACTGTAAATAAGATAGAAATAAAATAAATTTGCTGTGCCATTATTCCTGATTGTCTGTGGGTAGTGTTCTGAATATTAGAGAATGTCAGTATTTCTTTTTCATCTGAAAATGAGTGGGGATTTTTTGTTGTTTTAATTTTTTTAATCTATTAAAAAAACCTGATTAAGTAGTGGCCCTGCAGTTCAGGAAGATTTCTTGGTATTCAGTTGTTCTGCTCATATTGTGATTAAATAATATACAGACAGGTGTAATCTGTGCCATTTGATTATTTTTCAGATTATGGCCACCACAAAAATCAGACCTTACTTGTTTATCTTAATTTAATGTAAATGTGAAGAAGTTTGAAGATTTTAATTAAAAGATGATGATACATTTTCAGCTGCAATACTTGGTTTAATTTTACACTGTTTTTTTCTTTTACACTGTCTATTAATAGCCACTCTATAGTTAACTTGCAGCAGGACCTAGAGCATGATATACAAAACCAGGGCAGTAAGGAAATTAAAGTTATGTGAAATGTAGAACCAAAATTTCTGCTCCCTGTAGTTACATCATTCTGGCTATGTTGAATATTTCTGCATCAGTGTTTCATGGCAAAACTATCAGAGGTGCTGTGAGGTTGTTTTACAGTATTGTTCTCAAGATCAATATTTGGAGTAGAGTACAGGACTGCACCAGCTGTCAGTGTGGTAATATGCTGGGAGCAATCAAATTCCTCTGAAATCAGAAGAACTGTCAGTGCTAATTAGCAGAGGTGTGAAAAAATGATGTCTTTTTAATCAAGAGGTCTCTCTAGGAGCCAAGCTTATGCGCATATTTTGGAGTATTTACATTGTGTTTAATTGGGACGCCTCTAAGGCTTCTCACTGGAGAACTGGGACAGTTGGAATTGGCTCTGGTGGCTGATTAACTCCCGGTTAGAGGTAATTATGAGAGTAAGGCCCAAGTGTTCAAATAAGCACTGCTGCCCACCGTGCTGTGATGCACTCTGGCACACACCTCTCGCTGTGCCCTCAGAACACACTGCGTGCTCCTTCACTGTTGAACTGAAAGCTGAGGGAGCTCTCCTGCCCTAGCTGCAGCTGCCAACACTTGTGATGTTTCAAGTGGAGTGGTAAAGTGTGGAAGTATTTCACCTTTTTCACACATCTTACCCCTTCAGAAAGATATTTTGTTTGTGTAATGTATTTATTTTTGCCCTCAGAGTCCTAATTGGTGCTCTGTTAAATGTTGGTCATGGCTGTCTACAGGAAGCTTGGTGATCAACAAAAGCCAGGAGCAGAGCAGCCAGGCTGGCAGTTGACAATGGGAGATGGCAGAAGATATAAGCAGCTGACAGAAAATGTGAGTGTGTTTGTGAAATTAGAAGCCTGCAACCATGTGTGGGCAAAGCAGCAGGTGGAGAGAGAGCAGTACAGCAAGATGTGCTCATACTCAGCTGGGAGGTGGCCACAAAATGTACCTAGGGAATGTGACTGGGGGAGAAAATCAGAGCTGGTAAAGTGACCCAGGGCAGGCTGTTTTAAAGACTGGGGCTATTCCATCATAAAAGACTGAAATAGGAAAGGACTTGGGGAACACATGAAAGATGTCTTAGTGAGAAGTGTGGACTGCTCTTGAGAGACCCAGAAATTGGATTTGGGATGGTTGCAGTGCTTTTAGGAAGTCTGAGGACCTCTGGGTGAATTGGGAGGCACTGAAGGTGTTTGTTGCTGTGGAATAGCTTGGTAAAAAGGTAAGAGAGTCCAGAGAGAAATCAGTGGGAAAAGAGAAATCCAAACATCTGGAGTTAGGAGTCACACAAGTACGTGAAGAATCACCATAGGACAACCACTCACCAATTTACATGTGAGTGAAATCCCTCTCCTCATCAAGAGCTGAAATGTATCCCTTTACTGCTTTAATGTAATACGCACCTGAATTTCTATGAACATGTGGTAGGGAGAAAGAAGGTTAAAGTAGACAGAAGATGGAGGGTATAACGGTGCCATGCCAACAACAAAATAGTCACTTAGAAGAGTTTTTTAACAGGAGACTTGAAAGTTTTTTTAACTGGCTAAAATAATTCAGAGAAGTAGAGTCTGAGCAGCCAAACAATACAGGGAAAACAATAATGAACATGAGTGATAGAAAGTCCCTCCATTTCAGTGGCAAAAGTACTCCTACACAGCTCACTGGCATGTCTAGGAGAAACATAAAATGCTAGACAAAGTATGTGTGCCAAAACTGCGGGAGGAACAGAGAACTGTTCAATGTACTTACCCCAAAATAGAAAGTCTTTCTGGAACCTGACATGAACAAGTCCTGCTATACCACTGCACTGCTGCCTTCATAAAAAGCAACAAGAATGGTAACATTTTACCTCAAAAAGGGATGAGAAGCAGATTTCCTGTGGGGTAAGGCTTTTTATTTGTGTTATGCATGGAGTTAGCATAAAAAATATCAAGGAATTACCTTTGTCATCATCTGCTTATAGATGATATGTTAAACGTATGGCTTTCATTTATGTATATTAATTTCTATCTTTAAAAAATACATGTGTCCCAATTCCTCAAAGTTTTGGTTCATAAATGAATCAGTTCTCCATTTTAAACTAGCCCTTTTTTTTCTTTTGGTTTCCTTTTTTTGTTTTTCAAGACTTCTCTGTGTTTTGCATATTTTGATCCTAATTAAATGTTATTATTACAAAGAATTGTGTACTCCTTGACTTTGGAGAGTAGTGATAATGTCAGTTACTGTCGGTCTTGTAAGTCAGATTCCTCTATGTCATGGACCTAGTCATGATCCCTACTCTTTCTTACATTTTGAGATATTTTATGTTGGAATAACACTGAATTCCTTGAGGCTTAATCTGTTTGTATATCTCTTCATTCTTACAATCATGTAGAGTGTTCTGCAGAGAATATTTCTATACAGTTTTTAAAGGATGTGCTCTCCTGACCCCCACTCATCTCAGAAGAAGGGAGGTTAACTGCTGAGCTGCTGGCCTGACAGGAAGGTCAGGCTGAGACACAAACCCTCACTTGGGTATTACAGATATGGACTAAACATATAACCAGTACAAATGAGCAGGAGCACAAGAACAAGCACATGTTGTTGCTTTGGGTTTTGTTGGTTTTTTTTTTTTTTTTGAAAGACTGTTGAAAAGCTTTTCTACTTATCCCCCAGTCTGTTGTTTATTGTCATTGTATGTGGTTTTATGTTCCATACCCTGTTTAATAGACAAGTGAGCAACAGATGATGCAGAAACTAAAGCAGTAAATACAGTAAATACAGTAAATACATGTCCTCTAAATTTCTGAGGCTTTAGCTTTATCAAGGTGTCCCAGACTGCAACAGTGGCCCTAAATGAGAAGGACAGTGCAGGAGTGACGTTGGGAAAGGTTAAAAGGAAAACGGAACCAAACCTTAGTTCAGATTTTTTATTCTGTTTTTCAGCCACAACAGTTTGTAGTTAAAACATAACAACAGAAAACTGTTACTGGAACTGGCTACATAACCCAGCTTAGGTCTATTTCCAAAGGTCAAGATGGGGAGTCCCCTCATGCTGTTCACACCTCCGTTGTTCCACAAAATAGCTCCTGAGAACTGCCCTGAAAAAGACATTCCAAGTTCGCTGCAGCGATGCAGTAGATCCATAAAACCCCTCCACAGAGCAGGCGCACAGCTGACAAATCTCTCCTTCCACTCCTCCCTGCCTCAGTCTTTTTGAAACTGTGACCCCACCTCACTGCCGTGTACCAGGATTCTATTGAATGCTTGGTGTTGTATGACGGTGTTTCCAAAACAAATCAGTGGGGGCTGGATCCAGATCTCTCAGGTTTTCATGGCTTCTCTACAAACTGTCTCTGCATGAGCCTCACAGCCTACATACAGGGGACAAAGAGCATCTATTCCTAAAACACAAAGCTAACAACTCAAAGAACTTTCTCTCAATCATTCCACAAGGCTCAGCAGCATGATGGCATGTTGTGCTTCACGTGTACCAACCTGTTTTCCACAGAAAGGGAGCTGACATACTCTAGTTAGACATCAAGGTGATAGCACTATCTCCTCTCCTCTCCTCTCCTCTCCTCTCCTCTCCTCTCCTCTCCTCTCCTCTCCTCTCCTCTCCTCTCCTCTCCTCTCCTCTCCTCTCCTCTCCTCTCCTCTCCTCTCCTCTCTCTCTCCTCTCCTCTCCTCTCCTCTCCTCTCCTCTCCTCTCTCCTCTCCTCTCCTCTCCTCTCCTCTCCTCCTCTCCTCTCTCTCCTCTCCTCTCCTCTCCTCTCCTCTCCTCTCCTCTCCTCTCCCAGATTTACCTTGGCTGTGCACTGTTTTTAAACAGGTCCCACTTCAGCCCATTGTTGATCTGCAAACAAATGTTTGTTGAGGTAAAAATAAGAAAGGTACTTTTTACTGTATCATACATCTCCTTTTCTTTTTCAACCCTGTTGTTGGTCAAACTGAGCACTAAACAAAAACCTGTTTTGCATTCTTTGTGTTTTAGCTGTGTATGTAGCATGGTGAAGCATAGCTGACCCAGATTTCCATAGGTATTTGGCCACCTTGGATTCTGTGATGGCACCACTGCCTTGCCTCGGGGCAGTAGACAAATCCAGGCACCCTACGTTACACAGAAGTGTTAGACAGACCCATGTTTGCTTTCTGAAGACCGCTTTTTGGAGGGAATGGCTTTCTTTAAAAGCATTTTTTAAGGTTTAATTTTGAAAGCATAACCTATTGTCTTTATGTATTTAATGTTTAATATTGCTAAGTAGAATTTTAGCCATTTTTTACAGTATTTATTTAGTAATGCCTATGAGATTATTATCTCAACAGGAAAAATCAATAGCCCTTCAGTATAGATGTGTAAAGACAATAAAATGCCTCACAGTCTTTTCACATTAAACCAAAACACCTCTGAAGTACACCTTTGCCTCTAATGCAATACTTTCCAGCCTTTTTAATAACCATATTTTCTGTGCTGGGAATGTTGTAGCAAACATTTGAGGATCAATTTAGTAGATGAAAAAATAATAACAACAATTTTTCTATGTCAAAACATTTTGAAAAATGTGAAGAACTACGGAGCAAGTGCTGTTTTACGTCAAACCAAGTCCAAATTTTAAACTCCCCCTTCTGTTGTTTTGACATTTAAAATGGGCTAGAAATAGAACTGAGGGTGAAAACACTTCCACAATGCAAGCCCAGTCAAAGAGATCTTGCATTGTAATCTTGTGATGAAGGCAGTTTGGTCTGAGGGTTTGCTGATGTACTTGAACCATTTGGAAAAGTTATTCTTTATTTTGAGCATTGTGAACTTTTTTGAAAGCCTGGGCTGAAGTTAGTATTTAATGCAAAAAACTCTCAAGTGATTGTTTAGAAGTCAAAACTTACCAAAGCAGACAAAAATTACTCCTTAGGAGCAATGAGTTTGCCTATATCAAATGAAAGAAACATTTGAAAATCTGCCCAAAACAAAACAATACTTAGTACAATGACCCTCTGTAGAGACTTTAATGATCACTTACACAATGGAATGTGATGTTTATTTCACTTGCACTATCCTTTCATCACTTTGCTAAAAGAACTATGCTGTCTGAAAATTTTTCATGTTTCTGACAGTGATCACTATAATTTTATTTCCAGTGCCATGTTTCCTTTCTGCTGTGCCTTGTGGTATGACAATAGGACAGTGCTACCTGCCATTGCTTGGATCTGAGTCAGTCTCTCATGCAGTCTCTGTAGCTGTGCAGAGCTCCATTATACACTTCCATAATCTGATTTTACTTGTAAATTTGGATGCAGCAAAAACTTGTTGTTCACTTACAGTACTTGGATTTGTACACATCAATTATCTGAAGGGATTTATTGCTTGAATTGCCATCATCTTGAGCTATTCAGTAGGTCCAAGATACAGACAGATTTTTCTGAGGGAGATGAAAAACACATGTCTGACATAAAAGCAGCCCACTGCTAAATTGCACATCTCTGCTTCAACACAAAGGATAAGCTGAGCCCTTCAAAGAAAAAGCAGACACAATTTGCAGTGCTGAGCACTTTATTTTCACTATCACTAGGCTCAAAAATCATATAATAAGGGAAAGATTCTATCACCTCATTTTCTCTTTGCAATTCCTGGTATGTCATTTTCTTGTAGGTAATTTTTTCTTTCTGGGAATAATTAGAAGGAAAGTTAGGTTGTGCCTGTGAAAATACGTTTTTCTTTGCATTGAGAGACTCATTCAAGACTATGAAGAGTCAAAAAGCCCTTTGCTTTTAAAGTATGGGAGAAAAGGAAATAACACTGGGAGTCTGAGAGCTGCTCCTTCCTGCAAGCTCTTTCTTTGACTTTGCCATGTTGTGCAATCTGAGATCTTGGCTAGCACCTTCATTTCAATGCTCCCTCTAGATCCATACGTCTCTGTATACAAAAAATATACAGTTTATCATTACCATACACAATTCAAATATTCAAGATGAGACTGAGCTCCCAGCTTAGCACCACTTCTCCGCACTCTTAAAAGATGGTCTGTGCTCAGGCACAAGATCATGAGTTAGCCTCAATTCTAGTAATTATTGACCTGACCTAATGTTATTAAGTCAATGGGAACTTCTAATGAGTCTCAAAGGACTTTGGGTCAGGATTTTTGTGCATAGTAAATCAAATGATGCATTAAGACACCCCTTAAATTTTGCTTTAAAACACTGACATTTGGAAAGGTCAGTACGAAAAAATCTTTGAACTCATGATTTAGAGTAAGCAGGGCTAAAATAAGAAATTATTGTCTCACAAGGATCTTGCTGTGTGCTTTACCATATTCAAAGTAAGATATTTACCTTCTTCAAGGATGGTAAGTGGAGAAATAAAATATCTCATATTGTTTATGTTATGCTATGAATGTTTCCAGAGTGTTATTACAGTTGCTGAGTTTTCCAGGCACAATGCCTTAATAGGTTTTAACCTCAGTGATTGTTGGAAAAGAATGGTTCAGTCCTTCACCTGGTACTTTTCTCTGGCACATTTAAGGAGTTAGTACAGCCAAGAAAATTAGAAAACAAAATAGCTCAACTAGGACACTTACTAGTCATTGCTCAATGAGAACAGCAGGCAAAGACAGAGCAGCTCTCACTACCTGTGCTAAGATTTTCTAAAATTTACAATTCACTACTGCAGTTGATGTTCAGTCAAGACCTCCCATTTTAAGTTTCAGTTCTTAGTACACTAATGTATCATGACTAATTCTGTAAACTCCAGAAATAAGCTGATTTTGTTGTTGTTGTTGTGATACTGGGACATGCAGTTACTGTGCCCTGAGCTAAACAGCATGTAAAAGCATGCTCAGCTGGGTGAAAAAATCAGTTTGTCTTAGGACAGTAAAAAGCACAAGAAAAGTAATAAAATTCAGCCCCTGGAAGAATGCAGAAACTCCTGCAGTGTTTGTACTGAATAAAGTTGGTTTTCTCATATAAATAAAAAAGCAAAGGTGATAGACTCCACATTTGTGAAAATCATTCTCCAAGACAAACCAGATAAAGCAAAACCCATGTTTGAGTTGATGATGCTATACAAAGGAGAGTGAAATGACAGATTTTTGCAACCTGCACATGGTGTAATTCCTGAGCTGTCCCATGCAGGGCTGAGAGTTGGGCTCATTGATACTTTTGCATCCCTTCCAATTCAGGATTCTGTGGTTCCAGTTTATACTCATTAGTTACTTCTTCAATTCCATCTGCAACCGGAATTTGCTGTTAGGAAGAACACTTAGTCTCACCTTCAGCCTCATGGCTGATGGATGCCCGGAAATGAAGGTATAATGAAGACATGACTGAGGACTTAAACCTTGTGGGAAGCCACTAAAATCATATCAAATTAACTTTTAATTTTCTGTAACTTAGTGTCCTGGTTTCAGCTGGACACTAAACTTGTTTTCTTTTTAGTAGCTGGTACAGTGTTGTGATTTGGATTCAGTATGAGAATAATGTTGAAAACACACTGATTTTTTCATTATTGCTAAGCAGCTTTTACTCTCTCTCAAGGATTTTTCAGTGTCTCATGTTCTGCCAGTGATGAGGTACACAAAAAGCTGGGAGGGAGTCTGGCTAGGACAGGTGATCAAACTGGCCAAAATGATGTTCCATACCACAGAACATCATGCTCAGAATATAAACTGGGGGCAGTTGGCCAGGAGCAGGATGGTGATTGTGGTTCAGGGACAGGCTGGTCATCAGTCAGCAGGTGGTGAACAGTTGCATTGTGCATCACTTGCTCTTTGGTTTTATCTCCTCCTCATTTTTATTACAATAATTGTTAGGTTCATTTCAGTTATAAAACTGTTCTTATCTCAATCCATGAACTCTATTTTCTTCTCCTTCCTGATTGTCCTCCCCATCTTTGGTGGGTGTGAGCAGGGAAAGGGAGGTGAGTGGGCAGTTGCAAGGTACTTAGGGTACTTATTTGCCAGCTGAAATTGAGCCATGACACTTAATTGCCTGTATCACTGTAGAAAAGGTGACCTTCTAGAGCAATAAACTGGATGCATTCCTCCTGGTAAGTTCTGCCTGGTAATAAGCCTGGCCTCTCAGTCAGGCTGAAGATTGCTGCGTTGCTGTGGGAACAGTGGATTACCACTGCTGGCTCAAGGAGCAGCGATTACCCAAAATATGTGACAGGGCTGCAAACAGCTGAGATGTATATTTGTCATGGAGCTGCAAGAACCAGTTCAAGGATGATGATGCCAAATGCTGCATATGTGGAAGAAAATTTCCTTTGTCAGATGCAATCCAGTGACTTTTGACAAGTGGAAACAAGGGTGAGATACAAATAGTGTTCTGACACACCCTTACCAGTCACATTCCAAAACATTGCTGTGGTGAAGTAGAAACTGCTATTAAGTTGGAGCAGCCTTTCTAATAGTTAACATACTACAGAGTTAGGGCCTGCCTTTGACTATAGGAAATAATGAACAATGTGTATGCTGGCTCATAATATCATGCTAATAATATAATGGAAAATGAACTGAAAGAGAAAAAGAGATTTCTGAAGGTTTGTTTGCTGCTAAATATAACTTCCTTCCTGAGACTGCTGTAAAGTTCTGGCCACAGGGAAGTCAAGGTATAGAAGATGGAACATCCTGCCATCAAATGAGACTTGAAATCTTAAGCAACTGCGTGATGGAAATAAATGTTTAAAATCATCAAGGACAAAAATATTAAATAGAGAGTAAAACTTATGGGATCTCAGAATATAAATAGCTGCTCAGAGCTTACCAAAAATGAAAAAATGCAAACACAGATGCAAGAAAACTGATAAATATCAATTGTACCTCAGAGTGAATTGCACTTGTATCTGGGTACAGCACTGCAGAGTTATTCACCTGTTCTAAAGTTCATTTTCTGCTGTTCCCTTTCATGTAAGCCCTGTTCATCCCTCATGTATCATCTGACAAAGGAGGTTTCTATTTGAGAAGGTGCTGCATCTTATGCTAAAAAATCTTGCATTGGTCCCTGTGGACCACTGGAAAATATGCCTGTCAGCTACTGAGTACACTTCTACTTTCACCAATACTTCTTCTTGGAACACCTATGGTCACCACAAGTGATGGTCCCTGGCATATCTGTTCTGAAGTTAATACTGTCAGATGAGATATTTTTTGGGGGGAAAAAGTGTCTTTTTGGATCTTCACTGGTTTATGGCTCATGAGATATCTCCTCACTCACTGACCTATATGTTATAAGAACCAAATTCAGAACTAAAATTATTGACAGTGTAAAAATGTATTTTGGTACAGCTGGTCCAGGGAAACTTGGCATCTAGTGAGAATTTTTATTATGGAGACAGCATCACTTGTAATCAACATAGCTGAGAGAAGTGTCGGCCTTTACCTCTGAACCAGTGAAATAGTAAAATGAAATATTTACCATAAAGGCTAATTCAAATAAAAACATTTGACTTGCTTCTTATTTGCCCTACTGCTACTGTGATTTGGTGGGTCCATCAAGTATACTGACAGTTTTGCAGCACTAGGAGGGAGGTAGTTCATGCCAATTGTTTTGTACCTTCATGAGATAAAACTCAGATAAAGCTGCAGCTTCAGTGACTGCAGGATGGATCACAGATGGCTTCTGAAAGTGCCCAAAAACACTCTGAGGCTTTGCCCTGTCAGATGATCACCTATCCTGCTAGCAAGCTGACATCTACCTGGGGCAGTAGCTGGATGCTTGCATGTGTCCCATCTCACCAACAGGTGCCCACCACGTGTCACACACCTCACACAGCTGCTCTTCCTGGTGATGCTGATGCACTGCTGGGACTGCATGATCAGGGAGCAAGTAAGTATCTGGTCAGAGAAGATGTCTTCCAGTGCCAGAATAAATCCATATTTTGGTGTAATACAGGAAAGGCCTGAGTCAAAGGAAAGAATAAGCACATACCATCCTTCTATTTACATTGCTGATCCTATTTCATACAACCAGTGAGTAAGATAAGAGTCTTTGAGAGCCTAAACCTTTGAAGACCCCCTCTTCCACTTCCAACTGCAGTTCACATCTAATCTCTCTTCACTAATCAGTTCAGGCTGGTGTGGGTTGAGTTGGATTCATGAAGATTTATAGCAGAGAACCTTGCTCAGGCAAATGTAATTCATTGGTTCCTACTAAAGCTAACACAGCTGCACAGCAAGACCTGGAAGCATAATTGAGACCATTATTTCCTGTTCTGTTGAACAAAAAAGCAATGCACTCCAGCCTAAACCATGTCTGTTCTGCTATCTCAGAGCCAGCATTGTTACCCAAATATCTGTCTGTCCAGCTGGGGACAGCACCCAGTTCTAGAGTGTTGTGACTACTTTAGCTCAGTCGTATAGAAATAGGACACAGGTGACTTCACCATTTGTGTTTACATAAATCTGTGGGCATTTCTAATGAGTTTATGCTCCAGCTGGTCTGTAAACTAAATCACACAAGGCCAAGCAAGTTGTCATGACATCAGACTATATTTGATCCCACAGCATACAAGGGAAGCAGACAGACTTTAATTTTAAAAACTTGGCACAGAGTCCAGTAAAGCATCTAAATGTTATAATGTATTCATTGTCTAATTCCTTTGAAAGGGAGACTGTACAAAAAAGGCAACTAAAGGCTAAAACAAACCCAAAAGTCAAAATTTTGATGATGCTAAAATTAACATTCTAGTTCAGAAAAACATCTCAATATTTTGAGGACTGTCACAGAGCCATTGTGAGGGGCCATGGAATCATGCTTGCATGTTCTTTCAACAGCCTACAAACAACAAGGGAGTGAGGTATTTTCTCTAGCAGGAAACCACAGAAAAATTTTAATTTAATCCTTCTTGGTTTTGTCCTTGAGATAGAAATGATAAAGTAGACAGTATTCTGAACTTACAAGCAGTGAGGCTGAAATTCATTCTGCTAAAAGAAAGATTTTTAAGGAAGCAGGAGCTAATCTAGAAGAGTCACTTTATAAAAAGAGACTCTGAATAAAAATTATTAAACAAATATAATTTTGTACACACAAGCTTGTCATACCTGCAAACTTTATTGTGCAGGCAGGCTGAACAATCAAACATGCATCTGTTTGCTTTGAGCTCAGATGTCTCTTTGCACATGTAAATGATCATAAAATATGTGTCCTAGGAGATACTATTGAACAGAGAAACTCTTTATATCAAGATGCCAAAACTGAATACTGAAATTCTTGTTGCAGTAAAATCACTGGTATTTTCCCCACTGGCTTCTATCCTGTTAAAATTTCATTTTCCGATCTTCTTTTTCAAATCACAGTATCAGAAAGGATGCTTAGAATATTGTCCTGGAAGAATCTGTACCATGCCACTCTCAACTGGGTTGCTAAGAATCAGCTCAATTTTTGATTTTTTCAAATGGCTGATTAGAACATTTGTACCTAAAGGAGAGACTGATGATTGTGGTCTGAAGAGAAGTGGGATATTTTTTCACAGGCAACAAGCTCTGCACCGTATATTTTAAAAGACCAATATGTGCATTTCCTTGCAAAGTGACATGCACAGCCTTGCACAAGGAACTAAAGAATAAAAATGCCTCTTTTCATTATGTTTGTTATTCTGATTTCCACCTTCTAACAATGCATTTCATTCCTACTGTGTGAGCAAACCATCGTTTACAGATGACCTCTAACAAACTAAACATAATACACTACTGAATTTCAGACACCTGAAACCATTAAAGGTATACTCACAAGAGCTTATTTCTAAAGAATTTGTAGCTATATCCACACAAGATTTTAGCAGTGATAATACATCAGCTTTTACATGCCTGGCTGCCTGGTACAATCTCTAGCCCTATGGGCAGTGGGGCTCACTATACAGTACATGAGAGTACCAAAAGAGAGGGATCAGCAAATTCAGTGTCCTGGAGGGGTGACCACTGATAGGAAATACTGAAGAGACAAATAAGCTTATCTTTTCACACCATTTTCAGTGATAGCAGTTCCTTAGGCAGTGAAAAGGCACTCTTGCTGACATTAACCAGCTATGTTAGTTATGTTTTACCTCTCCGGTTACTTCTTATGGCTGGCAAGGTCCCTGTAGACTGCCTGGGAACAAAGGACACGCTCATCTCCTTTGAGAAATCAGCGGGGTTCATTTAGATCATCTTCACTGTCTTCATAATTATATTCCTGACTGCATGAAGCAAATATAGGAGTCTTCCCACAGCTGCTTCAGGTGGCAGGGCTGTGAAGACAAGTTTATCCCATGGAGAGGGAGTACTGGGGTGCTCCTAGTTGCATTAGCAGAGCAATTGAAGGAGCTGTTGACTGTACAGTCGTGCATCAAATATTCTGTGCACTCAGGAATTTATCTACTGCTTCTGGTCACATTCTGTTTCAGAATTTGTTGCTTCACACTCCCCTTTTGATGTGGGTTTGGGATTCTCTATAGGCAGACAGAGCAGGGCTCTCTGCACCTGCAGTGTAAAAATGTCCCTACAGGTAAGAGGTGACGGATTGCCTGAAAATTAAGAGAGTCATAAAATCAGCAATTTTGGCATTCCCTTCAGATAAGCCTTCATAATTGGATTTTTCCCAAAAAAGATGGTTAGGCAGTATGTGGAATCCTGAGTTAATGAGGAAGTCCTTGGTGTCTGTTGAACATTTTTGCACACGGCTTGAGAAGAAAAATCAGGTGTATCATAAATTTTCATGCATGGTTTTTAAAATAATGGATGATGTTAATTATATTATTTTGTGATGCATGTTTTGATCAGAGTTAATTCTTTCATAGAACACTTTTTATTAGAAATTTAAGGAGGATATGTTTTTGACATAGAGTCCAAGCTGTTGTTTATCAAAAAAAACTAAGAAGGATGTTTGTGTGGGATAGAATTAAATGCTCTTTGTCTCTCAGCCTACTATTTCAGGTCTCTATTTCCTTCAGAAGCAGGTGGAAGATGAAAGAATTTTTTTTCTTCATTTTGAAAAGCAAAAGAACAAAGTTACAGTACCATTTACCTAAATGTTATGACTAATGGTATTTACAAATTTATGTTGTGCCAATGTCACAATTTTTATCATGAAGATAATTGTTCTGAGACAGTCTTTTAGTCCTGAATAATTTTATATTTGGCTGACTCATTTTGTCTTGCAATTAAATGTGTGTATGTTTTGATCTTTAAAGATGAATACTGGATAATATGCCAAGAAGTAATTGAATTATTTTGCATGTATTATTTTTTGCAGTTCAGACGTGTTTAGCTAAACAGACAGTCTTGTTCTCTAATGGACATCATTTTGTTTGGTTTTTACTGATTCTGCTATCTCCTTGATAGTGTGAGATGTCTCCATTTAGGAGGTTAAGCACTGAGATAAAAATATATTCTGGTTCTTCAGAAATAATCACCTATTGGATTGAGAAACACATAGCTGAACTTCATTTTGAAGGTTGTTTTAAACATTTTTAATCACTTGTAACTGCTTCTACTTAAAGCTTCAGCCGGTGTTTGTCAATGCAGTCACAGTCAGGTCACCTGTTACAGTAACTTGGCATGGCTGTATCAGACCAATAAATCTGCTCTTTTTCACCAGCCTCAGACCTGCATCATATCTTGTCATTTTGTCATACTAAATTTTTGCTGCAGCTCAGGCATTATTTCAATCGAAGTCAACTGCTTAACATTCAAGCTTTATGTTCTAACCATCCTTCATCTGGATCCATTATCTAAGCTTTCAGGTGTATTGTGTAGCTGTAGCACCTCTTGATCACTTCCTCTTTTTAGATGTATGGTGTAACATCCCACAGTGCAGCTCAGTCCAAATCATGACTCATGTGTCCGTATTTTGTACAAAAGCAAACATCATATTAGAGTGATCTTTTTCACATTCTTTGTCATTTGTTTCCCAATCCTTTCTTTCCTTTACACTTACCCACTCATTAATGGGCACAAATGTACAAATCCACACATAGTATTTATGATTTCATGGGGAAATCTTGCTAGACCTTATTGGTTTCTGAAAGAGCCTGACCTCGAGCTAACACCAAGTCAGAACCTCAGAAAGGTAAGCAAATGGTTTAGGCCCTCCAGATACTTTCCACATGGAAAAAAAGAAGTGGAGTTCAGGGTTTCTAAGAAAATTGGGAAGAAAGCTAAAATATTTAGGCACCTCAAATGAAAGGATACCTACTGAAGGTCCACTGCAAACTTAAATTCCACAGTTCCCATGGAATTTTCTTTTTTTTTCTTTTTTTTCTTTTTTTCTTTTTTAACTGAAGGTATTTTACCTGCTGCAAGTTTTTTTATGGTTATGACTACATCATCTTCTATTTATGGTTATAACTGGATCAATTAATGCACTGTTGCATGAGACTTACCTGAAATGTCTTTCTTCCCTGTTACTGCAGAGGAAGTGTGGAAGAAGGTGTTACAGAGCTTAAATGTTTTTAGTTTTGCTTCAACTTCTGCCTGGCCATCTGGGAATAAAGAAATCACTGGACTACATGCTTAACTAACTCTTACACCCTTCCTCTGTTCTTCCATTTAGCTCCACCTTTTACAGGTTCCAGTGGGTGGGCGCCCATCTGGGCCATGGAAAGATGAATATCTTGCTGCCCATTAATATCCAAACCACTGAGGTTGTTTTAGCCCAATCATGTTTCCAGTCTATCTGTGACATTATAAAATGGTCTTCAGTTAAAGACAAAGTCAATCATTACTGTTTGAAAAATATTGCTTTATGCTGTCAACTGGATCTCACCAATGTTATAAAATGGAGTCAATAAATAAATGGAACCAAGAAACCAAGGAAAGGCTTAATTTATAAACTCTGCATTTACAGAACTCCTTTGCATTTACAGAGATCCCCCTGGAACACGAAGAACTTTTCACAGCCTTTGAAAATCATCAATTAATGCATGGTACATCAGTATGAGAGGAAGAAAAGGCCAGAATGCCTGTGGCCATTTTGGGTACAGAATGTTATATGGCTGTTTTTCATCTTTAATATAGAATTCTGACAGGTGATGAAAGAAAATGGTTGAAAACCAAGGCATTTCCTCAGAAGTGTATGTACACATGCACACACACATGCGCACACACACACACACACACTGCTCTTTTATCTTTTCTGGCTTGCTGTGGGTTTTGTGCTGCTCCAAACTTCTGAGGAAGTACTTCTAAGGGAGCTGCACTCTTTTGTTCTTTCTCTTTCATTACTGATGTCAGCAGTTTTTAAATCCCACATTATCAAAATGATATGAGAGATAAGGTCTGGTGTAATTAAATGCTGGATAACAAGTTTTCTCATTCTTATTTCACTTGAAAAGGCTGCTTTTGAGAGCTATTCACTGTAACAGAGAGATAAAAAACAAACTGCAGGAAAAAAAAAAGACCAGACACATTTTCTTTCTTCAGAGATGGACAGAGTTATCATCCACTTTGAAGTAATGTAGGTGAAAAAAACCAAAACCTTGCTTAAATATGTGTATCAGTTTTGATTAGTTAATGACTTCTTTCTTTGGATAATATATTTTATCCTAAATATATCATGTCAGTTCTATAAGTTTGAGGGCAACAAACACTAATGAAGTATGGATCTTGAAAGAGGCAGCAGTCGTTTGAATTTGCTGATGAAATATTTTAGAAAATACCAGGAAAAAGTCTTGGCAATTTTCCCTGTTACTTTGTACTTACACATTTGGAAACCAACCAGAATCCAAGATCTCCCACTGTCCCACACCCACAGGAGCTTTCAATTCAGTGTCTGATACCCTGGAACTGTTAGCAAAGGCTCAGCAAGGACTAGTGATTTTTCCAAGATATACTTGTTTTAAATGCTCTGACTTTTCTTTTGGGACTTTTAATTTTGGAATAGCTTTGTCTGTACTATAAATAAGGTGGAATCTACTCCAATTACCTGAAAAACTTTGGTGAAAAATCTTACTGAATTTAGAGACTGTGAGTTCTCTCAGAGCATTTCAATTTATATGGACTAGAAAAAAAAGGGAAGAAGAACAACTCTAGATTGTCTTACCTTCTGAGAAGAAACAGACTTGATTGTGAAGAATTTAGAGTACTTCAGACTCATATTCATGGCTATATGTAGGCACAGATGAGATAACAGTCCCATTTTCAAGGGCTTCAAAATACCATGAAAACTACTTTTTGGATGCTCTGGAGTAGTTTGTACTTTTTCAAGCTTTGAAGGGCTTCTTGACAGATTTTCATAAGGTTGAGTTGTTAGCTAACTCAGACAGCCACACCAAACTATGATTTTCTGTGATTGAGATTGCCCAAGTGTTTCTTTGAACTCAAACCCAAACAAAATGTTTGTGCTTAAAAGTTCTGAACCAATGCCATTGAAAATGCAGCCTAAAAAGAAAGTCCTTGTTTTATGTAGGAGCAGCAGACTCCATTTGATCAGCCAAAACCCCAAAATGGCAAAACAAGAAAAAGGTTAAGGATGTATATCTACCACTCTGTTCCACTGGGCCAGTGCAACAAACACTAATGAAGTATGGATCTTGAAAGAGGCAGCAGTCGTTTGAATTTGCTGATGAAATATTTTAGAAAATACCAGGAAAAAGTCTTGGCAATTTTCCCTGTTACTTTGTACTTACACATTTGGAAACCAACTAGAATCCAAGATCTCCCACTGTCCCACACCCACAGGAGCTTTCAATTCAGTGTCTGATACCCTGGAACTGTTAGCAAAGGCTCAGCAAGGACTAGTGATTTTTCCAAGATATACTTGTTTTAAATGCTCTGATTTTTCTTTTGGGACTTTTACTTTTGGAATAGCTTTGTCTGTACTATAAATAAGGTGGAATCTACTCCAATTACCTGAAATATTTTGGTGAAAGATCTTACTGAATTTAGAGACTCTGAGTTCTCTCAGAGCATTTCAATTTATATGGACTAGAAAAAAAAGGAAAGAAGAGCAACTCTAGATTGTCTTACCTTCTGAGAAGAAACAGACTTGATTGTGAAGAATTTAGAGTACTTCAGACTCATATTTATGGCTATATGTAGGCACAGATAACAGTCCCATTTTCAAGGGCTTCAAAATACCATGAAAACTACTTTTTGGATGCTCTGGAGTAGTTTGTACTTTTTCAAGCTTTGAAGGGCTTCTTGACAGATTTTCATAAGGTTGAGTTGTTAGCTAACTCAGACAGCCACACCAAACTATGATTTTCTGTGATTGAGATTGCCCAAGTGTTTCTTTGAACTCAAACCCAAACAAAATGTTTGTGCTTAAAAGTTCTGAACCAATGCCATTGAAAATGCAGCCTAAAAAGAAAGTCCTTGTTTTATGTAGGAGCAGCAGACTCCATTTGATCAGCCAAAACCCCAAAATGGCAAAACAAGAAAAGGTTAAGGATGTATATCTACCACTCTGTTCCACTGGGCCAGTTCATATGGATTTTTCACGTTTTCCCTTTATTCGGGATTGCCTGTAGTAAACAGAAGCCTTTGGTAAAGGTTGCTTGAGGTCTGGGTGGTGAAACAGAGCTATGGAAGAAAACACACTTCACAAGCCATTAAGATTGGCTCAGGGAAATGCATAATATAAGAATGGCACCACTGCTTTTTGTTTTTCTTGACCTCAGGGATTGCATAAGTTCTCAGGTTGTATTCTCTGGGAATATGCAGCAATAAGTGACAAAGAGCCACATTAGACTCTTGTTAGTTCTGTGTCCATGAACCTTTTGGAAGTCTTTGAACAAGTTACAGACAATTTCCTCTCTTTGCTCTTCATTATAAATAGGTGGAAGCATGAGAAGCTCTGCAGTGCTAAGTCTGTCCCAGGCCTGTGTGAATGATGGGCAAAAGATGTACAGCATGGGCAGATTAGAGAGGGGGGAGATAATTAATCTTTATTGCTGGCACAGGAGGAGGGATGATGTCCTAGGTTGACTATATGATGCTTTTATCCCCAATTGTCTTGTTCTGTTTATGCTGAATAGTAAGTTTTGCACCTTTAAGACTTGTTCCAGAGAGTGAAGAGGGGAGAGAAGAAGCAGCAGTTTGTTTTCAGACACTGCACTCACTCCTCCACATTCCCGCTTCTGGACTGTGTTGTCTGTGGATGGACAGACAGCGGGACAGAGCTGTCCTTTGCTTTTAGTTAGTTTTAGCTAGCTGAGACAAAGTTCCCTGACTGTGTTTTTTTTCCTTTTTCTTTAGACCTGTTCAAACCTGCTCTGGACTGAACACCCAGCAGAGCACTGGCAGCTGCACCTGGGGCCCACCGGGCCGGGCCTGGGCCGAGGCATTTCCAGAACTGGAGGGACTGATCAGAGACTGAGTGAGCTGAGCTGCAAACTGGGGAGGGACTTTCTCTGTTTGTCATCTCTTTGGAGCAGCAAGGGGATTTGCTGTTTAGTATTGTTTAGGTTTTACTGTTTAATAAACAGTTTTTTTCCACTTTTCTCCGAGGAGGTATTTTCTCCGGGACTGGTTGGGGAGAGGGGCCGATTGAATCTGCTTTCCTAGAGGAGCTCCTTTGGGGGATTCTCTCCCAAATTTGCCCTGAACCAGGACAGGTGATCAGCTTGTAGAGGCTGAGTACAACCTGTACTGGGGCCAGCTGTTGCCTGAACTCCGTGGAGGAGCTGAGACAGCTGACCCTCCATCACATGGAGCCCTACATTATTCCTTTCCTTGCAAAGCAGAGAGGGAACATGGAGAGAAGACTTCTATGTTCTGTGCACACGCATGTCCTGCCTAAGGCCACCTTAGTGGCTGCTCCCTGTTTGCAGTGTCTAAACCACAATCACTTCTCAAAATGAGCTTCAGCTTCCTCACTTAACATGGAACTGAAATTTTGAGCAATGTTTATAAAATGCGCATTCTTGCATTTAATATTCATTAGTTTCATTTAATTTCTCTGGCTAAAATCCCACATGATAAATCACATCTAATCACTGCTCAAGGATTCAAATTATTTCTGCAATAATTTGTGCCTGCTGATACGAGAATTTGGGGGCGTTGGATCTGCTGGCTCCTTTAGAGAAAAGGATTCAGCGCGGGAGTCTGGGATGTAATCTCTGCTGTGCCTCTTGCTAAGTTTCTTGATTCTTGTATAGTGGGCTCTAAAACTCAAATTAAGTTTTAATTTAATGCAAGCTGAATTTCTTAAAGGGTTTGCAATGTTAATTTAGCATTTTATAAACTGTATTTGTGTTACCCAGTGTCCTGCAAAATCACTGATATTTGTGTGGAGGAAGGATGGTATCTGCTCTACATTTATGTTTAATACAAAGAATGGATCCTCCTCAGGCCAAGGCCCTTCTGTCTGTTTTTTAAACATCAACCTTGTGACAAATCTAGGTTTGGCTAGCAGAACAGTTGTGTATAACCTGTGAATTTGTCGAGACACTGAGTTAACTCGCAAGATAAAATATTC
Source organism: Emberiza elegans (assembly GCA_024865655.1). Lineage (NCBI taxonomy): Eukaryota > Metazoa > Chordata > Aves > Passeriformes > Fringillidae > Emberiza > Emberiza elegans. The sequence continues at coordinate 50,510,102 of JALJVW010000139.1, read as the reverse complement.
ATTTGGTGACCTCATTCTCCTCTCCAGGGAGGGAGAATATCATATAGCAAATAGAGGTGACCTACTAGCCCAATGGAACCATAGAAAAGGCATGGGTTGAAATCTCAAGAAAATACTCTTTTGACACAGATATTTCTTCATGAATGACAGCAACAGAGAAAGCAACTACAACAAAGGTCTTAGTTGCCAAAAATAGAAAGACAAAGGTACAAACTTTTCCAGGATGAGGTTTAAAGTCTTGGACTGTTTCCCTTTCTGCAGCCTTCAGCTGCCAACATGAGAATTTGTACATGCAATTCCAAGGAATGCTGGCAAATGGACTATGTGTGGCTGGACTGATTGCAGTCAAGGTGTTTTGGATAACCAATTTGAACCTTCTATCAAACTGCTCAGCACCAAACCTAAATACCAAATCTAATCTTGTTTTGCAGATATACCTTTCATTCACATTCCTAGGAAATCAGGGAGTTCTTTTTTTTGATTGGTATTAACTACTAATAACTGCTGGCTGGAGATTAAATGAAATTAATTTGCATCAGTTTAAGAATTTCCTCATGATAACCAGCAAAACATACAGAATTCTCTGTGTGTCCAAGCAACTGCCACACACATTCTGGGAATTAGGAGTTTCAGGAAAGTCTTTTCCCTGCCTGAAATTCCAGATAGGCCCACGTACAAGAAGTTATATCTTCACACTGATACCTACATTCCCAGCTCCAAACCACACAGCCACGGTGGGAGTGTGAGCCCTCTTGTCCTTATCACTTTCACACTATTGAAGAGGGAACTGCAGCAGCTTCCTGGAAATTCTACTAGTGTGCTTTACTGTTTACCAGCTATCTTAGAAACCCCCTGAATGAGACACAAATCAAAATGAAGTCTTTATTTTTGCAAGCTCAAGCAAGAAAAAGGATCCAGCATGTCTAGAAAAAAGTAAACCAAGATAATAACAAAACCACAGCCCTTGAATAGCTTTTATTTGCATTTTTTATCCAGTCCAATATATTTTGCCTTCTATGCATTGTCATTCTGCACTTGTAAGTCTTTTTTTTTTAGTTAAAGCTTTTGTGGTCTCTTGTAGACAAGATTTTGCTTTCCATTTAAAAAGCACAGAAACATAATCTTAAGTATTTCAGGCTTTTAATTAGATGAAGCTGAAACATACAATGCATATAAGAAAAACACCAATAAATACATTTTATTTAAAACTTTTACACAAAGGGTTATTAATTTCAATTTGTGAATGGATGAATTATATATACCTGATCACTGATGGAATTTTCTATAGTACCTAGTAAAGCCTTCAATAGTGTTGTACAATTCCTAATTTGCCTACAATTAGCTAAGTTTTCACAAAATATTTTTCAGTTGTAATTTTTTTATTCACTTTACACTGCATTTGAGAGCTGTGATGCTGTGGTTCAACTGTGGTATTCCGGCACTAGGGCACCTTTAAAAAGAGCAAATTTCCCAAATTTTTGATTATCAAAATAATGAATCAATGGTAAAACTTTCATTGTGACAATTTGAAAGTGAAATCAGCATGTGAAACTTAGGGGAAGAAAGCCAGTGATAGGGCAGATGTTATAAGCAAAACCAGGAATAGAATATAATGTGTGGAATTGGGTCTCTCCTGGATTTAACAGAACAGTAATGTCAGAGCCTTGAGAGCGCCAGTAACCCTAATGATGTTGACCAGACTCTCCTGGGACTCCCACCCACATCTTCTGCCCATGGGCCTTGAAACCCATTTAAACTCTGGCTGAGCCCCCAGTCCCTATGCAAGCTACTCTGTAGAGATGTCTGTTCCCTGTCCCATTTCACTTTTGAGCCCTTGGACCTGTATTGCAGTCATGTGTCCAGTCTTGTCTGCAGCCCTGTCTCCTGCTGCCCCTGCTGGAACCCTCTGGATGGGGCTGTGGATGCACCCTGTTTCCAGCAGCTGCTGCTGCCTTGCTGTGCTCAGGTGCTGCAGGGCTGTGTCCTGGCCAGTGACAGCACTGTCTGGGCTGGGATCCCTCTGCTTCTGCCTCATTCTTCCTTAGGATCCTATCCTTGCTGCTCCATGTCAATCCAAGACAAGAAATTCTTTTTTTGCCTTCCTAAATTGCTGTGTGATCTCTACATAATACGCAGAAAGGGATAAAAAGAGGAGTGTAAGTACTTCAAGGATGCCCAATACTCAAGGGAAAGGCAATCCACTCACTGCTTGGAGACTTGGAGCCTGCAAGTGATAATACTGGGTCTGACAAAAGAGAGGCAGATGAAAGAGAATCAGGATAATCCTCTCAACTGCTAAGAGACCTTTATCATTTAACATGAGTGCTCCAAACAGCAGGAAATGTTCTTTATTCTTGGTTAATGTTTAAAGGCTTCAAAGTGTGATACTGCTATGGCTGTGAATGAAAAGGACAAATTTTGCTCACAAACTTAGCTCCAGCTTTTCTCTCTTATTTTCTATTCAACTTTTTTTTTTCTCTAAATACTGACAAAATTGTTACTTTGAGAGACAATGACAGCAGCTGAAAACAGTTTGGTTGACTCCATGAGCTCAGGTCATAGCACAAAACACCTTGCCTTGTGTGGGTTGCAACACTTGTGTTTGCCACTTTATCACTGGAAAGGTGGGAACACTCCAGCCTGCACAGCTGTTTTGAATTCCCAGTTTTCACTTCCAGGAAACCCTGATATTTGTAAAACCATAGCTTATCTGGGAACCAAATGCATAAGTTTCAAAAAATACCCCAGCTAAACAATGAAATTATTTCTAAAAGAGACCAAGAAGTTTCAAGTTTCTGTAAGTGGTCTCTTTTAGAAATAATTTCATTGTTTAGCTGGGGTATTTCACTAAGGGAACAGAAATAGCTATACTGATTTTTGAATGCTGTCAGTCAGGAAGATACTTTAGATTCCTGATGATGTTCCTCACTCCTGGGAGCAGCCCCAGACCTGGTTCTCTACCGAGGAAGTAGGAATCTGAGACTTGCTGTGACATTGCAGGAGCAAATAAGTTCAGAAACTCCCTGGAATCAGCTTGCATATCAGCAATGATTTAAGGAGGTAAGGATTATTTGTGAAGCAGCATTTCCTTAAAGAAAAAAAACAAGCCCCAACAACACCAATCCTCTCACTGCACTGTGTTTTCCTTGGTGCTGGCAAAATAACTGCTAATTACTAAGATGTTAATGAGTAGTTAATTATTTATACAAAGTGAGATGGCTTCAGCAAGAGATACTCTGGTGTCAGAATACAAGGTGGGACTTAGTCTGTATTTTAACATAAAGTTTAGAAGGTTTTAAAATGTATCTCTTGCTTTCCTGTGACATAGTTAAATCCCTGTGAAACAGGATATTCTGGGGAGAATCCTTTTTTTTTTTTTTTTAATGAGTTTATCTCCTTCCAAGAAATGTATTTAGTAGGTGGTGCTTGAGCAGCAGCAGACATATCTCACAGGTTTGGAGTCAATGTGTACCTTCATTACAGAGACACAACTTGTTGATATTACTCTTGAGCATCCCTGGCTGGCAACTCCAGAATTTCTTCCTCAGCTTCTTGGTTTCTGGAAATCCTCTTCTTCTATTGCATGTGTTTAATTCTCTGTTGTCCAAGGCACATGAGCACCTATTCTGAATTCCACTAAACACCATGACTGCAGCTCTATTGGTGTCAAGCATCTCCCTGTGTTATTCTGAGAAACTAAGCCCAGGTAACTTGTGGAACAGTCTAGGATCAGACCTGCAAAGGAACACAGAAAATCCCCAGAGGAGCCAGGTTACTCAGCTGAGTCTGGGAGAGTAGTAGCTACATCATTAGACAGCCTCCTCTCTCAGGTACACTGCACAAAGGGATAATGTGGAATAGGTAGTTGTAGATTAATGAGATTCATCTGGAACACCAAACAGAGGATTTTCCCTTGAGGATTGTGATTAGAACTTGCATACTTTCAGTGTAGCAAATCTGTACCACTTCACTCTCTTAGCATTGGCAAAGTCTAATTTTGGCAATATTGGGTTGTGGTAGCTAATTAGGTAAGAAGCAGAAGAATATATCTCTCTGTACAATTCTTTTTCCCAGAAAAAAAACCAAAACCCTTTCTCATCCTATTCAATTTGGTTGTCCTTTTATAGAATCCTATTACTATTATTTGCACTTTTCTCAAATACAATGAATGCCACCTTCATAGTAAGCTGCTACTGCCATTGTTCACGCTACTTCTTGATATTTGAGAAAAAAATCCATTATTAAGATAATAAAATAACAACACAGTTACAGGATTTAACATCATTGGATGATATTTCAAGCTTCAGAACATTTTATGTTTCTTCAGTGGTCCACTTTCCCAGGGTGATTTAGTTCATTTTTGCTCTTGTATTCCAATAGCAACTGTAGCAGAAAAGCCTATTAGTTTCTGGACAGGCTAAAATGCTGCAGCTTCCCTCTCAAGATGCAAATTTACATACATGGATTGATGGTGACATCTTTGTCACAGGAGGCAGAGATGCCTGCTAGGATCAAGCTTGCAGGATTCCTGTAAGCTGATTCAAAAAGCAGTGGTCTGCCAGAAAAGATAGATGAAAAACATTATACCAATCCATAAATTGTCCATTGGCCACTCATTGGAGCCTGGTTTTAATTCAGCACACTGATCCTCATCTCTAAAGCCTTAATAGTTAGTTGACTCTGAGAATATCTATTTTCTGCCTGCTTGCATGATCGGTGATGAATTTTTTAGACTTTTTTGTTCTAGACTGAAAGATGAAGGAGGCAGGGGTACAATGCATCAGTTACTTCTTTCCATTTCCCAAGTTTATATTTTTTCCCTTTCAGACTGCAATGTATCAATTCAGATTTCCCCATCACAGAACATGATCTGCAAAATCCTCCTCCACATGCACTTATGACAGCTTTTTTCATTACTTTCCTATCAAAGAAAACCCCATGTTGGAATTGATAAATGCATTATTAGCTCTTTTCATGAAGAATTCTGCCAGATATAGTGCTAAGAAATGTTTTTAAAATATCTCTAATAAAAAAGAAGAAGAGATGAAAAAGAAACATTTTCATGTGTTTTAGCTGAATTCACAATAAATCCTAGTGTGCCCATGTCTGATATATTTATGCCATCCAGCTGTTTTTATTTAATAAAAAACCAACTGGATGCAGCAAAAGGAAACTGTACCTCAAGATTATTTTTTTGGCAGAAAATGCACCTTGAATGCTTTACAAGTACCATACCCTTTTTCTGCAAGCAATGATGGATACTAATGCAGTTGTGTCATTTCTGGATTTCAGCCTCAGTCCTGAAATTATTACATATGGGATTAAATTTTTCAGCAATCATAGTGAAAACAGTGGACTTATTAAAATAAATTACATGCTTAAATGGTTGCAACAGCAAGGTCTTAAATAGCAAGAAGCTGCCTATTATATCTGTTTCTTAGGGTTTTTGTCATAAGGGGTCTTCAGATACTGTTCATATGAATAAATCTTTGTTCAGCATGATTGTTGCTGCATACAAATACAAAGCTATGCTAAAAATATAAACTGCAGCAACTAAAGAAGCCAAGATTCTATATGAGATGGATCAGGAAATGCACTGGGAGCCACAACAGCAGGTGTCCTACACAGGGTGTCTTATTAAAAGATGATGGTTCCTATGAGTCTAGGCTCAAGATAGAGGATTTCCACTTCTTGTGCAAGAATTTTGGTGTATATGGCCATGTTTTAGAGCAGGCTGGCCTCTCTGAAGAAACTCAGTCTTACAGCACATACTAGATTTTTCTCTCACAATACAGAGATTATATCTGTGTCCTTGCTGGGAGATCTCAGGAGGCTGCTGACTTGTGGAATCCCGCCAGCCTTGACTCTAGGCTGGGCAATAGACTGAAGAGATGGGAGAGTTCTGTAATTTTGCATGGAAAAGGTTCCATGTATCTGGAGAATTTAAATGATTATTTGTATAATACCTCTAGATTTTTGATTCTCCTACATAGTTACAGAACAACCGCAGGAACTCAATTCGTAAATCTTGTCTTGCTGGTATATTTTCTCCTTCCTTTTTGTTTTGGCTTTTGAACTCTTCCCTTTGTCAAATGATTATATTTAGACAACCAAAACCCTGCTCAGTTGGTGCCCAACTGTGAAGAAGCCTAAAATTTATGGAGAGGTGAGTTTCATTATTAAATGTCTTCACTGTATCTCATGAAGCTGAGCACACTCACACTGTGCTTCCTTTAACTGGTGACATCTGGTGCTACTCAGGTTTAATTGTAACTGCTTTGGAAAGCTGGAATCTTTCTTATTTCATGTAGCCTGAATTAATCTTCCTTAACAAGCACTCAAAACAGCCCTTTTCCCTCTAAGTATGTTGGCCACAGAGCCATTGTTGTGACTTATTATTGAGAATCCTTTTTCTGCCTAGCGAAATTGAGACAAAGGAATGCCTCATCAAGTTTTTACTGTTCTGCTGCCTTGCATTTATAAAGCTCATATGAATGGCTACATGCAAATGTCCTTCCTGTAGAAGGTCACCCAATTAAGAGCTAGTGCACAGAACCATAAAGTTTTATTAATAAAATCCTTTGGCTTAAACTGTTTTAATCTAAAAGCTTTTTAAAATTGCTAGTAATATTTTTGAGTATAATTGCAGTTAATTTACAGTAATTAGAGAATTTATGGGTCTGAGCCTTATATTCCTGTGTATATTTAGCTTACCAATATTTCAATGTATAAACATCAAAATACCTTTAAAAATCCAGTGTTCATTCACAATTTCTCCAGCTTCTGGAAAAATTTGCAATCCTCTTTGCCCCTCTGCTTTCTGTTATTTTGGATTGTAAATTTTTGAGGCTGAGAGTTCTGTTTCATTCTGTCTCTATGCAAGATAACAGGACAATGTTTTTCCTGAGGCTCACTGGATGTTATTACAGTACAGTCATTACAAAAATAATTAATGTAAGACCCCAAACAGAGGCTGTAATGAATGGCTGCTCACTTTCCTCTTTCTGGATCATGTGTTACCATGGAAGGTGGAAGGGGAAGAGGCTCACCCACTTCTCCCCCTCCCTTTTCCCTTTTGTTATGGTGGGAGCTCAGCATAGGAAGGGAGAGTTGATGCTGTTAGAAATGGCAAAGATATTTTCATAGATTCATAGAGATTACACCTCATAGGGATCATGCAGTCAAAACCCCTGTTGAACAAATAAGTTCTTTATATTCAAACCACAAAGCATAATTGATCTGAAGTCTTTCTTTGCTCAGAAGAATTAATTGTTGTATGTTATGGGCAGAGAACAGGAAACCATAAAGCACTGCCAGTTCTGGAGTTTACAATATTTTTGTGTCAGGGAGGTATTGATGTGATCAAAGAAGGTGAACAACACCTTTAGCATGTAATGCAGAGAAAAAAAGAGAATTTTCCTTTTTCCGGCCACTTCTGTGAAAATACTCTATCAATTAATCAGGTATTACTAGAACACAAAACCAAAGCTTGTAATCTCAGGTCTTGGGAAAACTGTGCCCTTCTACTCCATGCTCTTTCTTTCTAGAGATGGCGCAATGTTTTACAGAAGCATGGAGGAAAAAATTGCGGAATGCATGTAGACTGTAATGGAGGAAAATTTTTCTTATTTCTGATCTTTGCCTACAGGGATTTGGTAAGAGCCAAGCTTTTCAGGCCATTTAAAAATATATGTAACTTCTTTTTTAATTGGCAAGTCATAGAGATCACTTGAATGATCATGCAGTGCTCAACTACCCCAGCTGCCCTCATGTTGATAACACAATATTAGAATATAGTCAATCTTTGTCAGCAGTGAAACATGCTGAGTTTCATAATTATTGCTTATAATTAAGGAATTGGTAAAAGAGTTATAAGGGCATGCTGACAGCAGTTAACTTAGTAACAAACCTGAAATTGGCCGTAATTGCTGTAATAAATCAATTTGACCAGTATTATTGCTACAGTAAAACTAATAGTCTGTAAGAGCAGTATGTGATTAAAGACAGCTCCCTCTCAGATCTTAGTGACTAGAAATTTAGAATGTGAAACTAAATTCCTAATGTAGAATATAAAACTAATAGAGCTGCTGATAAAAATTGAGGTTAAATCTTTCCCAAAGTTTTAACAATAAAAGAACAGATGAAGATGCATAACAGGAAAGCTTGGTCAAATTTTGAGGCTGACAAGAAAACACAAAGCAGCATGCATGTTGCCACCCAAAGCTGGCAGGCTGAGTGCCTAAAGCAGTCTCAGTGTCATTAAGCTCCCTGCCCTGACAGCACTGTGGGAGTTGTCTTTTTACATCAGTGAGAGAAGAGCAAGGGAGACTGCTGGAATGATACCACAATGAAACAATAAGCTTTGCCCTTTCAGCTGTTCTACCCAGAACACTGGATTAAAACTAACATTACGATCAATCAGCACACCAGCCAAACTGTATCTTCAAATTTCTGTTTGTTCCAAACAAATTTTTTCACACAATATCTGCATTTAGTGCCAGCCATGGCTTCTGCTCTCTGAAGTATCTCTAGGACTTTTGGCCAATTTTGTCATGAGAGTACCCACATCACTCTTGCCTTTAAGGAACCATATTCAAAAGCCAAGGGTGGCTCTTCTTGGGCCATACTTGTCATGTTCCTTGCATGGAACTGGACTCTAAATTGTGAAAGTGACACATGACTAATTTCTCATATTGCCCAAGCAGCATTGGATACTTTCCTGCAGTGTAAAGACTTCCAAATTCCAAACATGTCAGAAAATGAGTGATGAACCAGTGCCAGACCCATTAAAGCTTACTCTACACATTTCACAGGCCTATTTTTTCCCTGCCCCTTAGAAGTATACCTCAGGGTACGCTTCAAAGTATTATCCATTTATAAAGAGAAGAAGGGAAACTTTTTGGTGTATATTTATTGGTCTCTAAAAACCAGTAAATTTTCCTGTATCCATGTATAAGCCCGGTGGATCTGGAAGTTCACCAAAGTAAGAGCTGAAAGTGTTAAGTAAAAATTTGAAATGTTATTAAAAAGGTTAAAGGTAAAAAATACCATTTCCTATATCTATTTTAAATGCTTTAAAATTACAGAAATGTTGGTTTGCAGTGTATGTTGCATATTCATTTAAAATAAACTAACCCATACTAAAGAATAAATTATTTTGAGTAAGGCTTTCCAACAAGTACAAGAGGAAACGAGTTTGTACGTGTATGTGAAATCAAACTGCACTCAGGAGGATTATTTACTGCCTTTCTTATGAGAAAGAAAATAAATTCATGCAGACTATAAAATCATAAGAGCAAAATCAATGCTAAAATTAGGGACTGAATATATAAGAAATATGCATGGAACAAAAATTACAGTGAAGCAAGAAACCACTGCTCCAGTGTTCAGCTGATTCATCACCAACTTCATTAAATTGCTAAGAGGAGAAAGAAGGTCAATGGTTGTTGTTGCAAAACCCATCTCACTTTTACTTTATTCATTTTTTGAATAACAGCTCTTCACATTATCAGCTGTTACAGGAGCACATACCCTTCTCTTTCACCAGCCCATTTGTGTGCATCTTAAAATTCTGACACTGAGGGTTTACCATTGATTCCAGCTCAGAATAGAGGTGCACAAATAACAAGACTGCAGGATTAATGCCACACAAGTGCAAGGAATGTATTGAGTTTAATTAAAAATTTATAGATGATGAAATAATCTTTCATTCTTGAGAGAGGATAGCAAGTAATGTTGTTGAAGCTACCTCTACCTTGCTTTCTTGGAGTGGACACATATGGAAAGGATGGAAAGCTTGCAGTCCACAGGGAAGTTTGTGTGAATTACAGCTGCTGAAACATGATGAACAGGAAATTTGGACCCTGGTAGAGGAGAGCCTTGGTGTATTCACTGGATATCTGCACAGCTGCAGAAAGAAACAGCATTTTTTTACAATGACTTTTAATTAAACAGACCTGAAACAAAGTGGAATGTGTATTTCAGTAACTCTCCAGCACTGTAATCTTAGCAGAGTATACAAAAATTAGGACCAAACTGGGAAATTCAGATAGGCCTTTGAAGTTAAAGATGTCTGATGATAATTTTATCCATTAGAATGTCAGATACTGGTGTCACTCATTATTCAGCAGAAATCTGATTCATTAATCAATACATAGCTCACTTTTATGATATCAAAGGTGGATATTCCTCCACAGAGCTATATGGCTTAAAATAACGACGTTGCAACTTTAAGACTTGTCTTTTATTTCTAAAAATGCTATCCAAATTACACAGGTTTCAGGCAAAATTTTTGGCAAATTGAGTGTTTTCAGCTTATAAAAAGTTAAAAGATGAGGCAGGCTTCTCTAACAATCTCCTTCATCTCTTTTATATCTCTTTTATGGAAGAGACTTTATTTAAAGATGATAAGACAGCAGGTTTTAAATGATCTCATAATATAAATGCTAAGAGTCTCCAAAGTTTTTTTTAATTTTTCTCTCCATATCAGAAAATGAGTCTGGTGATGCTTTGACTGAAGTCAGTAGAATTGTCCCTATTCAATTGCACTCAAAACCTGCAATTGGATTTGCTAATGCATAAAAAGTCAAAGCCAATACAATTGATATGCAAAGGGTTTTTATGATGCCTGGTCAATAATGAAAATTTTCCTTTCTTTTTTTCTGGAAGACCTAATTTCAGAATCAGAGGAATATTCAATACCAAATACCTATTTGAAAAGGGAAAATGCTGCAACCAGTCCTCAAACTAAACATTGAAAATCTGTTTCAGACCAGCTTCTGTGGCATTAGATGATACCTCAAGTGCATGAAGATTGCAGCATCAGGGCTATTATGAGTAAGGGCCAACAATGACAGAAGAAAATAAATAAAGGCCATTCAGAAAAAAATGCCTTCAGAAAATTCCCCCTTCCTGTTCCTCTGTAGTTGTTATAAAATAAAATCCTAACTTTCTGATCAATTCAAATTCCTAAGTGTGAAAATAATTCTGCCTATCCCACAGCATGATATAGGTCATGAGACCATGGCTACTGAGAACTAAAAACTCAGAACTTTGCTGTCCATCAGGCCACCAGGGTACTGCCCACCGTTCCTTTAAAGTGTTTCAGGAATAAATGCTGAGCTAGAAATGGGAAGGAAGTGCAGTGGTGGTTGGTATTTTCACCCCTGCTAATGGTATACTGTAGTTCAGACTTTTCTCCACACATTCTCCCATATTTACAGATAGCTGTTCTAGTCTAGAGAAGCTTAAAAAGCTGCAATGTGGTATACTATATCTATATTCTTTCTAGTCTAACTAGAAAACCCCGTCTTTATAGTCATGGGTTTATTACCTGATAATCATGTACTAGCACAATGTGATGTGTTTATTTCCATCAGTAGAGGGAATGTTGTTCATCGTCCACAGTCTGCCTCAGATAAAATATTGGCTTCAGGTAATTCAGAGAAAAATTTACCACAATTGGATCAGCATATAATACATTTTATTTTGATAACCTTAAAATTATAAATATCTTTTAGTCATTATAGGTTTTATAAGAAAAAGAAGTAATCACATCTAGGTTTATTCCCCTTCTCTTGCGAGGGAATCTTTGTGGGAATCCTGAAAAATCACACACTAAAACATTTATTCTTATCTGGGTATGACTGGTATGCCTGTTTGTACTTTAAAAACAGAGCTGTCTCCCACTTTTCATCTCCTGTGTATGTCTGCTGGTGTCTGAGCTGTAGGGTAAAATTTAAGAGTCTTGGCCAAGCCTAGAGAACACATAAAGACCTCTGCTCCCTGTGGTTTCCCCTAGAGCTTAGAGACTGGCAGCCAGATTTCCCAGCAGCTAAAAGCAGGAACTGCTGGCTACTGAAATGCATACTGACAAACCAGGCATGGCCACAGCCCCCAGGGCTTAGTTCACAGCCCCTGCAGTAGTGATTGCCATTATTCATTGAGACAGCACAATATTAGATTACATAGGCTATTCCTAAGGTGGCTTACACACTGTACAGTTCTTAATTTTCTGTTGTTCGTGTGCTTGATCTCAGAAGCACCAGTAGAAAAATCATCTACTGGGGGGAATGAGGGCCTAGCATCCTGTGGACAAGCAGGTTTCACAGGATGAGAAGTATGTTAAATATATTCTTTAATTTATTACCCACCAAACCCAACAGTGCAAACCCCACAGACTGTTTGGCATGAAAAATGGAGTGGTGCAAACTACTTGGGAAGAGATGTACAGCATGACAGCAAAACAGGAAAAGAGGAAAAATGAAAGTTCCATCTGAATGGTGGTCTAAAAATTTTGTTCCTCAGCACATGCTATTTGAAAGATTGAGGGGAGCAGAGAGTGTCTCCCATCCCTTGTATAGATGCTAACAAACTTCCTGCTCAAAATAGCGTTCTGCATATATAAAATCCAGGGCTTGCCTTTAATATTCAGTGGAGCATGACATACCATACCAAGCCCCTCTGGGCATGACTAAATCAGTGGTTCAATTTGGATCACTTTTCAAGTGTATCTCCTAATATCACTGTTCAGTTCTCTTTTATTCACACTGCAGAGTGGTGCCTGAGTGCAAAAACGGAGTAGTGCTCCAGGAACACCCCTCATGTACTGCCACCACAAACAGGCACTAAATCAGGGCACTGTATTTGTGCTAGCCCAGTCTCTATCCCGCTACCAAAGGATTAGTTCTAAATAGAGTCAAAAAGTTTATGAGTCATTACTAATAGAGGAAGGTAAGCATGGATGCTATCTATAATATTTTTCTACTTTTCATACCCTCTTTCTAACCCAAGAGCTCAAGACCGAACATCTTCTAACAAATGCATGTACTTAAAAACTGCCTCCTTTTCTGTATTTCACTGGCATATTATCACACTCAGCTTGCACTCTGAGGTGATGTAAGGTAAATTATTCATTGTGACACAGAGATGAAACAGCCATTTACCATCCCTTCCTGCTTCGTGACCTTGTCCTAGTCATCTTCTTCTTAGATAGTTTTGGAAATTGCAAAACACATTTCCTGTCTGAAAATTACAGCAACTGGATAAATAAGATAGTAACTAGCATGAAAGAAGTGAAAACAATTTGTTTTTGTGTGTCAAAAGATTATAGTCATAGGCAGGAAATGAAAAACAAATACTTTGAGTTTTAAATTGAGGTGAAAATAAAATTATGGGAAAACAGGGACACTTACATGTGTGCAACTGCTTGAGAAAATGAATAAGAGTATCTTTACTCAAGACATAGAAATATCTTCATTCCCTTTGAGCCCTGTCCATACTATGAGACAACAATGTGAATATACATGTTAAATACCATGATGCACTTTATTGTTTCACACTGTCATAATTTAACCTCAGTCAAATACTAAGCATCACAGGGCTGCTCACTGACTCCCCACCCCTCCAGTGGGAGAAGTAAAAAAAAAGTTAACCTTCTTGGGTTGAGATGAAACCAGTTCAATAATTAAAGCAAAATATAATATAATACTACTAATAGCAATAATGATAATGATTGTAACAATAATTGCAATGAACAGGAGAGCGTGAGAAAGGAATAAAACCCAAGGACAAGAGATACACAATGTAATTGCTCACCACCCACTAACTAATATCCAGCCCATCCCCAAGCAGATTTCAGCAGCTCCTGGATTACTCCCTCCAGTTTATAAACTGAGCATGGCATTCTATGGTATGGAATGTCCCTTTGGCCAGTTTGGTCACCTGTCCTGGCCAGGCTCCCTCCCAGCTTTTAGTGCAGCTCCTCACTGGCAGATCATGAGACACTGGAAAGTCCTTGACTCAGGGCTAAAACAATGGCTCAAACATCAGAGTGCTATCATTATTCTCCTACTGAACCCAGAACACAGCAGTGCACCCCTCTGGAGCAGCACTGGTGGCTGCTTAAAGCACAGGGAATGAGAATACCAGATAAAAATTTTTAGAAAAAAGAAATATCTGAAATATTTTCAGTGATTGTTAAGTGTATAAAATAATGTTCCCCCAATGCTGAACCATTTCCAGAGGTGTACGAGTAATAGAGATAACCAAAGCTAACTATAGGATCAGGCTTTTCTTTAGTCAGTCTTGTGCAGCTGGACTTAAGCTTCAAGCAGCACAAACTAGACTGGTGCTGTCACTGTGGCACACTACTGCTACTTCAGTTGTTAGTAGTAATATTTCCCTTTAACTGTGTGTTATCATTTCTATTATAAAAATAGCTACCCATTACTCTCAAGTGAAAAGAAACAATTACACATCAGAATATGATGAAAATCAAATTTTAACAAGATTTGTGAGTTTAATAATTGTTTGCTGTATAAATATGTTACAGAAGGCTGAGAAGCTATTCATCAGGAAGATCTGTATCATTTATTCATATCACCTTTAAATGAAAATTCACACTCTGAGGACTCTTTCCACAACCTATATGAAAAAAGTGATAAATTTAGCTGGGTGCCATATTACATCAATGGTTATCCTAAAAATTTACTTTGCTCTCTTCAATCATTGAAATATTTATTGATTTGTTTAAAGTTATTTGCTTGCAAACAGCACCCCCCCTTCTCTCCAGCCCATCCCATTCATAATTGATTATTCCTCATTTTGCTCTTACATTTAGTGCAATATTTATACTGCCAAAATAAATACTTAGCACTGGAAAACATTATCCAACCAGCATACATTTAGATGTAACAATTACTGTAATGACTCTGGATTAAAACAGAGCCTTTCCAAAATCAGGCTGGATGAAGCAGCAGAGAGCACTATATGCCATAGGGAAACATCTCACCAAAAGCCAAGAAGCAGAACACCTAACTGCTTTTTCTTCAACTTTTGCCCCGATCCAGGCACATTTTAGCTAGGCATGATGGAAATCTGCTAAATACAATTTGTCCTTGGCTGTGTTTCCAGCCCAAACTTCCTCAGTAGCTTTTGGGTTGCACCTGCTGCTGCTGACACTTGTCACTGAGTAACTTTTTGACAGGAGACAAGAGATGAAGCCCGAGATCCAACCACTTACACATTTATACAAACCTGGTTAACTACCAGTAGACAGAATTATTCAGATTTGAAAAAGTGTGTCAGAGATCAGATTTGTGAACCATATTATATCTTGTTTGCTGGGGCAGCTACCTTGCTCTTGAGAGGGAGGGTACTGTCAGCACATGTGTACAGCCCTCAGCCTGCATGAAAAAATATTGATGACAGAAAGCAGTTTGTTGTATGACTTCTAGATAATTGATTTAAATAATGGTACTTTGTGCCAGTTATTAATTCCTACAGTAAAAAACATGATGAAGTGGGAAGAATTGCAGTGTAACACAGCTTTTGTCAGCCATGTGATTTGAACTTTTTGAGCAGCTGGGTCTGACATAAATGCAACTGGATCGAGACACAAAGATTCATTTGTGTGTTCTCTAAGCAACATCTTGACTCTTTCTCTGATGAATCTTGTTTGGCACATCTGTTTTTACAGAATAGTTGTTAATTTCTCAATTAATTGTAAGCTATAAAAGATAATTTTTTTTTTGAGGAGAAAATGCTTTCTAACATACTACTATAATGAACCACGTCCATCTGTCTATTTGCACCTCATTTTCAATCATAGCTAAAATTGATGTAAAATTTAGGCACTCTGCTAAAAGTAAAATTATAACCAGAATCATGGCATCTAAGATAAAATATATGTATTAAAGAGGAGCTTTTAAAAATATGTTGACATTCTAATGAAAAGTTAAAACCTCTGCTGAGTCAAAGCCCATCCAATGATATCACTCAAAAATTAAGAACAGAATTTACATCTGAGTGGTTCAAACAGCACAAAATTTTCCATCTTAATCAAAAGGTAAGCTATTGAAATCGGTACTGAATGGTTTTTAACAAAACTATAGCAAGCTATTTAATTCAATTGATTACCCAAATTATATTATATCTTACTATTTTGTAGAAATACATGGTTGTAAGAGTGTTCACTCATTAATTTCTCAGCAAGATTTAAGAAACACTTGGTTTGAGTGGTCTACAGTTTGAAGTTTGAAGAGGAGACACTTGACTGAATTAGTCAGTGGGACCTCATTGAAATGACTCAGCCCACAAAAACTCTTTTGAATTTACTTAGGGTTCATGGTGTATGCAAATTAGAGCAGTCTCATGCATTACCACATCGCTGCTGTGCTCAAAAGAAGGCTACTGAAGAAAACTATTCATATACTGTCTCAGGTTAAAATATTTAATGGATTACCATAGGCCTCGTTTTAAGTGTCATGACTGTTTCCTTTTCCTTGCCACAATACTCGAGACAGAGTGACACAGGTGCAATGAATCTTGACAGAGAAAAGGTATCATCTGCCTTGGGATCTGTTTGTAGGCTTTTTTAAGTTGGAGATTTTCAGCATCAGCCTTACACAGCCATCAGGCGAAAGGTTTGCCAGCTACTCTAATTATCACTGGCACTCTCACCTCAAATGGTTCAGATGGAGCTGAAGGGATTGAGCTCTGGTTATCACTGGGAAGGACTTCATCATGGGGAGCTCTGAGCTTTGCCTCACCTAAGTCTAACCCTGCAGTGTGCTTGGAATGGACCTTGACCTGACAGGCTAGCCATTTCCTGTAAGAGAATATGGACAGGGGGAAAAATTGCGGTCTTCTCCTCATCCTTTACCAGTCCCTCTTAAAGTTCAGCTCCCTTGGAGCTCTTGGCTTTGTCTCTTTTCTAGCCCCAGTCCAAGGGGGGGCTTGACAAGTAGTCAAGATTTACCCTATCCAGAGTCCCCATCCTATAGCAAAGAGGAGAAAATTGTAAGGGGATAGCATCTGTGAAGTCTTCCCCTACCTTATTCAGGTTTTAAAACCTTTTCAACCCCCTTCAGCTGGAGCTCTTGGCTTTGGCTCTCGCCTGACCTTAACAGAAGCCTAGGCACGGGATGAACTGTATCCTGAGATGCCCAGTGTAACCCCAGTGGGACAAACAAGTGTTCTGGTATGAGCTCTTTGCACAGAATACCCCACCACTGATCCTCCCCTTGCACCCTCACTGCACCTGGAGCTATGGGCTTCTTGTCTCAATCCTAATTCTAACCCCAGGCACGGCCTAAACCTTAGTCCTAGACTTCCCAGCATGGCCCAGAAGTTTATTTGACAGATAACTCTTTTTTCTCCCTTCCATGAGAGGCAGGTGTTGCTACAAAAATGGGCAATTGGAAAGGCTCTGTGTACATATTAGGCCAACCTGCAGACTGTGTTGAGATCAAGTTGCCCTTCCCCAGTTTGTGACAGGTGGATTATAAACACAAGTTTAGACCTCTGGTCTATTCCTTACAGTAAGTCCTTAGGCAAAAGAAAGAACTCTAAAAGAATAAAATTTCTGAGCACGTTCCCAATTAGAATTCGTTTATGTCAGAATTTCTGTTTTAAAGGAATCTTTGAATGTTAAAACTATGCCAGTGTTGGTATTTTAAATGGCAGTATATCATTACTGAGATAATAAAATGCATTATTTCTGATCAAACATTTCTACTTTATCAAATAGTTGAGGTTAAAAATCTTGAGCAACACTGAACATCTGTAAAGATCAGTAGCTCTAAATTCTCAGTATATTAATACGTATAATATTTGTTAGAGGAACTGATCTAAGAGACTAAGCAGGCACTCAAGCAATTCCTTTTTGGAAGGTGATATCATTCTCTATTGTGAAATTTTCCATATCCAAAGGAAACTTCAGTGAATGGAGATACCAAACCTTCTAAGTGCATGCTATAGCACAGCATGGTACATTATTATAATTATGTCTATGATGGCATTTCTTTTTCCTGGGCACTTATGTCAAGCAGGTATGTGTGTGATGCCTAATGGGGCTACTACTGTTGCAGGAATTACAATTTATAAGTGATTTATTTTGAATAAATGCAGTAAGAAAGAACATCATGCTCACATCTACTTCAACAGAAGAGTTTTTACTGAAGCTTTTGGGTGCAGGGCATGGACAAATCCAAGCATGGCAAAGTAATGTGAAATGGGCAATAGCATGAATGTCTAAATGCCAATTTATAACGATATGAAAGAAGGAAACCCTTTGGTTTGTGCTCCATAAGTAAATGACCCTCAAAACAAATGTTTATGTAAACAAAAATCAGATTGTGTTTGAACTATAGGTTTTCCAAGAGACTGAAGTGCTGAAACCAACCAGATGTTCTTGTTAATGGCTTTGCAGCTATTGACTTCTGCTCCTTCTCATATCAGTGACTGAAGGCTGATTCATATTCTCTAGTATACGAACTCTAAGGAAGATAATTCTTCAGCTAAATTTATGCAATTGCAGAAATTTGAGCAGCGTCAGATAGCACATTGCAAGAAAGGATTTTCCATGGCGTTAAATATAGTTTTTTTCTCTGTATGCTGAAAGCTCTGATGCTAACACATCAGAATATACAACCTCTAAAACCGAAATGTAAGCATGACTTTTAATTTGTATGACATCCCCAAGTGCTCAAACATCTAGCTAAACCCTCATATACAGGAACAGTTATAGGAATGGTAAGATCATTTGCAAAAGCTGCTCAATAAATGCATTTCTATATTAGAATATAAATACAAAAAGTACTCAAAAGTCACAAAGTGTATCATCCAAATAGAACTTGTGTGCAATTACTAAAAACTGAATACGGTTATTTTTATAGTGTGTAGGGGTGTATATATAGATCTATATGTATTCACAATCTGCTCTTTAAACATGGAAGGAAAAGAAACAGCTTGGTAAGGGTCATGCAAAAGTATGCATGTGCTAAATGTAATACCCTTGACAAGGTGTCAAAGAGCACATGCCTATCACATGGGAGCGCCTAGGTGTGTATGACTGGAGGTGATGACTGATAATGAGCAAAGTCATTCAGTCAGAGAGGTTACATGCATGTGTTTAAATAGATGCTGGTGTCGATGAGAGGTATAAGGATATATATGGTTCTAGAGAGAATAAATTCCTGACGATGGATTGTAATCAATTGATGGTAATGCTGCATGTATCTGCATATTAAAGTGGTGGGTAGTGATAATATGCAGAATTGTGATGGTGGGCAGACAGTGATAACAAGATGTGTGAACAGTAGGAGGTGATGGGTATGCATGCACGGTGAAATGAGTAGGTTGCAAGGATGCATGTGTGATGCTGAGTATAGCAGTGCTGTGGGGAGCATATAGCAGCATATGCACCGTGGTGATATTTGTGTGATGTGGACCTGCTGTTCTTGACAAAAGTAGGTGGTGCTCTTGGGCAGCAGTTTATGTGAAGAGACAGGCCATTATCCATACAGGTGTGCTTTGCTCACACAGATGGGAGGCTGCAGCCAACAGAATAAATAAACATTTACTGAGTATTTTGTGTGAATGCCTGTGCTGAGAGAATGTTGATGCAGTGAGCAAGCGTGAGGGTCTATGTGAACTAGTGAGTAACCATGTCTGTTTAATACAGAATGGTCAGCTGGTATATAGAGAATGGTCACAGTGATATATGAAAATTGATTTAGTGGTTATGTACAAGCATGTAAGGACAGATTGTATACTCAGAAAAATCACATGTAGAGAGAGGAGACATATTGCCCAGTGGGAGAGGTGTATGGGAAGGTCATGCTCTTTTTTTTTTTTAAGAAAAATTTGCTTGCCTGAGAAGAGAGATGCAGCATTAGGACTACCTGAAGATGTCCATGTGTGTTTAGAAATGGTGCTGAGGATGAGGTGTTTAAGGTGTCAGTATCTGCCTAGTGATGACAACAGGAGGAACTACAGGTGTATGTGTGTTCATCTAGAATCAGGGTGTATGTAAAAAACAGCATCGTATAGGTCAATGTATAGAAGCAGTCAGTGAGTACAGCTGGAAGAAGTTATGTAGTGCATATGTGCAGCATATGAATGGAGATGGTACCAATGGTTTGTGTCACTGTACAGGCTCAGGAGGGTTTATAGCCTCCCCTGGTGTGGATACAGTCCTATTAGGGTTATGCATTTGTTTTAAGTACATATTAAGTACACATTTAATATATTTTATATAAATATATTATATCTTTAAAGTATATTTTAAGAGAGGGGGTTGTAACACTGGTGAGGCAGCATGTGATGGTTGAGCTTGAAGTGATCCTATGATTGGAAGCAAATGTTTGAGGACAGAAGCATGGACAGCAGGAGATGGTCTTGGCACCACTGTGGTGTAAATAGTCGTGTCAAGCTGCAGTGTGCAAATTGGTCACTCACTCTTGGATGTGATGGACGGAGGCAAAGCATGCGCCAGGGTGTTACAGTAGGATGGGGCAGTATCTTTCACGACAGAGTGTGTGGAGAGGGGCAGGGCTGCTCATGAGTGATATCTAGAGCTGGTGGTGGTGGGACAGGACAAGGTAGGGGGCGTGGAGCTGCGTGGCGGTGGGAGGCACGGGCAGTGCTCTGTGCATAGGATTGAATGATTGGTGCTTTGTCGCTCGGTGCCGTGCCTGGTGCCAGCGCTGTGAGGTGGGCAATGCACACGGTGCAGTGACAGGAGAGGGTTACAGCAGCTGCGTAGACATGAGGCATGCTTGCCTAGGTAACGCTGCTCGCCCATGCAAGACCCGGGCTTTTTTCTTAAAGGACAAAGGATAGTCCCTTTGCCAGGGGTGCCCCGGGTCTGGACCTAGGTGCCACGGAGGGAGAGCTGCGGAGAATGGCAGGAGAGGATGGTGGACGGGGAGGGGATCAGTGGAAGTGGGGGAAACAATACTGGGTGAGGAGAGAAGTGCGGGATAGGGGGGCACTGAGTAGCGTGGGGCAGTGGGAACAGGGATCAAGCTGCCCCGGAGCTGCCGGATTTGCGAACAGCCGGAGGGCGGGATGGGAGGCGGGCAAGGGGAGTGGGGGGTGGGAAGGGACACCCACTTACGTCTCCTCCTGCATTTTTTTTTTTCCCTCCTTCTTTCCTTAGCTGGTGACGCGCCGCTGCTATTAATCATTCACCAGCCGGGGAGCAGCAGTTGCAGCCGCCTCTCTCCCAATGCCCGCGTCCCGCAGCCGCGGCGCCGGCATCCCTGACGGGATGATGCCCAGCGCAGCCGGCGGCGGACGCCTGCTGCTCTGAGCCGGGGCGTGGGGGTCCGGGCAGAGGATGCTCCCCAATGGCACCTGCCCCAGGCTTCCGGGCGGTGCAGGCAGCGACAGCGGCGACAGCGGCGGCAGCGACAGTGGTGGCGGCGGAGCCGGTGGCGCCTCGGAGGAGGCGGCGGCGGAGGGCATGGACTCGGGCGGCAGGAATTCCTCTGGCGCTCCAAACAGCACCCTGAGTGAGTCTCAGGGCAGCGCCATCCTCATCTCATTCATCTACTCCGTGGTGTGCCTGGTGGGGCTGTGCGGGAATTCCATGGTCATCTACGTGATCCTACGTTATGCCAAGATGAAGACAGCCACCAACATCTACATCCTCAACTTGGCCATCGCGGATGAGCTGCTGATGCTTAGCGTCCCCTTTCTGGTTACCTCCACCCTGCTGCACCACTGGCCCTTTGGCTCCCTGCTCTGCCGCCTGGTGCTCAGTGTGGATGCCATCAACATGTTCACCAGCATCTACTGCCTGACGGTGCTCAGTGTGGACCGGTACATCGCCGTGGTGCACCCCATCAAGGCGGCCAGGTACCGCCGGCCCACGGTGGCTAAGATGGTCAATCTGGGTGTCTGGGTGCTTTCCATCCTCATCATCCTGCCCATCATCATCTTCTCCAACACAGCAGCTAACAGTGATGGAACAGTGGCTTGCAACATGCTCATGCCAGAGCCCACCCAGAGATGGCTGGTGGTCTTTGTGGTCTACACTTTTCTGATGGGCTTCTTGCTGCCTGTGGTGGCCATCTGCCTCTGCTACATCCTCATCATCGCTAAGATGCGCATGGTGGCCCTGAAGGCTGGCTGGCAGCAACGCAAACGCTCAGAGCGCAAGATCACCCTCATGGTCATGATGGTGGTGATGGTCTTTGTCATCTGCTGGATGCCCTTCTACATTGTGCAGCTGGTCAATGTCTTTGTAGAGCAGGATGATGCCACCATCAGCCAGCTCTCTGTCATCTTGGGCTATGCCAACAGCTGTGCCAACCCTATCCTCTATGGTTTTCTCTCAGACAATTTCAAGCGGTCCTTCCAGAGGCTGCTCTGCCTCAGCTGGATGGACAATGCTGCAGAGGAACCCATCGACTACTATGCCACTGCCCTCAAGAGCAGGGCATACAGCGTGGAGGACTTTCCCCCAGACAACTTGGAGTCAGGGAGCATGTACAGGAATGGCACTTGCACCTCCAGGATTACCACCCTCTGAGGAAGCATTCCTGTCCCCCAGCTCCCTTACTGCCCCCCAGCTGGAGGGTGAGCGAAGCCAGGGCTGTGGCATGGGGAGGCTGGGAGGGAGGGGATTTTGGTCCTGCTCACTGCCACCAGTGTTTGGCGCAAGAAAGAGCGAAGAAAATCCCCCATCCTTGATTCGCTGCCCCCCTGTGCCCTGGCTGGCCCCCCTTGAAAGCCGGTGCATTCTCTGATGCTTTGACATCCACTTAGTGAATTGTGGCTCTCATGGGTCTGGTAGCTTAGGGTCTGGTGGCCTGGCTCTGCCACTCTTCTCTGTGTCTGACAAGTGGCTGTAAAGGTCCTGCAGTGACTTCTCTCCCTCCATCTTTTGTACAGTTTGTCCTTCCCCTTGGCTGGTGGAACACTCCAGGCCACTGAGTCAAGCCTGCTTCAGTCAAGCCCCAGCATTCAGGCTCAGACTCCCCCCAGCTGAAAATGACCCCACTAAACATCTGTCAGTACACACTTCCCCTTCGGAGATTAGAAATGCTGGAAAAATTCCCCCCAACACATACCTTGCCCTCACCCAGGAAGGAGTGAGTAGCCTCTCTCTGTGCCTACCTTTCCCTCCCCTGGAATGAAATAGAAAGCAGGGAGCAAAAAGTCCCCGAGAAAGAAGCAGCATAGTCGTGGAGATTTTGTTTTTGCTTTGCAGACAGCTTCCAACTCACTGGGACTTTGGCTCTCTGTGCTACTTGGCAGAAACAGACCAGAAAATGTCTTAGGAAAAAATCTGATTATTGCTGCGCTTTGGAGCTGTGCACCAGGTTGCTCATGATGGGAGATAAGCAGTCCCATGACACATAGGAAGCAGAGAGCTGGGACTCACTGAGATGGGAGCTGGGGGGACTGCTGAGTTGGAAAATGTTTGAATCTGTCCACACACACAATAAAGTGTGCTGATAATAAAGTTTAAAGGGAGCATAGCCTGTGAATCTGCTGTCTTGAGCCTGCTCCATCAGCTGTGAAACAGCAATGAAGGGAGCTGAGACGGTTTTTAAATGACCTGGGTGATGGCAAAGTCACTTTAGCCTATATGGAAAAAGGGGGAGTCATTAAAAAAATCTCCACCAGTCTCTGAAATAAATACTTGACAGAAAAAGTAGCTGTTCAGTAATAGCTATTACCCTAGCTCCAGTTTCTTCTGTTGCACTAAAAAAACCCAACAAAATGGGTTTCATATGTTGCCAATGTAATATACTGACCCAGAGCTTCTTAATGTTTCATTTCTGAGAATTCTTGTTTTTAATGTGTGCCAGATGTCTTCTTGTTTGATTTTTATTTGATTCTAGTCACTGTGTTGTGAACGTGTTTTTCTGAAGCAATTTATACTGTGTACTTATGTCTGTGGTGGCTACTTGCAAGGTTGCATTTAAAATGGGTGATGCTCAAGAAGGCTTCCTTCCAGATAAAAACGTTGTCTTTTTTTCTAACTCTTTCATTTTCATTGTCTCCCCCACAGAAATTCTCTCTTGAATTTTCTCTCTTCTCCTCTTATGACAAAACAAATTTCATATAGACAGATGAAGCTTTCTTTGATAAATGACAGCTGATTAAATGAAACCTTCTATCCCTACTGCCTTTTATCCCACACAGAAGTGTTGGTACAGACTGTGTTGAAATAAACAGCTATGTTTTTTGCTTTGTACCACCTATGCTAACAGTGTCACACAGTGGCAAGTCTCCCAGTCGCTGTAACAAATCACTTCTCTAGCACAATACTGTGGTTGTATCAATTATAACTACTGGCAATATGAAGCAAGAGACTGGAAAAATCTCTAGTAGCAGCACACCCATAGCATTGTACTCGTAGCTGCAGTGCTTAAGTACAGTGTAAAGTGTAAGGTTGACAATTAAGGCATCTAGTATTTGTGGTGGTGGATTGACTACAGGTTTTTGTTAAATTATACCCTTTAACTTTTCTCAGCAGCAAAAAGCAGGATGCTACTTTGTACATTTCTTTCACCAAAACTTAGGTACTGTTAAATGAATGTATAAATTTAGTATTTCAAAGTTGTCTGATTCAAAGTCCATCAAAATGAGAGAAAAAAAATCTGAATTCACTTCAATGGACTGTGAGTCAGCTCCTTTTAGTCTAAAAATTGCTAATGTGGAAACTGTTACATCCTTATTAAAATATTTCATGAAAAGCTTTAATAATTGTACAGTTTCTTTTCTTTTACTTCCTAGTGGACACAATTTAAAGAAAACTTGCAAATATTAAATTTTGTCATGTTTTACATGTACATATGGGGAAATGAGGATCATACCACTTTATAAGCTCAATTAAATTTTCACAGAAATCAAATGTCTGTCAAAACAGTAAAATGCCCCATGATATCCATGATGCTATTTCCAGTGCTTCACTTGAATTCTCACTCACAATATCTTCAAGGTGGCATAAATATCATAATCTTATGTGGTCCTTTTCACCCAGGCATATCCTTATGTATGGTCAGATTAGCAGTCAAACACAGAGTCAGTCTACTTTTTACTGTTGAATTTGTTTAATATCAGACACGATGAAGCAAGAGTGAAAAAGGATAGAGATACATACTGCATACTCAGCTTTAATTAAAAGTTGAACTGGGTTTTGTTCTTTCATTTTTTTTCTCTTTGCCTTGCAAAGGTTGCAATGGAAGCCTGCACGCCTACCAGCATATGCACTTTAGTTTCAGTTCTCCCAGGCACATCGAAGAGGTTGGGTTGGGCCTTCAGTAGATGGCAGGCTTGCCTTCAGATGGATGGGCTGATTCACTCCCAGCCAGTACTGCCCCTATGATTCCTGGCTCTGTGTGGTTTCAGCTGGAAACAAAATCTGTTTATCCCAAACTAACAGTTGTTCCTGCTATTTTTCACTCTGGGAGAGGTGATCAACAGCAGTAAATCATTCAATTTAGCTTAGAAATAAAGTTAGTTAGTTCATTCTCTGTTACTGTTCTGAATAGTAGAACATAACCACCAGAAAGATAAAAAGTTGTTCTCATGAAATAATATGTACCAGAAAATAAACAGAAGTCTTTTTAATGCTTTCCAAATGGAAAATAAGAGTATTCAGATTTCATATGGAAATTATTTTAACTAATGCTTAATTCACTGAAAAAAATAGTACAGTGGTTTATTTCTTGGTGACAGCTGCAAGTGGGTGAATTGTAATTTGTTACCAGTAGTAATTTTTTTGCTATTTCCCCATGAGTTTTGGTTTATATTTTCAAAATACTGCATTCACTTTGTCATGGAAATTGGCCTTGTGGCCACTGAAACACAGGCAACCTTTGCACTTTGTTTAGCCTGAGACCTATACCCAGCAGTGGGACAGCACCAAGCAGTACCCAGTCAATGGACTGGACTGTTTCCTGTGGCATGTATTCCAGAGAACCATCTTCACATGGAACTCACCCCAGGTGGGCAGCACACATCAGCTGCAGCATTTTCCCACTCAAAGCAAGGTGCACAGGAAATCACTTTCATTTTTCACCAGGCTTCCCAGTGCAGTAGCAAAGACAACACGTCTCAGAATCCTGAGGCTGGCTGCTGCCTGCAGTTAGTGGATTTGAACAAGACTGGTCACAGAGGCCCTTTATATCTGGACAGTGGATGAAAAAGGTGATGGCTGCATGCAGATATTCTGCCTCTTTAGATGATCCCTACAGCAGAGAATATTACACTGAGTATGATTTTTTTGCATTCGACTCTTAAAGAACCCATTTGATATCTTCACAGAGAATGAGAATCAGTTTTCTGAATGTGATGAAAGAATTTCTGAAATGCCAGCTTTCTAGTGAATCAGAATTTTAAAACAGCCTTTCTGGTTGTTTCTGGAAATCTAAAAATCTGCATTTCTAATGTATATGGCATTCCCTATTAACACTGACTATTTGCTATATTTTAACCTGCTACCAAAATCAGCATCTGAATTCTAAATATGAAACTAAGTCTTACTGAAATAAAAGAGTCCAGTGATGTCATACATTCATGTTATATAAGGTTTGACTTTACTCTGACATATTTCTAGAACAGTGACAATTTAATGTCTTATAATCCTGATTAAAAAAAGATCCAAGAAAAATAATTTCAAAAAACCAGAATAAATTAGCCAAGAAAATATCAATCCAGTGTTCTAAACTCTGTGATATTAGTCCCTAGGAATCTTACTTGACATCAGGGCTCTACAGACAAGAATCTGAATTATGAATCTCTAGGGGAGAATAAAATATTTCTACTGAATTGTGTATTTAGTGCTTCCATCCTCTTCAATGCAGCCTTATTTGGCTGATAACTTCAGGCTAAGCCACAGGATGAAAGGATGGTTTACTAATTAGATTTCTCTTTAAGAAAAATGCTTTTAGATATTACTTTTTGTGGAGAGAAATGGCCAAGAAAAATAGGTGGACCTGAGAGTATTTCAAAGTATATCATTAGACAAACCAAGCAAAATTTTGACAAGACAGATGCTTTTCAATAAAAGCTAAGTATGCCCACTCCCTTCCAGCTTTTTTTCTCCAAAAGCCTAAAATCTGGATTTGGCAGAGCAATAAGCAGCTATGAAACAGAGATAGCAAGGTGCTGTATCTTGCCTGAGGTGTATAGGTTTTTGTATCCAGTCTGCATGGAATACATTTGTCTTTATATGATTATTGTGTCTATGATGGGTAGGGTCACCTTGGAAACTATATAAATATACACAAAATTCCTTCTACTCTGCATTACCACACCACCCCCAAAATGTCTTTTCTATACAGGTTCTTACACTGTGTAATATGTCTAAGGGCTGCTCTGTGGGTTCTTGAGCTTCCAGGGCGCTGGACTGCACTGCACTTCACAAAGCTGAACAATGCCTGGTGACACAAGTGTTGCTGCCATGGGCTGAGTGTGGCACACAGTGCTTGCCCGTGCTCAGATTCACAATGGAAAGCCCAAGGGATTGCTGCTCAACTGGAGTGGTCCAAAACGTGGCAAAGCTGGATACCTGGGGGAGAATGGACATAAAAGAAGGCCAAACTGGTGGATACTTGATACTGAGAAGACTGAGAGAGAAGGAATCTGATTTGGAGAAAAAGCAGGTATGTGATGGCTGGGAGAGCCATTTTGTTAAGAACGGAAGAAAGCAAATAGAATCCAGTACAGGCATTGCAAAGCAGGAATTTGGCTCTTTCACATAATAAACTTCCATTGTTTAGAGTACAGCAAACACATAAACTCCCAACTCAGCAAAAAATAAGAAGTTGTGCTTTTTATGTCAGCTGCTGTTTTCCAATCTGACTGTTATTTTTGAAGGTTAGAAAGTATCTAGGCATTTTTTTCTAAGAACTAAATGACCATTTAGATACTTTATGGAATTACTAAAAACTCAACTCGGAAAACAAGGCAGAAACAGATAGATAATAGATTTTTCTGAATGTTAATTTATTTTGGATATTTAGATGCCTCGAATTTCACAATTTTTTCCCTTTGTCATTAAAATAGAGAAAAAGATCTAATAATTTTTTGCTTAACACAAACCAAGAAGAATCTCATATTGACAAGACAGAAATTGAATACAGAAGAATTTTCACTGCTCTTTCACTGTCAGAAAGTAAAATTTACAGAATTTCTTACTTGAGTAGAATCTTCAAAAGTTGCTCAGGTTCCAATGACTGGGAAAAACCCTTTCCCTTAGAGAAAGATATACTCCTAAAAATGAAAAGTAATGTAACACATTCCTCTGCACAGACATTACAGACTTTGATCACTTATAATCCCACTCGAGCTATCTGTACTTATGATCTCTTGTTATGTTCCAGAGAACAGTGTAAGTCATTCTTATCAGCCAAAACCACAAGGCCTGCTGGTTTCATTCCAAAAACAAAACCCTGCTTTTCTGACAGGTTATAACCCATGTGCTGTTCCTGCCTTAATGACTGAAAATATTTATTTGTTTGCAAATTACCACATTTTGAGTAACACCTGAAAACATATGCAGCAAGAAGATAGTTAGGACAGATACACCCTGATAAAGATGGATGCTTGCCTGTCTTTCTCATCTTCCCCTTCTCAGCTCATCCTCTCTATGAACCTGCAGTCTTCTTTCTCTTATATTATGCCTAAAATACATAAGAGTGGTTGTTTTCCCATTTTTCTGACTTACAATGCAAAAGGACTGGCAGGTGGAAGGAGGGGAAGGACATAACAAATGCAGGACCACCACCACACCTCTGCATTCCCCAGCTCCACTGCTGCTTCCACTCCACCTGGAGTACTGTGCTGTCCTCTGGAGCTCCCAACGGAAGGATGTGGATATGCTGGAGTCCAGAGGAGGCCACCCAGATGATCAGAGGGTCAGAACACCTCTCCTATAAAGACAGGCTGAAAGAGTTGGGGCTGCTCAGCCTGGAAAATAGAAGGTTTCCAGTACCTACAAACAACCTCCCAGTACCTACAAGAAAGCTGAAGAAGAACATTTTCCTAGGGCTTGTGGTGACAGGCCAAAGGGGAGTGGCTTCAAACAAAGAGGGTAGGCATGGATTAGGTATGAGGAAGAAATTCTTTGCCGTGAGAGTGGCGAGACACTGGACCAATTTGCTCAGCAAAGTTGTGAATGCCTCATCCCTTGAAGAAGCCCAGGGGCCCATCCCCCAGAGGCCAGGATGGGCTCTGAGCAACCTGGTCTAGTAGAAGGTGTACCTGCATACAGCAAGTGGGTGGAACAAGATGGTCTTTAAGGTCCCTTCCATCCCAAACTAATATTATGCCTAAAATACATAAGAGTGGTTGTTTTCCCATTTTTCTGACTTACAACTGGCAGGTGGAAGGAGGGGAAGGACATAACAAATGCAGGACCACCACCACACCTCTGCATTCCCCAGCTCCACTGCTGCTTCCACTCCACCTGGAGTACTGTGCTGTCCTCTGGAGCTCCCAACGGAAGGATGTGGATATGCTGGAGTCCAGAGGAGGCCACCCAGATGATCAGAGGGTCAGAACACCTCTCCTACAAAGACAGGCTGAAAGAGTTGGGGCTGCTTAGCCTGGAAAATAGAAGGTTTCCAGTACCTACAAACAACCTCCCAGTACCTACAAGAAAGCTGAAGAAGAACATTTTCCTAGGGCTTGTGGTGACAGGCCAAAGGGGAGTGGCTTCAAACAAAGAGGGTAGGCATGGATTAGGTATGAGGAAGAAATTCTTTGCCGTGAGAGTGGCGAGACACTGGACCAATTTGCTCAGCAAAGTTGTGAATGCCTCATCCCTTGAAGAAGCCCAGGGACCCATCCCCCAGAGGCCAGGATGGGCTCTGAGCAACCTGGTCTAGTAGAAGGTGTACCTGCATACAGCAAGTGGGTGGAACAAGATGGTCTTTAAGGTCCCTTCCATCCCAAACTATTCTGTGATTCTGTGATTCTAGTCAGCAATACAGAAAAGGGAAAAGATTTGCTTGCAAACAGATTATTCCTTTTACACATCCACTTTCATGTCTTTGAGTCCCAGACTACAAGCCCAGAAGAGAAAGACAAGGCTGCATACTGGGCAGAAGAACTGAGGGAAGAAGAAAAGATACTGGGAGAAGAAGAAAAGATATTAAGTTTAATGTTTTGAAGCCCTGGGAATGTGGTTACTGTTGCTGCTGCCCTGCTGTGTTTGCCTTTTAAGTCAATTATATATCTTTAGTGAAATATAAGAATTGCCACACTACAGCCTTGCTAAGTGTCCACATACTGAAGAAATAAAAAAAAAATATTTCTAGAAGGAACTACACCGTATCTACCAGTGATTGACCTCCACATAATAATGAGGAAAGATAATTGAAAAAAGTGATAGGAAGTTTCCAGGGGAAGCACAGAATCCATTATATTTTTAATATTCTTTAAGCTATATGATACACTTAAACAAGTAGAGGTGTTGTCAGAAGTACTCAAATTTTTCCTATGTCCACTTACAGATTTCATTTCAATCCCACAGAACACCTAATTAAGCCCTTAGTAGCATAAATAATTATTTTTTTTAAATATGGAAATTAAAGTTTTATTTCTGATTATTTGATAAAACAAACCATTAAAAATTCATCACTTGCTCATAATTAAAACGTGCAGCTGACAAATTATATGCCTACCAGTCAAACTATATTTGTAGGAATTAAGGAAATCTAAAATTGGCAACATGGGACACTTTTTGGATAACTGTGATAGACAAGAGATCTGGACATTCCTATTCTTTGCAGGAATCACCATTTTCAAATGTGTACTAACAGTTTCTTGCTATCACCAATTCATTACAAATGTAAGCATGGTAAAACTCACAGATACAAAGTTTATATGTGATTTATATGGCTTTAATATGGAATGAAATAATATTTTTTCCTGTGCTGTAAAAACAGTTGGAACATAATGTGCTTATATAATATTTATTCAATGGACATGAGAGAAAAGATTTGTCTCTATCTTTGCCATGTTTTGGAAAAATGCTTGCATTTGATTGTGTTTTTTTTTTATGAGGTGTTACATAATTTTTATAAAAATTGCATCCATTTTCATAATCAGACACTTTTATTATCTCAGTACTTGTTAGGACTATCTCTACTCATTATGATCTTACTTATTCCCCTTCTATGGATGTAAACAGCAAACCCTGCTCTGAATCTGCCTTGCAGACCAGTGAATCATGGTTGCGATATGAATCAATGGTTGCATGACAGGTATGTGTTGGTTTCTTATTCACTAAAGACCCAATTTGATCAAGAGTGGAAAGCAAAACGATCAATCCTTTCTCCCAAAACATCTTCTTTTTTATCTGAACCATTAGAGAAAGAGAAATTCATGCATTTCAAAGTTGTTCTAGTTCCAAACAAATCCAAATGCTATTTGATTTGTATTCTACTGACTGCAAAAATAAGGTAAAAAACCCAGACATACTGAACAACAATCTCTAACATGTAAAAACAATAATAAAATTATGACCATTTAACCATGCCTTGAAGAGACAGAAGGCACCATGAGCTTACTTTTAGAAAAGTGACTTGCACAGCTGGAGACTTAAGTGAGCTGATTTTTCTGATTTAATTTTAAACATGTATTTTACAGGCATTTAAATATAAGTAGCCTCCATATGCCTTCTTTACAGTCAATGCAGAGAAAGGGCACCTTCATGATGTAATTCATAGGTCCTGTTTTCAGCATCTAGTCTAAAATGAGATTAATTGCAAGCACATATTTCTCTCAGTAGACAGTACAGATGTCTTGGTGAGTAAAAAAGTCTAGATCAATTATTGGAGATATCTACACATGGTAAGATGGATCCCATCCTTAGATGCAAAACAGCCTGGTTTCACATGAGTCAAATTATAAGCTGGGGAGAACATAGTAGAACCCTTGTGTAGTCCTCTAGACAAATGTCTAATGATCCTGAATTGTGTGAGAAACAGAACTCTTAAATCAAAATATGATTTCACAGGAAGAGGGAAATGGGAATTATGAGACAGGTGAATGGCTTGCAAGGGCATGAACTTGTATATTTTAACTAAATAGTCTGAGTCACATACTGAGAGATGCCAAAATAAGTAGGCAGGTGCTTAACTCAGCACTTAATTGTGTGCTTGGTAAGACTCCAGAAACAGAGAATGAAAGACTTTCTAGAGCTTCGAAAAACACACCTGGACAGTCCCATCAGACTGTCAGAAGAGTTCAGCTATCTGATACGAGAGAAAGACTAAAACATACAAAAAATATAATTTAGAGAGGCTCTCATTCATCTTAGCTGCTATTTGCTTATACAGCCCCAATAGAAGAAGAGAGCTCCCCATACACCATCCCATATAAGAAATTACTTACACTGACAGCAACAGGGGTGTTATTAAGAAATAAAGCATTAATGGCTGTCATTTTCCAAATCTGTGCACATCTGAATGTAGAATCAAGCCTCCTGCCCAAGCTGAAAAATGCCTGCCTTCTGAAATATAAATGTCAGATAAACAGATTAAAAAAGTATGCAGATTATGAGTCACCTTGTAATGAGCAGCATTCTCACCTAGATGGATTTAATTCCTGTCATGATACAAGAGAATGTATGGCTACAGTCAGTCTGATGGCTCACAAATACCAGTGACCTCTTTACCAAAAGCAAAAGACTGTTTCCCAGATGGCAACTGCCCATCATCATTAAAGGGAGAGAGACAGAAAAATAAAAAACATCTACTTATGTAATTATTTATCCTTAGCAGATGATTACACCATATTTATCATCAAGTCTTTGCTTGCAAGAAAAATAGGTGATAATAACACGCATTATTTTTAAACAGAGTTCTTCAAACTCAACAGGAAAGTGTCAAAATTAAAGTAGTAGTAAGAATGTCAGCTCTCAAGAGAGGAAAACAAACAAACAAGCAAGTGTATTTAAAGAGACATTTCAGAGATTAAAGTTCTCTTAAGGGAAGAAAATATTTCCCTATTCTCCCTGCACCCCAAAAGGTTTGGATGAGACCACTTAGATATGTATAACTGCACTCAGAAAACCTTGAATCAATATTTAATATTACAACTTTAATTGAAAACCAACACCATAATAACAATAAGTGAGCAT
This sequence comes from Emberiza elegans, assembly GCA_024865655.1. Classification (NCBI taxonomy): domain Eukaryota; kingdom Metazoa; phylum Chordata; class Aves; order Passeriformes; family Fringillidae; genus Emberiza; species Emberiza elegans. Next base: position 50,477,206 of record JALJVW010000139.1, on the reverse strand, counting down.
CAGCACTCTGAACTGCACAGAAAGCAAGTTCTACAGCCAGGTTGAAAGATCCTCTACAGGAATTCCCAAGGGAAATCACAGAGGAAGTGTTTACCTCATTTTAAAAAGGGCATGAACAGTGAATCTTTCCTTATTCTCCAGGGACCCCACGGAAAACAATACATCTGACTAAAGAGAATGAGATTTGCATGATGTATTTGGACTCACGTTAACTCCTCTCACAGTGTGGTGTGTCAGCACCTCGTCTGATTCTAAGGGAGCCACATATTGCACACAGAAAGCAAGTTTTGTAACTTCCTAACTTAGGAGAAAAACTGTAAGTGAAAAAATTATTGTCTGCTGCAATAAAAATGAATATGAAGTAACAAACAAGGCAGTAATTTACATAATCCTTTATTCTTTTCATCAGCTGAAGTATAAAACTGAGTCCCCATTAACCTCTCACTTCCTCAGCAGTTTAATGACTTTCTAAGTATAGAAATGCTCTTTCAGTTTTTAAGAATGTCAGGATGAAAGCACATGGGTTACAGTTTCACCCAAAATTATGGCAGTTCACCTCTCCAAAAGTTCCAGCAATTAGACTGAAAACGAGAGCCTCCAAGTACCACTCAGGCAAGGAGTGAATTCTAAATTACAAGATGCAAGTGCTCAAAGCGGCCCACTTTATGCTTGCTCCAAGTAAGGCACCAGACGAACAGCTTCTGAGAGGATAAAAATGCACAATTGTTGCAGCTGCAATCGCTCTGTCGGCTAGGCTGATCTATTTATATTTTAGTGAAATCGGCACCGAAATAACTGTTTTTCAGACCGACAAAAACTCCGACTGTTCAAAGACTTCAATCCCCTCAAAAGAACATCGCTGTGCGCTCCTACGTTTGACAGTGTCCAAGCCCAGCCCAGCGAAATCCCGCGGCGCCTCTCCCTCGGCTCCCCGCGGCAGCCGGGCTGCGGGCAGGGGGGACGTGGGCAGCCGAGCGCCGGCCAGGGTGGCAGCCGCCGCTCGGGGCAGCCCCGAGGGACGCGGCCTCGGCGGTCCGGGGCTATTCACCGCCCGCCGCTCCGCTGTGCTCCGCGGAGCCTGCCTCCGCCTTGTTGCCGGCCTCCGGCGACTCCTTGTCCCCGCGACCCTCGGACTTCTTGTTAAAGCAGATTTTGAACACCCCCAGGACGGTCATGACCAGGATGACCAGCACCACCACAGCGACCGTCACCAGGATGAAAACGTAGTTGGAAGAGGAGGAGGAGGAAGGCGGCGGAGCAGCCGTCTTCTCTCCGCCAGCAGCAGCCGCGGCGGTGGCGGGCGGCTCCGTGGAACCGCCGAGTGTCGGGATGGAAGGACGCCGCCCCTCCGCCCTGGCACCCGACGGTTCCGCGGGGCCACCTGTAGTGGTGGGGGCAGGCCCCGTGCCCGGGCAGGGAGTTCCGTCCGGGCCGCCCTGGATGCAGGCACAGGCGAAGCCGCCGGCGGCATCGCGGCACCCGGCGGCCTCAGCGCACCGCCCGCTGTCGGGGGTCGTGCGGCCGAAGAGGCAGGGGCAGAGGGGCTTCTCTGCCGCCTTCCAGGCGAAGCCGCCCGGCTCGGGCTGGCAGGTGAGCCGCACCTCCCCGCCGGGACACGCCACTGTCAGCACGGTGCCCGGCGGGCTGAAGCCGGGGCCGCCGCTGCGCTCCTCGAAGGGGAGCCGATAGCCGAGGTCAAGGGCGCCCGCAGGACTTAGGTCGGGGCAGGCACCCTCATACTGGTACTTGCAGAGGTAGCCCGGGCTTTTCAGCCGGCAGACCTGCTCCTTCCAGCCCCATCTGGGGTCGCCCCCGCGGACACGCGCCAGGTGCAGCCCCGCGCAGCGGGCGGTGAGGCAGGACGGCAGGGGCTCCTGCTGCCACTGGCCGAACGCAGCCGGCACCTCCTGCGGGGCCGTCCCACCCCCGACGCCCTCCCAGGAGAAGCCGCGCAGCGGCTGCTCGTTGTGGGTGCAGGCGGAGGCGTTCCTCTTCAGGCCGACCCAGAACACGGCGGGAGTGTGCACCGCTGCGTCTGCCAGCAGCTCCAGCAGCAGGTCCAGCTCCGGCTTGCCGCTGACCCAGGCGAGGCTGCCCCGCCGCTGGTCGCAGGCGCCGCGGGCCTCGGCGTACGAGACGTTGGCGAGGTGGGCGCTGAAGCAGGCGCCGGCGGACAGGCAGCGCACGGCGGCCGGCGGGGGCGGCGGGCTCCGGCCCAGGGCGCAGGCCGCAGCCAGGAGCAGGCACCAGGGCCCGGCCCGCCTCATGCCGGCAGCGGGACGCGGCGGGCTGAGGGGCGCGGACTGCCCCTGCGGCTGTGGTGGCGTTCAGCCCCGGCTTGGGCTGGCCTCTGCTGCCCGCGCCGTCCCTCTCCAGCGCCGACCCCGCTGCCATGGCCCTCCCCCGGACCTGCCGGAGGAAACGTGTCGGGAGCCGTGGCTGACCTCGGCATCCTCCGTTTGTTGGAGAGCCCAGGAGAAGCAGCTCCCGGCGCCGCCAGGAAGCGCTTGTCCTGCCCGGCGGGCGGGTGTCCAGCCGCCGGGTAGGACTCTGCCTTCTCCGCTGTCGGAGGGGCTGGAGGGTGGCGAAGCCCCGAGCCGTAGCTGTCGAACGGAGGTCACAGGCCCTGTTTTCAGGCCCGTGTCCCCGAGATGCCCGGGCCATGTTGCTAGCTTGTTGCACAGTGCTTACCGGAGAAAAGTGATCCAGCTTTGGTTAACTCTTCCTTGAAGGATGGAGGTTTGTTTCTTGGTTAAGTGAGGCTGTGCCATCAACTCTGTAGCTCCGGATACAGGGGATGATTTAACAGTCCCAAAATCTGATTTGGGTTTCTCAGTAATTGCAGTCCATTTGGGTGCCAGTAGACTTGGTTTTATGGAAAAGAGGTTTTCATAACAAAACAAGAGCTTGTTGGTTTAATTCTAGATGAATTCGTATTTTTGGTTAATCAAGGTGTTGACATGCTAACAGCCACCTAAGTCAAAGTTTACAGTGTTGTAGCAGCTGTGTAGTCAGAGCTCTGCTGCTTACTGGAATTGTAACTCTTGCATTCATTCTTCTCCATGGTGCACCATGGCAGAGGCATCGAGCTATTTGCCTGTGTGGATCAGCACATGGAGATTCTTACTGCCTGCATTTTAAGCCAGACAGATGCAATTCATTCTGCATCAGGAAACTTTATCACCTGCTGTTCAAATCCCTAGTTTTTCACCAGATCTAGCTTTAAATGTGCTCAAATGAAATGAATTGTTCCTTGAGCCCCCTGTTTTTCTTGATGATGTAAAAAAGCTGCGCTTCTGCATATACCTACTAAGTTAGTATCTTGAGCTATTCTCCCCAAATCTGGTTGATCTGTTTGGGAGACAAGAGAGTTTGCTACAGCTTTACAATTGCCATTTTACTGGGGAATATTACAAGGCTTTGCCTAATATTCCACTGCAATCCTACAGCTTCCCTTTGTGTTCTCTTTCAAAACTGAGTTCATTTATTATAGCCAAACAGAAGCTAAACTTATAAATAGAATAATGTAGAAGCCCCAAAATTTTCATATTATTCTTCAAACCTAGGACTCTGTCCCTTAGGGGAGAATACAGCTTAGTCTTGCATCTCTTCTCAGCTGTCAGCCAAGAGCATGGTTTGAGCTGTCTGGGCTGGCCTCTACCAGGTAATTGATGGCTGTTACTGGCTCATTTCACACAGGCCATGACTTTAATTTCCTAGGCTATATATGAACCAGCAAACTGGCAAACAAGTTTAGAAACAATAGGTTAGCCACCAGTGCCCTGGGCAGTCCAGTCTCATCAGAGGAGCTTGTACTGCACAGAAAGATGAAAACACTGTATTGCCAAAGCTGAAGGTTTTTGCTAGCCGAAAATAGAGGCGGTGGCTGTACACCTACTCAGCCTGCCTGTATATCTGTTCTCCTCTCCTATTTCTGCCGCTGGATGTCCTGCAAAATATTTAAAAAATAACAGGTCTGATGGATCTCCAGAAAACAGCTCTTCTTCTGGTTTTTTTTTTTTTTCTTTCTAGTTCTTACATTTAGGTAAATCAGAAATCACTCTTCATGGGGCTTTTTCTGGAGAAGTCCTCTTTTGAAAGAGAGGACTAGCTATGAGGCAACTAAACTTCAACATATAAAGAAGGCTTTATTACACAAACTGTGAATGTTACAACTGATGGATGTATAAGCTGTAATGTAGCTGTTGCTTTCAATAGTTAAAGCCTTATTTAGACATAGTAATTCCTTAGTCTTTTTCCTGTAAAATCTTAGCCCCTGAAAAAACAGTGGTTTGCTTTAATTGTATTTTAATAAGAGCCATTAAGTTTTATTTTTATTTCATTATATAACCATATCTATCTTATAATAACACATACATTTTTACTAAGGAGCTGTGTGAGAAGTGCTGAGTTAATAAAACTATTTTCCTCTTTTTGAGTGGATTCCTTTTATATTTTTATAGGGTAAATTACAGCTATTTTTTTTGCAACTAACCAGGAAATATGTCATCTGTATATCAGCACATACTTTGCTACTGCAAGGGCCTAAAGGGCTGTATTTTCATTAGAAGGAGTCTTGTTGAGGAATACAGTATCCAGATCTTGCTAAAAGCCATATTTTACTTCTCAGAGGTAGATGGATGGTGCAGTATGGATGCCTTGCTTTCAAGGGGACAAGTGAAATGATCATGTCACACCAAAATGTGTTGAGCATAAGGACAGTAAATTCCTCTTCCCCAAAGGGGATACAGGAATGTCTGGAAATAGATCTGTCTACCTGTTCTTCAACAAAACCTGGAGACAGTATCTAATATCAGAAGCAGCTATCTTTTCTGCTAGTGTAAAGGAGGGCTGCTGATTTGCACCTCCATTTATCACCTGGTTTGTTGCATGATACAGATTTGTTTGGGCTGGAAACCATGGACAGGGAGCAAGAAATGAAGATCAGTGTTCTGGGAGCACTGCCTATTGGCACGGCTTCAGCCTTTTAGCTTGCTGCAGCCTCTCAGAGTCTATGCCATTTGTCTGTGGTCAGGTTGTACAGTCCCTATGAGCTCTCTCCTTCCCTTCGATCCCAACTGGTATCTCTACTGGATCCAGACAACCTTCTGCTGAATTTGTTGTGGGTAAAGTCAAAACTTAGTTCCCATCTTTCCATGTTCTGCTCAGATATAGATTATAATTTAAAAAACCTAATGTAAACAGGTATTTTGAGCAAGTGAAAATTGCTGTCACTTGGCAGTGTGCCTCAAAAATTAAGTGTTAAATCCTCCTTTAGTCACTAAGTCCTCCATGAAACAATATCTATATCATAGATAAATAAATATAGTATATTGTGGTATAATATGTAAATATATATATATACACATATATATGTGGTTTATCAAATAAGGCAACCCTACATTTCACATGTAACTTGTGTTTAGGCAAAGTATTTTCTCACTAAACAGTTATATTATTCTTTAATAAATACTTCAGTTTTAAAACTAAGACTGTCTTGAGGTCAATGACAACCATCTTATTGCAACAGTGTGACAAGATTTCTCCTTAATTTCTCTGCATTAAGGCAAACAACTTGCAACAAGGAGTAAAAATGCCAGGTGGAATCCAGCATCTTTTTGTTACTTTTCCAGAGAACAGGATAGGAAATTAAGGATAAGAATTTCTGCCTTATTGTAACAAATTTAAGAATTTAGTAAGAATTTAATTATTCATCTCTCAAAAGCACTTTGTAGATTACAAGGTTCACTTACAGAGTTTGGAAAAGACAACCCAGCAGGGGTCATGCAAGTCCCTGTCTACTGTAATAATAATTTCCAGTGACATTATTACATAGCTATGGGACTTAATAACAAGGAATGATATTTAACTGCTGCTATGAACACAGTGCTATATCTATTACGTTTATGACATAGACATAAAATATAACTAATCCTGACCTGCTAAGGCGACATTTAGTAGATGAACTGCATTGATGTGGCTGTAGCATTACTCCATATGCATATGTTCCCCTTAAAGCCTGATCAGTTTATATGTTCATGTTTCCATTGCTAAGTATGCAAGAAAAAAATGTATTCTGTTACTACTTCCACTCACCTTTAATGAGTTATTAAGGAAGATTCCATTCTGTAATTAGCTAGGGGAAATGAACTCCAGAACTCATAAATTAAACACACTAAATCTTTTCAAAAAATACTGTAGAGTATAAATATTTTTTTTCTCATTCTAGCTTGCTCCCTTCCTTTTGTTGACTAGATAATTCATACTAGTTCCATCCCAGCCTTCAAATTCTTCACACTTCCTGTATTATGTAGCATGGTCTGGCCCACATGAGCTTTGTGCTGAGTATACATTGGTGTGAGGGGGTCCTCAAGAACTGGTGGTGGGTATGGCCATATGGTCTAAATTGCAGTAAAAAATGGCAGAAATAGTAAAAGTTCAAATGATTATGAAGAGGAGGGGAGGGGAGGGGGAGGGAGGAGGGGAGGGGGGGGGGGGGGAGGGGAGGAGAGGGGGGAGGAGAGGAGAGGGAGGAGGAGAGGAGAGGAGAGGAGAGGAGAGGAGAGGAGGGAGAGGAGAGGAGAGGAGAGGAGGAGAGGAGAGGAGAGGAGAGGAGAGAGGGAGAGGAGAGGAGAGGAGGAGAGGAGAGGAGAGGAGAGGAGGGAGAGGAGAGGAGAGGAGAGGAGAGGAGAGGAGGAGAGGGAGAGGAGAGATCAGCACAGGGTAAGTTAAAGGAATAGAGACCTGCAGCACAGAAAAAAAAAAAAAAAAAAGGAAAATAAGGAGTATACAAAAAAGATGTGAATAGGGAAGAAATCAAAAGAAAAGAGAGAAGTGAGATCATTCACCAGTGTTGCAGTACCAGAGTGGTAGAGGGAGCCAAGGGGCCGTGTCTGTGCTGCCACTGCCCAGTGTGGCAGCACTGGTGTGTGAGCTGGTGCTGGTGCCCACAGGTGTGTTTGCACAGCTGGGCAGCCCCCACAGCAGCCTGATGCCACGTGGTGCAAGGCTTTGGGCAAAGAGCAAAGGACAGTCACACCAAAGAGGCAGTTACCACATAAATTGAGCATGTGGGTGTTCAAGCACATCCTTTTAGGCAGCTGCAGGAGACGCACTGTGTCCCGAGGGGTGTTGGTGGCCTTGAAGCTATGTTGTCGCTCAAAGGCCACCCTTAGAAAGCATTGCTGGGATAAGTTCAACACCACCTTTATGCAACTTGCTTCCTGGTCCACAGGGGTACTATCAGTACCCAATGTAAACCACAGGTTTTGAAGGCCTGGGAAAATGCTGAGTTCTAATGTCCTCTCATCCTAGAAAAAAAGCAAACAGAAGAGGAGAATTAGTCTAATTCAGATTTACCCCAGTCCTATTACATGTTTCTAGTATTTTATCAGATTATGACCTAAATAAAAGCATTTTTTGAAATCAGTGAATTTTCATTTGAATTAAGAAACACCTACATTTTTAGTAACTACCTATAGTATTGTAATTCCACAAAAGACTTCTAGGACTGGCAGGCTTTTTGGGATGAGATAAAATTTCCTAGGGAAATAAAGTAAAATAGA